>CP139502.1:332587452-333219217 GCA_021014915.2 Artemisia tridentata subsp. tridentata
AGGTAATTCACTTCCAAACAAGACTTGATTGCGGAACTTCCAAATGACCCACCACATAATATAACAAACACCTTCAAAAACACATTTGGAGCGTTTTGTGACACGAAGATTAGATAACCAAAGAAGCCAATCGTCGTATGATAGAAAATCTTGGTGCTCTAACTCCCACCAACGAGCAACTTTGATCATAAGATCACAAGCCAAATGACAAGCGAAAAGAAGGTGGGAAGTTGATTCCACAGCGATACTACATAAAGGACATAAGATAGATGGGATGTCAAGACCACGAAGGGACAAATTCAACCTTGAAGGAAGCTTATCCAAAGAGACCCTCCATGCAAAGATATTGATTTTAATGGGGATATACTTAACCCATCGAGTACTAATTTCCGCCTTAGGGACAAAAGAATCGTCAATAAATTCACGGGCCGATCTTACCGAGAAAACACCCGCTGAATCAAGCCGCCAAGTCCAACGATCACTGATATCGGGAATAATTACAGTAGAAATATCAGAATTAAGAAGAAACAACTGTTCTTCTTCCACACCACCTCGAGGAGTCCTTCGAAAAGAATCTGAAAGAGAGTTATCTCTTAGCTTAGACGCTACACTAGCATGCTTATGTGATTCCAAAACATATAACCTCGGATAAGTATGTTTTAAAGGAGCATCACCAAGCCACGCATCGTCCCAAAAAGAGGTAGCCTCACCGTTCCCTACTTTCTTTTTGATAAGAGAATTTAACTCAAATATTTTCAAAATCAACCCTAAACTTCTATTAATACTTCATTTAACAACTAACACGAATTACCTTAATCATTAAAGTTAAAACACAAATTACATTAAACATTAAACTTAAAACACAATACATAGTACGATTAATAGAAACTAAAACTACAAATTAAGAAAAGGAATCATCTGAAACCCAACCGTCCTCACTCGAAGAGGACCTAAACTCCCCATCATAATACTTTCCTTCCATAATATCAAACCAGTTTCTCTCCCGCTCCATACGAGCAGCTTCCTCTTCTAGTTCGCTTGTTCTATTTCTCTCCTCACTTCGAGATCTTGCTCCAGAAGTCGGAGTTCATCCTCACTCAGTCCAAACGGATTTGGTTGTTGTTCAACAACCGGTGGATTTGGATTGTTGGCCGGTTCATTTTCCGGTGTGAACACCGGAAAGATATCTTCCGGTGGAGTGTTCACCGGTTCATTTAGAAATTGCTGGGTAAAGTCGTGTTGTTCTGGAAATTGTTGGGAGAAGTCACGGTGAGTTGGAAATTGTTGGGAGAAGTCACGGTGAGTTGGGAATTGTTAGGAGAAATCTTTGCGAGACATTGTTGAGAATCTGTGTGTGAGTTGTGTGTGACTTGTGTGTGTGATAATAATACTCTAGTGGTGTTGTATATATAGGCACCATGAAATTTGAATTTGAAATTAAATTATCCCGCTTGTAGTTGAATTTTGAATTTGATTATCCCGCTTAAGAACCAAGGGGTGTGTTTCTAAAAAAAAATTTAAACACAACGGATACATAGTACCCTAGAGGGGGTAGAAATGATTTATTATTATTATTATTATAACTCACCTTAACGTGGAGCTAAGGGGTTAACGCAAGTGCGTTAACGCACCCTTAATGCACACGCTTCCAATGGTTAACGCACCTTAACGCGGCAAAATGTATGAAGTGATAATGGAACGGAGTTCATGAATCAGACTCTTTTTTAACTTCTTTGATTCTACTAGCATTACACATCAGAGATGTGCGGCTTACACTCCGCAACAAAATGGTGTAGTTAAAAGACAAAACCGTACACTAGTAGAAGCTGCAAGAACAATGCTTACATCCACAAATCTTCCACTAAATCTATGGTCTGAAGCAGTATCAACCGCTTGTTTCACACAAAACCGCTCTATCATAAACAAACGATTCAACAAAACTTCATATAATATCCTTCACAAACGCAAACTTGATGTAAAGTACTTACGCACTTTTGGTTGTCGGTGCTACCCTCTTAATGATCGTGATGACCTTGGTAAGCTAAAGCAAAAAGGGGACATAGGAATATTCCTTGGATATTCTACACAATCAAGTGCATACTGTATTTACAATTGAAGAACAAAGTTGATACAAGAGACAATCCATGTTTACTTTGATGAAGTAGAAGAGATGGCTTCTGATCAAGTCCCACACTTAATCATGCTTCTGATCAACAAAATTCAGAACTTGTGCCAAAGACAATGACTTCTGATCAAAGCAGTTCATGGCTCGTACCAAAACCAAAATCATCAACACCAAAAACTAAACATATTCAAAAGGAAGAGTTAGATGGTTTGTTTGAAAATTTCTAGATGAATCATGTGGAGTGTTGTTCCAATAATATCACGTCTACACGAATAATCTTAGAGAGATAAAGTGGGTGTGGACACTTTAGTTTAGAGAGTGGAACGAGAGAGAAACAAGAAAGTCTCGCATTTTATTAATGAGAACACACACCTCATAACCCATGAGGTAGGGGGTATTTATACCCAAGCATAGTCATGCATCCCCTTGCAGCTATACAAGTACTACGAGGGTATTTAGCTATCACAAGGCACAACAATTTAAATAATAAACTATTGATCCCAGTTGAGCAATTGATCTAGTTTGTTATCTTAGATAAATCTAAAACAACAAGTATAAAAACTGTCTTGAAACAATATTAAACACTATGCAGAATCTAATGTTTTATCATAAGAAGAACAATGAATGAAATAGTAGAATTCTCACTAAACACTTCAATATATTAAATACGAATACTCAACAGTATTAGGGTTACAAAACCTTGAAGTGATTCGACTCTAACAATGATACGCACTAAACTCTAACCCTAAAACCTCCTTTTATAGACTAAGGAGTCCTATACACGATAAGTATAAGTCTAACTAAATAGGATATACACAAAATCCTTTCCATACATATCTAACTGACTATATATCATTATCACATAAGCAGTAGTATAAATTACTCTAACAGTAGTATCATTTACTCCAGCAGTAGTATTCTTCCAGCAGTAGGATCTCCAACACCAGTAGTAGTATAGAATACACTAGCAGTAGTATGACACTTAGAGTATTTTCCATTTTGCACCATGAGCAGTTGTATCTATTCTAATAAGCAGCATCTCAAAACCCAACAATCCTCCCCTAAACTTGATATTTTCTCTCAAAATCATAAGGTTTCTTTTAAGCTTTAACCTTCACCAGGAGGATGCTTCCAAACACATTTGCTTCCTTTTCTTTGGGTTAAGAACTTTCTCATACTTCTTTAAAAGTTGATAAGCTAGATTTTGAAACCTGAATTCTTTCTGCAACTCCAACTTTCCAGGCTTCAACATTTGATGACTGATTTCTTTATGAAAGTTCAAACCAGGATAATCTTTCTCCACCAACATGTAAATAACCACTCCATGAGTGATAACGCCTAAATCTAACATGTTTTTGGTAGCGTTATTGGTAGATTTATATATGTTTTGTGGTTATATTTATATGCTTTTGTTACTAAATCGTACCAAAGTGTGTTTGCAAAGCATTTGTAGCCAAAGACAAGAAAATGGATGGAAAAGATGCAAAAATGAGGAAGAAGGAAATATTTATGATTGCATGTGAGTCTTGTATCAAGTTCTGCACCGTAAGGTATTTCAATGAGTTAAAGTCCAAGTAGTCGAGTTAATAAGCTTAAGGATGAAGGGAAAGATCAAAGAATCAAGAGCTACGACCGAGAAACAAGTCATTCGGAAAAGTCCAAGAAAAAGGTCCACCAGCAGTAACCATCCGATCGGTCGCCGCCCGCAACCGAATCGGATGGAGAGAATTTGGATTTACCGAGAAGACCAACCGATCGGTAGGCCATTCTATCCTATCGGTTGGAGGTTGCTGTTGACCCAAAACTTCTTTATTAAGGATTGTGACTTTACAAATCCGGTTCTAGGTCCTTCTTTTCAGTATTCTAACCATTCAATACTACTTGGAGAGCAAGAGAAGCATTTATGCACTTAGACCCTTGGTTAGAGCAATTTATTGAACCATTTGTTGGGTATTTATATATACCAATCAATCTAAAGAGAGAGAGAGAGCTTGCTTGCTAGAGGAGAGAACCATTCATAGAAAATACTCAGAAAATTCGTCCATAGGTCCAGGAGAAGGGAGAAAGTCGAATACACCATTTCCATTGCTTGTGGAATCATTGTCTTTCACTTGTAATCTTATTTCCAATCATTGTAAGACTTTCAATCATGGTTTCTAATGTTCAAAGTATTGAGTTTGCATTTATGTTTGCTATGAGCGGCTAGTGCCTTTGTGCACTTGCTTAGATGATGTGTATTATTTATTGATTGGCATATGATTGTGATAACATGTTTTAATCCAATTTCAAGTTGATTCTAAGAACCAATTGTGATAAAGTTTTATAGTGACATTTGGGTAATCAAGTTTAACTAGTGCTAGTAATCTTAAGGGTCGAAAGAACTATTGTTATTCCACTAGTTATAATCATTTGTCTATGAATGATTGTTGTCTTCCACTATTCTTGATTAAACAAAGGAACTTAATTGTGATTGTAATGAAAATGCTTTTGTCTATCAAAACGGATTGATTGTAAACCAATTTAAAGGTCGAGAGATTAATAGTTTACTTTCAATTGTGACCTTTTGTCTATAATCGGTTACCTTTTGTATTGACCATTTCCTAAGCTTGTTTGCTAGAACAAAAGATTGTTTTTGTGTTTGAGGAACACCAACTCATGAACCTTGAATTGATCTTGAATTGATTGGTTAAACGTAATGCTTGTTTTTATAAACCAAGATCTTGACGAAGGTTTAATTTGTAGAAACAATAGATTAGTGTCAAAACTAATTATCACAACCAACATGTTATCCAAAGTTATCACAATCATATTAGTCAATTGTAGTACACTAGTCTAAGCAAGTGTAGTTTTTAATCATTTGAATTTTCATAATATCATTACTACTTGTTTGAGAAAGTTGCTTTTAACTTACAATTCGCTTCACTACACAAATCCCTGCGAACGATCCCGACTTACCATCAAAATCTTGCTACAACGGACGAGTATACTTGCTTGTATGTGTTGTCATTAGATTCGGTAATTCACTCCATATAAATTTAAAACTTGCACCGAACCGGGCACATCAAGTTTTTGGCGCCGTTGCCGTGGATTTTGATCGTGTTTCTGTAAGTTTTAGTCCATTTCTCACATAGTTAGTTTTTGAAAAGAAAAAAAAAGTCTTACCGAGCTGCCCATCTGATCGGTTGTTCATCCATCCGATCGGTTTTCCAAAATTTTCATTTACCGAGAGAACCATCCGATCGGCGGACACTTCCATCCGACCGGATCCTTCAAACAAAATTTACCGAGAGATCTATCCGATCGGTAGACTGTTCTATCCGATCGGTTGGACGATTCTGATCTTTTCAAATTGTTTTCATTCTTTGTTCGTTTGTTTAGACATTGCCTCGATTCGCTGGGGAATTGTATGAACACTCGATCAACTGGAGTAGAACCAATTCCACCACTTTTCGATCCCGAAAGTTTGATTCGAACAAGATCTAGAATAAGAAGAAGAATACCCTTTGTTCCATTAGCCAATCGTGTGCCAAGAGTACCAAACCCAACTTTTGATAACCTTTTTGAAGCCAAAGTCGTTTATAACCCATTCACTGATCAACCTTTTCCCATGGCTGACGATAGACCCATGTGGGAAGCAAACCGAGCCGTAGCACCCACTCCTGGAGCTGCTATTGTTGCTGTCAACTTAGGTGACAATTTCACCATGAAAGGTCACCATCTTTCTATGATCAAAGACCGTCAATTCGATGGCCGTTCGAGGGCCGATCCTCACAAACACGTTGCCGAATTCATTGAAATTTGTGGCATGTTCCGATACGGTGATACAAATGTGGATGCCATTAAACTCAAACTTTTCTCGTCATCACTTGCTGGAGATGCAAAAGTGTGGTATAACGAATTAACACCAGGAATCATCACTACTTGGGAGGAGATGAGGCAAGCTTTTGTAAGCCGATTCTTTCCACCTGCAATGTTTGATCGACTCATGGGAGAAATTCGTGCTTTCACACAAAACCCTAACGAATCACTCGTCGAAGCCTGGCTTCGTATGAAGGATTTACTTCGAAGTTGTCATGGACATGGTTTAGGACGAGGAACCATTATCCAAATCTTTTACCATGGACTAGATGAAACATCTCAAGGAATTCTTGATGCTGGAGGAATATTTCTTTATAAGACTCCTAACCAGGCATACCAATTGCTTGAAGACCGAGTTCTTCTCAAACTCGACAGGTCAAAAGATGCCAAGATAAAACCCTTAAGAAAAGCCGTTGCCTTTGCTGAAAGTTCTGATTCATCTAAACTCATGGAGAAAATGGAAACCTTGGTTTCCAGAATCGATTCGCAATACAAAGATCTTAGAGGAGAGATGAAAGAAATGCGAGATGGTTGTAACAACTGTGGAGGTAACCACCCATCATCAGAATGCGATGATCAACCTATGGATCAACCAAAAGAAGGAGAAGCTAATTACATCCAAGGAGGATACCGTGGAGGCAGATACCGTGGAAATTATTACGGACGAAACTCTGCTAGTTGGCAAGATCGCCGACAAAGGGATAACAACCATGAGTCCCAACCAAAAGTAGAGAACCAAACTTCACAAAATTCCGACAAGAAACCTGAAGAAACAGATTTTGAAAAAATGATGAGAGAGTTCGTCACAGCTCAAAAATCAACCAACGAATTCGTCAAGAATCAATTCTTCAATCTCAAGACCAAAGTTGAGCAAGGTCAGAAAAGTCATCAAGCGTCTATCCAAGATCTTGAAAACAAATTCGGTAGACTCTCTGATCAAATTTCTTCCCGACCATCAGGTTCGTTGCCCAGTAACACCCAAACCAACCCAAAACCATCATCATCATCGAACGATAAGACTTATCGTTCACCACCAACCAGAAATGAGCATATCAATGCTGTATTCACAAGAAGTGGCCTGTCTTATGATCCACCACCCAACCCAAACAACACCATAACTATCAATTCCGATAGTGAGGATGAAGATGAAGAATCCAAGAAGGAAAATACACCAAAAACACCACCCAAACCCAAACCACCAGTTAAAGCATACTGATGAACTCAAATAAGTACATTTTATTACTATCATTTATCCTATTAATTTGACTTGTTTTACTATATTATGTATGAGGATTGATACTTAATCGTTTACTTTTGTAATTCTCAGTTGAAAACAAGCATTTGGTGAAACTTGGCGATTTTGGACTAATTATGGGGCAAAACATGCAAGAAGTTAAGAGTCTACTGAAATGTACAAGATCAAGACTATTCTGCTCCAGATGCGCCGCATCTCACTTATGACATGCGCCGCATCACTATCAATATTTCACCAGATACGATCCAAGATACAAGAGGACATGCGCCGCATCTATAAATGGAGTTACGCCGCATCTTCTGGCGGTGTACGAATATTCCTGAATATTATAATCTTGGACCCCACGCGAAGTTAAGTCAATGCGCCGCATCCACTTACTAGATGCGCCGCATCCTACCCTCAGACAGAAACTATAAATACCCCAAGACCAGACGAATTTCGTGTGACACATATTATATACGAAGACCGAAGACCAGAAACCTAGGACGAATTCAGTCAAGGCAGCAGCACAAGACACACCCAAATCAAAGATACAAGAGCTGTAAGAAGGTGCTGCATGTGTTTAATTCATTAAGTAGTTTTGTTTTATTGTGTTAGTAAACTTTAATTCATCAAGATTGGTGGCTTGTGTAATGTGACAACGGAAAGATTGCACTCCCTTAAAACTGCTTTCTCATTAATTAAAGTTTATATGTTGATGTCATTGGTGACTTTTATTAGTGCATTGATAACCTCTGTGTCTAGCTGAGCGTTGATCGGGTCGCCATGCCTCTGCCCTCGCCTGTTTATTAGATCGCCTATGTATTCTATGGTCTGTAGAAAAGTAGGAGAAAGATAAACGGGATAGTCATAA
Organism: Artemisia tridentata subsp. tridentata; assembly: GCA_021014915.2. Lineage (NCBI taxonomy): Eukaryota > Viridiplantae > Streptophyta > Magnoliopsida > Asterales > Asteraceae > Artemisia > Artemisia tridentata. Next base: position 332,595,544 of record CP139502.1, read on the forward strand.
GTAATCATTAAGGGTTTACTCGCCGATAAGATTAGAACCAACGAGAAAGGACTTAATCTCGGTGCATTGCATCGAACTATACACTTCATATAACACTAGCAATAAAACAAGTGACAAACTACTTATCATAAGGACAGCCCTCTTATTGTCTCGAGTATTTATTTGTGTACGTGTGTGCTACTTCCTGATTCGTGCCTATTGGTTTAGTTTATTATTTAATTGCAACCAAATCGTGCCAGTCTCTCAGGCTGAAACCTCCCTTGCGTTAGAATAGGTTGTATAGCTAACTTAATTTATTAAAATACTGATTAGAATAACTAGATAATACGTTCCACTCTTAGTGATCGACACTCTACTTACCATTATATTCATACTGACCGGGTACACTGCTCGTTAAGTGTGTGTGTTATTGATAAGTCGGCTAAATATAAATTTAAAACTTGAGTAGGCATTAAAACTGCTAAACCGCAACGACACATCGCACCGCATCAAGTTTTTGGCGCCGCTGCCGGGGAGTGAATTGTTATTATCTGTTAATTTGATTAGTATTTTAATTAGGTTTTTAATTTTTAATCTAACCGCTAATTTTGTTGTGTATTAGATTAATTTGCATTCATTGTACTATTTTGCATATTTTCTGTTTTTGTGTGTTATTTGTTTGCTTTTGTTTGTGTTTATTTTCGTGTGTTTTATTTGTTTTTTTTTTCGTATTTTTTGTTTTCTGCTATCGTTGTACTGAGCTAAATCGAACGATACGGCGCATCTGATTTCTCAGATACGGCGTATTGCGTTCAATTTTTATAAAATACAACGCGTTTAATTAATTCGATACGACGCATCTTTTCCCCAAGATACGGCGTATCTGTTTTTGATAAAAAAATTTTTTCTAAACGTTAACGCCATACGACGCATCTGCTTTAGCAGATACGGCGTATCTATTATTTTAATTAAAAACAGTTTTCGAATTATTAAACAGATACGGCGCATCGATCTCTGTCGATACGGCGTATCTTCTGAATCAAAAATCTTATATTTTGAAACGTAACGAAAATACGGCGCATTAACTTTTGTTAATACGACGAATATAATTTGATAAATATAGTTGATTTTTGATATTTACTTTGATCGGTCCGCTACTCTCGTGTGCAAGTTGTTTATTTTCAGCATGAAAGATTACATTCTGAACCAAACCGAGAGAAGCTAGCTGGAGTGATCAAACGTAACCTCTTCGATTATTCAACCAGCCCAAAGGGAAGTTCTCTACAATATAATCTCAATTTTATTATCCATATTATACATCTGATTCAAATTGTAATCTTAATTTTGTATGCTTTAAAACGATATTTGTTCCTAACCTCGGAATAAATCCTTATCCACTAAACAATAAGATTACAATCATTAATAAAACGTTTATGCCTATTGCTCTTATTTTGAATTAAATTACATCATATGGTATGACCGTTTAACCCCAATTTGATATATAAAGAATCGTGTTGCGGAGGCCAAGGTACGTTCCTTATTTAAATTTCGTTCACTAACATAGCGATACGGCGGATCTAAATATCCAAAGCGCCGTATCTCTGACCATCTAGGACTCATTGACTAGTCAACGAGATTAAATAGATACGGCGCATCCAATTTTTCAATACGGCGCATCGACTGACCTGATGAAGTTATGGAGCAACTGCCTAATGCACACACTACTTATGTGTATACCAACTGAAGTATCGATATTAAAGAGCTGAACGTGAGTCTAACTTGAAGACTCTGGAATAAAGACAAGTGCTTACCGGGAGACAACCCGGATTTATCTTTTAATTTTCTGTTTATGTGTCGAGTCAGTCAGGCCGCAGAGGATACGGCGCATCTCAATTCTGAGATGCGACGCATCTCCTGCAATGGTCATATCTTATTTTATTTTTCTGCATTTTTTATTTTCGACTTTAAAACTTTTTATCAGTTTATTTTAATGCGGCGCATCCCTGGTTAAGGATGCGGCGCATCTTCTATTCTGATCCGTATTTATTCCAGGCTCGATACGGCGTATCTTCTTCCATAAGATACGGCGCATCGACTGACCTGATGATTTTCATTTTTAATTTTTATGTTTTATTTTTCCTAACTACTAATGTATTATGCAAGTTGAACCTTTCTTATCTTAGGTGTGTTTTGAAGCCTTGGTGGTATTATAGATTCCTGCATTTCCTGTGGATACATCGAATATGCAGCTTAAACGTTCTAATCCACAAGAAAGATGATTTTTGCTCTAATACTAATGGAGGATCATACCGAGCAAATCTCAGGAGAGTTTTTCTGTTCTAATTCTTTTATTTTCCAGTTTTTAACCTTTTATACGAACAACGAGGACGTTGTTTAACTTAAGTGGGGGGATTGGAGAATTAGAACACTTAACACTTACTTGTCCTAAACTTTTCAAAATATGCTTAAAATGTGCTTAATATATCAAAATTTAAAATTTTTTAGCATGTTTTTGTTAAAGTCTAAGTTGCATAGCTGCACACATGACGTTATTTTCAAAAATTGTGATTTTTCAAAATTCACAAATCTATGAGTGTGCCGGTGACTTGTAAACTTTAGAACTTGGCTTGTATACTATTCGAGACCACCATAATAAGTATTATTTTATATAAAAGGAATGACTTGTCTAAATTGGTAAAAATTCTAGGATTACACCCAAAAAGCCTTATATGTTATGTGATATTAGCTAACTACACTGGTTAGTTAACCCCCGTATAAACCCTTTTGTTACTCTCATTTTTAGAGTAAGATACCCCTAGAAAAACACTCAGATCCATTCATTTCGTTTCTTACACCTTTGTTAAAATGTTTCGTTACACCTTAAACCTTAGCCTACCCTATAGATTAAAATCCGTGGTTGGTTAATTGCTATAGGCAAAGTGTGTTTCCTTACATTACCTGTGTTCGCGTGCGTAATTCATTATCTATGGTTAGGTCGGGAAATTGCACAATGCAATTGGAGTGAAAGTAAATATTGTATATCTTTGAGTTTATTTTTCGTGTGTTTACTACTTTCACTATTACCGTTATTTCTGAAGTCATGAAAAGTATGGAAAAATTATCCAGAATTATTGTTTTGGTGATGTGGTGAAATTTTACACATCTATGTTTATGTTATTATATATAAAAAAAAAAAAAAAAAAAAAAAAAAAAAAAGAGAAAAAAAGAAGAGAGAAAAAAAAAAAAAAAAAAAAAAGAAGAAGAAAGTTGGATGTTTGTTTTAACCAACGATGTAAAGTTATGTAAGTGGTCGATATCACCACTAGTTGTTGTATATTATATCTATGGATTGAATGGGAGTTGGCAGTTATGGGAACGTCAACTAAGGTTTATTCTTTGATTAAGATCTTGTTGAGTATAATTCGTGTCTACCTAAAGCGTGTGTTTCAAGTATTAAAGCGTGAGTTATTCAATGATATGAGTCTTATTCATGGGATGGTTGGGATAGTGATTAACCACACTTAGGATTTTAATTTATTTGTTTTGTTTATTTTTTATTTTACACCAATTTATATCCCAAAAATTATCCATACCCTGTATTATTCTTTATCCAACCAAACTTTTGATTTATTGAGATTAGGGATTTGAGCAATCTTAAGTATCGTAGTCGTGGATTCGGCTATGTATTTATGATTTTGTCGCCCTTTTTGATATATTATTATTGGTGAAGTTTGGACCTATCTTTAGCCTATTCGAGTTAAGGATTTGAGCAATTGCAAGTATCGTGTTCGTGGATTCGATCATGTATTTGTGATTTTGTCGCCTTTTCTGGAATTTGAGATCGATAGTGATTAAGAATAATTAACCCTTAAGCCTAAAAACCCTTTTTACCGCTTTAGACTTGTTATTCCTTGGCTTTAGTGGAGGAGATGTGTATACTTGCCAAGCTTATGATAGAATATTCGTCGCGACTGGACAGTTAAACGATTAGATTTGCTTTTATCAAAATATTTTATTCTACTTCTAATTCGTTAAGTGTTTAGTTGTGTGATTATGACAAAAACGAATACATGCTTAAATATAAAAATAAATCCTAATATCTTTTAGGATACATTTTCATAAGATTAATTCTAAGGTTTACTTGGGGACAAGTAAAGTTCAAGTGGGGGGATATTTGATGAACTCAAATAAGTACATTTTATTACTATCATTTATCCTATTAATTTGACTTGTTTTACTATATTATGTATGAGGATTGATACTTAATCGTTTACTTTTGTAATTCTCAGTTGAAAACAAGCATTTGGTGAAACTTGGCGATTTTGGACTAATTATGGGGCAAAACATGCAAGAAGTTAAGAGTCTACTGAAATGTACAAGATCAAGACTATTCTGCTCCAGATGCGCCGCATCTCACTTATGACATGCGCCGCATCACTATCAATATTTCACCAGATACGATCCAAGATACAAGAGGACATGCGCCGCATCTATAAATGGAGTTACGCCGCATCTTCTGGCGGTGTACGAATATTCCTGAATATTATAATCTTGGACCCCACGCGAAGTTAAGTCAATGCGCCGCATCCACTTACTAGATGCGCCGCATCCTACCCTCAGACAGAAACTATAAATACCCCAAGACCAGACGAATTTCGTGTGACACATATTATATACGAAGACCGAAGACCAGAAACCTAGGACGAATTCAGTCAAGGCAGCAGCACAAGACACACCCAAATCAAAGATACAAGAGCTGTAAGAAGGTGCTGCATGTGTTAAATTCATTAAGTAGTTTTGTTTTATTGTGTTAGTAAACTTTAATTCATCAAGATTGGTGGCTTGTGTAATGTGACAACGGAAAGATTGCACTCCCTTAAAACTGCTTTCTCATTAATTAAAGTTTATATGTTGATGTCATTGGTGACTTTTATTAGTGCATTGATAACCTCTGTGTCTAGCTGAGCGTTGATCGGGTCGCCATGCCTCTGCCCTCGCCTGTTTATTAGATCGCCTATGTATTCTATGGTCTGTAGAAAAGTAGGAGAAAGATAAACGGGATAGTCATAAGTAATCATTAAGGGTTTACTCGTCGATAAGATTAGTACCAACGAGAAAGGACTTAATCTCGGTGCGTTGCATCGAACTATACACTTCATATAACACTAGCAATAAAACAAGTGACAAACTACTTATCATAAGGACAGCCCTCTTATTGTCTCGAGTATTTATCTGTGTACGTGTGTGCTACTTGCTGATTCGTGCCTATTGGTTTAGTTTATTATTTAATTGCAACCAAATCGTGCCAGTCTCTCAGGCTGAAACCCCCCTTGCGTTAGAATAGGTTGTATAGCTAACTTAATTTATTAAAATACTGATTAGAATAACTAGATAATACGTTCCACTCTTAGTGATCGACACTCTACTTACCATTATATTCATACTGACCGGGTACACTGCTCGTTAAGTGTGTGTGTTATTGATAAGTCGGCTAAATATAAATTTAAAACTTGAGTAGGCATTAAAACTGCTAAACCGCAACGACACATCGCACCGCATCACATACACTCCAAAAATTCCATATCCTCAGAGCCTTAAGAAAGAAAAATTGGAGGAACGTTATAAGAAGTTTGTTGAAATACTCAAAGAAGTTAGACTCAATGTACCTCTCATTGATGTTTTAGCCGGAATGCCCAATTACGGGAAATTTTTGAAAGAACTTCTTAACAACAAGAACAAGTTGGAGCAAATATCCGCTACCTTTCTCAATGAAGAATGTTCAGCTATTGTTCAAAACAAAATTCCACAAAAACTCGGAGATCCCGGAAGTTTTCTAATTCCATGCATATTAGGAAACAACATCACATGCGATGCTTTATTCGACTTAGGTGCGAGTATCAATTTAATGCCCTATTCGTTGTATACGAAACTTTCCATCAACACCTTGAAACCCACAAGGATGAGTATCCGACTAGCTAATCATACTTACCAATATCCTGTTGGTATTGCTGAGAATATGCTTGTCCAAGTAGGTAAATTCATTTTTCCCGTGGATTTTGTGATTTTAGAAATGGAGGAAGATAGTAGAGTACCCCTTATTTTAGGAAGACCTTTTCTAAACACCGCTGATGCAATCATCAAAGTAAAAGGAAAAGAACTCAATCTTGGAGTTGGAGAAGATAGAATCACCTTTTTAATCGATAAAGCAATGCAATATCCACATTCCAGTGATGACACTTGCTTTAACATTGATGTAATCGATGAAGTCACTGAGGAAGAATTGGATGCATTACTTAAAGATTCTGATCCATTCATGACTATTTCAGAGAAGATTAGTGAAACAAATTTTGATAAAGAATTCGCTGATTTTATGGAAGTTAAGATTGATGAAGAAGAAGAAGAAGTTGAAGAAGGAGAGATAATAGAAGAAGATTTTGAGGAAATCAGTTTTAATGATCAAATGAGGATCAAAACATCACTTCAAGAACCACCGACTGATCTTGAGTTGAAACCACTTCCCGAAAATCTTGAGTATGCTTACTTGGAAGACAACTCGCTACTTCCAGTAGTCATATCTTCATTGCTCAATGATTATGAGAAAGAATGTCTGATCTCAGTTCTTAAGAAGCATAAAGAAGCTTTTGCGTGGAAAACTTCTGACATCCCAGGAATCAGTCCTGATTTTTGCAAACACAAAATCAATTTCGAAGAAGATGCCAAACCAGTTGTAGAAAGACAACGTCGACTCAACCCCAACATGAAAGAAGTTGTTAAAAAAGAAATCATCAAACTTCTTGATGCAGGTATCATTTACCCCATCGAGGATAGTCCCTGGGTGAGTCCTGTTCACTGTGTTTCGAAAAAAGGAGGAATGACTGTTGTGACCAACGAACGAAACGAATTAGTTCCTACTAGAACTGTCACCGGATGGCGAGTATGTATTGATTACAGAAAATTAAACAAAGCCACCAGAAAAGATCATTTTCCTTTGCCTTTCATGGATCAAATGCTTGAGAGATTAGCAGGAAACAAATACTTTTGTTTTCTCGATGGTTTTTCAGGATATTTTCAAATTCCTATTGATCCGGCTGATCAAGAAAAGAATACATTCACATGTCCTTTCGGAACTTACGCTTACAGGCGTATGCCTTTTGGATTATGTAATGCTCCCGCGACTTTTCAAAGATGTATGATTGCTATATTCCAAGATATGCTTGAAACGTCTATGGAAGTTTTCATGGATAACTTTTCAGTTTTTGGAAGCTCATTCGAAGCTTGCCTTTCTAACCTCGATAAAATGCTTGAAAGATGTAAAGCTGCACATCTTGTTCTCAACTGGGAGAAATGTCATTTCATGGTAACTGAAGGAATTGTGTTAGGACACAAAATTTCCAGCGCAGGAATGGAGGTTGACAAAGCAAAGATCGATGTCATTACCAAATTACCACCCCCAACTAACGTTAAAGCCGTTAGAAGTTTCCTAGGACATGCAGGTTTTTACCGTCGTTTCATTAAGGATTTTTCCAAAATATCTCGTCCAATGACGAAACTTCTTGAAAAAGATTCTGTTTTCGATTTTAATGCAGACTGCATGAAGGCATTCGAAACATTAAAAACACAACTGACTAGTGCACCCATTATGGTTTCCCCTGATTGGTCACTACCATTCGAACTTATGTGCGATGCAAGCGATTTTGCTGTTGGAGCCGTATTAGGACAACGAGAAGAGAAACATTTTCGTCCTATATATTTTGCCAGCAAAACACTCAACAATGCTCAACAGAATTACACAGTTACAGAGAAAGAATTGTTAGCCGTTGTTTTCGCTTTCGATAAATTCAGATCATACCTCGTACTTTCGAAAACAATCGTGTTCACCGATCATTCAGCGTTAAAATATCTGTTTCCGAAACAAGATGCCAAACCGCGTCTCATCCGATGGATTTTACTACTCTAAGAATTCGATATTGAAATCAAAGATAAGAAAGGAGCAGAAAATCTAGCCGCTGATCATCTATCTCGTTTAGAAAATCCAAATCTGGAAGAATTAAAAGAAGATGAGATTGACGATTATTTTCCGGATGAAACACTCATGATTGTTGATACAATTGATGACAACGAAATTCCATGGTTTGCCGATTATGCAAATTATCTCGTTGGAGGAATTCTAAAGAAAAGATTAACTCATGCAAAACGAAGTAAATTCTTTTCGGATCTTAAACATTATTATTGGGAAGAACCCTATCTTTTCAAAATGTGTCCCGATGGGATGATTAGAAGATGTGTTTATGGTTCTGAAACGAGAAGAATTCTCGATGAATGTCATCATGGCCCAACTGGGGGACATTATGGTCCTTCTACCACCGCTAAAAAGGTCTTTGATGCTGGATTCTATTGGCCGACTATTTTTAAAGAAGCCCATACTCTTGTTAAGAATTGTGATGCTTGCCAAAAATCTGGTAGTCTTTCTCGAAGAGATGAAATGCCACAAAAGAGCATTCAAGTCTGTGAATTATTCGATATTTGGGGAATTGATTTCATGGGACCGTTTCCTAAATCACACAAATTCGAATACATTCTCATTGCTATTGATTACGTTTCCAAATGGGCTGAAGCGGAAGCTCTACCCACCAATGATGCACGAGTAGTTGTTAATTTTCTCAAAAAGCTTTTCGCTCGTTATGGAATTCCTAAAGCTTTGATAAGTGATCGTGGAACCCATTTCTGTAACAAACAAATGGAGAAAATTATGAAGCGATACGGAGTTCATCATTGTTTCGCTACAGCTTATCACCCACAGACTAGTGGTCAAGTCGAAAATACCAACAGAGCCTTAAAAAGGATACTCGAAAAAACGGTTAAAGACAATCCCGCCGTTTGGTCGAGAAAACTAGATGATGCTCTGTGGGCATTTCGCACGGCTTACAAAACACCAATTGGTACAACACCATACAGATTGTTGTATGGAAAAACTTGTCATTTGCCGTTCAAAATCGAACATCGCGCTTACTGGGCATTGAGAAGCTGTAACCCAGACCTCAAAGTAGCTGGAGAAAAGAGATTTTTGCAATTGCATGAACTCGATGAGCTTAGACTACAAGCTTATGAGAACTCCAAACTTTACAAAGCAAGAACAAAAGCTTATCATGACAGAAAGCTAAGAATCAGAAAAGAATTCAAAGCTGGAGACAAAGTTCTGCTTTTTAATATGAAGTATAAGTTCAAAGCTCCTAAGCTGAAACCGAAATGGTTCGGACCGTATACAGTGAAACATGGATTTCCATCGGGATATGTTGAATTGCATGATAAACATGGTGGAAGTTTCATTGTTAATGGGCACCGAATTAAGTTATACTATGACAAGGAGCAATTGAATGAAGTTTCTATTCAAGAGATTCCGCCTGAATCCGAATATGAAGCTATAACATTTATGTCACCCTTCCCGGCCGATTTCAAGAAAAACACTCCGTGGGCCGAGGATTCTGGTTATATCTATGATGTTCTTCCAAGACCGTGGGAGAAAGTTAAGTCGGAATACATAGATGAAACTGGAGAAGGAATAGTGATTGGAAATGTGCTGTACGTTCCAAAATTTCCAAAAAAGAAGTCAGCAATTGGACCAACATGAAGAGAGAGAAGTTCGAGTCTGGCTGATGACTCGTTAATAAAACAAGCGCTTCTCGGGAGGCAACCCGTGTGTTTTTTTTATTTTCATTTTTATTTTCTAGTGATTAAACCCCAAAGTTTTTCTAAATCGCTTAGTTGAACTTAAGTGTGGGGGTGTATCACTGTCTTTTGAATAAAGCGAAGAAATATTTCGTATTTGTGTTTCTTTTGTTTTTAGATTACTGCAGGTAATCATTTCGAAGCTTGGACGCTAGGATCAAGACTCCTCTTGAGCAGAAAATACGGTTTATTCTCTTATTTCCCTATTTCATTCTTTGTCGTTTATCACATTGAGGACAATGCTTAACTTAAGTGTGGGGGGAGGGGTGAATAGGAAAATAAGAATAGATTGTAAGTTTCGAGCTGAATTTTAAATTTTGTTTGCCCTTGTAATCTAGTCTTTTGTCATTTTAAAGATCATATTCTAGAATAACTGGATTTATCCACTGGTGAAATCTATAATTTTGAAAATTCGAGACGTGTCCCGATTAATATTGCAATCCATTCTGGGATCGATAACATTAGCTAGCACAGATTATAGCCCTTTCTACTAAATTGTGAGGATTTGAGCCTGTTCTATATATAGCATACATCTTTTATGCTTAGATCTTTTGCTATGAGTGTGCCGGTGATTTTATTTATTCTAGAACTTGTACTTGTAAATCATTACGAGACCATTGTGAGATCACATTTCATTTGTGATATAAGTGTATATGCGTGATAAGAGGCAAGCTTAGGGTTTATCCCAAATGGCCTTCCATTTTCATATAATGCTATATTAGCTAGCTATCTTGGCTAGTTAACCACTCATATGGACCCATTTGTTAGCATTTGTCTTTAATGCTAGATACCCTTAGTTACACCCGCCGAGCCTATCTTTTCTTTTGATACAATCCAGAAAAATTCAAAAAGATTTTACACCTTTTTAGCCTAGCCTTATCCATAGTCAAGTCTTGGTTGGTTGCTAGCTATTTGGCAAGATGGATGTTATGTGGAAATCATGAAAGTTCAAAGAAAGCGTAAGCTCCAAAAGTTGTTATCCAAGAAAGGTCATCGCAACTATAAGATGACAAGTAAAAAAAAAAAAAAAAAAAAAAAAAAAAGAGAAGAAGAGTCATCGCAACTATAAGGTGACAAGAATAAGCCAATGAGCTAGTGAATCAAGTATGAATAAAGGAAGTATGGACTTTTTCGCAAAATGGCATGATAGTGGTTTGTAATAGCTAGTAACATTTGGTTCGTAGACTTTGACTAATTTTGTTTTTATTTTCAACCAATTTCATAAATATATCCCATGCCTTATCCTACCCTTTTTGACTTTGTGAAATTATTAAGTGTATGGACATGTAGTGACCATCCGATTTCTTGAGGAATTGACTAACGTTGTTAGCGATCTAGGGCGTATTTTGGCGACCATCCGTTATGCAAGTAACGTCGTTAGCGAACCAAGGTACAATCTAGTGACCATCCGTTATTTGGTAATGCAAGAATTCGTTGTTAGCGAGCTATTATGTTTTGCATGAGATAGTGGCGCATTAGTCCATTATTACCCTTAAGCCTTAAACCCGAATAAAAGCCCTCTTTGATATGTATACTTGGCGCTCACACCATTTCGGTGTAGTTTTGTTTCTTGTACAAGCCTATGGTAATATTTAGATCATGACTGAGCAAATGAGTGTCATTCCTCTTATATACTCCATCAATTATACAAATGAGTGTTTGAGTGAATTATATTTCATTTTCCTTTCGTGAGGTGTTTAGTAATGTGTATCATGCAAGAAAATCATTTGGGTATAGTCAAACATCTCGATGATTCAACCCTAAAAGCTTAAAACGATGAATCTAGCTTGTACTCGTGCTTGATAGATTTGCATCACATTTTCCTAATCATTTGTGTATACCATGTGGATAATTGTTTTTATTTCTAGATTTGCTTGAGGGCAAGCAAAGTTCAAGTGTGGGGGATTTGATAATGCCTAAATCTAACATGTTTTTGGTAGCGTTATTGGAAGATTTATATATGTTTTGGGGTTATATTTATATGCTTTTGTTACTAAATCATACCAAAGTGGGTTTGCAAAGTATTTGTAGCCAAAGACAGGAAAATGGATGGAAAAGATGCAAAAATGAGGAAGAAGGAAATATTTATGATTGCATGTGAGTCTTGTATCAAGTTCTGCACCGTAAGGTATTTCAATGAGTTAAAGTCCAAGTATTCAAGTTAATAAGCTTAAGGATGAAGGGAAAGATCAAAGAATCAAGAGCTACGACAGAGAAACAAGTCATTCGGAAAAGTCCAAGAAAAAGGTCCACCAGCAGTAACCATCCGATCGGTCGCCGCCCGCAACCGAATCGGATTGAGAGAATTTGGATTTACCGAGAAGACCAACCGATCGGTAGGCCATTCTATCCGATCGGTTGGAGGTTGCTGTTGACCCAAAACTTCTTTATTAAGGATTGTGACTTTACAAATCTGGTTCTAGGTCCTTCTTTTCAGTATTCTAACCATTCAATACTACTTGGAGAGCAAGAGAAGCATTTATGCACTTAGACCCTTGGTTAGAGCAATTTATTGAACCATTTGTTGGGTATTTATATATACCAATCAATATAAAGAGAGAGAGAGAGAGCTTGCTTGCTAGAGGAGAGAACCATTCATAGAAAATACTCAGAAAATTCGTCCATAGGTCCAGGAGAAGGAAGAAAGTCGAATACACCATTTCCATTGCTTGTGGAATCATTGTCTTTCACTTGTAATCTTATTTCCAATCATTGTAAGACTTTCAATCATGGTTTCTAATGTTCAAAGTATTGAGTTTACATTTATGTTTGCTATGAGTGGCTAGTGCCTTTGTGCACTTGCTTAGATGATGTGTATTATTTATTGATTGGCATATGATTGTGATAACATGTTTTAATCCAATTTCAAGTTGATTCTAAGAACCAATTGTGATAAAGTTTCATAGTGACATTTGGGTAATCAAGTTTAACTAGTGCTAGTAATCTTAAGGGTCGAAAGAACTATTGTTATTCCACTAGTTATAATCATTTGTCTATGAATGATTGTTGTCTTCCACTATTCTTGATTAAACAAAGGAACTTAATTGTGATTGTAATGAAAATGCTTTTGTCTATCAAAACGGATTGATTGTAAACCAATTTAAAGGTCGAGAGATTAATAGTTTACTTTCAATTGTGACCTTTTGTCTATAATCGGTTACCTTTTGTATTGACCATTTCCTAAGCTTGTTTGCTAGAACAAAAGATTGTTTTTGTGTTTGAGGAACACCAACTCATGAACCTTGAATTGATCTTGAATTGATTGGTTAAACGTAATGCTTGTTTTTATAAACCAAGATCTTGACGAAGGTTTAATTTGTAGAAACAATAGATTAGTGTCAAAACTAATTATCACAACCAACATGTTATCCAAAGTTATCACAATCATATTAGTCAATTGTAGTACACTAGTCTAAGCAAGTGTAGTTTTTAATCATTTGAATTTTCATAATATCATTACTACTTGTTTGAGAAAGTTGCTTTTAACTTACAATTCGATTCACTACACAAATCCCTGCGAACGATCCCGACTTACCATCAAAATCTTGCTACAACGGACGAGTATACTTGCTCGTATCTGTTGTCATTTGATTCGGTAATTCACCCCTTATAAATTTAAAACTTGCACCGAACCGGGCACATCAATGAGCATGTAAAGCATGAACACCACAAGACTGATATAAATACCATCTTTGAACTGTGTTGTGGTTCAACTTCATTCACTAAATATCTTTATCATGTGGTTCAAACATAATCTTTAAGTAGTAGTAGATTACCCTTTCATATACCTCCTCTGGTCTTGTATCACTATATTTTCCTTTGTATAACCTCCAGAGGGTAACCACATCATCTCTATCCATCCAATACAACATTTGTGAAAACCTAGTATACCTATAATAAAAACCATTTGTTCTTTTAAACTCCCAATAGGCTTCACTTCCATCCCTGATTCCATAAGTATATGAGATGATTGGATGTTTAGCTGTTAGAGGAACTGCATTTGTGACCTCAGACTCTTTATGTTTAGAAAGAACTGTAAGAGCCATCAGTCTTTCCTCATCATCTTCAGATTCCTCCTTATCATCAACTTTTTCCTCTTTCTCACTCTCTGACTCAGAACTCTGCTCCACAGCTTTTGACTTATTAGATTTCCTCTTTTTCCTTCCAACACTTTTCAAAACTCTTCCAGTTCTCTTGACTCCAATATGAGAACTCTCTTTCTCTTCCTCCTTCACTTTTTCTTTTACCTTCTCAACCTTTTCAACTACCTTTTCAACCTTTTCTTCTACCTTTTCTCTTTCCACCACTGTCTTTTGTGCTTCTTCCTCAGTGTCCATAGGCACAAAATCATCAATTTCTCTTTTAGCCTTCTCAAACATCTTTTGAATTGATTCATCAGAGTACCAAGATAGATGTTTAAGTGTGTATCCCTTCATGTTTTTCAGGCACCTTTCTTGAAATTTTCTTACTTGTTTGACAATTGGTGGTTTGAGCAATTTTCTTTTCCTTCTTTCAGCAAGATACCATTTCTTTCTTTCTTCTTTGAACTTCTTCATCCACGTAGTTCTTTCTTCTATTGTTTGTGTACCTTGCTCTTCCTCCTTAATCATCTTAGAAAGCTCAACATCTGCATCACACCTGATCCTCTCCTCATCCCAAGCATCAAGCAATTCCTTTGTCTTTGCCTCATCCTCAGCATGCTTTCTTTGCTGTTCAAGAACTTTTTGGTTTTCCTTTTCAAACTCAGCAGCTAATTTCCTTGCAGTTTCTTTATTAAAGGCAATATGCTTCTCCTTAGGCTAAAACATAAAAGGTATGTCAGGTTCAGGCTCAGGCTCAGGCTCTTCAATCATTATGCCTTTACCTTTTCCTGAATACTGAGGTGTTTATGAAATAGCCTTCTTTTTGGGTGAAGAGGGTTCTCTGATTGTCACTCCTTTCACAGGTGCTTTTGTTGTTGTTTTTGGTTGTGGTTGTGGTTTAGGTGGTGGTGGTGTTTTCAACTGGATTATAGCTTCAGCTAAACTCACATCATCATCCAAAATCCTAGCAGTAGAAACAACTTGAGTCTCAAAAGTAGGAACTTTAGCACCAGCAGTAGAATCTTTCTCTGGTTCAGCAACAGCTTCTTTTTCACTAGCAGTAGGAAGATTTACACCAGCAGTAGAATCATCCTTAGCTAAGTTTCCACTATCACCAGTAGCAGATTCAACTTGAACTTGAGTAGTAGAATCACCCAAGATTTTGATTGACTCCACCATAACCTCAGAAGCCTTAACAAGCTGTTCAAGCTCCAAAGTCTTTAAATTTTCAAGCACACCCTCATTTCCTTCTTTGTCTGCAACCACAAACCCATCTGCATTATCACCACTATCCATCTCCATATCCATTTCATCACCAGTAGTACCTTCAACATTATCTACCTCCCCTAAAGTCTTAGTCTCATTCCTCCCCTGTTTGGGAGCATCCTCCCCTAAACTTGTGTCTTCAGAGGAACTAACCCTTTATGCTGTCCCCACTTTCCTTAATCTTTTAAATACCCTGGTTCTTGACCTCTTCTGACCTTCCAAATGCTTAACCCTTAGCTTCAAAGTTTTGACTATATGTTGGAGGTCAAGAACCTGTGATTCCAAGGTTGTACATCTAGCCATCAATGCTTTGATAAGTTCCATACTATCCTCATCACTTCGACCTGTGTTACCTGGCCCGAGAGGTGAATCACTGAAATTGTCATTTTGTACAGTTTTTGGTGCCACCAATTCCTCAGTTTCATGTCTACCCTCATCACTTCGGGATGTGTTACCTTCCCTGAGAGGTGAATCAATGGGTGTAAACTCAGTATCAAACCTAGTTTGATCAGCTGAGCCCCCCATATTAGTCATTTGGCTGGGGTTTCCATCACCTGTACCAGGTTCATGAGAACCAGATACATTAGATGTTGCCTTGGTTGGGGTCTTATTTATGTTGCCACTGAGCTGCTTTGCTTCTAAGCTAGCAGCAGTAGTGGTAGCCACTTCCAACATGTCTCCTTCCACACCTGTGACAGCCTCATCTGCTCCAACCATACTAACACTGGCCTGAGGTAGCTCAGTGTTCTTATTTTGTGAATCCCTGGGGGTTTGGGTCTTTTCAGGTTGTGTAGATGATTGTTCCTGTAACACCCCGACCCGCCAAGGTCAAGATATCACATTATGGGGTCATACAAAGCATACTAAAACGCAAGCGGAAGTCTTTTAAATAAACTATGTCTTGAACATCAAGACTAGTGTTCAAAAGATAATCCAAAATGCATAAGGGTTAACCAAACAAACCAAAGTAAAGAATAATATTCAAAGTACGGGAATAAATAAACGTCCGAAACAATGGACAACGAAATGAAATAAATAGGTCTCTTAATTCCTACGCTCTCTCATTCCCAAGCCCGTCGCCCCACTTATTACCTGCCGCATAAGAAAGAAAACATGCGGCTGATCTTAAAAAGCCCAGTGAACCGATACATATACAAAGCAAAATATGCAGGTAAATAAGTACAAGCAATGAAGGAATAAGAAAAACAAACGAAAAACATAAACCTGAAAGTCAAACGAACACTACAAGAAAAGTGGCTTTTTAGGACCCTTTGTCTGGGACGGTATGATAATGGAGTCCTAAAAAACTGTTTAATAGGACATATGAGCGTTTAGGATCCTTTTTAAATATTTGCTACTTAGGCGGTGTCCTAAAAAGTTATATAATAGGATGGTTGATTATTTGGGGTCCTATTACACTAGTACAAAAATGGGATTTAGTCACACATGCTGTTTTTCGAATAGCCACACAGTCGCCTTTTTATGTGACTAAATGTACCAGAATAAAATAAATAGCCACACTTGATCCGACTTGTGTGACCATTTCGGAATTACATCCTAGGCTATAGCCACACATTTGAATATTTTCGTGACTATACGTATCTGGTAAATTTTTTTTTGATTTTTTAGTCACTTATAATTTGGGACGTGTGACGGATACAAATAAGGTTGAAACATTAGTCACACTATATATATACATATGTGACAAATATATGTCACGCAATTGAAAAGTGTGACCAAAATCCATATATGGTCACATGAAGTAATTGTGTATGTGGCTAAATCATATGCTCAAGTTTGTCACACATTATTTAAGCGTGACTGCTAGTTTTTGTTGAAAATTTAGCCACATATGAATTTGAAATGTGTGACAACTGAAAAGTAAGTTTGAAGCATAGTCACGATATGCATTTAAAAGTGACAAATATATGTCACACACTTGAGATGTGTGACCAAATGTCATATATGGTCACACTAAACCATAGGCATACATGATTAAGTGTGACCAAAATTCGATACAAATAGTCACGTAAGTTAATATGTGTGTCTAAAGTTAAGTGTGTGTTTGCCTGCCAATTCCGAATGTGTATGGTCACATTTAATTGTAGCACAATCATGTGACTATAGGCTATACAATAGTAACACCATACCACAAATGTGCATCTAAATTATGTTTATGGCCACATTATAAGGGTATTATATGTGACCAATACATTGAAAATAGTCACACTGAAATATTCATGTGACTAATATGTATAGCAAAATGTGAACTCAGTTATCATTAACCTTGATATTAGTCACATTGAGTGTTTGTGTGACTAAATTCAAGATGTTACATATGGTCACATGAAGTATTTATTTAGGTGTCTAAATCATAGAGTCATATTTTGAGTTCAGACTGTTAGTCATGACTCTTCATTTAATTTGCCCCATTACAATGCTGGGATTTTATAGTCTATCTAGTTTAATGCAGTAGTATGTAAGTATGTTACTTGCCCCTAGCTGGAACCAGATTACTTGACTTTCTAAAGTCAATTTTCAACTTTATAATGAAGTAACATGTTACTAAGTGCCTGCAAGTGCATATACATGATAAATGGAAACTGCAAATACAATAAAGCTTGACTGCAAGTGGACATATACATGATAAATGTCAGACTATACATTCTAGCAGTAATAACTATACATTCTAGCAGTAATAACTATACATACTAGCAGTAATAACTATACATGTTTAAGTCAAACTATACATTGTAGCAGTAATAACTATACATTCTATTTCTTGTCCTTGGGTCCTAGATACTCTTCCATCTTCCTGAGCAGTTCATATGCCATGTCATCATAATTAAGCTGAAGCTTGAGTGTTTTCTTCACACGCAACATCTGATGTAGAATGTCTTTGTGAAACTTTAAAGGGTAATCCTTTTCTACAAGCATGTAGATCACCAACTCATTCACAGTTAAAGCATGTACTCCACATCGTTGAAAATTTTTCCATTCTTTAACAGTATTGTGCGTTAGTCTTCTCCAACATTCATCTTCATGATTTGGTTCAAACATTACCTTTAAATAATTCCAGACTTCTCTATCATAATTAGCTTGTTCTGGTGTCTTATTACCAAATCTTTGTTTGAGTAATTTCCATAGAGCTATCATATCTTGTCTATCAAAATCATGAACCATGTGAAGAAAGCTTACATACCTTCTAGAAGAACCATCATGCCTCTTAATATCGTAATAAACTGTTTCCCCAAAAGATCCAGACTTATGATCAACAATGGGATGTTTGACAGTTAAAGGTTGTGCATCCATGGCTTCTCCTACAGAGTCAACTGCAAGTTCAGTGTGAGCTTGCATTTGTTCTTCAGCAACAGCTTGCTCAGTTTGTTCTTGTTTTCTCTTTTTACTGCTTTCTATTTCCAACTGTTCACCTGCTCTCTTTGAACTGTCATTCAAGAAGAGATCATTGTTTCTCTTGGCAATTGCATATAATTCTTCAATTCTTTTATCATCCAAGAATTTCAAATCCTTTAGTTTCCATCTGTCCACATTCTTCAAATACCTGCACATGAGTAGATGTTTATGATATGATGTACATATTGGGTATTGTTGATATTAATATAAATACCTTTGCAAAAAAAAAAAAAAAAAAAAAAAAAAAAAAAAAAAACTACCTGCACATGAGATCTCTTCTTTGTTTTTGAGTGGGTGGCTTGTTCTTCTTAGCTGCATATCTTTGTTCTGCATACAACTTCTTTTTTGCATCAAAAATTTCTTTCAGCATCCTGGCTTTTTCATCTACTGAGTACTTATCTTGCTCTTGTTTATGTAGTTTCTTAGCAAGCTCAGAATCAGCTGCAACCTGAGCCCTTTGCTCATCCCATGAAGCTATTAACTCTGCATCTTTTTCTTCTTGTATTCTCCTTTGTTCCAAAATTGTCTGATGTTCTGCATCATACTTTTGTGAGAATTTCATAGCAATTTCAGCATCAGCTTTTAATTGCTCTTCTTTTGATAATGGTTTCTCCACAGGCTCTTCAGTAAGGATCCCTTTACCTTTGCCTTGTACCTGTGGAGTTGATTGTTTAGCTTTTGGAGAGGATGATGGCTCTTGTATCACAACACCTTTGGTTACTGGTTTTGCTGTCTTCAGCTCAGCAAGTACACTAACAGCATTTGCAAAAACCTCTGGTGTAGCAGTACTAGCTTTTGTAGTACCAACTGTAATTGGCTCAGTAGCACTATCAGCATTTGTAACCTTGCCCAGACGATGATCAATCACCACTTGATTCCCTTGGTTATCCTCCCCTGAAACTTTGCCTTCATTCCCTCCCTGTTTGGGAGCATCCTTAGAAGCTTCAGAAGATTTAACCTTTTGTTTGGGAATTCTTGATCCTTTGACTCCTTCTAAATACCTAACCCTTCTCTTCAAAGCCTTTATCTCCCCACCTTGAGCTTTGATGACTCCATCTTGGGAAGAAGCTATTGCTCGCAGATCACCAATTTGTGCAGACAGCTTGGCACAGGTATCCTTCAATTCATTCAAAAGTTGCATACTATCCTCACCACTTCGGCTTGTGTTACCTAGCCCGAGAGGTGGATCACTGGAAAAGTTAAGTTCAGTCTCACCCCTAGGATGAACATCCGAACCCCCCATTGTTTCCATGTGACTGGGACCTTCACCTGAATCAGTTCCAGAGGAACTATCTTCATTAGAAGTTGTCTTGGTTCGGGTCTTAATGATGTTACCACTTTCCTGTGCTGCTGCTAAGCTAGACACAGTAGTGGCAGCCCTTGCCAACATGTCACTCTCCCCCCCAGTGACATCCTCATCTGCAACAGTTGGTATAGAACCACTAGCCTGAGGTAGCTCAGTGTTCTTGGTGTTAGTCCTACGTTTATAGGTCTTTTGTTGTTGTTCTGTGGGTGTGTGATGGGTACCAGCTGGGATTGCTGAACCTTCACCCATTTGGGTTTGGGCTAGTGCCAACATTGTTGGAAACAAAGGTGTCACTCTCCCTGAAAAATCTTTTCCAACCCTACTCATATTAGCAAAAACCTTTTTGGTAAGGCAGGGAGTAGGATAAACATTTTTGTGACTTTTCTTTTTTTTAAATTGGTTGTCCAAAAAGAGTTGCAAAAACCTTGGATATAGAAAATATTTAGCCAAAGAACCATCCAAGTTCTTAACCATATTATCAAAAATTAATTTTGAGAAATTAAATCTTTGAGTATTTTCAGCCAAACAAATTATAGCAGAAGCTAAATTACTGCTAAATTCATTCCATGCAGTGGTCTTTGGACTTAGACACACTAAGACAGTATGAATTAAGAATTTCCACTGAGGAGAAAAATTACCTTTTTGGAACTTTAAAGCATCTGTATATCTCTCATAGCCCATCAGTGCAAGTTTTTCAAAGATTGTAGTATTTGGAAGATTCTCAACTCCGTTAGCATCATCTAGGAGAAGATCTCTTCGAATAGACGCCTCTGTAATGATAATCATCTGCCCATCTACAAGGGCATGGATTTGTGCTTCCCCATTAATAGTTTGGACCTTAGCAGACGACCAAAACTGGATAATGTTGGAAGTATATATAGTAGGTTTTACTGTTAATGCAAACTTAATATAGCTTGCATTAAGGAAATCAATGATCTCAGTAAAATCTACAGACTTATTGGATTTTTCTAAAAAGGCAACATTATTATGAGGTTCGGTAAAAGTTAGGTTCGACATTATGATTTGATTTGGGGGTTTTGCAATTTGACAATTAAAATTCGATTAGGGAGTGGAAGAGAGAGATTAATGTGTGCGTGAATGTGATTGTGTGCAGCAATTGGGGGTTTATACCCTTTAAGTAAAAAGTGATACAAACTACCCTGCACTCCCAACCACTGCTAAAAGGATACCCAGCAGTACAACGTTTCGCTAGCAGTACAATTGTTTACCTAGCAGTACAATAATAATAACTGTATTCAAATATCATAAACTTGTACATAATAACTGCATTCATATATTAAACCAAGTCAAAATAAGTTTACATTTACATAGGCAAAATATACATAGGCAAAATATATAAAGAAAAGATACATTAAGACACATATTTACTAGCTTCAATACTTCTGTAAACATCAACTATTTTCTCTCTTTCTTCTTCTATTTTTTTGTTCCTCTCCTCAATTTTCTTCTGATGCTCCTCAATGACCTCTAAATCTTTCTTGTTCCTTTCTTCATACATATTTATACGCTTGTTGTGAATTTCTAACAATGCGTTTTCAACACCATACGGGCCTTTACTACATTTCTCCCAAATATTTTGGGATATGCCCATTTTTTTATAATTTTCAGGCATTGGTGGAGGAGAATCATCCCTTGGGCGTTTGTTTTTGTTGGAAGAAGGAGTTGAAGAGGAGTCAGCCATTGAAATTTGAAATTTATTTTCTAATGAAAATATCAAAGGAGTTGTATATGGTACGGTTGATTAATTATGAACGGTTTTCCATGTCGAGTTGTACAAATAGGCTAGAGAGGTATACGAACGGTTCCCAATACTTTAGGCGGGAAGAGGGACCATCGAGAGGCGCCAAAAGTAAACAGATGGATAATATTGATCGGATTTGGTTTGTGTTTGGTTTGGATTTGACTAGTGTAGTTGATCTAGAAGTGTGTTTGGTGTTGGATTGACTAATTGACTTTTTCATTAGGGTAATTGATATTTTCTAAATTATATTAATGATGTTTAATGTAATTTGTGTGCTAACTTTAATGACTAATTGACTTTTTCATTAGGGTAATTGATATTTTCTAGTACATGTTTAATGTAAATACATGCTTTAATATCTATCGCAGTCTGAATGTGTTTGAGAAGTATGGGTATATTTAGGCCACTTCCAACAATAACTCAGCCTTAACAAATTAAAATTAAAATTCAAATTCAAACGTAAGATAAAGTACAACATATTAACGCTGCGTTAACGCAGGTTAGCCCCAACAATTAAAATTCAAAGTCACGTTAATAAAACGTGTGCATTTGTACCCTATAAATACCAATGCTTCTGAAGCACAAGTCACACAGAAACACATTCCAAACTTCTCAAATACTCAAGATCCAAGCATCTCAAATTCAAGATGTCTTCCAGAAAAGATTTCGGGCAACAATTTCCAAGCCCACCTCGCCAAAAGGATTTTGGCCAACAATTTCCAAGCCCACCTCGCCAAAAGGATTTTGGCCAACAGTTTCCAAGCCCACCTAGCGAAAATGAAAAATTCCATACTCCACCTGAGCATATCTTTCCGGTTTTCCAACCGGAAAATTTTCCGGTGAATAATCAACCTGAAAATGAACCAGTTCATAACCAAGACCCAAATCCGTTTGGGTTAACTGAGGAACAACTTAGGCAAGAGGAAGCAGATATGCAAGTCCTCCTGGAAATGGAAGCACTTGAAAGAGAAGAGGAAGCTGATCGTTTGGAGCGGCAAGCCAGGGAGGATGAAGAACGTAGGCAAAGGTGGGAGTCTGGTTTTTTCACACCTTCCGAATCCTCTGAAGATGGTTACCCAGATTCAGATGATAGTTTTTATTAATCGTCCGTTGTTTATGTTAATCGTATGTTGTTTATGTTAATCAATCATTGTTTATGTTAACGTAGTTTTTATTTGACATTTAATGTATTTCTATTTCATGTTTAATGTATTTCTATTTCATGTTTAATGTATTTGTATTTGATACTTTATTTTCAATTTATAAATTGAATTGAATTTGAATTGAATTGATAAATTTTAAATATATCCCGCCTTTTTGTTTAATTTGAATTTGAAATTTTAAAATTTAAATATCCCGCTCGTTATTAATATGTTGTACTGTTACTTTACGTTTGAATTTGAATAATACTCGTACGGTTACTTTTACTTTCAATCTGATTTTTAAAATAGCCTCCAACGGCTAGTTTAACGGCTTTCCACTATCAAAGCCACTTTCACAACACTTCGTTTTCTCACACAACTTCTTATAAAACTCTCTCGCAAGTATCACTAATTTTAACACAAACACTGTGGCTAACAAATTAACTAGCAGAGGTGCAAAAGGCTATCCTCACCCGATTACACAATGAACAAGAAAAAGAACTCAAATTGATTAACAATTTGCTAGGTGAGATAACTCGTATTATGCTACAGATGCATAATCGTGCTGATCCAGAGGTCGAAAGGTTGCGTGAGTTGCCTCAAGACCATCCAGCTATCAGGGTTGGTCTAGAAATTAAACTCTTTTAAGAAATGATGAAACAGGGTCGAAAGGTTGCGTGAGTTATTGTTGGGTGTGTTGCTCATGTACAAACATATAATCTCGGCTCATTCGTTAAACATCTCGTATACAACCATATCATCTCGGCTCATTCAATTCATTAAACATCTCGTGTATAACCATATCATCTCGGCTCATTCGTTAAACATCTCGTATACAACCATATCATCTCAGCTCATTCGTTAAACATCTCGTGTACAACCATATATATCATCTCGGCTCATTCGTTAAACATCTCGTGTATAATCATATCATCTCGGCTCATTCGTTAAACATCTCGTATACAACCATATTATCTCGGCTCATTCGTTAAACATCTCGTATATATACAACCATATCATCTCGGCTCATTCGTTAAACATCTCGTATACAACCATATCATCTCGGCTCATTCGTTAAACATCTTGTGTATAACTAAAGCTCAGTTAATTAAGGGTGAGTGTGTTAAAGCTGACGTGGCATTGTGTTAAAGTTTAAAGCTGAGTTATTGTTGGGAGTGGTTAGAGTATTTTCTTTTGTTTTTTCGGTGGATTTTAGCGTGACTTAATCTTAATACCGCCAATTTTGTCCATATAATATTCAACTACGTACGGATAACTAATAACCGCGGGGAAACCCGAAAAACCGATGGATAATATTAATCGGGTATCCGGTGGGATATGGGGCGGGTACGGGTAATATTATAAACGGGTTCGGTTATGGGTATACTAAAACCCGCCCCGAACCGAACCCGAACCGTTGCCATCCCTATTTACCGGCTATAGCCGGATTTCACCGCCACCTCATCACCATTAGTTTTTTTTTTTTTTTTTTTTTTTTTTAAACAAATCTTGCCACGTCAGCTATAGTTAAACCAAACCACAAATTCAATATTCAACCAGCAATTAATCCCTTTACCCGGTCATTTGTAAACACACACAAAAATCAATAAACCCTAATCAACACACACATTCTTATGGCAAACACAAGCACGCAAACAATGAAACCAAATAACAAAAAGGTAATTAGTAATTTGTGTTTTGTAAATGTAATTGGTAAGGGTACAATATGTAGTAATTACGTTTGTACTGTTGATGTGATGGTTGCACAGTATGATACATTATTTGCGATTATTAAGATAGTAAATAAAAAACAAAAATCAAGTTTATGCTTTAATTAACAGGTTCAAAGGAAAATTTTCAAATAATTCAATTGTTAATTTCAAATTACAACTTGGAGGCAAATTTTTGGATCGAAATTTTTTGAATCACAAACGATTCATATTCTTGGTGTATAGCCTCTTTTCTCTCCTTAAAAAAAAGACTGCAAATAAAAAACAAAAATCAAAATCAAATCTTCTCTCACCATTACTCTCCAAGCTAAGCCATAATCATTTTCTTTTACCCTTTGTTGCTCAAGAGTCATGGAAACTGAACCCATTGTTGATAACCATACTTTGCTTCCTCTTGATCATATTGTACATGATGATAACGCCTTAGAATATGAATCCGAAAAGTCTTCTGATGAAGAAGATATAGATGAGCCTTTAACCAACCAAACACCTGAGATAGTAGCTAAGAGGGGCTCAACCAGGCTAGTAAAGTTTCGCGCGAAGCATGACAAACCTGGTGCAACAAAGCTCAAGGTAACCTTCGATGCACTCGGTAGGGTAACAGGGGAAAACAGAGCAGTGTTTGTGAGTTTTTTAGGAGATGTGGCTCGTGAGCAGATAGGTGTGAAGATTCTACACTGGAAGAAGGTGAATAAAGAAGCAAGAGATAAACTATGGGATGA
The DNA here is from genome assembly GCA_021014915.2 of Artemisia tridentata subsp. tridentata. NCBI lineage: Eukaryota > Viridiplantae > Streptophyta > Magnoliopsida > Asterales > Asteraceae > Artemisia > Artemisia tridentata. The sequence continues at coordinate 332,620,673 of CP139502.1, forward strand.
AATCTTGGTACATATATACTATTTTGTAACCCAATACTACATAAGTTTATGTATGCAGTTACATTATGTGCAACTAATTAACAACATTGTGTTAATCTTTTCAGAAATTTTTTGTTGTTGACGTCCAATACAGAAAATTGATAATGATTAGTCTTGGTAAAATGCTAAGGAATTACAGAAGGAAGCTCAAAGTCAACTACATTTTGCCCAACCTAAATACACCTTCCAAACTGAATGAAGTCCCGGACTTGTATAATACAATAATGAAATCAGAAGACTGGGTCGAGTATGTTAAATACACGACCACCGAAGCATACAAGGTTTTAATTAGTCATCTTTAATTAAGTGTATATGTCATTTTATTATTTTCAGTTTGCAGCATTACCGCATCTAAACGCCTTATGATTTTGTGTTTTTAGGAGAAATCTGAGAAAGGTAAAATGGCGCGTTCCCAAAATATTTATCAGCATAAAATGGGACGAGGTGGATATGCTTATGTCAAAGAGAAAATGGTAAGATTACACAATGTTTGTTTTACCAATTAAGAGACGATCAGTATGAGAAATGAATCCGTTTACATTGCCCAATTTGCACATTTGCATTAATACCCTCATATTTTCGATTATCTTGGTTTAACTGTACATGTGTAAGCATCCACATATTTTCGTTTATCTTGGTTTAACTTTACATGTGTATGCATTTGATGTTTATTAGATCGAAAATAAAGAGATTGAAGCGGATGAAGAACCCCCCCGTGATGTAATGTGGGTGAAAGGAAGGGTAAACAAAGACGGCGAATACCCAAATGATGATATTAAATCAAAGGGAGATGAACTTGTAAGTTTGACTGCTAATTCTATTATTATGCTTATATAGCAGCAACATTTAACTGTGTACTAGCAGTAGTAGCTTGTATACCAGCAGTTACTCTAACAGCATCAAGAAGACTTTTAATCCCAACATTTCCTATATTTTTTGTGCAGAAAGAAGCTGATGACAAGATCAAGGAAGGAACATCGGGTTTTGATGATGGCACTGATGCCATGACATTTGTATTTGGTAAGGAAAAGGGCGGTTATGCCAGGGGAGTGGGAGGTGCAGTAACATACAAAGAGTATTTTGGCCTTCCTCGAAGAAAACAAGAAGCCAATGAAAAAATTGCCTTACTTCAAACTCAACTGGATAATGAGAGACGCGAGCGTGAAGAAAAAGATAAATTGATCAAAAAATTGTTCGTCGAGATGACCGAAAAAGATGTGCAGGTCAATAAATTATCCGGTGAGGTGGAAAACACAAATGTAATGCTTTCTCAAATTCTGCAATAGTTGAATGATAAAGGGATGAATATAACTCTGCCAACTCAACCATCGCCAATAGCCTCAGTTGTAAGCCATTTTTTATGTTGTTAACAATTTCATTTTCTAATGCTAACACCACTGATGCTAATGATACTAGGCATTGAACATAAACTGATGAGTGACTGTATTTCTTAATTTATATTGCAGGTGACTCCAATGGCCATTGACAATATTGCAGGTGACTCCAATGGCACTTAGACAAGTGGTGTTGTAAGTCCTAAAGATGCGGGAATTGAGGAGAAATCCAATGGCCTTGAAACTTCTAAAAAGGTAACGGAAACAATGGTAAGTATAGTAATAAAAGATCGCCCTTTGATTTTTGAATTTTACATACATGATCGACTAATGTACCGTGTTTTATATATACGTATAGGAACCTGCTGCTAAAACTGTCAGGCCTAAGCATAACCTTAAGTCACGACGAAACGGGTCTCCAGATTCCCAATCGCTACAAAATGTGTCGTCTCCAACACAACCACTGCCAACAGTATGTATTTCAACATGTTTCTTGTTACTCTTTTGTTTAAATAATGTAACGTGTTTTATATATACATATAGGAACTTGCTAAAACTGTCGGACCCAATAAGCCAAAGCAAAAGAAGCGACGAAACGGGTCTCCAGATTCCCAATCGCAACAAGATGTGTCTCTAACACAAGCACTGCCAACAGTATGTATTTCAACATGTTTCTTGTTATTCTTTTGTTTAAATAATTTCTGATATATACATGCAATTTTTTTTTTTTTTTGTAGACACTTAAGTGCAAACTCTGGCACACAAAGAAATCAAATATCGTTGCTTTTGGTACCGTATACCAGTCTCATGGAAAGCAAATGCTGCATAACCTACCACTCCCAAATGATTGCTACAGAGTGTCAATTGATTCATCGTTAGTTGATGCAGCATGCATACCGGACGTAGCAAATAATGGGTTCAAAACAGTTAAGGAAGTCGAAGGTAGTTTCGTTGCATGGCCAAAGGATCAAGTTATTTTTGAAGAGGTGGTACGTACATGTGTTTTTTCAACCTACATATATAATTATTCATATGTAATTCAATGTTTGATTGAAGCGTCTTTTGTTTACTACAGGTTACACCAACAAACCATGTGACTAAATGTGTACCACAGGCACCAACGAAGAAACAATATATATCTGCTAACGACTTAAGGCAAACTGCTAAGGGGGTGAAGGTTCAAAAGTCTTTAGATATTTGATTAATTAAGTACGACATTACAATTGTATATTTTGTCCAGTTATATACATTAGAGTTTAATTCAATTTGAAATTTCTTGTGTTTTTTAATATTGTTTTATATATAATATATATACACATTCCAGCAGCACTAGCATAGTACTAGCAGCAGTAACTCTGCTTCAGCAGGACTACCTTGGACTACCTTAGTACTGCTAGCAGTAGCAACTCTGCTCCAACATTATTGGTCACTCTTTGTTTAATTCGATGTGTGACTAAATAGTACCAAAGGCCACACAAAATAAAAATTCATGTGACCATTGGAAGAACAATGGTCACGCAAAATACACATTTCTTCACTTTAAACAGCATATGGTCACACTTATTAACAACTTTGGCCACTTTATGCTTAATTGTATGTGACTAAATACCCAAAACAAGCATGCTTTGTGTGACTAAATATTATAAAAGGCCACACAAACATAAAATTCAAGTGGCCATTGGATGATCAATAGTCACACAAAATACAAATTTCTTCACTTTAAACAGCATATGGTCACACTTATCAACACTTTTGGCCACTTAATGCTTAATTGTATGTGACTAAATAACCAAAACAAACATGCTTTGTGTGACTAAATATTACAAAAGGCCACACAAACATAAAATTCATGTGGCCATTAGATGATCAATAGTCACACAAAATACACATTTCTTCACTTAAAACAACATATGGTCACACTTATTAACACTTTTGGCCACTTTATGCTTAATTGTATGTGACTAAATACCCAAAACAAACATGCTTTGTGTGACTAAATATTACAAAAGGCCACACAAACTAAGAATTCATGTGACCATTGGATGATCAATAGTCACACAAAATACACATTTCTTCACTTAAAACAGCATATGGTCACACTTATTAACACTTTTGGCCACTTTATGCTTAATTGTATGTGACTAAATACCCAAAACAAACATGCTTTGTGTGACTAAATATTACAAAAGGCCACACAAACTAAGAATTCATGTGACCATTGGATGATCAATAGTCACACAAAATACACATTTCTTCACTTAAAACAGCATATGGTCACACTTATTAACACTTTTGGCCACTTTATGCTTAATTGTATGTGACTAAATACCCAAAGCAAACATGCTTTGTGTGACTAAATATTACAAAAGGCCACACAAACTAAGAATTCATGTGACCATTGGATGATCAATAGTACACATTTCTTCACTTTAAACAGCATATGGTCACACTTATTAACACTTTTGGCCACTGTTTTTTAAATTGTATGTGACTAACTCGAAAAAAACAACACACGATGTGTGACTAAATCATCACAAACGTCACATTTATTATATTTTCGTGTGGCCATAGGATGGGAAATAGTCACACATACTGATGAATCCAACAAAACTTGTGCCTAATTAGTCACACATATTCGGGTTTTGGTCACTCTTTTTCGATGAAAACGGCCACAAAATAAACAATGTGACCATATGATACCTACGGTGGCGCGACTTTTTGTCACACACACCCAAAAAAACGTGTGTGACTATATGCATATAGTCACGCATTTCCAGTGTGACGATAGGCAGAATCTGTACCAGTGTTATCATATAACTTAATAGGACACTTAAAATATGGATCCTAATAAATTACTTTACAAGACATTTAGTTGTTGGTGTCCTATTATGTGATAGTGTAATACGACACTTGATCACTAGATGTCCTATTATGACATAACCTAATAAGACCCTTGACACTTGGGTCTTATAACTTTAACCTTTATAGGACGTTTATTCATTATGGTTTTATTATAATACACCATAATAGGACACTTGAGTTTTGAGTCATAAGACATCAGTTAGTTAAAACGCTTATTCACAAAAGTTTTATTATAACAAAATTTAATAGGACCTTTGACACGTGGGTATTATAACTTAAACCTTTATAGGACGCTTATGCATAATGGCTTTATTATCATACACCATAATAGGACATTTTATTTTTGAGTCATAAAATATCAGTATTTTAGAACGTTTATTCGCAAAAGTTTTATTATAACAAAACTTAATAGGACCGTTAAAGGACGCATATTCATTCTGGTTTTATTACAATACACCATAATAGGACACTTGATACATAAGTCATAAAACATTAATTATTTGGAACGCTTATTCGCAAATGTATTATTAAAACATAACTTAATATGACACTTGACACTTGGGTCCCATAGATTGATACACCATTATAGGACACTTGATATTTGAGTCATAAAACATCAGTTTTATGGAACGCTTATTCGCAAACGTTTTTTATTATAACATAAGTTAATAGAACCCTTGACAATAGGGTCTTATAACGTTAACCTTTATAGAACGCTTATTCATAATGGTTTTTTTTATGTTACACCATAATATGACACTTCTTTTTAGAGTCGTAAAACGTCCGCTTTTTATAATGCTTATTCAAATTAAGTTTTATTAAAACATAACTTGATATGACACTTGACACTTGGGTCTCATAAATTCATCCACCATAATAAGACACTTGAAATTTGAGTCATAGAGTATCAGTTTTATAGAACGCTTACTTGCAAAAGTTTTATTTTAACAAAACTTAATAGGACCCTTGACACCTGTGTCTTTTAACATTAACCTTTATAGTACGCTTATTTGTTATGGTTTTATTATCATACGCCATAATGGAACACTTCTTATTTGAGTCATAAAACATCAGTTTTTTAGAACGCTTATTTACAAAAGTTTTATTTAAACATTAGTTAATATGACACTTGATACTTGGGTATCAAAACTTGATGCACCATAATAGGACACTTGATATTTGAGTCATAAAAGATCATTTTTATGGAACGCTTATTCACAAAAGTTTTATGATAACAAAACTTAATAGGACACTAGCTATTTAAGTAATCAAACATCAGGTTTTTACAACGGTTATTCATGTTTACTAGTTAACCACAATTTTATTACGGCTAATTCAATAAGTGTTACAAATTAAGTTAAGCATAATTTCCACCATTTCACCACTTGAGCCAAAATTTTATGTTTTTCAAACCCCAATAGTTTAGTATTCACTACAAGAATTCTGTCAATTACCCACGGACCATATTTGTGGGTAAAAGGCTTATATTCGTGGGTAATTGGCTAATACCCACAAATTACCCATACAACTCTTTAAATGGGTAAAACCTTCGAGGCTAATTGCTTACCCACAACATTTTTAATACATGGCTAAGTTACCCATGATGTGTTTAGTGGGTGAGTATGTTATTTTTGTAGGTAAATATTTCATGGGATTTTAGAGAATACCACAAAAATACCCATACATATAATCATGGGTAATCTATGGGTAAAATTGTGTACAATCATTTTTACATGAAAATTATTAATCGGTAGGTAAATAGTCTCTAATATGGATTTCATCCCAGTTAGTATAAATTAGCCACGAGATATAAGCTGTATGGCATTTCTTAAAAAAGCATTTCATATGAGCTAAATGATAAATAAGATCCCAAACATAAATACTACAAATGAAATTATATTCAATTAATAATATTTATAACCCCAAGTACAATGTATAAACTTGATTAATCAAACATTTGTTTGTAATAATAAACAATCAAAATTACATAGCTATAAGGCCCATAACTTGGAAGTACTAAAGCAATATAGTGTATGAAGTATGAACATTGAACAACATATGTAATTCATGAGCGATGAGCCATATCAATTCATAGAACTACTTTCCTTGTTGACCGGGTGTTGCAGACACCATATGTCATTTGTTTTCACATATAGCCTTCACTTGAAACCATCCATTTTTATCAAAACCTACACATCAATATATATATATATATATATATATATATATATATATATATATATATATATATATATATATATATATATATATATATATATATATATATATATATATATATATATATACACTACTACAAAAAACGCTAAAAAGATCGGTGAAAAATCCTCATAAAGATCGGTTTTGGACCGCTCTATAAAAGAGTGATCTTTATGAGAGAAACATATATAGATCGGTTGTGAACTGATCTTTATGAGAGAATAAATATAGATCAGTTAATACCTAAGAACCGATCTTTATGTTAATTTTCAGAAGGAAAAAAAATTATTGAAACCATATTTTCTTGAAATATATGTTCCATTGCACACAGAATACACTAACAATATTAATCCGATACATATGTGTTCAACAATATCATCATCTTACGATACCAAACAAAATATTTTAACATTTAGTTTGTGGATATGGTGTAAAAGCAGGCAATGCAGAAAACAATCGCCTGATATGTATCCCCAAGCTATTGACAACGTTTTCACCTGAAGTTTAGACAAAAAACAGCAACGTGAAAACCATCAGCATTCTTTTTACGCTCTCAATGGTACAAGCTGACACGAACCTGTGCTAAAATGCTACTATGTGTGTGAACAACTCCTTTAGGTGGCCCAGTTGTACCACTAGTATACAAAATCAATGCTGGGTCATAATCTGTGTGACAAAAACAACAGATACATGAACTCGATACCCTAGTAGTATATAATATAAGGAGTTACTTATATATGATAGAATGAATACACACCTTCGACTTTATTCAAGAACTGAATCTCCTTCAAATGTACACCATCGATAACATCACAACTAGGAACATCATGTATCAGAGAAAATGCAGCTGCAGTTTTGGCTGCAATGTCTTGCATAAGCTCACTGTGATCTTCAGTGCTTAAAATCATCGATACATCCTATAAACAGGATATTAATTATAAAATGAAGAAAAAAATTGTCACAGGATATAAGGTAGGAAACCAAGAAAACACCAGGAAGGTACCGCATCAGTCATGACATGTAATAGCTCAGCTTCTGGATAACTGAGTGCAAGTGGAACTGCTACACTCTCATGGGATGCAGAACCATGACTTGCTATCGCTTTCACGACCTCCGTGAATGTTTTACAACCTGAAGCTGTGAAGTTACACCAAAGTTAAATAGAAGAAAGTATAATAAGAAATGCATATATTTCTATGGCATCGAGGTCACAAAATTTTGTTATATACAGTTTGCAAGTGTGTATTCGGATCATGCAACTATTACAATGATGTGTAAGCATGAACTTGCAACATTACATTCCAATTGACTATCATGCCCAGGCCTTGTTAGTGCTCAATAAGCATCATAATCGTCAAAATCTTTGCTCAGGTCATAAAAAAAAGGCCTTGCTGAACAGACTTATTATGTGCTTCACATTGTGTAAGGGTCACGGTCTCCATTAGAGTCTTGATTGGAAATCATCTTATTAAAAATTAAACAAAAAGAACCTTAAAGTATCATACAAAAGCTTAATCTTACATAGTATTAAACCTCAAACTAATCGTTTATTCCGTGTATCAAACTACATATTGGTACAGAACACATTCACATTGTCCTTTCACATATATGCACAATTTTCTTTTGTACTCTTATCTCATCACTGAATTTGAAGATACATAAGAAATTTACGTACAAGAGAGACTTACTTCGCTTGAGTCTTTCATTTATAACCCATTTTGACCCATTACCAAAAGACGAGTCACAATCAAATAATATTCCTAATGAATGGTGGCTAGTATCTAAATACCAGTAGCAGTGAAAATGATAACGTTGCACGCATGTGAAGATCCAAAATCTTAATCACAGGTGATCTCATTAATCAAGCATGACTAAATTATTTGTCGACTAAATAAAAAAAGGGATCACAAGTATCTACATTCTAAAATGTCTTTCTTTCCCGTGTCGAAGCATAAAAGAGAGACATACAAGCAATATGTTTAGCATCTCTATTGAAATAAATATACTAAGTACACCACACAAAATTGATCACCTTCACAGTTTTCGTTTGGCACTATCAGCTCACGCAAGAAAAACAATGCACTTGATCATGGTTTTCATAGCTGATTCAATTCTACGTGCAACTAATTTTGAAAATCCAACTTTTTGTTCTAATCGTACACTCCAAAAGCAGAAAGTTACACTTAATGCAGATAATATACCACTAGTTGGTGTGATATGCAAAATTATCAAGTTATAAACCACTAACTAGCTCTACAAAGCACATAAGCAAGCCAGTTTTTCAAAAATTACCATTCGGGCCACCATGTTTCCTGCAGTAACTTTACCAGGTCCGTATATAACTCCTGGATAAACAGCCACTATAGGTACACCTTCTTTTGCAATCACTTCCGAGGTTACTCCTTGCCAAACAAAAGGATCACTTTGAACAGGAAGTGAAGAGTTACGTACATAAGTAGCATAGGGATAACGACGATGTTCATTTTCACCGAAACTGGATATTTATGTCAAATACATTTAAACTCAATTACAATCCTAGTTAAACGAATAAATATGTTCAATTCATTTGATCATTTCCCCTTACCAATTCTTCATTTGTCCACATATACTAGGGCATGTGCGGTTTCTCTGGTGTTCTGCAAACACATAATAGGAAACAAAACATTAGTCATAGAACTATACAGAACAACTTCCTCATTGACATATATGCTTCATCACAATAACGTTTCTATGTTACTAAAGATACATCAATTATAGATGAAAGCTGTGTTGCATACCTTGAAGTGACATCCGAGATCATAACCCCTAGCCTTGATGGCAGCAATGTCCAGGACATCCCTACGAGCAGTAGAATTTGCAGCAACTTTGATCAACATTAGCTCAAGTTCTGCAAATGGCAAGTATGTGATACCTTTAAGTGCTGATATGTACAAACTAAATGAAAATCAAAGACTCACCAGAATAAGATCTGCAGCAGGTAAGAACTCGACTTGATGTGTGATGTAAATGACAGTCTTCGAGTCCAAAAATTGCAACATACACTCCTGTCATTGAAGAAAAAAACACATGAACATTCAAATAACGTGACAGAATTTTTAAATACACACTAAAAGGATTATCAAAAAACTCTTAATTTGAAAAGATGACTTCCTGTATGAGCATCAACAGCACTAAACGGATCATCAAAAAGATAAATGTCACAACTCGTAATTTCAGGCCATTTTTCCGAACCTCGACAATTTACTATTCACGAGTTACTATTCACTGGCACTATTCATTCCAAAATTTTTATTTCATATTCTCGTAAGTTAAACTATTTTAATGATAACCCGAGATTTTGGCACTCGTCGGATAATTTCTGCAAGAATCACGAAACCGTGTCCGAGATTTACCTTAAGGTTTAAACATCATTTAGGCATCCCGATATGTCCAAACAACATTACCAACAAGAGAAATATATGTTTTCCACCTTCCGTGACATTTTCATGAATTTTGGAATTTTAGGATACCCGACTTTAAGTTTCGTGACTTTACGACTTACAGTTAGCAATTAACGGGACCAAAACTCACTCCGTAAGTCAAGATAAATATCCAACTTAAAATATCTAGATATTTTCTCAAAAATATCTAGATATTTCAAAAACCTATTGAAATTACCATTATACCCTTTCGTTGAAATTACCAAAATGCCCTTGGCCTATATAAAGCCTAAACTAGCTCATTTTCACTAGAAAAATCACACTCTCTTCCCCTCTCATTCATACACTCTCATGGGAGCCGAGCTACTGAAAACATGTTAGTTCATGTTATGACGATTTCGTGGATATAAAGAACGTTGAAAACAGACTTGAAACGACCAAGATATACACGTTTGAAAACCCGACGATACTTATTTAATTTTGACAGCTTCTAATAGCAAAATATATTCCAAGTGTAAAACAGTTTTTCTTTCAAGTCACCATGTTGCGAGCTATTTTCCCGTTGATCGAGTCACGTATGACCAAAACTCAGATGAGACGGCATTAAGATCATGTTACAAGGTTTTCAAAAACGTCAAGTTCTATTCCTAACTCTTAACGTACAATATTTTACGACTAGTTTTGCGAGGCCGTTTGGTCATATTTTCACAAGTTATAAAAAGTGTTATTTTGCGACGAAAATATTATATTAACCGATAAAACACCAAACAAAGATCGTGGAGTGCCGTTTCAACATATTTACACGAAAAGTAGTTCATAACTTGCCGAGACGTCAAAAATGTAGTTTTCGACGATAAACATTATTTTCAAAACTAACGAGTGGTATCGTTAACATACGTATTTGCATGTGTAGCATTGTTTCATTTGCTTACCTTAGATCATATCATTCACATTAGGTCGCGGTTAGAGATCGAGCCTCATTTCATCTTATCCATTATTATCATTGTTGCTATCGCATCAGGTGAGTTTCATAGCCCCTTCTTTATACGTTTTGAACTTTCGGGGGAGATACATGCTTAAACTGCTTGCTTACATATATGATTGTGTTAAACTTATTTGCGTTACTCTTGAAAGCATTTCGCGGACCTAAGTATCAAACACTTGGGGTAGCCGAACAGAACAGATCACGGACCTAAGTATCTAACACTTGGGGTAGCCGTACAGAACATATCACGGACCTAAGTATCAAACACTTGGGGTAGCCGAACATAAGTCTCCTAGTGAGCAGCATAAGATCTATTAGTAATCTTTGGGAAATGACACCCAGTATTCTTTGGGAAATGGCACCCAGTAATCTCATGATGCATTGATATGCAAGACATCTACTCTAGACATACTATGTTAGCATTGGGTTGTAAACACACAGGTTGCAAGTCTTGAATGGGCAGGGCTTGGAACTGAGTGGATTTACAATGCCTATGCTGTGGAAACTTTCTCTAAAGGCTTTTCAACTTATTTATAGCAAACTCTATGAACTCACCAACCTCGTGTTGACACTTTATCATATATTTTCAGGAACTAAGCAATAGCACGCTGCTGGAGGCTTTTGGCAGGGCATGGCATGGTCATAGAAGACTCTGATAAAACATTTGGGACCGCTTAACTTATTTTATGGGCCTATTTCCGCACCACTTTTCATAATGTAAATTTAACACTTCTGATTTCTCAAATATATTCTAAATGATTGTGAAAAACCGTTCTTTGTACTTGCGTTGCGATACCAATTGAATTGCACCCCAGCGACACGTAAGCTTTCGCTGGACCCGATTTTGGGGGTGTGACAAGCACTAAACGGATCATCAAAAAGATAAATATCAGCATCTTGATAAAGAGCCCGAGCAATCTGTATCCTCTGCTTCTGACCACCACTCAAATTAATCCCACGCTCACCAATAACCGTTTGATCACCAAACGAAAGAACTTCAAGATCTTTCTTCAACGAGCATGCTTCTAAAACCTTCTCATACCTCTCTCGATCCACCTCCCGACCAAACAATATATTATCTTCAATCCTCCCACTTTGTATCCATGGTGACTGAGCTACATACGCCTTTGTACCTTCTATTTTCACACTTCCCGACACCTTAGACACCTCACCTAATATACACGACAATAAACTTGACTTCCCTGACCCAACGGTCCCACAAACAGCAACACGCATACCATGATTCACTCTAATGTTTATATCTTTGAGTGTCGGGTTAGAAGACACACTACTATCCCACGCGAAATTCCCACTTATAATTTCAATAGCCGTTTCAGAACTACCATGTGGAGCCTTATTGATAGCATTAGAATCTATGTCGTCCAGGCGAAGGAATGTGGCAATGCGATCAAGTGAGACTTTTGTTTGGAAAAACACTGAAATCGAGTATGGAAGATTGTAAATCGGCTCTTGAAGTATTTTAAAAGTTGCGAGTGCAGAAAGAACTTTCCCTGATTCAAGCGGGATACCAGCAAACAAACATGTAGCGAAAGTGGCCACCGCCAGAATAATTGGTGCACCCCAGAAAATAAATGAAGTCATGGACAGAGTGTACATATACTTCTTGTATGTTTCATAGTGGATAATTAGCTAACAATACGAGAACTGTAGCGATGAATGAAGATATGACGGCTAGTCCTAAGGTTTTATATAAAAGTAGTAATGCAATACCTACTTGCACAAACACTAACCAAAAATCGTGCATATAACAAGCGTAATCACCTATTCTTTCTTCATCAACAGCCAACCAGGCCCTTGACATCTAGCTGAGTTTTCATTTAATAAATACTCTCTATTAGTAATGTCTTAAAAGGCGTAATGGTCAATTTATCAGGTTCAATTTTTTTAAGAAATAAAATTGCAATTGATATATGACGTTCTGAATACAACAACCATAACGTTGAATCTAGAATAACTTTAAGGTTTACCTTTTCAAGGAAACATCGCCAATGGCTCGAGATACAGCTAGTATACCATTGACTCGTGGGATATAAATATTATACCTGCATATAGGTTTGTCCCAATCATGACCGAAGCGGATGAGGACAAGACGCTCTTCTTCGGTTAGGATGGCTTGATCTACGGCCAATTCGTTGTGCAACTGATTAACAAAGACATATAGAATCGATGTGGATTAGTAATTAAATTTGCCATGATGTTTGTTGATGTGATTAACAAAGAAGTATAGAATCGATGTGGATGGTGATCTGAGAACCGATTTTGGGAAAGCTTAATCAATGTTGGAGGTTTGGTTAATTGGAGTATTTTAGAGAAAAAATGGGGATGAACCGATTATCAGATCCTTTATTTTAGTGGACAGTTATTGAATTGGAGTTATATAAAATTCCTATACTACCCCTTACTCATTTACATAAACTTTCCTTATCTTTTCTTTTATGACACAAATGGCACAAATCATCTCATCCATTGATCTAATATTTTAATGGCTGAGATCGGTTCTCGCAGTTCTCGACCTTTTTTTGGTTCTGAAAATAACTCTACACTATATATATATATATATATATATATATATATATATATATATATATATATATATATATATATATATATATATATATATATGATTTAGTCACTTTTAAATAATGTGTGACAAACTTAACTATATGATTTAGTCACTTTTAAATAATGTGTGACAAACTTAACTATATGATTTAGTCACTTTTAAATAATGTGTGACAAACTTAACTATATGGTATCGTTATATGAGATCGTTAAAACGAACGAGTCGAGATGGTGTTAAACGAATGAGTAATAGCACTTTAACTAGGTTAATGAGATCATGTTGTTTCATTTGCTTGTGATACGAGATTATGGTTATACATGAGATGTTAAACGAATGAGTCGAGATGATATGGTTATACATGAGATGTTAAACAAATGAGTCGAGATGATATGGTTATACACGAGATGTTAAACGAATGAGTCGAGATGATTTGGTTATACATGAGATGTTAAACGAACGAGTTGATATGATATGGTTATACATGAGATGTTAAACGAACGAGTCGAGATGATATTGTTATACAGGAGATGTTAAACGAATAAGTCGAGATGATATAGTCATACATGAGATGTTAAACGAACGAGTCGAGATGATATTGTTATACAGGAGATGTTAAACAGGAGATGTTAAACGAATGTGTCGAGATGATATGGTTATACACGAGATGTTAAACGAATGAGTCGAGATGATATGGTTATACATGAAATGTTAATCGAATGAGTCGAGATGATATGGTTATACACGAGATGTTAAACGAATGAGCCGAGATGATATGGTTGTACATGAGATGTTTAACGAATGAGCCGAGATTATATGGTTTTACACGAGATGTTAAACGAATGAGCCGAGATGATATGGTTGTACACGAGATGTTAAACGAATGAGCCGAGATTATATGGTTTTACACGAGATGTTAAACGAATGAGCCGAGATTATATGGTTTTACACGAGATGTTAAACGAATGAGCCGAGATGATACAAATGTACATGAGATGTTAAACGAATGAGCCGAGATGATATGGTTGTACACGAGATGTTAAACGAATGAGCCGAGATTATATGGTTTTACACGAGATGTTAAACGAATGAGCCGAGATTATATGGTTTTACACGAGATGTTAAACAAATGAGCCGAGATGATATGGTTGTACACGAGATGTTAAACGAATGAGTTGAGATGATACAAATGTACATGAGATGTTAAACGAATGAGCCGAGATGATATGGTTGTACACGAGATGTTAAACGAATGAGCAGAGATTATATAGTTTTACACGAGATGTTAAACGAATGAGCCGAGATGATATGGTTGTACATGAGATGTTAAACAAGTGAGCCGAGATTATATGGTTTTACACGAGATGTTTAACGAATGAGCCGAGATTATATGGTTTTACACAAGATGTTAAATGAATGAGCCTAGATGATACAAATGTACATGAGATGTTAAACGAATGAGCCGAGATGATATGGTTGTACACGAGATGTTAAAGAAGATTTGCTTCATTCCTTAATTAGACAGGGGCATTGTTCGGCATTCATTTCACTTTTTCATTTTTCAACTTTCACATTCTTACATTATCCCTCTAAAAAATAGAATTTCTCTATCTCATTTTCAGTTGTCCCGCTCTAAGTTTTCCCAAAAGTCAAATTATCCCTCCTTCCCATCTACTCTCTTCTTTTAACCTAAAAACCGCCCCCTTTATTTCAAAATCAAAAACCAGAAACCACCCATTACATCTCATCATCAAGATTTATTAGGCTTTTTAACGATTCTTCAATCCTCAAAACGACAAGAAAAAAAATGAAGATGATGTTATCAATGGGTACATAAAAGCCAGGATATAAATTTGTGGCCGCAGGATTCTTCAATCCTCCTTTCCCCCTCGTTTGGTAAACCACATGCCACCATCTTCGTCATTTATTCATTTTTTTTATATAAAACCCTAACCAGTAAACATTTATATTAACATTTATAAAACGAAAATTGGCAAGTTTCATAATTTTTGAAAAGGTTATACGGAGCTCAGTTTCGTTGGTAATCGTATGAATAGGTTTGCGACATAATTGCGACTGATCCTTTGTTGTTTATGCCTGGTATTTTTTATGATGGTATGCTTAGGTTTTTGATGTAATTGCTACTAGTATCTTGCTGTTTATGGTGCTTGGTATTGTTAAACAGTTTGGTTAGGTTTTTTATTTAATTTTGATCTTACTTTTAAATGAGGTGTCTGTTGAATAAATATAGAAATCTAGTTTACGCTTCACGGGGATGAAATGATAATAACGGATAAAACACGAATATTAATTAATTCGGGCGACGAAAAATAAAAATATACGTATTTATAACCAAATTTAATGGAAAAATGATTTTAAAGTTAACAGAATAACTTTTGGATGCTCGGGAAATAATTATAACACGATTTATTAGTCTCATTCACATTTCGTTAAAAATATAAGGAAAATGACATAAATGGTCCCTGAGGGCATGCTAGGTTTTATCACTAGTCCACCCTTACCCTATATAAAACACAATTATAATAGTTCTAGGGTTAAACCTATTCCCTCCCTCCTCCAAAATATCCGGCGCCGCATCTTTTTCCGGCCACACTTTCCGGCGACCACCTGAGCTCTCACCGCCAATCATATCACCACGCCGCCACAACCATTCGACACCCTGTGACCTCCTTGTCACGGATAACCACCACACGCGCCTCCAATCATCATCAAACACCACGTACACACCACCACAGCCATGTACGCGCCACACCACCACCAAGGACGTTTAGATCCGTGTAGTTTCGAGCTTGTGAAGGTAAGACCCACTGTCCTTGTACTCGTACGCGACTGTGGGGATATATAACTCGTGAAAACGAGTTGTAGCGAATTAGATATATGGGTTTAGGATTATCTTTAAAAGTAAGATTTGTAAAATAAAGTTTGATAATACGGTTTGGTATCATTTTCGATTTTGGTTGTTTGTCGAAGTCGAGCCAAAGCCGTGGGTTTAAACGCACGGCCAAGGCTTGTTTTGGTCTTGTCAAGTCGTATATGTAGTCATCGAGTCGTTGTTTTTAGTTTTTTACACATGTGTGTAACCTGCATAAAATAGAATCACTCACTGAATTATTAGCCATGTTCTCTTAATTATGTTTATTGTCCTGCTCTAATAAGATTGTTTGAATTCTAGTAATTGGCTAACTTGAAACAGTCGCATGTCAGATCAAAATTAATAGATGAAAAGCTTCTTCTGTCTCCATGAACTGGTCATCTCATGAAAGAGTATCAGTAAGTTTTAAACTAATCTTTAATCTATCCGAAGTACATGTGAAGCTCATCTTATGGAACCTGACTACCATTTTCTCATGGATACCTATTGGGTACCTTTACTTATTCAGCTCATTCCGTTTATACTTTTTATCTTATGGAGTTTTCACAGAAAAGCAAAGAGAATGATAGTTTTGGGCGAAATAGTGACTAAATGTTGGTGGCGTTCTAGCTACCGTAGTTGCAGCTAATGTAGCAAAGTTAAGTGGAAGTCGTTTTTGATTCGGTAAGATTTCTATACAATTTGGACCGTATTATCAATTACATTCAGTTGTTTGTTATCATACAATTGAAACATTATTGGAATGGTGCTGCATGCATTTGTTTGTGTCTATACTCAAATGAATGCCTGTTTGAATTGTTTCTTAACCTGATTGATAAATCTCTTCGAATAAAGTGTGTGTATGTTGTTATTCATGGCTCATTTGTTAGAAGAATATACTCTGGTAACAATATTTGACATGGTGAAAGTTTTGTTCAGTTGGTGTATATGTCACTAGTCTACTAACCTCATATACCGACGAAAAAGTTAACCTAAGTTTGTCAAATTCTTATACACAATAAATTGTGGCGACTTTGGCGAACTTAATTTAACTTTTTCGTCGATATATGACGTCAGTAGACTAGTGACATGTACACCAACTGAACAAAACTTTCATCATGTCAAATATTGTTTCCGGAGTATATTCTTCTAACAAATTAAATTGTGGCGACTTTGGCCAACTTTAGTTTCTTTATGTTGAGACATTATTGTCACTCATAGCCTCACTATCTTCATCTGGTAATGTTGATCAACGTTTGTTTTGTCCCAGTCACTTCACATAGTTTGGACCTACTCTTGTTCTGATATTAGAGATGGCAAAAGTTAATGTCAAAATTCTGAACAAATAAATACAAATTGTACGAAATATTTCTAACAAAATCAATGTTGCTTATTTCTTGAAAGTCAAGTTTGACTCTAAAAAAGGGGTTGATTTGGGCTCAAATGGGTTTGATTAGCAAGTTAGATTCCCTTGCTTTTACCCAGATTGTTATGACCCCCTACCAAAATTGTTATAACTTGTTACTCAACGTGTCTCACCTTCCATTTCCCCCTATAACTAAAATGGACATAGGTAAACTATCAATAAAATGTTAAATTGGTAATGATAATGACAGATGTCACATCTCACGCGTGTAAGTAGTATATTAGGTTCACTTGGGTTAGAGCTGGCAAATCGTGTCTTAACAGGTCTTAACAGGTTCGGAGCGCGCGAATAACACAAGTTTCAAACCTCAAAATGACTCGTTTAACACCTTTGGTAGTTTGAGTTTGGTAGATATACGTTTTATATATCAAAAATGTTAAATATTGAATCCTCTAATACTGAAAACAATTATTTTAAAAAATCAAAAAATTGCATAGTACATTTTTTCCTTTAACAGGTCTTAACAGGTACCCAATTTGCCAGCTCTAACTTGGGTACATTGTATCATGTTATTAAATACATGATATTTCTATATATAGATGTATTCTATTTTGTCGTTGTTATAATTTTAATAACATGGAACTTAATGCTTATACATGGATGTTTATTTGCAGGTGGTCCGTGAGGATTGAGAAAGGATGCATGATGACCCCGGACTAAGCTTCTTGTTGCTTTAATTTATTGTTTAATGTTACAAGACTTTATGTTGGATAGTGTCTACCTTATTTATGTTTAGTGCTTTTGTTATGACAATTGCTTATTTGAAATACAATTTCTTTTTATTCATTTAATAATTAGTTGATCTTTTATTCATATCGTAATAATAGAGTGTGCATGCTGAAAATAGCGTCCTATCATATGACTTGTCAGGACTTTGAAATTGTCCTATTAAACTTATTAACCGTCCTAACAATAAACTTTTAAGGACGCTTAACATTGTAAAAGTGTCATAATATGTTGTTATTAGGACGTTATTTAGGTTGTTAATAGACATTTTATACGACCAAAAAATTGGTTTCATAATCTTCTTTGAGATATTAGAACCCTTTTCTTGGTGCTAAAGTAGTTATAATGTTACATGATAAGCGTCCTAACAATTATCTTTTAAGTACGCTTGTATGTGTATCAAAAGATTAAAATTAGGTAACCACATGTTAGAACATTGTAAAAGTGTCCTAATATGTTGTTATTAGGACGTTATTTGGTTGTTCATGGACATATTATGCGACCATAAATTTGGTTTCATAATCGTATTTGGGATATTAGGACCCTTTTCTTGGTGTTAAAGTAACTATAATGTTATATGATAACCGTCCTAAGAATCAACATTTAAGGACGCTTGTATGCGTATCAAAAGATTAAAAGTAGGTTACCACATGTTAGAACATTGTAAAATTGTCCTAATATGGTTTTATTAGGACGTTATTTGACCTATTATGCGACCATAAAATTGGTATCATAATCTTATTTGGGTTATTAGGACCCTTTTCTTGGTTGCTAAAATAGCTATGATGTTGCATCATATGCGTCCTAACAAACTTTTAAGGACCTTTTTATGTGTGTCAAAAGATTAAAAATAGGTAAGCTGATGAAGCGAAAAGTGTACCGCTTTTAAGGGGTCATTTAAGCCCTAAATCGTATTTATTTGATCAAATATTGCCCTAAATCGTTCCTTTTGTCATTTTAGGTACTTTTGAGGAGAAATCTGGAAAAGGAGGCATTTTGGACGTTTTTGGAGCATAAAAGTGAAGAAAACGACAAAGTCTCAAAATTGTGCTGAAAGTTACCTTTGACGGCGTCACATTTTACTCTGGACGGCGTCATGGCTTGGCAAGAAAAGGTGGACGTGAAATTTACTCATGATAAGCTAGTGAAAATAGCATGTGAATTCTGACGGCGTCACGCTTTAACCTGATCAAGGGCGTCACGGCTTAAATCAAAGAGGGACGGCGTCACATTCAAGGTTCGACGGCGTCAAGCCTTGATAAGCCAGAATGGATTTTGGAAGAGCTAAAGAGGGACGGCGTCAAGAAGGTCATCCGGGAACCCTAGAAGCGGCGAGGTGATGGCGTCACACTCCATAAGGTGACGCCGTCAGATCCAAAAATCTATATATAGTTTTCTAATTTTTTGTCATTAGTGTGGAACTTAGTGTGTGGAATTTTGGGAGAAAACCCTAAGACGATTTTAGCTTCTTTTTCAAGGCTTTTTGCCTTGAGATCTTCCATGTTACATTGAAGATAAGTTATCAATTAATCATTCAATATGTCTATGTGTTGTTTGATTTTATCTTATTCTTGTCTTTTGATTAACATGTTAGGCTAGATTTATCTTGTGTTTGCTTAGATCTAATGAAACCTAGCTATTGATTATTGGTTATTAGTGTGTTATTAGTTGTATTGGATGATTGTTTATCTATGTTAGGCTTAAGAAAACTGGCTAACTTCCTATTCGGTAACTTGCTTGAACGTCTTAAGAAACATGAACCAAATGCGTACTAAAGGTTTTTATGGTTGTATTTAATGCACAAGCGAATTCTAGTGATCCCATGTTAGGAGCTTCCTAGCCGGCTCGACATAGGAGTGAAGTAGGAGCTTGTAGAGTTGGGGAAGTACGTACGCCACCCCACGAATGGTATTAAGGAATACACCCGTCATCCACGCGACTAATACACACTAATCAACCGGTAAAAGATAGTTAGGGAGTAAGGAAATCTAAGTAAACACATTTCTCTACATATTAGTTTCCACCAAACTTTTCATTTTTGTTATTTTATTTTATTTGCATTCGTAGTAATTTGGGTTAGTTGACTAGCAACTAATTCCGCCCACTCCTTCAAAACCGAGATTCTACTTGCTTTCATAAAAAATATAAAAACATAAAAAGAATCTTCCTCAACCTTTAGACCTATTAGAGTAGTTTTTCATACCTAACGAACACTATTCCCTGTGGAGAACGATCAATCCCCCGTACTTACCACTACACGATACTACATCGGTCAGGTACACTGCCTGGTGGGGTTGTAAGCCTCTTGAGATCCCTCGAGAGGTAAAACCTGTTGTAAGGTTGCAAAACTCACGCATCAAGTTTTTGGCGCCGCTGCCGGGGAATAGTTATTGTTTAGGTTGAATTTTTATTTTATAGGTCTACTCACTAGATTCCTTTCTAGTGAGATTTTTATTTTCTTTTTCTAGATTTTCTTTAGTCTATCTATTTTCTTCGTGTCTTTGTTCGTAACCATTACCATCCGACATCATGGAAGATGGTAATATCCTTGATCCCCACAACCCACCACCACAACAACCACCACCACCTCCTAGAGCCCGTACTTTAGGAGAGTATTCCCGTCCTAGCCACCATGGCTATCGAAACACCATTGAGCTCACTCAAGGAGCCAATATCACACCCTTGCGATCCGACACCATCCGGTTGGTGCAAAGCGGATGCGCATTCCATGGACTTCGTTCCGAAGATCCTAATCAACACCTCAAGGACTTTCTTAAAATCGTTGATTCTATAGACCTTGATGTTGCCACTCGAGAGACGACCCGATTGCGTCTCTTCCAATTCTCTCTGCGGGATCAAGCTAGTCAGTGGCTAGAACGTCAACCCGCAGGATCCATCACCTCTTGGGATGATCTCACCACTCGTTTCCTTGCTCAGTTTTTCCCACCGGGAAGAACTACCAAGCTAAGGAAGGATATCTTGATGTTTGAACAACGTCAAGGCGAAACCCTCTACGGGGCATGGATTCGATTCAAGGACTTACTCCGAAAGGTCCCTCACCATGGCATGGATACTTGGCTACAAATCCAAATCTTCTATGATGGTGTCAATCATCAAACTAGAAGAGCCATAGATTACGCCGCCAATGGGAGATTGAGCAGGCTCAGTGTCGATAAGTGCTGGGAAGTCATTGAGGACTTAGCACAATACGAAGAGGAAGAATGGAATGACTTAACGTTCTCGGAAGAAGGGATTTTAAATTGCATGAGTGCAACCCAAGAACAGCTGTTCGAAAACATAAAAAGGCAGGTTGAGAGCTTATTGAAAGCTGAGACACCTACGGCTGATGAAAATCCCGATGAGTGCGTGAACAGAATTGGTAAACATACGTTTCATCAATTCTCACGACAAGATGAGTTTGAAGGGATAATGCTAACTTTCGTGAACAACCAAGAAAGGCGGATCCAGGAATTAGAGACTCACTTGAAAAACACCCAAGATATGTTCATGGAACTAGCAGAAAAGTTTATTGTGAGAATAAAGGAGAAAATTAGGGAAGAAGCCTCACACAAAAAGATCGAGAAGATCTTTGAACTCCCGGTCCCTAATGAGCCATACAACGAATGGGATGATGAAACCCCTCTCCCCGAACCTTCACTTTTAAAACCCTCTTATCTATTTGGATCTTCTCGAGAGAAAAAGAATTCTCAAGATCGTAGCATCTTCGTGGGAAGCATGGTTTTCACGCTCCCTAACTTTCATGAGGCTAGGAAACGATCTTTTGGCTTTAAGCCAGGTGTGAGAAGAACTCAATTAAAGCACATCCTCATTTCGAAAACCCCCTGTAAAAGCTCCTCACACTCCCTGAATACCTGCCATGACGGAGATTGGAACCTGAATGTGACGTCAACCGGACCTTTTCAACATTTTACCACATCCCGTGACAGTAACAAAACATTTGACCCAGGAGGAACTTGTTAACGAGACTAGCTATCAGGATTATTGACCCTGACTAGCTGCTCTCTTAAAGTACGAGGGGCTCATTTGTAAACTTGCACAAAGTAGTGAAATACACTATTCTGACGGCGTCAGAATTTGAACGTGACGCCGTCACCCCGTCTGCACAGCAATAATAACTTTAATTCCATCACTTTCATCACAAACCCCACAAACCATATCCACTCCAACCCCACCTTCGAATTTCCAGGATCTAATTCACCGACTTTCGTCACCAATCTTCACGTGGTAAGTAATTTTTACTCATTCTTTTCGCTTCAATTACTCATAGGATTTGTAAATTTCGAAAATCCCCAACTCGTGAAACCCTAGGATTGATTCATGCTTAGGACTCATAATATGTTTTAATTAGTGTTATTTAACAATAATTAAAGCATTTGATGATTGGCAATCAATTGGGTCTATTCTCTAATGGGGAGGCCACGAATTTGAACCATAACCTATGACCCAATCACCCATTTTGCTGTAAAAAAGGGCGTTTGGTTTATAAGCTTAAAGTTTGAATATTGATTTTTCCCTCGTAATTTCGGATTTAAATTTGGTTGAACCTGACGGCATCACCTATCAAAGGGTGACGGCGTCAGACCTGTCTGATACGCCACCAAGTCTTTAATTCACATATTAACACTTTTATTCCTCCTCCTTTGTTCCAGATGATGAGTAAGCGTCAAAGACCCAGCCGAGGAAGTTCTTCCCGATCTCAACAAGAGAACTTTGGGGATACGGTCCTCAGTTGGGGTGTCTTTGACAACGATGCTGCTACAAGCAAATACGCACAACTGCTACTACACAAGGTCGAAAATGGGGCCGTAGTTGATTGGAACTTTCTGAGGAGAGAAGGTCTTGAGCAGACCTTTCTCCAAAGTTTTCAGACGGATGGGTTTACCGGCCCTCAGTGGGAAAGATTGTTTAAAATTCAGGAGCCGGTATATGAGGAATTGGTACGTGAGTTCTTTGCCACCTTTCATTTTGACATGGCTGAGGCAAGGACCGATGTAGGCAGTACCACGATCTATTTCAGGCTGGGGGGTGAGCTAAGGACGTGTTCGGTTACTGAGTTTGGGTGGAGACTTGGGTTGTACGATCAACATGATACCATTCAGGCAGGGTTCATGCAGAGGTTGTTGCATGGGGAGTCGATGAAGAATGATTTTAGGTGTTCCATGTTCTGGCAGACTATTGGGGATGGGGTATACACATCGACCACTGTAGCATCCCAAATCAGGGATCCTAGGGTTCGGTTGACTCATCGA
The DNA here is from genome assembly GCA_021014915.2 of Artemisia tridentata subsp. tridentata. Classification (NCBI taxonomy): domain Eukaryota; kingdom Viridiplantae; phylum Streptophyta; class Magnoliopsida; order Asterales; family Asteraceae; genus Artemisia; species Artemisia tridentata. Next base: position 332,644,404 of record CP139502.1, read on the forward strand.
TGCCTCACCTACAGCTTGACGGGGCGTCACAGCTCTCACCACCATGTCACTGCTTCTGATCTCTTCTACCTGTACACCATCTACTCTAATGATGTTTACTGCAACATCCCGTTTTGGGTTGCTAGCTTTATGCATGGTGGAGTTGGGGAGAGGGAAGGAGACAGGATTTATGGTGGGATGTTTATCACCCGGCTGGCCCAGTCTTATGGAGTCCTCAGGCCCGAGGTTATGAGGTATTTGAGTGGTGATGCATGCAGGACGGTGAAGGAGAGGTCCCTGAAGCAGATGGAGGTGATTATGGAGATGCATGATGGGTCCTTTATGTGGTATCATCCAGCCAGAGCTGAGGATGATGATGATGAGGATGATGAGGAGGAGGAGGAGCCCCAGCAGCAGCAGCATGAGGGTTATGAGGCCGGTACAGCTGATTACTACCGGCACATGAGCAGGGGGGACTGGCAGGCTCACCAGGGGACCTGGATGGGCCAGGTTGATACTTGGAGGACCAGGGTGGACGAGAGGTTCGACTGGATGTATGATCACACGGTTCGTCAGATGCAGCATCTTTCTACACGTGATCAGTTGGACCCGCATCTGCAGATTGACCCTTTCCCGGGTCGTGAGCAGGATTACCCACCTTATGGGTACTACGGGCACCTCCCTCCAGGCTACGACTATCGCCAAGGTCCCCCACACCAGTGATGATGTGATTTGATGTTTTGATGTTTGAACAATTTGATATTTGGTTGTATGTGTTGAAACAATATGGTCTGTAATAATTTAGGGAAGGCATCTGTTTGCCTTAAAACATTTGTTACATTGATTTTATTTATCGCATGCTAGCCTCATTTGATTGTTATTTTATTTGCTTTGTGTGTTTATTTATTTGTTTGTTTGATTTTATTTGTTTCCGTATGTGTGTTTAATTTTTATCATTATTGATTCATGTTCAAAAGTAAATTGTGAAAATGCTTTATGTTGTTTTTAACTTCGTCTTAACTACATATAAAGGTATTTTGCAAAAGATAAGTGTAAGGGAAATCCAAAACGGTTTGTTAGAACACAAATGAACATGAATCGTAATAATATTAAATTAGCATACATATTAGTATTTGTTTGAGTCAAATGCTTGTATCGAGTCATAATGATGTTTTGCAGGATTTCCAGGAAGTAAGGTAAAGGTTTTTCCAGAAATTTTCCGGAAACTTAAAATGAAAATTTTTGTCAGGTCATTTCTGACGGCGTCAGGATTTATAACCTGACGGCGTCAGATTTAATTTTCAGAAATTTTTGAAAGTTTTGTTTTTAAAAAGTTTTTATTAAAATCTCCAACTTATAATCTCCAGGAATCTGCAAAGTTATCATTCCACAAGCATTATATCCTTATATATAGATTTTATCCCGCCGATGTTATGCAGGTTTTCGTGTTTGTTTTCTCAGGTTTAACAGGTTATTTTGGACAAGGAAATGTTTTTGGATCAAGTTTATGGCGATGCATTAGTCATGGAGCTTCAACATTACTTTGGAAGAAGATTTAACCGTGTTATTTCATTATCCACCGAGCGAATCAGGGGAGTATTTGATTTCATTCTTTTACTTTTTTCTTTTACATCTTGTTATTTGAACATTGGGGACAATGTTCATATTAAGTGTAAGGGGAGGGTAAAAGTACGATTTTAGAGAATACAATTGCGCTTGATTTTTGTTTGTTTGATGGTAGATGTGTAATAAAACTGAGAGAAATACTTGTTAAGGTAATTTTAGTGCCAAATTTAAAATTTTTTACAACATATAGGAGTGAAACTTTGATCTTAATGAGCGTCTTACGGATAGGTGTTATATGACTAGCACAAAAACCGTACCACTAAAAAATTTTCCACCCCCAAATATGTGAGGTTCACCCCTAGAATTGGTAGGAAAAGCATTTATGCTATGATGTGTGTACCGGTAGCACTTAGATTCTAGAACTTGCGTTAGGACCATTCCAAGGCCACAAGTGAGACTACATTCGTGTAGTTAGATTTACTACATGATAAGAGGCATTAGGATTAACCCATTGTTTTACACCTGTGTTTTTGTTATAATTACTTTGGCTACATTGGTCAAGTAATTCCCCCACACCCTTTGCGTTGTACTCATTTTTAGTACACGATACCCCTAGTACACCCCTCAGAGCCTATCTTTTCGTTTCGACCTTTAAGCATTTTACTTAAAGGAAGAATTTGTTACACCCCACTTAAATGTACACCCAAATCGCCTTAGCCTACCTTGTATGCACTCATTTTTAGTGCATTATTGTTACAACATTTGTTTAAACCCAAGTTAATTATCTAGTTGATTACATGGTTGCTAAGTCGAGTCATATCCTTGTACATATTGTTTTGGGACGATTGGGACTCATGGGTAAAGTACTAGTGTAATGGAGTAATGGGGAAGAACATCATTTATTACCCCCATATGTGCTAAATATTTTAAAAGTACTCCAAGTTTTTCAATCATCTTAATTCGAGTCATTAGAATAGTTATTTGTAAAGTTATGTAAAAGTTCAAGTGTAAGGGGAATGCAATGCCCCTATGATGTATTATTTTGGATGGTAGGGCAAAAGTGTATGAAATGAAAAAAAAAAAAAAAAAAAAAAAAAAAAAAAAAAAAAAGATAAAAAAAAAATCAAAAAAATCAAAAAATCAAGAAAAATACAAAAAAATGAGAAAAAGAAAAGTAGAAAAAACATACGGACTACCATCCCGTTTCATTTTATGTTTGTTTTATGTTTTTGTTTTTGTTATTTCGTTTCTAGCTTAAGATCGAGTCTAGTCTTGGCTTAGCAACATTGTATAGTACATGTAATTGATCAAGATCTTTAACTCGCCACCAGTAAAATATACTTTATCCAACAAAACCGTGTTTTCCTTTTCCCTACACCTAACGGTATAACCCATTTAAAAGCCCTCTTTGATAGTTTATCTTAGGTGCTTACGCCTAGTGGAGGAGGTTTTCGATCCTTTCCCAAGCCTATGGTAATCTATTTGCTATGACAGGTAGTGAGAGATATTATCCGTTTTCATTTATGAGATTTATTTTGATGACACTTGAGAGATGTGAGTATCTAAACACTACTTGTGAGGTGCTAGTTTATAATCTCCGCGCTTATTATGATTGAAGTGGAACGAATATTTGTTGTAATTACTTTTATGTTTGCGTTAAATGACCCCTAACTTGTATTTTGATTAGAATAAAAGCACATTTGCTTGAGGACAAGCAAATCTCAAGTGTAAGGGTATTTGATGAAGCGAAAAGTGTACCGCTTTTAAGGGGTCATTTAAGCCCTAAATCGTATTTATTTGATCAAATATTGCCCTAAATCGTTCCTTTTGTCATTTTAGGTACTTTTGAGGAGAAATCTGGAAAAGGAGGCATTTTGGACGTTTTTGGAGCATAAAAGTGAAGAAAACGACAAAGTCTCAAAATTGTGCTGAAAGTTACCTTTGACGGCGTCACATTTTACTCTGGACGGCGTCATGGCTTGGCAAGAAAAGGTGGACGTGAAATTTACTCATGATAAGCCAGTGAAAATAGCATGTGAATTCTGACGGCGTCACGCTTTAACCTGATCAAGGGCGTCACGGCTTAAATCAAAGAGGGACGGCGTCACGTTCAAGGTTCGACGGCGTCAAGCCTTGATAAGCCAGAATGGATTTTGGAAGAGCTAAAGAGGGACGGCGTCAAGAAGGTCATCCGAGAACCTTAGAAGCGGCGAGGTGACGGCGTCACACTCCATAAGGTGACGCCGTCAGATCCAAAAATCTATATATAGTTTTCTAATTTTTTGTCATTAGTGTGGAACTTAGTGTGTGGAATTTTGGGAGAAAACCCTAAGACGATTTTAGCTTCTTTTTCAAGGCTTTTTGCCTTGAGATCTTCCATGTTACATTGAAGATAAGTTATCAATTAATCATTCAATATGTCTATGTGTTGTTTGATTTTATCTTATTCTTGTCTTTTGATTAACATGTTAGGCTAGATTTATCTTGTGTTTGCTTAGATCTAATGAAACCTAGCTATTGATTATTGGTTATTAGTGTGTTATTAGTTGTATTGGATGATTGTTTATCTATGTTAGGCTTAAGAAAACTGGCTAACTTCCTATTCGGTAACTTGCTTGAACGTCTTAAGAAACATGAACCAAATGCGTACTAAAGGTTTTTATGGTTGTATTTAATGCACAAGCGAATTCTAGTGATCCCATGTTAGGAGCTTCCTAGCCAGCTCGACATAGGAGTGAAGTAGGAGCTTGTAGAGTTGGGGAAGTACGTACGCCACCCCACGAATGGTATTAAGGAATACACCCGTCATCCACGCGACTAATACACACTAATCAACCGGTAAAAGATAGTTAGGGAGTAAGGAAATCTAAGTAAACACATTTCTCTACATATTAGTTTCACACAAACTTTTCATTTTTGTTATTTTATTTTATTTGCATTCGTAGTAATTTGGGTTAGTTGACTAGCAACTAATTCCGCCCACTCATTCAAAACCGAGATTTTACTTGCTTTCATAAAAAATATAAAAACATAAAAAGAATCTTCCTCAACCTTTAGACCTATTAGAGTAGTTTTTCATACCTAACGAACACTATTCCCTGTGGAGAACGATCAATCCCCCGTACTTACCACTACACTATACTACATCGGTCAGGTACACTGCCTGGTGGGGTTGTAAGCCTCTTGAGATCCCTCGAGAGGTAAAACCTGTTGTAAGGTTGCAAAACTCACGCATCATAAGCACATGTCAAAACATTGTAAAAGTGTCCTCATATTGTTTTATTAGGACGCTATCTATGTTATTCATAGACATATAATACGACCATAAAATTGGTTTCATAAGGTATTTGAGATATTAGGACGCTTTGGACCTATTACAGCCGCCTTACATGAAACGCTTTCATCGTTGGTCCTATTAAATGAAAGGTCCTAAAAAGTACCATTTAGGACGCTTACGGGGGTACTAAAAAGCCACTTTTCTTGTAGTGGAATTAATCAAAGAACAACGAATTAAGAGTGCATGAGAACTGAATAAGCAATAAGATCAAGGAATCAAAATGATGAAAAGGGTCATGTTAAGATGTGCCATAGGAACTCCATACATAAATCCGTCAAATCTAAACTAGAGCATAAACAAGTATACGAAGAGGGGAGACCTCTAAGTAACAATAAAAGTGTGAGAAGGAGTGCAAGGCACACACCACCTGGTCACCATAATTACATACACATAAAACCTAGGATATATCCATACGCACCATATCATAAGCAATGCATGTCAGCTCTAGACTAATAACACATTAAGGTTGGCCAATAAAGAAAAAGGGACGCGTCAATTACATATACATAAGGGGCACGCTGTAGATCTATCACACCTCTACAGGAGTGTCATGCCTAAGGTGCCATCAAAGACATGGTCCTAGTACCTCTAGAACTAGTTAAGCTCAGGCACGAAATATCATATCATACAAAATTAAACTAGCATAGCAATGAGAAACGAGAAAGTAACTCAAGTAAACATGGCAAACACATAAGCATAGCATGGCAGAGACATTCAAATAAATGTCAGAATGGATCCAAAAGAATGACAATCATACAATGAATGTCACAAATCAAATAAAAGGGAAGCATAGCAGTTATCGGATTGATAGAAAATATCCCTACTGAAAAGGGAAAGAATATCTGTACCTTAACAAAATGCAAGCAAAAGCAAATGAAATGAAAGCAAGCAGGAGATCACTCCTTCTTCACCCGATCTACAAATAATCATATTGTACTTATAAGTTTCATAGTCATACATGTTTCATTTTAATTTTCTTTCCATCTTAGTTAACTTTCCATATTTAGAAATATTAGTCACAATTATCCAAGTGTATCATATAATCAATTTTAAAGTATTAGAGAGGACCATATTGATAGTTTAAGGTTCAAAATGTCATTAAGATAAGATTAGGGTAAATAATGTAATTATTCTAAAGTTACAGGTTTTTACAAGTTAAATCCTTTAGTTTTAGCAATTAACAATTTAAACCCTTTAGTTTATAAAATAAACACAAAACACCTTTTAATTTCCTTTTTAACCTTTTTATAATTTCTAACAATTTTATATACGAAATTGTTAGGTATTCTATAAATTGTAAACCATATAAGAACTCAGTAATAAATTTCCCAAAAATTCCCAGAGATGCTCAAATGTCTTTAGTGTTTTATCTAATTTTTCCAGATTTTATTAAGTAGTATAACTATGGATTAAAATTCACTTAAACCAACTCGTCCAGATTTCTAATTAATTTTACTATTCGAAAAGTTATTAATTAGAAACCCTTTAAGAAAAATTCATAAAAATCTACAAAACTTCCAGTAAGTAATATACATCCTAAAGATTACCCAGTTCAAAGGAAACCTCCTAATTCGACACGGTTTGGAAAATAAAATTCAAAAACCCAGACTGATTTTCCAGACTCACAATTCCAGTTATGACACTTAATTTTCTATAAATCAAAAAGTAGCCTTCCAGACCTCTAAAAATTATAAGATTAATTTTCCCAGATATCCATTTCATTGAATTTAGTTCTAGACTCTAGAAACACCAAAATTTACATTCATATCATTTATTTACAGCCGATTAAAGTCGAACAAAATTCCAGATCAGTAGCAGTTTTTAATCCTAACATGTAATCTCTTAGGCTTTTTTCATTCTAATCTTTATTCCTTAACCCATAATGATTATAGGTATGTTTAATACATGTTTAGGTCGATTCATAACAGGTCTTATCATAGTCAAAACAATTAAACACATCATATACATATATGTTCGATTCTCATATATTAGTTTTTAGGGTTTTCTTTTCATAATTTTATGTATCATTTTATGTGGTTTATAATTCGATTAAAATTAAAAGAACATGAATAAGGATTGAACAAGGTATGTGATACAATACCCTCGTAGATCACACGAAGAACACGGATAACACAAGATCAAGAATACCACACGAACGGATCTTCTTCTTCTTCCTTTGATTCGTACGACAGCAGAAACACAAGAACAAGAACACGGTTTTTGATTAGTTTTTGATTTATAAATTCGTAGGATTAATATATGTGTTACACGGTTACCTTAGAATGAATGGAACACGAATCAAGAACAAGATTACACCTTCCTTTGGGTTGGTTTTTGGATCGTAGCAGCAGAAACAAGAAGAGGCAGCCGAAAGTTTTGTGATTAGGGTTTTGTTTTTGGAGGGTTTTTGCTTTAGCCGTATGATGAGATAAGGGAGGGAGTAGGGTTTTAATTTCTTTTGTTTTGGGAATGCCGAATGAGATGGGGGGAAATGGGCCATAGGATCGGTTATGGGAGGAAAGTTAGGGAGGTTTACCAACTTTAATTCAATCACGTACCCGGACTAATTACAAGGCCGTATTCGTTTGTGTACATATACATGGATCGACTAGGCTAAGTAAATGTGTAACCATATTTTATTTGTATATATCATAAGTTTTATTATTCATATTATGTTCATATATTCAAATATTGATGTGTCGGATACTTAGGTTAAGTGTACTTAACATTACTTGTATAGTTTTTATATGTTCTCAAAATTTTAAATTTGAGGGTATTTTTGTCATTTCATATTATTTTAATTTTGGGGTTTTACAACTCTTCCCCTCTTAAAAAGAATTTTCGTCCTCGAAAATTGAAATGCGAAGTTGAAATGAAATGCAAAATCGAAAGCAAAATCGAAATGAAATGCGAAAACAAAACGATATCAAAATGAATACGTACCAAGTCAAAAAGAAAAATGCGGATAATCGGATCGTATCGACTTTTCGGTTTCCCAAGTAGCCTCGCTCTCAAGATGGTTCTTCCAAAGAATCTTTACGAACGAAATTGTTTTAGTTCTCATGACTCTTTCCTGACGCTCTAGAACAGCCTCAGGTTCTTCACTATAAGAAAGATCTTTCCGAATCTGATCGAACGGGCAAGACACAACGTGAAGCGGATGATAGTTGTAACCACGAAGAAGTGACACATGAAAAACGTCGTGCACATGCGATAACTGGGGAGGTAGCGCCAAACGATAAGATACCTCTCCAACCCGATCAAGAATCTAAAATGGACCGATATAACGCGGACTAAGCTTTCCTTTCATACCGAAACGCTTAACACCTCGAAAAGGAGAAACCTTCAACAAAACACGATCACCGGTGTTGAACACAACATGACGACGATGCCGATCAGCATAGCTCTTCTGCCTAGTACGAGCTTCCTTCAACTTTTCTCTAGCCACAGCCATTTTCTCATTAGTAATTCTAATCATTTCAGGTCCCTCAATGAGTCATTCTCCGACCTCATTCCATCAAACCGGCGCTCTACACTTACGCCCATATAAAATCTCAAATGGAGCCAACCGAATACTCGCGTGCCAACTATTATTGTAGGCAAACTCCACCAGACACAAGTAATCATCCCAATGGTCTGTCCACTCTAAAGCACAAGACCTCAACATATCCTCCAAGGTCTGAATCGTCCGCTCCGACTGTCCGTCAGTCTGAGGATGAAATGCCGTACTGAATTTAAGACGTATACCCCAAGCTTTATGTAAACCTTTCCAGAAACGAGACGTAAAACGAGGATCACGATCGGACACAATAGAAGATGGCGTACCATGCAACCGAACAATTTCCTGCTGGAAGATCTGAGCCAAACGACTCACCGGATAATCAACACGAATGGGAAGAAAATGCGCAGATTTGGTCAAACGATCGACAACGACCCAAATCGCGTCATGCTTTCGAAGAGTACGAGGTAAACCGGTAACGAAGTCCATAGATATCTCATCCCATTTCCACATAGGAATGTCAAGAGGTTGCAAAAGACCACTTGCACGCTGATGTTCAATCTTAACTTGCTGACAAGTCATACATCTAGCCACATGCAAAGCTACATCCTGCTTCATTCCATTCCACCAGAAATGCTGCTTAAGATCATGATACATCTTAGTCGAACCCGGATGAATAGAAAATGGAGAACTATGCGCCTCAGAAAGCACAGCTTCACGAAGAGTAGAATCATCAGGAACACATAGACGATCACCATACCAAACGATACCATCTGCATCTACACAAAAATCTAACTACTTACCATCCTCCACATTCTGCACAATAGCCCATAACTCACCATCATCTTTCTGAGCTGCCTTAATCCCCAACATCAAATCAGACTCCACCATCAAGCTAGCCCAAAAACCATCATGACCACGAACACACAATTCAACCTCCATAAGCTCTAAGTCGTTAAGAATCCTCGGCTCAAAGTCAAGACTAGCAATCATTCCCGACTTACGACTCAAAGCATCAGCCACAACATTGGCTTTTCCAGGATGATACTGAATATTGGTGTCATAGTCCTTCAACAACTCCAACCAACGCCTCTGTCGCATGTTCAACTCTTTCTGGGTAAAGATATACTTCAGGCTCTTATGGTCGGTGAATATATCACAACTCTCGCCATAAAGATAATGCCTCCAGATTTTCAAAGCAAAGACAATAGCAGCTAACTCAAGATCATGAGTAGGATAATTCGCCTCATATGGTTTCAACTGCCTAGAAGCATATGCAATAACTTTCCCATGCTGCATCAAGACACAACCCAAACCCTTCTTAGAAGCATCACTATAGATCTGATAACCACCTGAACCTGATGGTAGAGTAAGAATCGGCGCAGAAACAAGCCTCTTCTTCAACTCTTCAAAACTAGCTTCTCTCTCGTCGGTCCATACGAACTTCTCTCCCTTGCGCATAAGCTGAGTCAACGGCAACGATAAACGAGAAAAACCTTCAACAAACCTCCGGTAATAACCAGCCAATCCAAGAAAACTCCTGATCTCAGTCATGTTGGTCGGTCTTGGCCACTTTGTGATAGCCTCAACCTTAGGCGGATCCATTTTGATACCATCTGCGGAAACAACATGACCTAAGAATGCAACTTGACTTAACCAAAACTCGCACTTGGAAAACTTGGCATATAACTTCTTCTGCCTCAAGGTTTCCAAAACAACACGAAGATGACTCTCATGTTCCTCCTTAGACTTAGAATACACCAAGATGTCATCAATAAACACGATCACGAACTTATCTAAGTACTCGTGAAAAATCCGATTCATCAAATCCATGAAAACTGCCGGCGCATTCGTCAACCCAAACGGCATGACTAAGAACTCGTAGTGGCCATATCTCGTACGAAAAGCTGTCTTAGGAACGTCCTGCTCCTTCACGCGTAGCTGATGATAACCCGACCTCAAATCGATCTTAGAAAAGAACTTCGCACCCTGAAGCTGATCAAACAAGTCATCGATGCGGGGAAGCGGATAACGATTACGAATAGTGATCCGGTTAAGCTCGCGGTAGTCGATGCACAACCTCATACTACCGTCCTTTTTCTTAACAAATAACACCGGAGCACCCCACGGAGAAACACTAGGGCGGATAGAACCAGATTCAAGCAATTCCTGCAACTGCTCTTTCAATTCTTTCAATCCCACAGGAGCCATACGATACGGAGCCTTAGAGATGGGTTCCGCACCCGGAATTAGATCAATTGAAAATTCAACATCACGCTCAGGCGGCATGCCTGGGAGTTCATCAGGAAATACATCGGAAAATTCAGGAACAATCGAAAGGCTATCCAAACTAGGACTCTCCACAGAAGAATCCTTAATCGAAGCCAGAAAACCTTCACAACCATGAGTTAGCAAAGATCGAGCTTTCATAGCGGATATGATCTTAATAGATTTACCAAGCCGAGAACCTTGGTAGACAAATTCAGGATTACAAAGATCGCCAAAAATCACACGCCTAGTATGGCAGTCAATCGTAGCTCGATGCTCCGACAACCAATCCATACCCAAGATTACATCAAAATTGTGCATATCGAGAGGAAGAAGATTTGCAAGGCGAATTTTATCGTCGAAACGAAGAGGGCAATTCACGTATTCATGAGTAATGGTCACAAAATTTTTCATTGGGGTAGAGATAGATAAGGCATAGTTTAATGGTGTTGCGGTTGTTTTAATATTTTTAGCAAACATAATAGATATCACAGAATGAGTAGCACTAGTATCATATAAAACAAAAATGGGATGATTGAATAAGTATAGCGTACCCGAGACAGTACCAGAAGTGCCCGCAGCCTAATCCCTAGTCAGTGCAAACACCCTACCCTTAGAAGCCTGCTGTCCACCATTGCCGTTACCACGGTTGTTACCACTCGCCTTCGGGCACTCCCTAGCCCGATGTCCAATTGCACCACAACTAAAACATGCACCAGTCGCCCTATAGCAAGTATCACCCGGATGAGTTTTCCCACACTCTGCACAAACAGGAAGAGGTGGAAGCCGTTCCACATTCCTCTGCCCAGTCGAAGATGTAGCACCCCGATTACCCTGCTGATTACCCCGACTCTGCTGACCCCTAGACTGTTGGTCACGACCTGACCGCTGATTCTGCCCACTATTAACGTTACCACGCCTGTCGTTACCCCCGAAAATCATTACTCCTCGGAGTAGCATCCTTCTGACTAGTACCCTGAACCTGTTGGTTGCCACTATCCAAGGTCCTCTTCACCCCACGCCTAGATCTCTCCTGCATCAACTCCTTATTACGAACCGCATTGGCAACTTGTGCCACATCAGTAAAATTCATATTCAGAATGCCATCTAGCAGCTCATCACGTAACCCCCACTTAAAGTGTAGAGCCTGCTCCTTCGGAGGCCCAGCCTTCGCACCCAGAAAACCCGTAAGTCTAACAAACCGCTTCATATACTCAGCACTTGTCTCCCTCTCCAACTGGAAGATATGATGATAGTCACGCTCAATTTTCTGTCTCTCAGATAAAGGGAAGTACTGAAGGAAGAATGTCTAACGAAACTCAGCCCATGTCAAACCAGCAACAAACTCATCCCCGCCCTTAGCAATCCGATACGCCTTCCACCAACTGAGGGCATCTCCCTCAAACTTGTAGCTAGCCAAACGTGCCTTAAACACGTCATCACACCCAAGCACCTCGAATATCTTCTCAATATGAGATATCCAATTCTCCGCCTCCACAGGAGAAGTAGCAGCACTGAAAGAACGTGGTCTCTGCTTATTGAAACGTTCCAACCACACATGAATCGACGCTGGTGGAGAATCACCACCACCACTGCCATTACCCCCATTACCACCATTACCACTGCCACTACCACTAAGGGTGTTCCTCCTAATCTCTTCCGTGATACGAGCAGTCAAACAGGGAAGTAAAGCCTCAATAGTTCGCTGAACTGCTGCATCAAAAGCAGCACCAGAGGGTTCCTCAAAATCATTACGACGAGTAGCCACCATTTGAAAGGTCACAAACAAGTCAAAAGAGACAAAACAAACGTAAGGGTCAAAATGAGAAATAAGAGATCGCGTCAAACGAGAAGCCTAGTGTCTACCCAAATCCTCACAGGTCATTTCTAAGGTTCTACAGGTCAAACCCAGTCGCTCTGATACCATAACTGTAACACCCCGACCCGCCAAGGTCAAGATATCACATTATGGGGTCATACAAAGCATACTAAAACGCAAGCGGAAGTCTTTTAAATAAACTAACTAAGTCTTGAACATCAAGACTAGTGTTCAAAAGATAATCCAAAATGCATAAGGGTTAACCAAACAAACCAAAGTAAAGAATAATATTCAAAGTACGGGAATAAATAAACGTCCGAAACAATGGACAACGAAATGAAATAAATAGGTCTCTTAATTCCTACGCTCTCTCATTCCCAAGCCCGTCGCCCCGCTTATTACCTGCCGCATAAGAAAGAAAACATGCGGCTGAGCTTAAAAAGCCCAGTGAACAGATATATATACAAAGCAAAATATGCAGGTAAATAAGTACAAGCAATGAAGGAATAAGAAAAACAAACGAAAAACATAAACCTGAAAGTCAAACGAATTAATCAAAGAACAACGAATTAAGAGTGCATGAGAACTGAATGAGCAATAAGATCAAGGAATCAAAATGATGAAAAGGGTCATGTTAAGATGTGCCATAGGAACTCCATACATAAATCCGTCAAATCTAAACTAGTGCATAAACAAGTATACGAAGAGGGGAGACCTCTAAGTGACAATAAAAGTGTGAGAAGGAGTGCAAGGCACACACCACCTGGTCACCATAATTACATACACATAAAACCTAGGATATATCCATACGCACCCTATCATAAGAAATGCATGTCAGCTCTAGACTAAAACACATTAAGGTTGGCCAATAAAGAAAAAGGGACGCGTCAATTACATATACATAAGGGGCACGCTGTAGATCTATCACACCTCTACAGGAGTGTCATGCCTAAGGTGCCATCAAAGACATGGTCCTAGTACCTCTAGAACTAGTTAAGCTCAGGCACGAAATATCATATCATACAAAATTAAACTAGCATAGCAATGAGAAACGAGAAAGTAACTCAAGTAAACATGGCAAACACATAAGCATAGCATGGCAGAGACATTCAAATAAATGTCAGAATGGATCCAAAAGAATGACAATCATACAATGAATGTCACAAATCAAATAAAAGGGAAGCATAGCAGTTATCAGATTGATAGAAAATATCCCTACTGAAAAGGGAAAGAATATCTGTACCTTAACAAAATGCAAGCAAAAGCAAATGAAATGAAAGCAAGCAGGAGATCACTCCTTCTTCACCCGATCTACAAATAATCATATTGTACTTATAAGTTTCATAGTCATAGATGTTTCATTTTAATTTTCTTTCCATCTTAGTTAACTTTCCATATTTAGAAATATTAGTCACAATTATCCAAGTGTATCATATAATCAATTTTAAAGTATTAGAGAGGACCATAATGATAGTTTAAGGTTCAAAATGTCATTAAGATAAGATTAGGGTAAATAATGTAATTATTCTAAAATTACAGGTTTTTACAAGTTAAATCCTTTAGTTTTAGCAATTAACAATTTAAACCCTTTAGTTTATAAAATAAACACAAAACACCTTTTAATTTCCTTTTTAACCTTTTTATAATTTCTAACAGTTTTATATACGAAATTGTTAGGTTTTCTATAAATTGTAAACCGTATAAGAACTACGTAATAAAATTCCCAAAAATTCCCAGAGATGCTCAAATGTCTTTAGTGTTTTATCTAATTTTTCCAGATTTTATTAAGTTTCATAACTATGGATTAAAATTCACTTAAACCAACTCATCCAGATTTCTGATTAATTTTACTATACGAAAAGTTATTAATTAGAAACCCTTTAATAAAAATTCATGAAAATCTACAAAAATTCCAGTAAGTAATAGACATCCTAAAGATTACTCAGTTCAAAGGAAACCTCCTAATTCGACACGCTTTGGAAATTAAAATTCAAAAATCCGGACTGATTTTCCAGACTCACATTTCCATTTATGACACTTAATTTTCTATAAATCAAAAAGTAGCCTTCCAGACCTCTAAAAATTATAAGATTAATTTTCCCAGATAGCCATTTCATTGAATTTAGTTCGAGACTCTAGAAACACCAAAATATATATGCACATCGTTTATTTACAGCCGATTAAAGTCGAACAAAATTCCAGATCGGTAGCAGTTTTTAATCCTAACATGTAATCTCTTAGGCTTTTTTCATTCTAATCTTTATTCCTTAACCCATAATGATTATAGGTATGTTTAATACATGTTTAGGTCGATTTATAACAGGTCTTATCATAGTCAAAACAATTAAACACATCATATACACATATGTTCGATTCTCATATATTAGTTTTTAGGGTTTTCTTTTCATAATTTTATGTATCATTTTATGTGGTTTATAATTCGATTAAAATTAAAAGAACATGAATAAGGATTGAACAAGGTATGTGATACAATACCCTCGTAGATCACGCGAAGAACACGGATAACACAAGATCAAGAATACCACACGAACGAATCTTCTTCTTCTTCCTTTGATTCGTACGACAGCAGAAACACAAGAACAAGAACACGGTTTTTGATTATTTTTTGATTTATAAATTCGTAGGATTAATATATGTGTTACACGGTTACCTTAGAATGAATGGAACACGAATGAAGAACAAGATTACACCTTCCTTTGGGTTGGTTTTTGGATCGTAGCAGCAGAAACAAGAAGAGGCAGCCGAAAGTTTTGTGATTAGGGTTTTGTTTTTGGAGGGTTTTTGCTTTAGCCGTATGATGAGATAAGGGAGGGAGTAGGGTTTTAATTTCTTTTGTTTTGGGAATGCCGAATAAGATGGGGGGGGAATGGGCCATAGGATCGGTTATGGGAGGAAAGTTAGGGAGGTTTACCAAATTTAATTCAATCACGTACCCGGACTAATTACAAGGCCGTATTCGTTTGTGTACATATACATGGATCGACTAGGCTAAGTAAATGTGTAACCATATTTTATTTGTATATATCATAAGTTTTATTATTCATATTATGTTCATATATTCAAATATTGATGTGTCTGATACTTAGGTTAAGTGTACTTAACATTACTTGTATAGTTTTTATATGTTCTCAAAATTTTAAATTTGAGGGTATTTTTGTCATTTCATATTATGTTAATTTTGGGGTTTTACAGTTCCAGATTGGGTGTGTGATGGGTAGCAGCTGTGATTTCTGCACCTTCACCCTGATTTTGAGCCAATGGCAACATATAAGGAAATAATGGTGTCACTGTCCCTAAAAAAATTTTGCCATCCTTTTTCAAGGAGGAAAATAATTTCTTTTGAAGCAAAGGGCAAATAAATTCCTTTTTATGTACCTTAGGCTTTGTAAGTTGGTTATTCAGAATTAGTTGCAAAAACCTTGGGTAAATGTAATACTTTCCAGTAACATTCTTTTTCAAACCATCCATTATCATAGCCGAAAAATTAAAAGGTTTTCCTTTAGCCAGACAAATCATAGCAGAAGCCTGAGTTGTACTATATTCATTCCAACTTGAAGTTTTAGGACTTAGACAATGGAGAATGGTGTGAATTAAAAACTTCCATGGAGGACAGAGAAGACCTTTATAAAACTTTAAACCTTCAACTTTCTTCTCATACCCCATGTTTTTAAGTTCCTCAAAAATGATAGAATTTTCAAGACAAGTTATTTCCTCATCATCTGCAAAGTGAAGAGCTTTTCTCACAGATGATTCAGAAACAATTATCTTGTGGCCATCTACCTTAGCCTTTAACTGTTCTTCTCCATTTGTAGTTCTGGTCTTAACAGTAGACCAAAACTGATCAATGTGGGAAACAAATATAGTAGGGTTTGCTGTTAATGCATACCTAATTTGAGTAGCATTAAGAAAATCGATTACCTCAGCAAATCTATCAGATTCTTTAGGCTTTTGAAGAAAAGCGACTTGATTGTGGCTATCGGAAAAGATTCTTGTCGACATTGTGAATTAGGTTTTGATTTGGGGGTTTTAAGATCAGATGTTAAAAAGTGTGTTAGGGTTTGAATTAGTGTGATTTATGAGCGCGTAAAACTGATTATGAGATCCAATTAGATTTTTAAACCCTAATTTGAGTGATTTGGGGGTTTTTAATCCTTTCGGATAAGAAATTACATAATAGTCCCGCACTTACAAACCAAGCAGTAGAATCCCAGAAGTTACAAAGCGAGCAGTAGAACCCTCAGCAGTAGAAAGTTTTGCCTAGCAGCAAAAACTTTGCGGCAAAACTTTGTAACCAGCAGTAAAATGTCTGCTGAACTTTCTAAACACCTTTTTCACATCAGATAAGCATTCCCCTTTGACTTTTCCTACAAAAGATTAGTCCAAAACAACAAAAACACAAGAAATAATATACCACAATAATCACAAGTCATAGGTATACATAACAGTTGGATAAGCAACAAGCAGCAGAACTAGCAACAATAGAAACAACTTATTGACTAATAACAGTACAAATCCTTACAAATCATTACAAGAACACAAAGAGATAAGAGTTTTCAAAGATTTATCATTCCAATACTAGCAATTAAGAATTGAAATCTACCCACATCAAAACCTTTTGTGAGCAAATCTGCAACATTATTGTCAGTATGGATTTTAAAATTTTGAATCAACTTCTTCTCAAAACAATCTCTTATGTTTTGTTTTAGAATGAAAAACAGGATTTTTAATAATGCACATTATACTGTTATTATCAATATAAATTTTGGTGTTCATAAAATTATACCCATAGTCCAGTAATTGGTTCTGAATCCAAAGCACTTGACCACAGCAACTTGAAGCAGCTACATACTCAGCTTCAGTTGTAGAATTTGCCACCACAGTTTGTTTCTTGCATTGCCATGAAATCAACCTATGTCCAAGAAATTGACATCCTCCAGTTGTTGATTTCCTATCTAAACATGCTCCAGCATAATCACTATCTGAGTATGCCACCAGATCAAAAGGTGAATCTTTTGGATACCAAAGGCCCAACCTAGGTTGACTCCTTAAGTACTAAAAATTCTCTTTACAGCATTCAAGTGTGACACTTTAGGAGAGACTTGAAATCTGGCACAGGCACACACAACAAACATAATATCTGGCCTGGAAGCTGTAAGATACATCAATGAACCAATCATTGATCTGTATAAATGCACATCAACTTCTTCTCCATCTTCATCCTTGACCAGAGGCTTGTTGGACTCCATGGTTGTCTTTGTAAGCTTCACATCAGAAAAATCAAATTTCTTCAAGATCTCAGTCACATACTTATCTTGGCTGATAAATATGCCATCTTCCTTTTGTTTGACTTGAAGCCCTAAAAAGAATGTGAGTTCACCCATAGAACTCATTTGAAACCTGTTATGCATTAGCTTCTCAAAATCATCACATAACACCTTGTTGGTTGACCCAAAAATGATATCATCAACATATACTTGAACCAATACGATATCCTTTTTGTCTATTTTGATAAAAAAAAGTCTTGTCAAATCTTCCTCTACTGAACCCATTGTTCAACAAGTACTTTGATAAGGTGTCATACCAAGCTCTAGGAGCTTGATGCAAACCATACAATGCTTTCTCAACCTTGTAAACTCTATCAGGATAATCAGGATCTTCAAAACCAGGTGGTTGCGTCACATAAACTTCTTCATCAATTTTCCCATATAAGAAAGCACTCTTTACATCCATTTGATACATTGTGAAGTTCTTATATGAAACATAAGCCAAGAATAATCTGATAGCTTCTATCCTTGCAACAGGGGCAAACACTTCATCATAATCAATACCTTATTCTTGAGTGTATCCTTGAGCCACTAATCTTGCTTTGTTCCTGATCACAATGCCTCTTTCATCCATTTTACATCTAAAAACCCATTTTGTACCAATTGCCTTTTTCCCATTAGGCAAATCAACCAAGGTCTAAACTTCTTGAAGCTTAAACTGCAACAACTCTTCTTGCATAGCTTCCACCCAACTTTCATCTTGTAATGCTTTATAAGCATTCTTGGGTTCCACTTGTGATAGAAAACAAGCAAACATGCAATTCTGAAGGTCTTTGTGGCTGTTTCTTTGATGAAGAGATTGAGCAAATAAACCTTGATTAACCAAATCTCCAAATCCTTTTGTTTTACTTCTTGTTTGAATAGCAGATTGAACATCTCCTATGATCTGCTCTTTTGGATGATTTTTGTGAACTCTGGTGGTTGGAATAGGACTGACAGGTATTGCATTCTCCATATTGGTTAAGTCAGCCTCTGCACCAAACCCATCCAGAACTTCATCATCAGTATCTTCATAGATATTGATCAAACCAGGCATATTAGGATCATCAGAAGAATCATCATCAGCAAAAGATTTTCCGTCTTTGTCAGCAGTAGGAACTTTTGGTGCAGCAGTAGAAACACCAGACTTAGCAGTAGTAACTTTTGGCTTAGCAGTAGAATAATTGTTACTGCTGCTAGTCTTATTCTGCACTTCATCAACAACTTGTGGTCCTTCATTAACCACTTTTCCAGCATCAGAAGATTTAGCCCACCTTCTGTATCTCCTTTTGGTACATCATGAACAACATCATCTTGTGAACTCTTTCTCTCTTTCTCTTTGGCTGTGAAAGTTGGATCAAGCCTCCATTTTTCAATCAAAACAAACTCCTTTGTAGATTCATTCACTTAGCTTGTGTACCTGCATTAGAATCAGCTTTTGTACCTGCAGACTAATTAGTTGTACCTGCAATCACTGGCTCATAATTCATGGTTTTGGTTAGTGAATCAATATCAAACAGCCAGTCAGGTCTACTTCCTGCAACATTAGGTGTGGTTTCACTAAACCTAACATGCAAGTTTTCTTCCACATGCCTAGTTCTTTTATTGAACACCCTAAAAGCTTTACTATTAGTAGAATATCCAACAAAGAATCCTTCATCAGCCTTCTCATCAAACTTGCCAAGGTGATCAATGGTATTCAAGATAGTAACAGGACACCCAAATGGTTTTAAGAAATATATCATAGGTTTCCTACCATGTAACAGTTCATAAGGGGGATTGTCATGAGGCTTAACTACTTTACTCCTATTTTGCACAAAACAAGCAATGTTGACTGCTTCAGCCCAAAAAGTAGTAGGTAATTTTGATTCAGACAAAATAGTCCTTGCAGCCTCAATAAGTGTCCTATTCCTCCTCTCAGCAACACCATTTTGTTGAGGAGTTCTAGCTACACTAAAATGTCTTAAAATACCTTTTTCCAGACAAAACTGGTTCATAACACTATTCTTAAACTCAGTTCCATTGTTACATCTTATCACCTTAACTTTGTGATTAACTAGGTTTTCAACTCTTGTTATAAAAGCCTTAAGAATGCTAGAAGTTTCATCCTTAGTTGCTAAAAAGAAAACCCAAGTGAATCTGCTATAGTCATTTGTGACAACTAGGCAATACATCTTTTTGTTCAAACTTTTCACATATGTTGGACCAAATAAATCCATATACAACATATATAAAGGCTCAAAAATAGAGTTCACAGCTTTGGACTTACAAGAAGCTCTGTGTTGTTTTTCCATCTAACAAGCAACACAGGTTTCAGGATTTTCAAAAACTTTTGAAGGTAAACCTCTTACAATGTTTTCCTTAACCAATTTATTAAAAGTTTTGAAATTTAAATGACCAAGTCTTCTATGCCAAAGTTTGGATTCATCATTTGTGGCCTTTGCAAATAGGCAAGTTAAAGCTCTTTTGGGAACTATGTTCTTTATGTCAACACTGTATATGTTGTCTGTTCTAGGTACTCTAAGTAGCACTAATTTATCATCAGGTAACTTAAAATCGGGAGATAAGACAAGACATTCAGTGTCTGTAAAAAGAACAAAATTCTTTTTGTCACACATCTGTGAGACACTAAAGAGGTTGAACTTAAGCCCTTTTACAAAATACACTTTTTCAAAATCCAGGTTTCCTGTTCTTATTGTACCTTTACCAATGATTTTTCCTCCTTTAGGATCATTCCCAAAGGCAACATATCCACCATCCATAGCTTCAAAATCTTCAAGGTTGGACATGTCTCCTGTCATGTGTCCAGAGCATCCACTGTCAAATATGCATTTGTCCTTTAATTCCTCTTGTAGATTGCCCTGCACATAAAGTAAGAGAATCAGTTTCTCTTGGGGACCCAAGCCATTACTGACTTGGATCTGCCTTGTGCATCAACATAGTCAAATTTCTTTAAATCCATTGATGCACTGCTATGTCTGAGAAATACAACTTTATTTTTGGTTTTCAGACCCAGCAAGCTGAGGCCTTTACAACATAAAAATGGTTGCCCCAAACAGTGTTTGTTTTCACTTTTGGCTCAGCAATAGAAACTGCTTGCTTTGTATTATTTTGAAAAGGCCTTTGTGGTGGAGCAGTAGTAATTGACCTAGTTGCACCAGATCTCATCAATACTGCCCTTGGAACCATGTTTTTGTTAGCATGAGGGTGAGTCTTTTTAGAAAAGTTTTTGTGGTTCACCCTTCTGTTTTGGTTCCAAACTGGTTTTTGGTAGTAGTAACAATCTTCCTGTAAATGCTTAAAACTACCACATTGATAACAAGCCTTTTTAACAAACTGGAAATCACTACCTAACTTTTGAGAAATTAGGTTGTTCCAGTTTCTTTGATTTCCTCTAGGCCTGCTATAACTTCTTTTAGGTTGTTCTCTAGGTTCATCATTATATTCAACTATTTTCCTAGAGATATTTGCACCAAACACAGGTTTTAAAGACCTAACCTGTTTAACCTTTTTAACCTTAGATTCAACTATTTTAGGAATTTCTTCCTTTTTAACCTTTGGTGTTAACTCAACCTGTTCCACTGACTCATCCTTTTCCTCATCACTATCTGACATCCAATCTTCAATAATTGGAGCATCAGAAAACATCTTTTCTACCTTAGGTGTTTCTTTATTAGCCTCACTAGATTCACCTACAGGTTTGCTATCAAGTTCACTTATAAAAGACAATTCTTTCTTAGGGGTGCAAAGGCACTCTTAACTGGAGGAGCTACATCATTATATCCTATGCCACTCCCTTTTCTCATAAATTGACTCTCAATAGACTTATTCACAAGATCAGATACAAATTGTGTTTGTCAACTCTAACTACATGTTTTTCTTTCTCAGTCAAAGCTGCATCTTTCTCTTGTTCAGCCTCTTCTAGCCTTTTATTAAGCATATTTATCTCACTGTTTTTCATAAAAAGCTTACCTTCTAGAATATGAATTCTATCAACATACTCTATCTCATTCTGTTTAAGAAATTCAAGCCTTTCTTCTACAGATTTTAAACCAATTTATAACCTAAGTTATCTAGCTTAAGTTTCTCAATTTCAACTCTAAGACTTTCATTCCTAGACTTAAGCTCTTCAACAGTATCTAGACAAGATTTAAATGAACAACTAGAGCCATTAGATACCTCAGAATCAGAACCAGATGATGAAGAAGTAAGCCATAAAGCAAATTGGGTCCTTCTTCAGCTTGATCACTCCAATCATAGTCTCCCAAACCATCACAAGACACCAAAGCTGTAGTAGTCTTGTTCCCTTCAGTAGCAGCCTTCCTTGAACTGTCTCCATTCTTCTTAGGTGCTTACACCCTCACAAGACACCAAAGTGACCTTTCCTCTGACAGTTGTAGCATTCAATTTTGGACTTATCAAACCCCACATTGTTTTGTCCTTTATACCTGAGCTCCCTTCCTGTCTTCTTTAAAAATCTTCTGGCCCTCATGGTCAACATAGCCATTTGCCAATCAGGATCAATTTGTTCCAAATCCTGATTCATAACTTGAGTATTGGTTGTAAGGTCAGCCAAGTAAGCACAGATAGCAGCATCACTCACATTGTCACCAGCAGTAGAAACATTTGTGCTAGCAGTAGAAACTCCATAAGCAGCAGTAGAGTGAGTTTCCTTAGTGTTGCCAGTACTTTTGTTGTTGGAGGACATAAAAGCTAGGTTTTGTGCACTAGAGGATGAGCTAGATGACCCTTTCACTTCAGATTCATAAACTTTCTGGTTGTTGTACAAATCATCTAAACTCTTGTGTCAAAGTCAGCCTTGTTTCTCCAAACCACTGTGTGCATACTCCATTCAGAGGACAAACTTCTCAGAAACTTAAGATTGATATCTTCTTGAGAAACTGTAACCTTCATAAGTGCTAATTGACTTACAAGCTTCTGAAGTCTGTTATATGTAGCATCAATATTTTCAGAACTTGAGGCAACAAAGGTCTCAAATTAATGCTTATGAAGATATTTCCTAGACTTCTTGGTAGCCTCATTCCTACCAAACCTAAGCTCAATTGCTTCCATTAAAGATTAGGATTCTGAATATGACTAAAGCTCAACTGATACTCATTAGGTATGCCCATCATGAGAATACTATGAGTCTTGATCTCCAACCTTCTTTAAGCCTTGTCCTCAGCAGATTTAATGGGTAAAAATGTCCCATCAGCAGCTTTTGCTGGTAAAGTATCACTATTCAGAATGACTTCCCATATTGAGTAGTCAAGCATCTTGATGTACTATTGTATTCTCATCTTCCAAAGTTTATACTCTCTAGGCTTGAGCATGGGCACTTTTGACGCAGTAACCATGTGTGTTGATTCGGATTCCATGACTTGAGTAGATGATGAACATATCTGAGTTAACAAAAGTTCTTATTGATCACAGCTTCTAGATCACAAGCTCTGATACCACTTGTTGATCCCAGTTGAGCAATTGATCTAGTTTGTTATCTTAGATAAATCTAAAACAACAAGTATAGAAACTGTCTTGAAGCAATATTAAATACTATGCGGAATCTAATGTTTAATCTTAAGAAGAACAATGAATGAAACAGTAGAATTCTCACTAAACACTTCAATATATTAAATACAAATACTCAACAGTATTAGGGTTAAAAACCTTGAAGTGATTCGACCCTAACAATGATACGTACTAAACTCTAACCCTAGAACCTCCTTTTATAGACTAAGGAGTCCTATACACGATAAGTATAAGTCTAACTAAATAGGATATACACAAAATCCTTTCCATACATATCTAACCGACTATACATCATTATCACATAAGCAGTAGTATAAATTACTCTAACAGTAGTATCATTTACTCCAGCAGTAGTATTCTTGCAGTAGTAGGATCTCCAACACCAGCAGTAGTATAGAATACACTAGCAGTAGTATGACACTTAGAGTATTTTCCATTTTGCACCATGAGCAGTTGTATCTATTCTGAGCAGCAGCATCTCAAAACCCAACATAAACCATATACTATAACAAAAGATAAATAGAGATCCCTACACTAATGATTTACACTTTTTGTGTTCCAACAATATCCCCCTAAGGGTAGATCATTCGGGTCTTCTATTTATGGGCTTTTTGTCTGGCCAAATTCGACATCTGATTCTTTGTTCCATTCGTCTCCATGATGCCCAAAGTGTAAGCCTTTCTTTTATTACATTCACAACCCTTGTCAACATACGATGATTGCTTGCAGTCATTTCTATCTGTAGTTTCTCCACCTTCCTCTTTATCCGCTCAAGTTTCTTCAAGATCATTAGCAGTGTACCGGAAGAAAACTTGGCTACTTCAAACGACTCTGAACAATCTCTTTTTCTTCTTGTCGATCACATACACTAGACATAGTACAAGGCCGGGTCTTGTGAAACATGTCCAGCTCTTGACTTTCTGAATACCAATGCAAGCTAACATCGGAGGAGTCAGGTTGATCTTCCTCTGATAGCTTTCAATCCCCATCTGTAAGTCTTCGATGTGAGCTACTACAACATAAGCCCTCATGAAGATCAATACAGATTCAATCACGTCTTGATTAATAGCTTTCTTGTTGAAGCATTCTCTTCTTCTCTTTAAGATATCTTCAAGATCATGAGGATGAAGGTTGATGTAGTCAGCTTCAGTGAAGTGGTAGTGTTGATTATCTGTTCTGACAACGTGATATTCAACCGATCCGTGAGAAGATTGATATTCTGAGTTAACTTCAACGTATCTGAGGATTCTGTGCTTCGAGTAGACTTCTTCACGAGGCTTGCATCTGAGTTGCCTCAATCGATAGAATCCCCTCGATCTTTCATTTACGTTGATTATCCCAAGATATGCGTCTCTGTTGTACTTTTCTGGATCAACTTCCGCTTCAGAGAAGATATCAGCAAATCTACCTTCTTCCAGAAATGGTTCTGGAATTTCCTCATATGTCGCTACTTCCTTGGTTGATGGTTGGTATTTGTTCTGGACCTTTAAGCATGTACTTAAGATCATCGTTGATGCACGGAACTGGAGGAGTGGTGTCAGATCTTGGAACTCTAAGGATTTGTTTCCAAAAGTAGAGAGCATTCTCTTCTTCTCTTTCCAGTAACTTCTGTTTCAAGTGTTGAAGAAGTAGAAGCACTGAGAGCTTTAGATACCTCTTGATCGATAAGTCTTGTATTTAGATCTCTGTCACTTTTAAACTTGTAGATTACCGAATCATAAATACCTTCTACTCTTTGTTCCAATGGATCATCTTCCCCGATGTTTAATCTAAATCTTTCATCAAGATTAGAGAATAACCTGTCAAGTCTTGTTGTTGTAGGATCTTCAGTTTGTTCATCCATATGTAATGGATCCTTCAACACATCATCAAACACATTATCATCATCTATGTCTGAAACATCAAATCCTCTTAGCTCTAGAGGTATATCTCCTTCCCTATATGTCATGTCGGTGCAAAAGTATTCATCAACATCTACACCTTCCTTGTGAGTTTCATCCCCAAAGACTTCATCGTCCATGTTCACATCTTCATATTTGTCCGCTTGTTGTTTTGAACTGGATTTGTATTGTTGTTGTTGTTGAGGTGAAGCTTGTTTGTGTGTTGAGAAGGTTGTAGTTGTTGTGGTTCTTGATCTTTTAGTGCTTTTCTCCCCTCAGGATCATCCTGAACCGCGGCTTACGTGACTGTGGCCGACATTGACGTTCCAAATCAACGAACCTTGATGATAGCTTCTTAATCAGCTTTACTGCCTCAATATTGTTTTGCTTAAGTTTCTTATCGAGAACTTTGAGTTGAGTGTCTTTGTGGGTTGTTGTTTGTGGTTCAGCTTCTGGTTCTAGAAGTCCATTGTATATGTTGGGGTGGGCTTCTTACAATGATTCATCATTCAAAAACCTATCTAGCATGAGCTCTTGCAGACGTTCCAGTGATAATGTTTTTTATGAGGACGACAATCCAGCTTGAGATTCACGTAGTCTTAGGGCTGAGAATCTGTTGGGAATTAAACGTCTTCATACTTAGTACTGTCAAGACAAATGTTAGTACTGCTCAAGTTACAACTACTAGTACTAATCAATTAGTACTGCTAGAGTTAGTTAGTACTACCAGAGTATTAACTTAAGACTGCTTATGAAGATTAAGACTGCTAAAGTGACAAAGACGTGTCAGTGTATATTCTATATAGTTAGAAAGATATGTATATTCTATATTGTCAGGAAGATACTTATAAGATTAATATTATAGATGATTTGTAGTTAATCTTCTAAAGAACTCCTTAGTGTAAAAAAGGAGATTCTAGGCTATGATGTTTCATACGTACTTTTGATACATAGCTTCAAGGTTGTAAACCCTAGTACTACACAGAGTACTCGTATTATTGATAAAAATAATATTGGAGATTTTTAGTAATCTCATTGTTCATACAGTTTACTATTACATTCATATTATTCTAAGTATTAAAGAGTAGATTCCGCATACTCTTTAGTATTCACAAAGTTTCTAGCATAGTTGTTTTGGATTTATCCAAAGCAACTCAACCTTTGTTCTAAGGAATAGATATGTGTTTGGGATCAACAAGTGGTATAAGAGCTTAGGTTCTGAAACTTTGATCTAGAAGAAACAAACAAGAAGAAACAAGGGAGACATGGATCTAGAAACTGCTCAAACCACTACTACTTCAAAATTGCCCATTCTCAAACAGGGTGATATGATATGTGGATGTTGGGAATTAAACCAACAGTTAGTACTGCCAGGCTCAAAGTTTCAACTGGTGCATGGTAACACTAGCAGTACTAACTGCCAGTACAAATACTTTGTACTGCTTATGTTCTGAAAACGTGTAATAGGATAAGTATAGAAAAGATTTAGTGAATATCTTCTAGATATAGATTGATACGAATATTGTAGTTATCTTGTAAAGGACTCCTTGTTCTATAAAAGGAGATCCTAGGTTAGGTTTTTGATATATTAGTCGTACGAATTATTATTAGAGATTCAATGTTTTGTAACCCTAGTAATTATTGAAGATCACTCATATTATTGATAATAATATTGAATCGTTTGAAGTAAAACATTGTCTTCATTGTTCATACAATTCACTATTCCATTCATACATACAATAGAATTATTCTTCTAAGTATAACTAAGTAGATTCCGCATACTTAGTTATATCCACTCAAAGTATCTCATACATCATACAGGACTAACATCCTAAGTGTATACTTAGATCCTCTCAAGTGGTATCAGAGTCAGGTTCTGATACTTTGAATTAGAAGATCCAAGAAGAACTTTTTCTGTTTCAACAAAGAAAGATGGACATGGAGACAACTCAAACCAATGTTGCTGCCAAGTTGCCAATACTCAAGCCTAATGAATTCGACATGTTGAGGTTGAGAATAGAGCAATACTTTCAGGTGAAAGACTAAGCACTCTGGGAGATCATAGAAGAAGGAAATTCTTTCAAGCCTACAACCACTACATTTGTAGTTGATGGCAAGACTGAGACAACAGTACAAACAAAGCCAGTGACTGCTGAGGAGAAGGTCCAGATCTTGAAGTATGCTGTTAATGACCATTCCTAATGATCAACTCTTGAACATCAGCAAGTTTAAGTGTGCCAAGACACTCTTTGAAGCCATTGTTGTTAGATATAGTGGGAATGAAGCCACCAAAAAGACTCAGAAAACTTTACTCAAGCAACAGTTTGAGAACTTCTCAGCAACAAGCAATGAATCACTGGATCATATGTTCAACAGACTTCAGAAGCTTGTAAGTCAACTTGCTATTCTTGGACTTGATGTACCTCAGGAAGATCTCAACTCAAAATTCCTGAGAAGTTTACATTCAAAATGGGCTATGCATGTTGTTGTCTGAAAGAATAAACCAGACATTGATACTATGAGTCTGATGGATCTATATAGCAATTTCAAGATAGTGGAGCATGATGTTAAGAAGGCTCCTGGAACAAGCTCAAGCTTAAGCTCTGGGAATATGGCTTTTATGTCATCTCCCAGTACCTCAAGTCCAGTGGAAGAAGTGCAAGTTGCTGGAGCAGTTGGTACTGCTAGCTCTAATGTTAGTACTGCTGGTACTTCAAGCAGTACTAATGGACTCCTGAATGATAATACTTATTGTGCTTTCCTGACTACCCAGCACAATGGAACTATGTTGACTCATGAAGACCTTCAGGAGATCAATGATGATGACATTGAAGAGATGGACATCAAGTGGTAAATCTCTCTTCTTAGCATGAGGGCTAAGAGATTTTGGAAAAAAAAAGACAAAAAGATAACCATAAACAGCAATGATGTTGCTGGTTATGACAAGTCAAAGATTGAGTGCTATAATTGCCACAAGATGGGTCACTTTTCAAGGGAGTGTAGGAATCCCAGACAGCAAGACTCCAGGAATAAGGGCTATGAAGGCAAGTCAGCAGGAACAAGGGTTGTGGAGGTTACAGACTCAAGCTCAAAGGCTATGGTTGCCATTGATGGCTTAGGGTTTGACTGGAGCTATATTGCATATGAGGAAGCAGTACCTACAAAGATGGCTCTTATGGCTTTCTCAGACTCTGAGGTACAAGTTGCTAAGTGTTCTAAAACTTGTGTTGCTTTAAAAGAACTAGAAACTCTTAGGAAACATTATGATGAACAGAGAATAGAGCTAAACAAGACCAGTTTTAATTTGGCAAATCATAAAAGGGGTTTAGCTTTGTTAGAAGAGCAAATTGTTCATTATAAAAGTAATGAGTCTAGTTTTTCAGATACTATAGCTGTACTTAAGAGAGATTTAATGTTTAGAGATGCTGAAATTAGTATGTTAAGAGCTGAGTTGGATAGGATTAAACAGGTTAAAGAAAACATTCAGTTAAGTGTTGACACCTTAGAATATACATCAAAAGGATTTCAGAAATTAATTGAATGTCAAATAATCAACAAGGCTAAATCCGGTCTAGGTTATAAATCTATTCCACCTCCTCACAGAGGAATACCTTCATCTCCAGGTATTAACCTAGAACATATAGGTTTGGATGAATTTCAACTACCTAAGATGGAATATGGTCCCAAACCTAAGGAGAATGTGGTAATTGACAAGCCTGTATTTGAGAGTGCAAGTGATGCTTCACTCACTAAGGATAATGTGTCCTCAGCTAGGGACTCAGATGCTCCGACCATAAAGGATTGGACTTCTGATGATGATGAGGGTGATCAAGATAAGGTTAGACCTGATACTGTTAAGGTAGAGGAACCAAAATTTCCTAAGGTGGTCAAGAATAACACTGTTAGGCCTAAGTCAAAAGTTAATACTGCTAGGAAAATAGTTAGGTATGCTGAAATGTATAGAACCACAAACAAGCCCAGAGGTAACCAAAGGAATTGGAACAACCTCAAGTCTCACCAACTAGGTGATGACTTTGCCTTTTATAGGAAAGCTTGTTATTCATGTGGTAGCTTTGACCATCTTGCAGCTTTTTGCAACAAATGGGTAATTGGGTATACAAACCAAAGGATAAGCTTAGAAAGACCTCAGACTCACCCTGTAAATGCTAGAATGATACCCAGATCAGTTCTTTTAAAGTCTGGCCAAAGACCAGTTCATACTACTAGACCAGCAGTTCATACTGTAAGACCAATTAGACCTGTTTACCCAAGACCAACAGTTCAAGGTGCAAAAACTATTTTTGAATCAGCACCAACAACTGTTAAAAGGCCCTTTAATAACAAAGTAGTGGTAACTAAACAAGTTTGGAAACCCAAAGCTACAACTGCAAAGCCAGCAGTTCATACAGCTAGCAGAGTAGTTAGTACTGGTAACATCAAAAACACTGCTAGGGAAAATATGGGAAATGGTGTTAATGCATTAGCATGTTGGGTTTGGAGACCTATCAAACCTAGTGGTGCTTCAATTATTTAAAGAGAATTAATTATGTTGATGCAAGAGGCAAACCTAAGTCAGTAATGGCTTGGGTACCCCAAGAAAATTAATTCCTTTTTGTTAGCAATGTTAGTCATATGCTTATATGTTATGAGACAAGTGCTTTGCACTTTGTTTTCTTGTTTTTGGACTAACAATTGCAGGTATGGAGGTTAAGCACAAAGGAATTACAAGAACTTTATGTTTTGGACAGTCTGATGCTTTGGAGCTCAAAGTGTGTGATCTTTGCACACAACAAATGGTTATTGGTTCACTATGTCTAACCCACATCAAGAACCAACTAGTCCAGAGCAAACGGTTTCTGGTAAAGACTTCTCAAATCCGTTTATGGTTGATAGTTTACCAAAAACTATATGGTTATCAACTCACCATATCTCACAGTGAAGAGTTGGCTAGTCCAAAGCAAACGGCTATTGGTAAAGACACATCAAATCCGTTGATAGCTGGTAGTTTGCTAAAAACTATGTAAGGGCAGTATTGTTTTTAAATCATTAATCATTTTATACTGCTCGTTAAATTTTTTGTTACAAGTTAGTACTGATAGTGCACAGTTAGTACTGGTAGTGCAAAGTTTGTACTGCTGAACTAGCCGTTGTAACTATTGTGTCAGTAACAGATTTTTCTAGCCGTTGGGTAAAACCGTTACTTACCATACTTATAGGGTTTTTCTAAAGGATATTTATCTTCTTACTAAATATTTACTTATCCACTTTCTAAAGATAATTTTATCCCTTACGCAAAATTCTCAAATCCTAACAGTATCTTATAAAAACCCAATTGGCTTTGTAATTCATCAATTAAACCACATACGATCATCTTTCTGGTATAACTTGCATCATTAATCATGGCTGTATTGGAATTTGTGAAAACTCACAATCAGTTTGCCTTTTTGGAGAAAACAGAGCAGGGTGATGGATCACTCTTCTATGAGATTGTGGACTTTTTGAACGCATCTCATATAAGGTATGCTTTAACTATTAACCCTACTCTTTTTGTCTCTCAAATCACACAGTTCTGGCAGAATGCTACTGTCATAACTAGTGAAGATGGAGACATAGAAATTCACTCTAAAGTGGATGGCATAAATTTCATTGTTACTGAATCTACTATTAGGAGACATCTTAAGTTAGAAGATTCAGATGGTATCAATGACATGCCAAACACAAAAATTTGGCAAGAAATTGCCAGGATGGGGTATGATACATCCAACCACAAATTTACTTTTCAAAAAGGATGTTTCTCCCCACAATGGAGATTTCTAATACATACTCTCTTGCATTGTTTAAGTTCCAAAAGAACATCATGGGAGCAATTCAGTAGTAATATTGCTATTGCTCTTATATGTTTGTCAACAAACAGAGTTTTAACTTTTCAAAATTCATATTTGAGAGTATGGTTAATAATGTGAAAAGTAAAACTAAGTTTCTAATGTATCCAAAATTTGTGCAAACCTTTTTGAATAAGAAAAAGAATCTGCTAAAGAAACATAAAGAAACTTTTCCAACACCTTGCCTTCAGCAAAAACTCTTTCAAAACATGGCTATGGCAAGTAGACTTTTTAATGGGGTAGTGATACCTCTTTTTCCTGAGATGCTACAGAATGATCAGGGTGAAGGGCCAGTCAACCCAAGTGAGCCCCAACACACACCCATAGTGGTTCCTGAAACAACTCGTACACCCCCTATCACCACAATCTATAGGAGAAGAACCAGAAAGGAGACTATGGTTGCTCAGCCTAGTCCTCCTACTCAGACCTTTGGAGTAGATGAGCCTATCTTTCATGATAGTATGGGTGGGGCTTACCCTACTATCTCTGGCTTAGTAGCTGGACAGGCAAGTGTAAATATAACTAAGACCCCTACCATGGCAACACCTAATGTGCCAAGTCCTCAAAGACTTGCCACAGGTGGTGTAATCCCAGGCCAAATGGATTATCTGGGTGGTTCAGGAGTACATCCTAGTCTAACTAGGGTAGAAACTGAATCTATGCCCCTTGATTCACCTCTCCTAGCAGGTAACACAACTAAAAGTGATGAGGGCAGTATTAAACTAAAGGAATTGATGGACCTCTGTACCAAATTGTCTGAAAAGGTGGAAAGTCTGGAGGAAGAGCTTACTAGTCACAAAAGAAACATTGCCAAAGTTTACACCAAGCTGACCTTAAGAGTGAAGAAACTGGAAGCTAAAGTGAAGAAGTCCAAAAGATCAAAGATGGTGATTTCTACTAGTTCCTCTGATTCTGGTTCAGATGATAGTTCAAATGATGGTGATGATTCTCCCAAACGGGGGAGGAAATCAAGGAAGACTGGATCACAAACTCAGGGGAGGATATTGGATCTTGAAGATCAGGGTACTACTGGTGGTAATGGTGATGAACAAGAAGGTACTGATGGTGGTAATATGGATATGGGTGAACAAAGTGGTAATGATTAGAAACAAGAAGGTACTGCTGGAGTTCAGGGCACAGTACAAACTGCTGAGGTAGAAAAGGAAGCAGTACAAACTGCTAAAGATAAGGGAAAGGGAATTCTTATTGAAGATGAGCAAAAGCAGTTGAAAATTAAGCCCAAGGAACAGGTTCAGATAGATTTTGATGAAGATGTAGCAAGGAAGATGCATGAAGCTGAAGTAGCAGACTGGATGGAAGCTCAGAGAAAAGAAAAATAAAGAATGGCTACAGATGCTCAGATTGCACAAGAATCACTTGAAGAGCAGATACAGTATCAGATTAATACTGATCCAGTTGTGAGACAAAGAGCTTTAGAATTGATTGCAGATGAGAGTCTAAGTATTCAAGCAAGATCAGCAATACTTGCAGATTTCATTTACTCTAGGAATGAAGAAGTGGCTTTGGATGACATTGTGGAGAATATTAGATCTAGTCAGAAGAGAAAAAGAAAACCAACAAGAGCTCAGATTATAAGTGGCATGAAGATGTATCTAAAGAATCAAGCTGGTTGGAAGGTAGATCAACTGAAGGGAAAATCTAATGAGGAAATTGAGTTTCTATATAACAGTGCATTCAGAAGAGCTAAACAATTTATTCCTTGGGACACTGATACAAGAATGCCAAAAAGACTCAAGACTGCTGAGACATAACCAACTGAGAAAGATGAAGTTCAAGGAGAGAAAGTGGAATTATCACAAGATCAGATGAGCAAGATGTTAGTAACTGTTCCAGAAATTCTTCATGTTGACCCACTTCAAGCAAGACATCCTATAATGGATTGGGAGATCTACAGAGACAAATTTGGAAAGGCTTGGAAGATTACAAGAGTTGGTGGAGAGACAACAGTGTTCAAGAATTTTGGAAATTTGCTAAGAATCTGTGATAGAGAAGATTTGGATACTCTGTGGAGGTTAGTACAAGAAAAGCTCAAGACAAAAAAAAAGACAGATGTGAAAGAGCAAGAACTATGGGTTGAATTCAAGAGACTATATGGGCCAGATCCTACAGATGTGTATTGGAATTTTCCTTATTATGATCTGACTACATCATGGGAGTTTTACAGTTCATGCAATGTGCATCATTTGTCTACACACAGTCGAGTAGATATCTTCATGTTAGCTGAATTGGAATATCCACTGAGTTATGAAGTGTTAGTTGTGATGGTTTCTTTAAAACTCAGGTGTGAAGAACACTCAGAGGTGGTTAAAGACTTGATACAGAGGATATTTGATCAATTTGAGAAGAAAAGAAGATGAAGTGTGTTAGGATCTCTGGGAAATAAAGATTTCTCATTGTTGCCGATAGTGAAGCTGGTTCCTGCTGATAGTCATTCATTGCTGCTGCAGTTGGTTCCTACCGATAGTTTATTTCTATTTCTGCTGATAGTTTTCATTACTGCGGGTTTTAGTAATTGTTATCCCATATGTTTAGAAAGTTTGTTAGATTTATTTTTAGAAGAGATCATGTTTATCTCTTCACACGTTTTCTTGTATGACGGGTTAGGGTTAGGGTTTATTGTTAGTATAAAAGGAACACCCGTCTATGAGTTTTGTATCTCTTTACGACATTACAATATTCAATAACACAATTTCTTAGTTCATAGTCTGATCCATAGAGGATCATTGTCTTCTATTATTTTCTTCTTTACATTCTTGTTGTTTAGTTTCCGTATAAACACAAGTCTTACACCTAGAGATTCTCGGTTTAACCAAGCTCTATCAAGCTAGAAGCACTCGATCCTACAAGTGGTATCAGAGCCTGGTGAGGATCTCTGATAAAGAAGAATAGTTTTGAAGCAGATCGACAGTAGCAGATCGGAGGTATTCGTCTTTATTTTTTCTGGAACAGATCTGATTGGTTGCCTCATATTATTCTAATTGGTTGAGAGGTCGACGTGAATTGTAGTACAATTATTTTTGTCGTTTCATCATTGATTGAGTTCGTATATTCTTAATCATTTAATTGGTCAAATACTGTTCGTGGTGGGCTACTTGTTTCGTTTGTCGTGTACTCACAAGTGAAAATTGCTGCTGCTATTGTTGACCTTTAATTGTCGTGTGTGATTTTGCAATTGGGGAATATCACGTGAGTGGAAGATTGTCACTTGTGATCTTTAATTAAATCAGTGGTCGATACGCTGTTGTGTCATTTGTGAAGGCAGCGTGAGTTATTTTACTGGATCAGATCAGTGGTACACGTGGATAAGTTTATTAATTATTCGAATTGGTGTGTGGAACTGATTTTTGGTGATATTGATTTGTGGTTTGTCGTGGGTCTGATCAGTCAAGTGATTGTTAATTCTTGTCTGATATTTTTTAAGTATGGTGGAATCAGTTAAACCCTTTGATACAAATCCCTTAAACCCTCATACAATGACTTCATTCGAATATGATGATTCTTTGAAGACATTTGCCATGAAAGTTAAAAACTTGCTACCTTTTCACTCTAGAGTAGATAGGACAGGTAATGCTAAAACTAATGAGGAAAGATGTGCCACTCAAGTGAGGGAAATGGTTGCTGGACATAAGACAAAAGGTGAGGCAAATGTGACTAATGCTGGAGCTGCACAGGTCTATGGGATGATAGCTGGATATGATGAGAAGAAACAAGTGGCTGGTCAACTTGGATTGATGGGTCATCCATCTCAGGTACAAAACTGCCCATTTGGTTGTGAACCTATATATGCTAATCTGAAACAGGAATTTGATGATTTAAAGAGTCAATATAAGGATAACTTTATACAACTCAAGGCTCATAAAAATGCTGTTAAAACATTAGAACAACAAAAAGTCTAGTATCAAAAACAACAGTTAGCATATGAGGAAAAAATAAAGGTTTTGGAAAGAGATTTACAAAACACCACTAATGAGTTTAAACATTCTGAGTCTCAAAAAGCTAAGGTGGTGTTAGAAAAACAGGATTTGCAGACTAAGCTAGACAATACCTTGGCTAGGTTTGATAAATGGAAAGATTCATCTAAAAACCTAAACAAGTTAGTCGATAGTTCTATGTCTACAAAAACTAAAAGAGGTTTAGGGTATGGTAACCTGATAGGGCCAAATCAATATTATGACCCTAATGAGTATAGTGTTTTTGACCCTGAACCTGTAGATTATCGTAAACCTGTAAAGTATGTAAAGGAGGGAGGAATGAATGCTGTTCCTCCACCCATAACTGGAACATTTAAACCTGCAGACCCCTATGTTGACTTTGATGAGTCACACATGACCTATGGCAAAAGGTCAACTGACTTGCCTAAACCTGATGACTTTGTTCCTTGTTCTTCAAGTGATAAGTCCTCAGAACCAGAGACCAAAAACTTTGTCTCATGTGATTCATGTGATAAGTCACCCATACCCAAGTCTGATGACTATACATCATGTAATTCAAGTGATAAGTCTGTCACACACAGGTCTGATGTTGCATCCACAAAAGTGACTGATGATGAATCCATTACTAGAACAGCTCCTCCTGAAAATAGTTCACTTAAGTTTGTTAAAATCAGTTCACCTTCAAGTACTGGTAGTGAGACTTTTGTGTGTAATAAAACAAGACATGGAAAGAACAAAAAGATTAAAAAGAAATCATGTTTTATTTGTGGTAGTTACTCTCATCTCATTAAGGATTGTGATTATTATGAGAGTAAAATGGGTAATTGTGTTCAACAAAAGCAACCTAGATCAGTATGGAGAAATGTAAATATCCCCTCCTTTGTCCCTAGAGAAAATACATTTCCTACTGGTAATGCAAAACGACCAGCACCTGTTCCTACTGGTAGACCTTTTAGACCTGCACCTGTTCCTTCTGGTAAGCCAGTTCCAGCTGGTCAAACCAATTCTGCTGGTTGGAAAAGGAATGTTGCTCGACCATTTAACAGACCTACAAGCTCTTATTTTCAAAATTATTATAGGCCTGTTTACTATGACCCAATGTATATGGGGGGACAAAGATGGGAAACTGATGTTCAGTACACTGGAGGTTGGACTTTGAGGAATAATGGTTGGTATTGAGGGGAGGCATAAGCCTAAGGGGAGGCTTATTGTTGTATATTATTGTGCTAACTAACATTTTTTTTGTTTAGTTTGTTTTGTGTTCACTAACTAAAATAATGCAGCTGTTGAATTTGTCGCTTCCTATTATTGAGTGAGTGGTTACTGCTGTTGCATATATTGGTCTATTACTGATCTTTGTGGGAACTGATGCACATGGTGAAAAATCTGATTACAACCTCAATATGATTGGCTACCATTCTCAAACAATATTGATAGCTGTTTTGTCACATGTGGACATTAATGGCTAGTCATGTGACCTTGTACTTGTTGGCATTTATTTTATTTGTGTGGTCAGACGTGGGTGATGTGTTAATCGATGAGTGAAGCGAATTGGTTTTAGCCAACTGTTAATGTTGGATTGTGAGGTCTATAATTTGCATTGCTGCTGGTGTCTATTTTGTTGCTGCTGTTGACTCTTTTATATTATCAATTCGATTATTGAATATGTGGGGCTGCAAGTGTGTTTTGATTGGTACACATGATTTGTTTTCTGTGTGGGGCTGCTCAAGTTTGTTTGTCACATATGGGTTAATTAGTGGGATATGTATTTGGTCACTTGCTGTCATTGATGATCCGTATGAATTGATGGGAGAAGTTTGGTCAACGCATTGCATGTGAATGTGGAGGTAAATGTGGGCTCATTGGTGGGCTTATTGATCTATGATAATTCTGTTGCTCTATTTGTTTCCTGTGGCTTTTGGTCAAATTTATGGTGGCTGGGTCCCTCTGACTCAATAGCAGTAATCTATTCAATATGTGGGGATGTGATGATATGATTTTTAGTTCCTTATGGTGCTGCGTACTGATGGGTCAATGACTGTATTTTGGTCAGCATATGGGGATTATTTGATTTATGTGATTGTGGTTCTGATGTGAATTGTTGGCTGCATTAAAATTGGTCAATACGCATGTTGGGATAAGAATTGATTGATTGTTGCTTATGGTTGACCAATTAGATTTGTTTGTCGTGGAACTCAATGCGAATGGTGTCAGTTTTGTCGCATGTTTGGCTGATTGGGTTTCTTCATATTGATTATTATTGTCGATGGCCTGTGTTATAAGGACGGTCCCTATTTAGTTATTCCAACGGGGTCTATGGTACTTTTGTTTTCAGTTTGATGGACATGTGGGGCCAAACACTAGAAAAATCTTTCATTTGACTTTCTTTCACTCGAATAATCATATAAATATTAAAGTACCATCTGCTTTGTCCATCTTTATTTTGTGTGTACTATAGCTTTTAGTTGTTTAAAGTACTATCTTTATTTTGTGTGTACTATTTATTTTGTGTAATGTTTTTTTTGTAATGGTTATTTTGTGTAATGTTTTTTTGTACACTTAATGTTAACACATTAAACAACTAAAATGTATTCGTCTGACGTGTTTCTATTTAATTAACATATTAAACAATAACACGTTAACGTTAACATATTAAACAACTACAAAAACAACTGAAAATATAAAGTTTTAATAAAACTTGCAATGTCGAATATTTTAGCAAACTGAAAATACATTAAACGTCGACGAGATTACATTAAACATGAAATTGAACCTACATTAAACGACGACTTAAAAAACAACATACGATTAACATAAACAGCGAACGATTAATGAAAAGTGTCATCTGAATCTGGGTAACCATCATCAGAGTCTTCAGAAGCTGTGTAAATACCACACTCCCACCTTTCCCTGCGTTCTTCAGCCTCTTTTGCTTCTTGCTCCAAACGAGCCCGCCTCTCTTCTGCTTCTTGATATTCCATTTCCAGCAAGACCTGAATGTCTTCATGATGTTCCATGTCCCACAAGTCCTGCATGTCTTCGTTGGCAACCGGTGGATTGTGCACCTGCATGTGTTGATCTAGTTGGAGAAGTTCTTCATCAGTTATCCCAAACGGTTCATTTTCCGGTGGATTGTTCACCGGAAAATTTTCTGTTTGGAAAACCGGAAAGATATGCTCTGGGGGAGTATGGAATTCTTCAGTTTGTTGAGGTGGGGATGGAAATTGTAGGCCGAAATCCCTTTTGCGAGGCGGAGATGGAAATTGTTGCCCGAAATCCTTTTTGCTGGAAGACATTTTGAGTTAAACAAGGTTGGATAGTTTAGCTATGAAATTGTGTGTGATAATGCAAATCAGAAGGATTGTATTTATAGTGGACAATGCACACGTTTTTAATATTTTATTTCTGAATTTGAATTTTTGAATTTTAAAATATCCCGCCCATGTTTGAATTTTTGAATTTTAAAAAATCCCGCCCATGTGGCATACGTTTGAATTTAAAAATATCCCGCCCATGTGGCATACGTGTTTTAGAAAAATAATTTTTTTATTTCGAAATTAAATTTTTTTTTCCAAAATAATTTTTTTTAGAAAAATATATTTTTTAAATTTTTAGATTTATTTTTTATTTTTATTTTTATAACTTTTACAACTTTTTTTTTTTTTTATTTTTTATAACTTTTACAACCCATTTTTTTATTTTTTTTATTTTTACAACTTTTTTTTAACGTTTGTGTTATATTTGTGGGGCGAGTGGGTAACAAGACAAGACAGAGTGGGACCCATATAGAGAGGGTTAGTGTAGGTGCAAAAGTAGACCCCGTTCTTATAACACAACCCATTGTCGATATACAAACCTTGCGTGCGTCAGTATCATTGGTTGTTGTGATTGGCTTAAAGCAACTGGGTTAGTAGGGTCAGTCAAAGCATCAGACATGGGGCAATTACTTATTCTCGTACTGTTTGATTATGGGTACGTGTGATTTGATTGGTCAAGGGAATTAATTATGGTCATTGGATAAGATTAATTCTGCTGCTGCATTATTTTGATTCTGCTGCTGCATTGATTGCTGCTGGTAGTTCATCCATTCCTGCTGACAGTGTTCCCGTTCCTGCTGGTAACTTCATTTCTGCTGGTTGCTTCGGATTCAGCTGCTCGTAAAAAAAAAAAAAAAAAAAAAATTTCTCTTTGTTTTTCTTTCTAGTTATTTTGTTTCCTTTTCTTTTCATTATTAAAAAAAAAAAAAAAAAAATTAAATTACTTAGGATTTTTCTATATTTTTGTGTGCTAATAAGTTGGTTTTGAGCAACACCTTGCAGGTACAGTGTTGGTGTTTACAGCTGCACAACAAATGGTAATCAACTCACCATGTCTCACAGACAAGAAAGAGTTGACTCACCATGAGGGTACGGCTCTGGTGTGATAATCAAATCCGTTAATAACTGTAACAGCTTGCTCAAAGCTATTGGGTTCTCAACTCACCGATGTTTAATTACTGAGAGTTGAAATGGTTTTCAATTCACCATGGATTTTACTCCTTTGGGGTTTCCAAAGAATTGGCTAGCCCACAATATGACTTGTGGTAAAGGCCGTTGGAAAACCATATTTGGTACTCAATTCACCAAAAGTTATCTTCAACCTAAGAATTGGCTAGTCCTGAGCAAACGGCTACAGGTAAAGACAACTCAAATCCGTTTATAGTTGCTGATTTACTTAAAATCAGATGGTTATCAATGTACCATGGTCTTACACACCTAAACATTGGCTACTCCAGTAGTGATGGCTATTGGTAAAGAGACATCAAATCCATTAATTTTCAATGATTCACCTCTTAAAGGAGTTAACACACCTGGATGTGATGAGAATAGTATGAAACTTAAAGTGATTTGATGTACATATTGTCATAGTAGCAGTCAAGATCAAGTGGATGACAAGGTGACCAGCTTATTAGTTTGAAGATGATTTCCTTTTGCTGCTGAACTATCGAAGTTGCTGCTGGAAGTTACAGATGTTGCTGCTGGTTACTTACTATTGCTGCTGCTCAAATGCAATCCTCAAGCCTGAGAAGTTAAAGCTCTATCAAGTGGAATCTTGCAAGTTAACCTAGTCAACTTCAAGATTAGGGGAGGATTGTTAGGATCTCTGGGAAATAAAGATTTCTCATTGCTGCCGATAGTGAAGCTGGTTCCTGCTGATAGTCATTCATTGCTGCTGCAGTTGGTTCCTACCGATAGTTTATTTCTGTTTCTGCTGATAGTTTTCATTACTGCGGGTTTTAGTAATTGTTATCCCGTATGTTTAGAAAGTTTGTTAGATTTATTTTTAGAAGAGATCATGTTTATCATCATGTTTATCTCTTCACACGTTTTCTTGTATGACGGGTTAGGGTTAGGGTTTATTGTTAGTATAAAAGGAACACCCGTCTATGAGTTTTGTATCTCTTCACGACATTACAATATTCAATAACACAATTTCTTAGTTCATAGTCTGATCCATAGAGGATCATCGTCTTCTATTATTTTCTTCTTTACATTCTTGTTGTTTAGTTTCCGCATAAACACAAGTCTTACACCAAGAGATTCTCGGTTTAACCAAGCTCTATCAAGCTAGAAGCACTCGATCCTACAAAGTGTTTGGAAGAATCCCCCCATCATCAGTGTTAAAGTTTAATTCGAAGAAACTTAGTGATTTGGAGAGAAATCATAAGTTTAGGGAAGATTGTCGAGAATTAAACCAACAGTTAGTACTGCCAGGCTCAAAGTTTCAACTGGTGCATGGTAACACTAGCAGTACTAACTGCCAGTACAAATACATTGTACTGCTTATGTTCTGAAAACGTGTAATAGGATAAGT
The DNA here is from genome assembly GCA_021014915.2 of Artemisia tridentata subsp. tridentata. NCBI lineage: Eukaryota > Viridiplantae > Streptophyta > Magnoliopsida > Asterales > Asteraceae > Artemisia > Artemisia tridentata. The sequence goes on from CP139502.1 coordinate 332,685,293, forward strand.
ATAGAAAAGATTTAGTGAATATATTCTAGATATAGATTGATACGAATATTGTAGTTATCTTGTAAAGGACTCCTTGTTCTATAAAAGGAGATCCTAGGTTAGGTTTTTGATATATTAGTCGTACGAATTATTATTAGAGATTCAAGGTTTTGTAACCCTAGTGATTATTGAAGATCACTCGTATTATTGATAATAATATTGAATCGTTTGAAGTAAAGCATTGTCTTCATTGTTCATACAATTCACTGTTCCATTCATACATACAATACAATTATTCTTCTAATTATAACTAAGTAGATTCCGCATACTTAGTTATATACACTCAAAGTGTCTCATACACATCATACATGACTAACATCCTAAGTGTATACTTAGATCCTCTCAGTGGAGGCTTAGGATTGAGCAATACTTTCAGGTACAAGACTATGCTCTCGTCATATAAAATGGTAACTCGTTCAAACCAGTTGCTAAATCAACAACAGTTGAAGGTGTAACAACTAGAATAATACCAGGTCCTGTAACTGCTGAAAAAAGACTCAAAAGAAGAATGATGTGAAGGCAAGGAGTATGCTACTGATGGCACTTCCAAATGAACATATGATGACTTTTAATCAGTACAAGGATGCTAAGACCTGTTTTGCTGCTATAACAACAAGATTTGGAGGTAATGAAGACACAAAGAAGACTCAGAAGACTTTCTGAAGCAAATGTATGAGAACTTTAGTGCTCCAAGCACGTAGTCTCTTGACTTTATTTTTAACAGACTTCAGAAGATTTTAAGTCAACTGGCTGTCTTAGGTGAAAATATTTCACAAGAAGATCTCAATTTGAAATTTTTGAGAAGTCTGCCTTCTGAGTGGAATACTCATGTTGTGGTCTGGAGGAATAAACTTGATCTAGACACAATGAGATTTGATGATCTTTACAACAATTTCAAGATTGTTGAACAAGAGGTTAAAAGAACTGCAAGCTCAAGTTCAAGTTCTCAAAACATGGCTTTTATGTCTTCTCCTAGCACTAGCAGTACTGGTAATGTTAATGTTGCTTATGGAGTTAGTACTGCTAGCGCTCAAATTAGTATTGCTAACTTAAGTGATGCTACTGTTTATGCATTTTTGGCTGATCAATCCAATGGGTCTCAGCTTGTACATGAGGACCTTGAACAAATCCATGAAGATGACTTAGAAGAAATGGATTTGAAGTGGCAGTTAGCATTGTTGAGTATGAGGGTAAAAAGGTTTTTCCAGAAAACAGGTAAAAAGATCACTATCAATGGGAGTGACACAACTGGATATGACAAGTCCAAGTTAGAGTGTAACAACTGTCACAAGTTGGGATACTTTGCAAGGGAGTGCAGAGGACCTAGGAACCAAGATAGCAGAAACAGGAGTCAAGAAAGCAAAGGACCTAGGAACCAAGAAAGCACTAGAAGGACTGTGCATTTGGAAGAAACTTCTTCCAAAGCCATGGTGGCTATTGATGGGCTTGGTTTTGACTGGAGCTATATGGCAGAAGATGAAGTCCCTAAAAACATGGCTCTTATGGATTCTTCAGACTCTAAGGTATATACTAACAGTACTTGTTCAAAAACTTGTCTAAAAAGCTTTGAAACTCTTAAAACTCAATATGATGATTTAAGAATAGACTTTAACAAATATGAGTTCAATTTAGCTAATTATAAAAGAGAGTTAGCAATTGTAGAAGAGCAACTTATCTTTTACAAAAAGAATGAGACTATTTTTACTGATGATGTAACAATTTACATTTTCGGTTTTTAACTATTCATTATAGGGTTAATCTACATATTGCTATAACGTCTCCAATAATATCATCTTTATTTTATGTCTTACTCTTATTTACCTTATTTATTATCATTAATTAAATAAATAAACGCTTTTACACGATTTTCATGCATAAACAATGTACCCTGTACTCCTAATATATAAATATCTAGTTACTATTCATAAATATCTAGTTACTATTCAAAAATATCTAAACGCTATTTATCAAAATATCTAAACACTATTCATCAAAATATATAAACACTATTCATCAAAATATCTAGAAATTTTCACTATAAATAGAAAGAAAACTAGTTCATTTTATTTCACAGAAAAACACACACATTTCCCTCCTCCTCCTCCTCCTTGCCGCCACCTTCCCCCCCTAATATTTCATCCATACTTGATTTTTGAGCTCCGAGTTATACAGATAAGTTGATGGCATGAGTATTCTCTATGTAAAAATTAAGTTTATTTTGTGTTTCCACGGTTGGATTAAGAGTTACAGAATGGTGGATAGGAGCTTTAGTTTTAGAAATTTCTTGAAACTTTGGCAAGGATAGATCAGCTAATTTTAAGGATGAGTTTTTATTATGAGAGCGATTATGATAGTTTTGGGGTTGTTATGAGGTGATTTAGAGATTTTTATAGTTTAGGAAATGGATTTTTGAATATAGATGCGGAAACAATGCCTAATTTTCTAGTATCATTTATCAGTTATTATCAGGTGAGTCATAGCCCCATTTTCTATCGTTTAACTGTTTTGTAAACTCTTTGGGGGAGATACATGCTCAACTATTTTAATTTCAATCTCAATTATTTATACTAAGTAACAGTATTGACATACTTAGAGTTTTTATATCATGGACCATTAAGCAGTATGCGTAGTAAGCACGAATATTATGGTTAGATCTATTAGGATTAATGTAACTATTAAGTTGACTCAGTTGGAGCAAACAAACAAAATGAACATTTGGGAAAACTAGGTATAACAACATATGTCATGAAGTCCTTTTGTGATTAACACATTTGTAGTCATGTGTGCTTGAAGTCCATCTGGTGTTAACACATTTGTAGTCATGAGCTTAGAGCATTAATATCTGTTTTAACCTATGGGTGTATAACAACGTAACCCACATTGAAACTATGTGATCTAATGGACTTAGTGTAAATCTCAAAACTAATAGAATTGGTATAATAAACAAACCAACGGACTTGGTATAAACGTGAACCAACTGCAAACCAGTAAACTTAAGGTTTCGATGTCAGGAATTTAGTACAATGAAAACACTACCTATATGTGATATTGAATTTAGTACAATAGTCCTACAGTCGAAAGATTGATGAACTACATTTAGTATTTACATAAACTTGTCACGATGATTTTTGTAACACCCCCCAACTCGGAATATGGCAACGGAACAGAGCTTGGGGTGCTACTCGAGGGGTAAGACAGTCACAATCACAGAAAACGATCTCATAACGAGACGTTTTTAATAAAACATAACATTCGATTACAAAGTTTAATGTTCTGAGTCAAAAAGACTCATAACACAAACACAGCCGAAAATAAAGATAGTTTCCAGCGGAATAAAAAGTAGTTTGCAGTGGAAATAAAGACGCAGTTTAAAAGATATTTTAAGTAAAAAGATAGTAAGGGCAAGAAGCATAGCCCAAAGATAGCCATCCTCAACCTTCAGCCACTCCTCGTGCACACTTCATACATCAATTACCTGAGATAAACATGCTAAAAAGTCAACACAAAGGTTGAGTGTAATCCATAGGTTTAGTAAATAATAGTTGAGCACAAGATTTTAATCTGGAAGATATAAGCAACAAATGCAAATATCGGGTAAGCGTCACATAATCAATCAGGATTGCTAAGCTCATGACACACAAAGTGTTAACCGGCACCAGAAACTCTGGCGTAAGTCGACAGTAACCGCGGAATTTCATAATCATAATAGTTGCCCCCAAAGCCAGGTATCTTGCCAAATACCTAGTTAACTCAACTATAGCACACCCGTGTTGCCTACCTGGTCAACAGGGGTGGGATGGTCAAATCCTATAGGCCTATATACTATAATCGCGCTCACCCGCAGGTGATTAATGGTTCATGATCGAGGGACTTGCTTTTGGCAAGGAAGGTACTTAGCATTTATCGCGTCAGTCAGGAATAGCATACCAATAAACAATTATGCTCAGAAAAATAGTAAGTAGCATGTATCTCCCCATGGGATTTATAAACATTTAAAAATATTAAAAGTGGGGCTATGAATCACACCTTAGTAGCAGAGAAATAAGATATCACAATCTGATCAAGTGGGACAGTACAGCAAGTGAACCTCAGCACAACCTAATATATGAATGTATATATTTCAGCAATAACCATAAAGTGATTTCCAAAACAATACTCGTATTTAAAAATAAAATATTTTATTTCAATGGCATTTCGAGTTTAAATAAAGTTTGAAACTCGTGTGGATACGCGACGTTAAAATAATAAAAGTCGCAAACACGAACAGATACGAGGAAAGAATAACGAAAAGAGAAAAGAGGAATTAAAAGGAAGAAAAGAATAATAAAGAAAGAAAATCGAAATTATATAAATATCGACAAGGTTGTTGGACCTTAGACCTTGATAGATCTTTGAGCGCTCGTGGATCGTTAGTAATGTCTATGTAATCACAAACACACTAATAGAAGTCTCTAATACTTGTATTCTAAAGCGGAAATTAAACACAAGCAAGAACACAGATAACTAAGAACAATTGATCCTCTATGGATCTTGATTAATACTAAAAACTTGTTTTTCTTAAAACTCGTACATCATACATAATAATTTGTTCCTTTTATACACAAGGAACCCTAAACAGTTTCACTAGAAACCCTAAACCGTTTCACAAGAAACATATCTTCTAAAAGCTAAACAAGATAATCATAATAGTTTCCTAATAAAGCTCGTACATATCCTAACGAATAACAAAATACGCAGAATATCTATATCAGCAGAAACCAACTACGCAGAATCTCTACTTCGCAGAAACACTTCTTCAGTAGAATCCAACACTTCAGCAGATTCCGTCAGCAGTAACCTTCACAGAATTCGTCCTTAGCAGAATTCCCAACAATCCTCCCCTAATCTTGAATTTGACATGGTTAAGTTCAAGATTCTTGATAGATCTTTAATACTTCAGAATAAGAGGATTGAATTCGAACATCATCTGCAAAGAATCAAATGAACCACATCTCTATGAATGGCAAAACTTTAAACTTCAGGTCTTTGCAGCAACAAATGACATAATGTACATCAAAACAGTTTAGTTTCATACTATTCTCATCACATCCAGGTGTGTAAACTCCTGTGAGAGGTGAATCATTGAAAATAATGGATTTGATGTCTCTTTACCAATAGCCATCACTACTGGAGTAGCCAAATGTTTAAGTTCGAAAAACTATGGTACACTGATAACCATATGATTTTTAGCAAATCATCAGCTATAAACGGATTTGAGATGTCTTTACCTGTAGCCGTTTGCTCAGGACTAGCCAATTCTTAGGTTATAGCAAACCTTGGTGAATTGAATACCAAATATGGATACCAAATGTCTTTACCACAAACCATACTTTTGTGGACTAGCCAATTCTTTGAATCCCATAAAGGGTTACATCCATGGTGAATTGAGAACCATTTCAACTCTCAGAACTTAATCATGGGTGAGTTGAAGTACCCTATAGCTTTGAGCAAGCTATTACAGCTATCAACAGATTTGATGTGTCTTTACCAAAGCTGTACCCTTTGGACTAGCCAACTCTTTGATGGACACAAGTCACATCTGGTGAGTTGATAACCATCAACAGAGTGATAGACAACAAACCTGCATAAAAGTTAGGACAAATATACAATGTTTTTTTTTTTTTTTTTTTTTTTTTTTTTTTTTAACTAAAAAAATCAAATAAATTAGAAATAAAGGAAATAAAACGAAAAGAAGATACAAAAATAATACAAAATACCAGAATCAAGTAGAAGCGTGGTGGTGCAGAAGCTTGGACTTGATTAACCCAACCAGCTGTTCAGCATGAGTCTCATCATTGGCCACTGGATCAGAGGAACTTCCAATTTTCTTCTAAGCAGACGTTTCATCAGAGGAATAGACCAAGGATAATGCTGATCAGCAAAACATACATACCCTAATGCCAGACTTTGTTTCAACAACATGCACATTAGGCATAGGATAAAACCTCCAAGTATCAACCCTCCATTTGTGTGAATTCTCCCAGATTGAGTAGCCTTTTCCATTAGGAGAGTGAGAATCAAACAGAACTTGCAGATCGCCCAATAAGTACAAACCAGCCCCCTGTGGTGTATGAGAGGCATAGTACTCTGTGACCATTCCATAGAGAGTATGCAAATCTTGCCTATCCACCAAGTGAAGTATTTCTTGCAAGAAAGTAAACTCCATATAGGAATGATCTTGCCTATAGATGGTGTTTATCTGTCCATCTGTCAGTGTCCATTTGACCAACACATTGTAAGAACCCTCAGGAAATGTCTCAGAAGAACCCACTTTGATAAAGGTTGTATCATCAGCCTTGAGATCCACATGCTTAGAAGAACTCCCCTTGTGAGACTTATGTGCTCTAGAAACCTGCTTCCTAGCTAATCTCACTGATCTTCTGATGGCAATATGTCTTCTGTGTGCCATCCTTTTCTTCCTCCTTCCAGGTATATATATCCCCATAGGACTAACATTTTCAGATGCACCAGAAGCATCTTCAGGAGGAATAGAAGATGTAGGAACAGAACCACCTGCTTCATGCAACTTCTCAGTATCTTCTCTGGCCTTTCTAGCCTCAGCAGCTTCTAGTTCAGCTTTCCTCACCAGATCTGCATTGTAGTTGGAAATAAGTGATCCTTCTTGTTCAGCAGATTGGTTGCCTTCAGGAGTTGCCTCAGCAGAAACAGCTTGAGTGTGTAGCTGGTCTTTATCACCAGAAGATGAAGTACCAAACTCAACTGTCTTGATCCTTTTAGCTTCTGGAGCATCTATACTTGCAGTAGGCCTCTTCAATGGAGTAGGAGGTGAGTGAATAGCCTTCATAATCTGATTATATATTTGATGCAAGTCAGATTCAGGTAAGGCCCAGACTTGCTTCTTGGTCAAAGCAGAGTTATATACAGAAGTATATTGGTGATAGACCACATTTCTCATATAATTCTTTGTTTGTGCCTCAGTCTGGGTTTTAGCTCTCTTAGCTTTGGCCTTCTGTGCAGCAATAGCCTTTCTCTTTTCTGCTGCAGCTTTCTTCTTTTGTTGACCAAGAGCTACCATTTGTGCAGCAAAGTTGTTACTATCAAAATCAGCTCCCAAGATGCTTTGAGCCAAAGTAGAATTGGAAGCAGCTTGTAGAGTATAAGAATCCCATTGCTCATCAGTAAAATGAACTGATTGCTCATCCAGTTCTCTTTGCCTTTCAGGAGGCAAATTTGCAGTAAACTGAGCTGTCATCTGTTGTGCCAATGCTTGACTCTTCATCATATCCTCATACTCTTTCACCAGTCTAGCTTGCTCCTTCCTCTCTTTTTCACTCACAAGATCTGTACCAAGATCTTCATCAACCATCACTCCTTGCTCATTACCAGAGATGTCAACACTTGGAACTTGAGTAGCAGGCTCATCAGTAGAATCATTATGAGAGATATCAACAATAGGAATTTTGTCAATATTCTCAGAGAAACACCAATAGAAGCATCAGCAGAAACATGTTGAGTGGTAGTATCAACATGTGTAGTAGAAACCTCAGCATCAGGATTCAAGACAAAAGATCTCCCAGCAACAAAACTTCAGCAGAAACTTTCAGAAGGTGGGATATCAGCAGAAGCTACATCAATCAGTGATTCATCTGCCTGAAATGATCACCATCAACTTGTTCTTGAACAACATTCAAACTTGGCATCTTAGAATCCTTGCTCAAATACTGTCTTCCCCTCTTTCTATAGAACTTGATCTGCTCTTTTGGTTGTGATGATTCACAGCTTTGGGTGAAGAAGTATGAGTCTGCTGAGTCAGCTTTAGCCAATAAATCAAGATGATCCAAATAAATATCCTCCTGCTCTTCATCAGAGGCAAACACAAACTTCCTTTTCTTTTTCTGCCCAAGTTGATCTTCTAACTCCTGAACCCTCTTTTTCAACACCACAATCTCACCACCAAGTGAAGATTTGGTATCGGCAAGCTCCTTCTTCAACTTCTCAATTCTTGAAGATTCCTGTTGAGCAAATTATACAGAGAAGTGAGAGTAATAGGGTCCTCAGCTCCACCAGCAGATTTCTCAGTGGTAAAGGGAGCTTCATTGGGCCTTTCAGAAGAAACAGTAATATGCTCAAAAGTAGGAGAGCTATCATCAATTGGTTCTCTAATAGGGCTAGGAGTGGACAGTCTGGTAGTCTCATATTCAAGAGGTGTAGGCACATGAGTGTCAAGAGACTGAAGTGTCTCCTCAACCTCAGGAACAAGCTCATCAGGAGCTTCATGAGTTGGTGTTGGACTAGGACTGGGTGAAACATGTAAAGGTGAAGGTGTAGGTTGGTCAGGAGAAACAATGGGTGCTTCAGCAGTTGTGGAAGGACCCTCATCCCTTTCCACTGATGGATTACCATCAGCAGTAACACTTGGAAATGATGGAGTACCATCATCAGCAGCATTGGGAGATGGTGGAGCACCAGCAGCATTACCCTCATCAGCATCATCATTGCCATGTGGCAACATAGCTGGTAGTAGAGGGTGATGTGCCCCAACATAGTGAGTTTTCATTGAAGCAAACAATTTGGCACTAAGGGCTCCTATGGGATAATGGCCTCTATCTTGGGTGTTTATGTCTAAAATTATCTGAAGAAACCTAGGGTACATGAGAAACTTATGCTTTTTCTTTTGAATATTTTCAACCATATTATCAAAAATAAACTTAGAGAAATTATAAGTTAAACCCTGTGATAGACATACTATACCACAACCCAATTGGGTAGAGAATTGATCCCATCCTCCAGACTTGTTGCTGATGCACTGAAGCAATGTGTGCACCAAAAACCTCCACATGGGGCAAAACTTGTTCTTGAGCCACATAACTGTATCCATACTTTGATAACCAGCAGCTCTCAGCCCAGCAAGTATCTCACCAGTGTTGGTGTGATAGACACCACCTTCATCATCCAGTTGCAATCTTGTCCTAATCAACGACTCAGTCACCACATACTCTGCTCCATCAATCTTTGCAACAATCTCTGTATCAGAACGTTTCTCAGCAGATGCCCAAAATTGCTTAACCAAAGATTCGTGTACTACATCTGGATAATGAGTCAGTGCAAAGTGAACTTGGAACGCTTCAAGAAATCCACATAGGTTCATACATTTCATGTCCCTTTGCTTTTCCAGAAAAGCAACTTTGTTGTGATCCTTCTTAAATTGTAGGGCCTCCATTGAAGAAATTATGAGAGATAGGGTATGAATTAAGTGAATGGAAAATGGGTTTAAATTGGTCGAAGAGAGAATCAGTTGATTTTGGGCGAAGATTATATGAAGTAGGTTATAAATAGAAGTTACCCAATCATGGTCAAAATTTATCGGAACTAATTGTTGACCGTATCTGACGTGTAAAGTAACTCCAACATTCAAAATTAACTCTTCAGCAGAAATGACGGTCAATCTGCTGAAGTGAGAAGTCAATCAGCAGAATCAACTCAATGTTATAATATCTTCATAAAGATCTTGAGTTTTACCGTGTCACCCAACTCGCATTTATTACCATCAACCCTTGACTTTCGCCTATAAAATACCCCCAAATCACAATCCGCACAAATCAATTAACCCCAATTTACCATCAAACCCTCATTCAACCAAAATCAATCATCAACACCATGAACAACCAGCCAGAAGTAATTGATCTCACTTCTGAGTCATCAGCAGACTCAGGAGATAACATTCCCCAATCACCACCAAAACACCAAGCCTCCCATTCATCCTCACGACCTTCCCGTAGAAGGTATGGTCTTACCAAAGAACAAGTCCGAAAGAGAAAACATGATGTGGGCTCATCAAGCAAACCAAACAACCCACCCAAAACTCCATCATCATCATCCACTGAGGATAGTCGTCCGTTATTTCGATACCCCTATCAAGATGAACCTCGTCCTTTGAAGTCCCCCTTTCTCCTTTCATCTGAAGATGATAGTGTGGTGAATCCAAATGATTCATCTAGGGGCTCTGATGACTCCACAGAGCGTCTAGAGCCAATCTTCAATAGATTGGTGAGAGAGGAAGAGGAGAGGGAAGCAGCAACAGCAAGTGAAGAGAATCCCCAACCTTCACAACCCCAACCTAGGCCACACACCAGAAATCCACCACTCCCAGTGACAAGGGAGGTGGTTATTGGTCTTCCTGCTCCAAGGTCTGGTGTTTCATACCATAGAGACAAAGGAAAGGGCAAGGGTGCAGAGGTGACCGGAAAAGGAAAGGGTAAAATGGAGTAGTTGATGATGAGATGTTGCCAAGGACCAAAGATATAAAACTAGGTTCTTCAGCATCTTCATTCCTGATCATGCATCTCCAACAGCTTTTGACACCATGATGATAGGATCTAGAGTCTGTGTAGGTTATCTTGTATAGGAATGGTCTTTTATTTCAATTTGAAGTTGTTTGTAAGCTGTAATTTCTTTGAATGAATGAACAACTTCTCTTTTATCTTTCAATGATTATCACTTGAACTGTGCTTCAGCATTTCCATTCAGCAGAAACAATCTTTAAGCTTACTTGACCATGTCCCATTTAACCAATCTTGGTGAACTTCAACTTAAGATTAGCAACTACACATCAAGGCATTCTGCAAAACAGACACATAAAACAAACCAATCCATACAAAACTTAAAGTACATTAGCTGGTTAGTGTGTTAGCAAACATAAAATATTACAAGTTTTACAACAACAATCCTCCCCTGAGGCATATGCCTCCCCTGAGGCCTATGCCTCCCCTCAAACTTAGCATTTAAGGGTTAACCATCCCAATATGGACAACTAAGTGTTGAAACCTAGGTCCATCAAAAGCCTTAGTCAATAAATCTGCCACATTATCATCTGTGTGAATCTTAACCACCTTAATCAAATGTTTTTCATATGCATCTCTTATAAAATGATGCCTGATTTCAATATGCTTAGTTCTATTATGAAAAACTGGATTTTTGACAATGCATATGGTACTTTGATTATCAATAAAGATTGTGGTGTTCATGAAATTAAACCCATAATCCAACAATTGATTTTGTATCCAAAGAACCTGTCCACAACAATTGGCAGCAGCAACATACTCTGCTTCAGTAGATGAGGTAGCAACAATAGTTTGTTTCTTGCATTGCCAAGAAATCAATCTTCTTCCAAGAAATTGGCAACCTCCAGTTGTGGATCTCCTATCCAGATTTGCACCAGCATAATCACTATCACTATATGCTTCCAACTTAAAAGGAGACTCTTTTGGGTACCAAAGACCTAAGTTGGGTTGGCCTTTGAGGTACTTGAAGATCTTTTTGACTGCATTCAAATGGGAAGTAAGTGGAGTGACCTGATGTCTAGAACAAGCACTCACAGCAAATGTAATGTCAGGCCTTGAAGCTGTCAAATACATCAATGACCCAATCATGGATCTATATAGGTGAACATTCACTGCAGGATCTGGTTCAAGATTGTTCTTTGGTTTTGGAGCTTCATAAGGTGTAGTGGCAGTTCTGACATTTTCCATATCAAACTTCTTCAAGATATCTTTCACATATTTATCCTGACTAATAAAGATACCATCTTGTTTCTGCCGAACCTGTAGGCCCAAAAAGAAAGTAAGCTCCCCTATAGCACTCATCTGAAATTCTCCCTTCATCAATTCCTCAAACTCCCTGCACCAAGCTTCTTTAGTGGAGCCAAAGATAATGTCATCCACATAAACTTGCACAAGAATGATGTCTCTAGAATTCTTCTTAATGAAGAGTGTTTTGTCAATGGCACCTCTCCTGTAACCATGCTTCAGCAGAAATGCAGAAAGCCTAGCATACCAAGCTCTGGGTGCCTGATGTAGTCCATAGAGAGCTTTTACAACCTTGTAAACATGCTTTGGATTATCTGGGTCCTCAAAACCTTTGGGTTGAGTGACATATACCTCCTCTGCAATTTCACCATACAGAAAAGCACCTTTCACATCCATCTGATATACCAGGAAACCCATATAAGATGCATAGGCCAAGAAGATTCTAATGGCCTCAACTCTAGCTACTGGAGCAAAGACTTCATCATAATCAACTCCTTCCTCTTGTCTGAACCCCTGAGCCACCAATCTTGCTTTGTTTTTGACCACAATACCCCTTGCATCTCTTTTATTCTTCAAAATCCATTTTGTCCCAATGGCAATCTTCCCTTCAGGTAGTGTTACCAATATCCAAACCTGCTGATTCTTGAATTGTTGCATCTCATCTTGCATTGCTTCAAGCCAGCTTGAGTCTTCAAGAGCTTGAGCAACACTGGTTGGCTCCACTTGAGAAAGAAAGCAGGTAAACAGACAATGCTTAAAGTCTGTGTGATTGTCCCTTTGCTGATTTGAGACATAGGAAAGAAAAGCAACTTGCCCATACTTAGAACTTTTCAAATTACTTCTAGTTCTAACAGGTGCTTGAGGATCACCAAGAATATTGGATTGGGGATGAGCAATGTTGATCCTTTTGGTAGCATTGGGGTTGACATCAATTGTGGTGTCAAGATTGTCCACATTGGGTCCAAAATCACTTTCATAGGAGGCTGAGTGGAAGATTCCAGCTTTGGGTTGGTGATTCCCAAGATCAGAAGGACTTGGAAAATGTGTATATGGCTCTTCAAAGTCTGTGGACACACTAGGAGAAATGGGAGAACCTTCAGGAGAACTGTCAGCAGAATTGGTGATGTCAGGGGAAACAGGAGAACTATCAGCAGAATCCTGGTTTCCACTGACTGGTTGTGCTAACTCCACACCAAGTCTTTCAGCTTCTTGATTGGCTGCATGCTCCTGCTTCTTGAGTCTAGCAAGGTCCTCTGCATAGTGTGACTCATCTTCAATCTCATCAGAAGTTTCTTTAGAGCTATCACCTGCAAAATGGTTAGGAGAAAAAGAAGGTACAACAATTGTTTGTTTATCATGCTCAGACTCACTATCTGAGTCATCATCCAGGGTACCTGCATTGTTAGTGGGAGACTCTTGAGAACCTGCAGATTGGTTAGCAACATATCTAGTATAGCCCAAGCAATCAGTTAAGTAATCCAGGTCAAAATACCAAGCATGACCTTGACCCTGAACATTAGGCTTGTTGTAAAACCCTAAAAATCTAAAATGTGCAAAAAGACCAAATTGCCCCTACAAATTGAAAACTAAATTAAAAGCTTATAAAGTATCAAATAAATTCCAAACTTCTAACAATGCACAAGTTATGATCCCAAATAATTTTAAGAACTTCATTTAACATTTATACAAGTGGCAAAATTACCAAAATACCCCTATGTGAACCGTATGGATATATATGGATTTAAATGATTTTTGTAATTAAGGAAAGTATGGAAAATAGGAAGTAAATAAATCCCAACTTATTTCCAACCATTTTGGCTGAAATTCTGGTCTAACCCTCCCCCTAATCACATGGCATTCCATTTTTTAAAATCAAATCACATCCTTTTCTTGCAAAACCCTAATACCGATTAGATAAGAACACACAAAAGAATTCCCACAACCTCCATTCGACATTCTAAAATCCCTAGACCATTTTTCTGAGTTCAAGCATCATCCAAGGAGTACTAGAAAAATCATTGTGAAGGTGTTCATCGTTCGAATCGATCGTGGTGAATTTTTGTAAGTCGCGACATACAAAAGAGGTATAATTCGTTTTGATTCACTCGACCTTTGTAAAATTCGTCTCTTATTTTTCTTGTGTTCCTCACATCATATGTGACCTGTGAAAATTAGTTTCATGATTTTTAGATCGTTTTTGAAGTCGTGGTGATTTTTGACCCGTTTTGGCTAATCGCGTACAAAAGAATTCGTACACCTCATTCCACACGTTCAAATCTTGATTTGGTATTTTTCTCAGACCCTATATATGTTAAGAACATCAAAGAAAATGTTAAAATCGATCCATGCATGATCTACCAATTTATTTGTGAATTAAATCTTAAAAACGTGTATAAACCCTAAATAATTCAATCCGAATTTTTGAGGCTTCATATTTATTTTATTTAGACTCTATATGATCATATTAACCTAGGAAAAATGTTATTTTGAATTGTTAAGGCCAAACATAATCATTTTGATTTATTTGGTTTTTTTACCGATTTAAAGAAATTAAGAAGAAAAAGAAATAAAAATGTAATTCGATTAGGGTTTGAGGATTAGGGCTTGTTCTTGGCTATTTAATGAGTATTAAATGATGGTATAATGATGGGGTAATGATTTGTATTTTTAGGGTTGGGGTTACAATTATGGTATCAGAGCGACAGGTTGCGATTTCGTAATACATTTACCCTTGACCTGTGTAAGTTAGGACCACTAAGTGTTCCCTGTAGGCGCTCGTAAGTCAACCTTTGAACATTGCTTTAGGATTTCCCATAGGAACCTAAGTTTTGACCAGTGAGGAATGGGTAGACTATAAGGCATTTGTTTAAGTATCATTGCTTCCGCATCACTCTGATTCGTGCCTTGCTTTTGGTTAGATCCTGTTGATATTACTTTCGGAAATTGAAAGCTCACACCTTGCACCACCTGAAAATTTGAACCTGATTAATTCTGGAAAGCTTTGAAAATTGCATAGTAATTGCCTGACACTAATTGATCCTTATCTTCAGATTTTGACTCTGACCTCTGATCCTTTCGTTAATCATTTTGATGCCACTTCGATCATTCTGAGAATCCCCATGGCAATGGCGTACTTGATGTATCCTCTTAATTGTATTTTGCTTTTGATAAGTATCTATGAATCTTCCGACACTATTTGATTTTGTTTCACCCATCCATGTCCTTGCGAGAAGTCTTGTAGTTCATAACTACGAGTATAAGGATATTCTCATCTCATTCCCGAATAATAAGATTTGCGTTGCCGATCTGCTTGATTGAATGATTAATGTTGACCGATCGCTCATTCGATGATATTTTACGTGAATTTCTTGAGTTTCGAGTAAATTTTGACACCTACCGAATTTTAATACCTAGTATCGTTTATGTCATTTTCAGCATGGCACCTCCAGCACGCCGCAGATATCGTTGGACAACTAGGTTCGCCATCGGCCGAAAGAGGACCGGAAAATTGAGGAGGATTGCCAAGAGGATATTGATCCCCACTAGGATGTGGCCGGGCCAGATCGAAGAAAGGAGGACCATCATGAATATAAGTGGGACGGAAGAACAGCTGCACGGGGCGGAAGTATCAGATGGAGAGGGCATTGTAACTGGATACCAGGGAAGATGCCCCAGGTTTTCAGAAGAAGGAGGAGTGGTGCAAGTCGAACCTCGCAATTGGTACGGATTTGTGGACCGCATAGAAGATGAAGGAAGAGACACTTATGAGGGTTTTGCAAGTCAACCACTTCCCCAGCCAGAAGGGAACCGGAACGGATGGATCAGCGAGGAAGAGGAGAAGGATTCAGACTTGGAATATATTGCAAGTAAACCAATCTAAGCATGGAGTTAGGAGTCTAGTAGTTGTATTGTTTAGAATTTTATCTCGAATTTCTTATGGCATTAACGTTTCATGTACCTCCGTTGAATTATGAGAATTTTCCCGAATAAGATTTGAGAAATGTTTGAAATAAATTTTGTGCGATGCGTTCTTCACCTTTGTAAATCTGTTAGGACTCATCTCAGCTATATAAGCCAGAACTTTAACTTTCCACATTTGTTTTGGCATCCCTTACAGATATGTTGTTTCGAGTACTGAAGTTTTCCTAGAAACCATTTCGTATTTCAACGACTAAACCTTATCTTAGAAGCTTTTGGCGCTTGAACTCTCTGAACATGAACCTTGTACTGAACGTTATTTGGGCACCCTGAACTTCTTGAATATAATCCCTGTTGGATCACCAAGTTTTCCACCGGAGTATGAAGTAAGATTTGACATGATACTGAGAGATTCTAGTCACTAAGCGAAGATGTCTTTCGGATCATACCAATTGACTAGAGCAACCGGGAAGAGCAGTAACCGAAGACCAGGAAGTGAGTTTACTTAAGTGTATCTTCTGGGCAGGCTTTAGTTTTCGTTCGCGATAAAGAAGGATGGTACTGGAAATATGTATGGAAGCTGAACCGTATTACCGTTAGGAACCAATATTCCTCCACCCTGAAACGATTATGTGCTTGTTTAATTTCAGAGCGCGCAGTTTTCCTTCTGATGAATAGATCTTATCCTTGGAATCGCTTTCAGTATTCGTAAAAGACTGCTATGACGATTAGTGACGCTAATAGTGTTAGCTAAAGCTCTGATTGTTTTTGCGAATTTGATAAATGATGTTTTCTCGTGAGTACTTAGACAAATGGTCATTGTATGACTTAATAGTACGTTCGGAGACGAGGAAGAACATGAAAATCATCTTTGCACTTCGCTAGAAATCCGACGGTCGTTGGTACATTCTGAGAAATTGATATTTATAGAGGCAACGATGTTCTTAATCGAGGATATCTCTTTAAATCCCACAAGTTTTGAAAAATATCGCCATGTGGTCAAGACTAATAACAGAATGGAGAACTGAAACCTTTTGAACCTTGCAGAAGAATGCTGGAAGATGTTTGCAACTTATGATACCATTGAGAAAATTTCGTGAACAGAGAGAAACAACTTAGTTCGATTTAGAATGGAGTTTTAGAAAAGCTGAAATAAAAGTTAGTTTCCTTACCCTCGGGCGAAACAAGTTTGGGATAAATCAGGAAGAGACTCGGTGGTACTCCATTGTAGCACAGAAGGTTTTTCGTATGCAGCAGGACAACTAGAAACATGTCGGAAGAGTTAATTCACTGCTTGACTTGGAGTTGACAACAATGGCGGCTACCCTGAAGAGTGAAGACGTTCTTTATAAGGCAGAAGGTTGGCGATGCAGAAGAAGACGATCCAGTCAAAATGGCGAACCTGGAGCTGATGAAGATGTACAGTCTCACTTCCCTATTCATCTTGGTTGTACTAAGATGAATTGAGAACGGAAGCAGACTGTATGATGGAGAGACTGAAAGATCGTGCCAGAAATACACAACACTCTATCACCTTCCAAAAAGAACTGCAGGAGGCTCGACGACCCAAACACCAGTTTCCGATTTTGGTTTCACTTCCCGATTGACGGACAGACGAAGACAGATTAACAGGACTTGGAAAGATTGGAGGTGTTGAATGAGCGGATTTTGAAACAGACCCTTTATGTTTGGAAGAATTGATTCTATGAAGACCAAAGTTCTTGGCGACTAATTTGCATTCTGTTGACTCTCTTAAGTTTCGTTATATAGTAATAAGACCCTCTGATAATTTAAGTTCCTAGGAGCAATTCGGTTTTTGTTCATTTTCGTATGTTCGGCTATGGCTTCGTTTGAGAGATTTTGGGTAACTTGTGGAAGATATGGTGCTTGCGACGGCGTACCTCAATTCTGCTAGGCAATCTGGGATTTTGATACTCTTTCGAATAGTTTTGTTTTTCCTCTGGACTATGGCTCTTGATGTGGTTGACCTCTGAGACTGTAGAAGTACTAGGTGGATTAAGATAGGTGGTTGTGATTGCGACTTGAGATAAAGTATGACCATCATGAGGGCATAATTATATGATGCCAGTATTAAGACGTCTGGCCAACGTGATAATACTTACATCATATAACGTGCACTTGTTGTGGGCATAGGATATCTTGGGGAGTACCTAAGAAGTTTAGAATTTGATTTCGTTGGATGATCCGTGATTAGTGAGACTTTAGGTTCATTCTACCTATGCGTATACTTTGCTTTCATTCATTAGATATCTGATTGAGTTGAACTCTCGTTTTGCATTATGTTGACCTCAGTTATAAATCTTAAACTCTTCGTAGAGCTCTCTACTATTGAAACAGTAAATTTGATTTAAAATTTTGTTCGTATTCCCTATGAGCCTCCTGAAGATTCACCTATCCTCCATTTTATGTTGCATGGACCTTTCGATCAGAAATCAACTTATTCTGTTTCCTTTTGAGAAATTTTGAACCTACCTCATTTTGATTCGGGTCATGAGAAACTATTTGGTCTGAATATCTTTTTGTAAGAACCTCATCGGGTGTGAGAAGGTTTGTGATGATCCTTTGCGACTTGCTACGACTTCGTTTAACCTTGCGACTTCAATTTTCGAGGACGAAAATTTTTTTTAGAGGGGAAGAGTTGTAAAACCCTAAAAATCTAAAATGTGCAAAAAGACCAAATTGCCCCTACAAATTGAAAACTAAATTAAAAGCTTATAAAGTATCAAATAAATTCCAAACTTCTAACAATGCACAAGTTATGATCCCAAATAATTTTAAGAACTTCATTTAACATTTATACAAGTGGCAAAATTACCAAAATACCCCTATGTGAACCGTATGGATATATATGGATTTAAATGATTTTTGTAATTAAGGAAAGTATGGAAAATAGGAAGTAAATAAATCCCAACTTATTTCCAACCATTTTGGCCGAAATTCTGGTCTAACCCTCCCCCTAATCACACGGCATTCCATTTTTTAAAATCAAATCACATCCTTTTCTTGCAAAACCCTAATACCGATTAGATAAGAACACACAAAAGAATTCCCACAACCTCCATTCGACATTCTAAAATCCCTAGACCATTTTTCAGAGTTCAAGCATCATCCAAGGAGTACTAGAAAAATCATTGTGAAGGTGTTCATCGTTCGAATCGATCGTGGTGAATTTTTGTAAGTCGCGACATACAAAAGAGGTATAATTCGTTTTGATTCACTCGACCTTTGTAAAATTCGTCTCTTATTTTTATTGTGTTCCTCACATCATATGTGACATGTGAAAATTGGTTTCATGATTTTTAGATCGTTTTTGAAGTCGTGGTGATTTTTGACCCGTTTTGGCTAATCGCGTACAAAAGAATTCGTACACCTCATTCCACACGTTCAAATCTTGATTTGGTATTTTTCTCAGACCCTATATATGTTAAGAACATCAAAGAAAATGTTAAAATCGATCCATGCATGATCTACCAATTTATTTGTGAATTAAATCTTAAAAACGTGTATAAACCCTAAATAATTCAATCCGAATTTTTGAGGCTTCATATTTATTTTATTTAGACTCTATATGATCATATTAACCTAGGAAAAATGTTATTTTGAATTGTTAAGGCCAAACATAATCATTTTGATTTATTTGGTTTTTTTACCGATTTAAAGAAATTAAGAAGAAAAAGAAATAAAAATGTAATTCGATTAGGGTTTGAGGATTAGGGCTTGTTCTTGGCTATTTAATGAGTATTAAATGATGGTATAATGATGGGGTAATGATTTGTATTTTTAGGGTTGGGGTTTTGGCTAATTAAAGTGTTACACTTGTCCTCTAGGTATCTCAGGTTAAGGGTCTCCTCAATCTTTTTAGCATTTAAATTATATACCCTATAAGCCTTACTATGTGCTGAATAACCCACAATATACCCCTCATCAGCTTTCTCTTCAAACATTCTCAGTGGATCACTAGTGTTCAAAATGGTCACTTGACATCCAAAAGGTTTGAGATAATGAATATCAGGAACTTTCCTAGTGAGAAGTTCATAAGGTGTCTTGAAATGAGGTCTAGTGATGGATACCCTGTTCAAAACATAACAAGCAGTGCTTACTGCTTCAGTCCAGAACATAGTGGGTAATTTAGAGTCTGCAAGCATGGATCTTGCTGCCTCTATTAAGGTCCTATTCTTTCTTTCAGCAACCCCATTTTGCTGTGGGGTTCTTGGATTGCTATAGTCCCTTTTTATCCCTTTAGACTGACAAAGTTCTGTTAAAACAGCATTTTTGAATTCTGTCCCATTATCACACCTAATACCTTTAACCTTTTTGTTTAGCTGGTTTTCAACAAGGGTAATGAATTCTTTTAAAATTGGAGATGTTTCATCTTTAGTTTTCAAAAAGAATACTCAACAAAACCTGCTATAGTCATCAGTGATTACGAGGCAGAAGTACTTGTGATCAATACTTCTGATTTGAGTTGGACCAAAGAGATCCATATGCAGCAACTGAAGAGGGTCTGAGATAGTGCTCACTGCTGTAATGGCTTTGTATGAGGCTCTGTGTTGCTTTCCTTTGTTGCAGGCAACACAATTGTGCTCATTGGTGAAGACTTTGGAAGGAAGTCCATGAACTAGACCAAGTTTAGAAAGCTTGTTAATGGTCTTGAAATTTACATGAGCCATCCTTCTATGCCACTTTGTAGACTCATCCAGGGATGCTTTAGCCACCAAACATGTTAGGTCAACTTCAGGTTGAACATCATTCAAATTGAATGTGTATAAATTGTAACTTCTGGGAACTCTCAGCAGAATTGTTGTATCTTCTGGAAGTTTGAAGTCTTTAGAGAGCACAAGACATTCATCCTCAGAGAAAAATACTTTGTTCTTGGTGTCACAAATTTGTGATACTGAGAACAAGTTGAAATGTTGCAGTTCCTTCACATAATACACATTCTCAAAGTCCAAATTAGGTGTTCTGATGGTTCCTTTCCCAGTGATTCTGCCATCTCCTCCACCAAAGGTCACATTGCCTCCTCCTTCAATGGGTACAAAATCATGCATCATCTCTATGTTTCCTGACATACTCCTGGAACAACCACTATCTACTATGCCTACTTCTTTACTTTTCAGAGGATGATCCTACAACAACAACAAAAATATACAAAATATAAGTACACTTGGGAGACTCAAGTCATTACTAACTTGAGCCTGCCTTGTGGATCATAAGAGTTAGGCCATGTAGATATATAAGATCCACCATTGTTCTTGGACCTGCTATGAAAAGTAGTTCCCTTTTTAGTCTAAAAACAACCTGCTGAGGGCTTAACAGCAGTATCCCAATATCCCCTACCCACATACATTGGGTCGATAAATCCTGGCCAATAACCATTCTGAAAGTAAGAATTAGTTGGTCTCACATATGGTCTAGCAACAGGTCTTCTCCCAGCAGATGGGGAATGTCTATCAGCAGAATTGCTGGTATTATGAGTTGCTTGTGGAACATATGGTGGTATATCCTTAACATTATTCCACATTGGTCTAGGTTTATTTTGATCAGCACATACTCCCATTCTTTGCTCATGAAAATTACAATCCTTAATCAAATGAAATTTACTTCCACAAACAAAACATTTCTTCTTTTTAGAAGATTTATTAAAAGTGAAAGATGTTCCATTACATGCAAAAGTATTCAAACCACTAACATTAACAGAATTGTTTTTGACAGAATTAAAATCATTATTTTGCAAAGAATTAAATGACAAGTCTTCAGAGGAAACTGTCTTTGAATTTGATTCATCAGCAACAACCCTAACAGACTTGTAGGGAGTCTTGGGTGTAGGCTTTGGTGAGGTCTTGGGTGAGGTCTTGGAAAGGTCTGACTTTTCACTTGAATCACAACTGGTTGTAGACCCTTGGTCAGAGGACTTGTCACTAGAAGAACAAGAGAAAAAGTCAGTAGAATTACAATCAGGGTCTGGCAAGTCACTTGACTTTTTGCCATAAAGATGGTGTGATCCATCAAAGTCTGTGGTGGTGGTGTTTGAGGGCATGTGTTCTCCTCTAATAGGTCCAGGTACAACATGTAATTTACCTTCTTTAACAAAATTTGCTAAGCCTGCTGGTGTAGATTTACCCTTATCATCCCTAGCCTCTAAACCAACATATTTTTTAAAGCCTAAACCTATACTAGAGTTTACAGGTTGACTATTATAGAGACAGTTAGATAACTTATCACCTGACATTAACCAAATGTTTTGATTAGCAATTTCCTTCTCTAATTTCTCTTTCAGTACTTGGTTTTCAGATTCTACATCAGCTTTTTCTTTCTCAGTACGTTTTAAATCAATTCTAGTACATTTCAAATCACTTTCTAACACCCTTATCTTTTCATTATAAGCAAGCTGATTCTTTTGAAACCAAACCTTTTGTTTTTCTAGAGTTTTTAAAGCCTGTTTCAAAGACTCAACTTCTACATAACATTTATTATATTTATGTTTCAATTCATCATAAGCCTCCTTAAGTTCATTATATCTTTCACTACAACCAAAAACACAATTATGTACCTGAGAGATGCCCATAAAGGCAACTTGATCATGCTGATCCTCTGTAGTACAGCTAGCCAGCAATCCACTCAACTCAGAACCAGAAGATTCATCATTATCAGGTTCATGCACCTTCCAGTTGACATGATCATCCAGAGTGACCAAAGCTTTGGCAGTTGCATCTTTCACCTGATTTTGCTGATAGGTAGAATATCTAACCTCATCACCAGTCTTCCTATCCTTGCATTCTCTTGAGAAGTGACCCATCTGATCACACGTATAGCATTTGACCTTCCTCCTGTCAAATCTAGCAGGGTCTCTTCCCTTAAAACCAAACTTTCTCCCTGACTTGTTCTAAAACCTTTTGATGTTCATTGAGAGCATGGCCACCTGACACTTCAAGTTCATCTCTTCCATATCCAGAGGATCCACCTGATCAAAATCCTCAAAAGCAAGTTGCTGCTGATGATCATAATCAGCAACAAAAGATTGAATAACATCTTCCAATACACCACTAGACTTTGGTTGTGAATTTGGTCTGGTGTTGTTGTAGGAAGATGATGCTGAGGAGCTTGGGCTTGAAGCTTGATTCATCTTATTGGAGGTGGTGCTAACAAAGGCTGAGTAACTGGGGGTGGATGAACGAATGGGACATCTAACATTAGGCTCAAGAGTTTTAAGCTTGTTGTAGAGATCATCAAAAGAGAGCATATCCAGTCCACCTTTAGCTTTGAGTGCAATGCTCACATGCAGCCAAGATGGAGGTAAAGATCGCAAGAACTTTGCATTGCAATCCTCATTGTCTGGTCTGGCCTTCAGCTGATTCAATTGACTCAAAATTTTATGAAACCTGTCATACCCCTTGTGAATACCTTCTTCCTCAGAGATTTGGAATTCTTGAAACTGCTGTTTCAACATTGATTTCCTCATCCTCTTTGACTCATCGTTCCCACCAAATCTAGCCTTAATGGCCATCCAGATGTCCTTTGCATCCTCCATGTAGTGGAAATCACCAATGTGATCATCTGGAATAGCCTGAAGGAGAATAGATCTAACTTTATTCTCTCTCTGTACAGTAAGAATCTCTTCAGCAGTTTGAGGATCAACAATGGTAACTACACCATCAGCATCTTTGATGTGCTTCTTCAAAGTATTTCCCTTTTTGACAATTTCCCAAAGATTCCAATCAACATTAGTGATCCAGTTCTGCATCTTCATAGCCCACAATTCATATTCTTCCTTCTTGAGGTATAGGAACTTTGCATTGCTGTTGGTGAGAGTGAGTTGTTGAAAAGATGAAGATGTGGTGTTATGGTTGTTGTTGACTTCTGATCCATCGTCTGATCCAGGCATTGTTTTGGTTGTTTTGATTGAGAGGGTGTAAAAGAAAAGATGTTCTTAGTATCACAGAGACTCTCCCGAGGCTCTGATACCACTTGTTGAACCTTAGACCTTGATAGATCTTTGAGCGCTCGTGGATCGTTAGTAATGTCTATGTAATCACAAACACACTAATAGAAAGTCTCTAATACTTGTATTCTAAAGCGAAAATTAAACACAAGCAAGAACACATATAACTAAGAACGATTGATCCTCTATGGATCTTTGATTAATACTAAAAACTTTTTTTTCTTAAACCTCGTACATCATACATAATAATGTGTTCCTTTTATACACAAGGAACCGTAAACAGTTTCACTAGAAACCCTAAACCGTTTCACAAGAAACATATCTTCTAAAAGCTAAACAAGATAATCATAATAGTTTCCTAATAAAGCTCGTACATATCCTAACGAATAACAAAATACGCGGAATATCTATATCAGCAGAAACCAACTACGCAGAATCTCTACTTCCGCAGAAACACTTCTTCAGTAGAATCCAACACTTCAGCAGATTCCGTCAGCAGTAACCTTCAGCAGAATTCGTCCTTAGCAGAATTCCCAACAAATGTTTATAAGTTATTAGTGTGTGATTAAATTATGAAAGATGTTATCAAAATTTGGGCATGACGCGCCCGTTTATAAGACATATCCAAGTCGTTATCACTCTTGATTACAAGTTTATTACTAAATTTTACAAGTTTTAAAATATCTAATACTATTATTCGAGTATATATAATAGTTATTAAACTTATTGATTATATCGATTATATTTTACTAAAAATAATCAACCAAAACAATATATCGAATAACGAAAAGAAATAATAAATAGATTATCAAAATAAATAATAAAGAAATATAAGACTCAAGGGTATTGGGCTTTGGCCCAATACTCAACTCATACACATTGGGCTTTCGAGTCCAATTTATTAGTGTTTAATCCTATATATGTATATAAACCATTAGACAATTGCCGTGACTCATTGAGTCACGGCTCGAGTCTATTCAAGCCAAAGGCTTTGGTTTTTGGCTATAAGCCAAACCAAATCAAATATTAATCATAACACAACATACTATGCCGTTTCAAATCCAATTGTTAACATTTTACACAACAAGACATGTCGTGACTCCTTTGAGTCACGGCTCAAGTCTTTCCCGAGCCATAGGCTCTTGGTTTATTTACAAACAAGTTTTTAAATCATATTCTCAAAACAATTTCTATTAAGGGCTGTGCTGTGACTCATTTGAGTCACGGCTTGAGCCAATATGTGCCAAAAGGCCTCAAATGGTTTGCAATACAATCAAAATCCAATTCAAGTCTAAAACTAACACAACATATACGATGCTATGCCGTGACTCATTTGAGTCATGGCTTGAGCTAGTTTTTGAGCCAAAGGCTCATGGAAGATCAACAAAAACAAAATTTTATATCCACACCAATTTGTTAACACGACATAACCATAAGGTTTACCGTGACTCTCGGGTAATCACATCATAAATCCAATCTGAGCCAATGGCTTACTGGTAATCAATCA
The DNA here is from genome assembly GCA_021014915.2 of Artemisia tridentata subsp. tridentata. Classification (NCBI taxonomy): domain Eukaryota; kingdom Viridiplantae; phylum Streptophyta; class Magnoliopsida; order Asterales; family Asteraceae; genus Artemisia; species Artemisia tridentata. The sequence goes on from CP139502.1 coordinate 332,710,302, forward strand.
ATCGCAAATGCAACCAAGTTCCAAATCCAATCACGACAATATACACAACATAAACAAATCTGTCCAAGTCTTAAAACACAACTAGGGGCCTTGTCGTGAGTCAACGGAGTCACGGCTCGAACCTTAACACAAGCCAATGGCTCCTGGTTCCAACCACAGCCAATCAACAATCACAACCACAACATTACTACCCTAATCCAAATCTCAACACCATATCACTACTGCCTAATCAATCCAAAATAATTCCAAACACAAACCATGAATAAATAAATACAACCAAATCAAAAGGAAGAAAAATAAAATAATAACGATACAACCAGATCGAACTAGAATAAGAACTGATACCTAAACAACCAAATCGAATATGAATAATAAATAAAATAAATAAATAAATAGAAAGCTAAAACTAAACTGGCCGTTACTCCTAATTCCGGTATTGTCGTGACTCAAAGAGTCACGGTTAAGTTTCATACGAGCACAAGGCTCCTCGGCTTCAACCACCAGGACCAACTCGGTCTCAGTCTCAGTCTACGCTACAACACTCGAAATGAATCAAAAATGAAGGAAAATAATAAGTAAAATAATAAAAGGAATAAAATATACACAAGTATATACGATTTACCCCGAGTCAACGTGAGTTGACTCGGTGAGTTACCTTGACTCGGACTGAGTCAAGGTTTTTACGATGAAATAAAAATGGGTCCACACGATTTATAATCAGATCGAATGATTTAAAAATGTTTTATTAAATAATAATAGTATTCGAAAGTAGGGTTTCTATTAAAATAAAAAATAATAAGAAGGAAAGCGCGTGAGTTAACTTATAAGAGAGGGTAAGGGGTGGGGAAGCTTCAGTGAAGGAACGGAGGTGGACTGTGGTGGCGGTTGTGGCGTTGGTGCTGCTACACTACTTGGTCGGAGCTCAAACCTTCCTGTTGGGTTTTGAGATGCTGCTGCTCAGAATAGATACAACTGCTCATGGTGCAAAATGGAAAATACTCTAAGTGTCATACTACTGCTAGTGTATTCTATACTACTGCTGGTGTTGGAGATCCTACTGCTGCATGAATACTATTGCTGGAGTAAATGATACTCCTCTTAGAGTAATTTATACTACTGCTTATGTGATAATGATGTATAGTCGGTTAGATATGTATGGAAAGGATTTTGTGTATATCCTATTTAGTTAGACTTATACTTATCTTGTATAGGACTCCTTAGTCTATAAAAGGAGGTTCTAGGGTTAGAGTTTAGTACGTATCATTGTTAGAGTCGAATCACTTCAAGGTTTTGTAACCCTAATATTGTTGAGTATTCGTATTTAATATATTGAAGTGTTTAGTGAGAATTCTATTGTTTCATTTATTGTTCTTCTTAAGATTAAACATTAGATTCCGCATAGTGTTTAATATTGTTTCAAGACAGTTTCTATACTTGTTGTTTTAGATTTATCTAAGATAACAAACTAGATCAATTGTTCAACTGTTATCAACAACTGTGTAGTCTTAGTTTATGATTGGGAAGTCGCCGTTTGCTCAAGTTTAAGGTTTATGAAGAGAGATTCAAGAATGACGCCTACGTCGAAGACATATTTTTGAAGATCATTTAAGACCCCCCAAATTTTCTCATATATGATTCATCTCAAGTGGGGGGATGTTATTATTCTTGTAGTGATTAAAAAAAATGTGAATTTATGTTTGTATATAGTAGTATTGATAGTGAAATGTTATGAAGCACCAAGTTTCAAGCTTATCAGATTTAGTATCGATGATGTCAGTTCGATCACATTTGAAGAATTGATTTGGTGACGTGTTTACACCAACATATTGATGAAAACCAAGTAGTGTGCCCATCATGACGTCCGCTAATGGCACACTTACTTGTCGCATTACGATCCGGTTTTTGCATCTTGAAGCTTGAATTTTGGATAGACGGCGGGCGGTGATGACTTGGTTGTAGGCTACGACTACTTGCTTCTTATTTTTCATTTTTCACCATTTATGTGTATCCTATGTCTTATCCTACCCTTTAGTCGTAAAGCATGCTTAGGTAAGGGATTTGAGCAGTCATTGCTGTCTTGGCCAGCGTTCTGGTCATGTATGGATGGTCTCTGATGCCTTCGCCGAAGTATGCTAGTAACGACACTACACCCTAGCCTTATAATTTGTTCACCCAATATTGCCTTCGAAGATTGTTTTGACCTTAGCTCTAGTGGTGGAGATATGTGTAACCGCCAAGCCTATGATAGAATACATGCTATGACTGTGCGTTGAGTGATCACCCCGAAATTGACACTTAGATTAGAGAGAGTATGAGTGTTTGTTTCCCATTTCGTGAGGTGTTCGGCTTTGAAAATTCTAGCATAGGAAATTTTTAATCTCATATTTCCCGAGTAAGTTGGGGGATATCTTTTTAGAAATGATTCTAATAAGGTCTACTTGAGGGCAAGTAGAGTTTAAGTAGGGGGATATTTGATGACACAACTTACAATGATACACAACTTAGTATGCTGAGAAGAAGTTACGGCGTAATTACACTCTCCATTTACGCCGTAGCTATGAATTCAAACACGAAGACCAAGTCAACGCTAATCAAGGATTACGGCGTAACTACCACATAAGGTTACGCCGTAATATTTTCAAGACTTAGAAGAAATTTCGTGTGTATGAAGGTTACGCCGTAACCAATGCAAGAGGTTACAGCGTAGTAGGTTCACAGTACGGGGTTCAAGATATTGACGAGATTATGGCGTAGCTATGAAAGAATACTACGGCGTAAATGAAAACACTAATATGATTACGGCGTAGCCATACATGAAGATTACGACATAGCTGTGGCCGCCGTTGATTACGGCGTAACTAACCATCTAAGTTACGCCGTAACCACTATTTATTCATAAGATCATCCAAGAATTACACTAGCTACAGCGTAACCATAACTCAAGGTTACGTCGTAGCCTTGACGGGCCTATAAATACCAGCCCTATTTCCTACATTTTTCGTATCTTTCACACCATAACTCATCAAGGGACGAAGTAGGGTTCCACAAGGACGATCCACAGCAGCATACGAAGCATTTTCCATGGGAGAAATCATGCCTTAACATCAATAAGTTTTAGCGATTCATATTTATTTTACATTTTGAATTCATGTCTTCATTTATCATGCAAAACATTGAATCGTTTGTACCTTTGAATATGATCGGCTAAGCACCTTTGGTGCTAGCCTAGTTATGATTCCTTTCATGTTTTGATTATGTTTTCATGCTTTTAATATTGCTTCTAGTGTGTGCATGCTTAGTTATTCGTTAGATCCTTTAGTTTCGGTAGTTTTGAAGGTCGGTTGTACTTGTTGCATTAGAAATACTTTAACCCATGACCCTAATGTTATAAGTTGCAAGGTGTTGGTAAGAATTGTATTATAATAGGACGACCAACATTTATTGTGTGCGAGTGGACTTAGAATGTTGCATAGGATCACCCTCCGAGTTGGATAAACTTAAGAAGTTAGATGTGTGGTCTAAGTTCTGAGAGGCCGGATCACACAAAGAATTAATCTAGCATGTAGTGGCACTTAATGACTCGAACTAGTCTACCTGCAACTCCGCTTATTATAGAAGGTAGTGCGTTTGATTCTGGAGAGAATTCTAGGGAGACATGCTAGGCGAATTTAACCCATGAGTCTAGTGATATTTATGCCCCACTTGAAGCAGTATAAAGCTTAATTAGAAAACATAGTCATTGCATGATAGGATGACAACTAGGCTAGTACATTTTCTATCTAGTGTTCAAAACTTCATTTTAATTTCGTTATTTCATTTCTGTTATTAGTTTAATTAATCAAACAAATCATAAACCCATTTAAAATGTGACATAGACTTAAGTTAAAATCCAGATACACATAGCTCTTGGGACGACCTCGGCTTTACCAAATACTACACTACACACGACCGGGTACACTGCCTGTTAGTGCATATGGTAGACCATAGGTAGACAAGACAATTATAAATATTAAAACCTGGTCTGAAATCATGCATCAACTATCTTTACTGAAGATATTGCTGTATTAAGAAGTGATATCTCATACAAAGATTCTAAAATTAGTGTGCTTAAACATGAGTTAGAAAAGCTTAAGAAAGAAAAAGACAATATTAAAGTTAATGTAGAAATATATGCAGGGTCATCTAAAAGTATAGACAGGATCGTACATTGTCAGCTTATTGACAAATTCAAGACAGGTATAGGATATAAGGCTGTTCTACCTCCCCATACAGGGTTATTTCCAACCCCAAAGCTTGATTTGTCGCATCTAGAGGAGGTCAAAGATTCTGAGACTGAAAGCTTAGGATCAAAGACTTGTAAGAGTGATAGTGAAGATAGTTTTAAAGAGGTTAGGGATTCTTTTGATACCCCCTTAGTTGAGAAATTGGTTTCAGAAGAGAAGTTAGAAAAGAAAACTATTTTTCATGCTCTTGCTAAGATAGAATCTGTTGCACCTGAACAACAAAAGAAACCAGTTAGGAAATTAGTTAAGTATGCTGAGATGTACAGGTCACACAGTCCTAGGGGAAAACAAAGAAATTAGCATAATCAGAAGTCCCAACAGCTAGGAAGTGAATTTGTAATGTACAATAAAGCCTGTTTTGTTTGTGGTAGTTTTAACCATGTGTAGGCTAACTTCAATTACCATTAAAGGGAAAGGATGGTATATGGGAATACAAGGGTATCTGGTAATGCTAATACAAGGGTGAATTACAACTATTTTGATAAAAAGACTCACCCCAGTGTTCACAGAAACATGGCTCCAAGAGCAGTTTTGATGAAAATTGGCCTAAAACCACTTAATACTGCTAGGCCTGTTAATACTGCTTACCCCAAATCAATAGTTTTTAGTGCTAAACCAATATAATGTTTTTCTGAATCAGCAGAATGAACTGTTAAAAGGCCCTTTTATAAGAAAACAACATTTATGAACAGAAGATTTGAGAAAAAGGTTAATGCTTTTAATAAAAGAGTTCATACTGCTAGGCCAATAGTTAATACTGCTAAGCCAAATTCAGTAGTTGTAAATGTTGTTAGGGTCAATCAGAGCAATGCTGTTAAGGCCTCAGCATGTTGGGTTTGGAGACCTACTAAACTTGATAGTGCATCAATTGTATTGAAGAAACATAATTACATTGATGCACGAGGCAGATCCAAGTCAGTAATGGCTTGGGTCCCCAAAGGAAACTAATTTGCTTATTTTTATGTGCAGGATCATCCACAACAAGAAAAAGAAGATCCACGCTATTTTAACAGTGGATGCTCATGGCACATGACTGTGAACATGTCATATCTCACAGACTTCATTGAATTTGATGGTGGATATGTTGCCTTTGGGGGAGGAGCCAGAAGAGGAAGGATTACTGGTAAAGGTACTATCAGGACTGGTAAGCTTGATTTTGAAGATGTGTACTTTGTTCAAGAGTTAAAGTTTAACCTGTTTAGTGTCTCACAGATGTGTAACAAAAAGAACAGTGTTCTTTTTACTGAAACTGAATGTTTTGTTCTGTCTCCTGACTTTAAGTTAGTTGATGAAAGTCAGGTGTTACTTAAAGTTCCTAGAAAGAACAACATGTACAGTGTTGATATGAAGAATATTGTTCCTAAAGAGAGTTTAACTTGTCTTGTTGCAAATGCCACATTGGATGAATATATGGCGTAGGAGGCTTGGTCATGAAAATTTTAAAACCATTAATAAAATTGTTAAGGATAACCTTGTAAGAGGTTACCTCAAAAATGTTTTGAAAATGGCCAAACTTGTATGGCTTGTCTTAAGGGAAAGCAACACAAAGCCTCTTATAAGACCAAGATTCAAAACTCTATTACTCAGCCTTTATTCATGTTACATATGGACTTGTTTGGTCCAACTTTTGTGAGTAGCCTGATGAATAAGAAATATTATCTTGTTGTCACTGATGATTATAGCAGGTTTACTTGGGTTTTCTTTTTAGCTACCAAGGATGAGACTAGTGGCATCCTTAAGAGCTTTATTACTGAGATAAAAAATCTAGCAATAGGAATAAAAATATAGTGTGACAATGGAACAGAATTCAAGAATAGAGTTATGAATGATTTTTGTGAACTGAAAGGTATTAAGAGGGAATTTAGTGTAGCTAGAACTCCTCAGCAGAATGGTGTTGCTAAAAGGAGAAATAGGACACTGAGTGAGGCTGTTATAACCATGTTAGCTGACTCTAAGTTGCCTACTACATTTTGGGCTAAAGCAGTTAATACTGCTTGCTATGTGCAGAACAATGTATTAATAGTCAAGCCTCACAACAAGACTCCTTATGAACTATTTAGAGGTACAACACCTTTTCTAAGTTTCATGAGACCATTTTGATGTCATGTTACAATTCTTAATACTTTAGATCATTTGGGCAAGTTTGATGGAAAATCTGATGAGGGATTCTTTGTTGGGTACTTTATGAATAGTAAGGCTTTTAGGGTATACAACATTAGAACTAATAAGTTAGAAGAAAACTTGCACGTTGAGTTCTTAGAGAATAAGTCTAGTGTTGTAGGAGATGGACCTGAGTGTCTGTTTGATATTGATATGCTAACAGAATCAATGAATTATGTACCAATTATTGCAGGTACAAAATCTAATGATTTTGTAGGCTCAAAAGATCGTTTTGATGCAGGTCAATCTAGCATGGAGACATGATCTAGCCAAGACTACCTTATGATGCCACTATGGAAAGATGGTTCACTGTTTGATTCATCTTTAAAGGATGTTAGCAATGATGAACCACAACCTTCTAATGATGCTAAAAAGAAAGGTGTTGAAGATGGAAATAAAGAAAGTGGAGTTGATGATCAAGAGAATCCTGACAACAGTAATAATGATGTTAGTACTACTGGGCCAAATGTTAATACTGCTGGGCCAGATGATGATACTATTAGTCCAAAAGTTTTTACTGATCTTTCTGATGATGACATAGGAGTGGATATGAACAACATTCCTATTACATATCAAGCTCCTTCAACTCCACATACAAGAATTCACAAAGATCATTCACTTGATCATGTGATTGGTGATGTGCAGTCTGGTGTAATGATAAGGAGAATGACACATGCTACAAATGAACAAGGTTTTATCAGTGCTGTTTATGAAGGGAAACTCATAAAGACCTTCATACTTGTTTGTTTGCTTGGTTCCTATCTCAGGAAGAACCCAAAAGAATTGCCAAAGCTCTTAGTGACCCATCATGGGTAGAAGCAATGCAGGAAGAGCTTTTACAGTTTAAGCTACAAAAGGTTTGGGTTCTAGTAGATTTGCCTAAGGGTAAGTGGGCAATTGGTACAAAATGGGTGTTTAGGAACAAGAAATATGAGAGAGGAATTGTGATTAGGAATAAAGTAATGCTGGTTGCACAGGGTTATACTAAAGAAGAAGGCATACACTATGATGATGTTGTTGCCTCTGTAGCAAGAATTGAGGCAATAAGGCTATTTTTGGTTGATGCTTCTTTTATGGGATTCATGGTGTATCAGATGGATGTAAAGAGTGTTTTCCTTTATGGTACAATTGATGAAGAGGTTTATGTTACTCAACCACTAGGGTTTAAAGATCCTGACTATCTAGACAAAGTCTATAAGGTGGTGAAGGCACTTTATGGTTTGCATCAAGCTCCAAGAGCCTGGTATGAAACCTTGGCCAAGTATTTATTTGACAATGGGTTTCATAGAGGTAAGATAGATCATACATTGTTTATCAAAAGGCAAAAAGGAGATATTTTGCTTGTCCAGGTCTATGTTGATGACATTATTTTTGGCTCTACAAAAAAGGAGATGTGTACTGAGTTTGAGAAACTGATGCATGACAAGTTTTAAATGAGTTCTATGCGAGAACTCAATTTCTTCTTAGGTTTGCAAGTAAAGCAGAAAGAAGATGGGATATTTATCAGTCAGGATAAATATGTAGCTGACATTTTAAAGAAATTTGGGTACACAGACGTCAAGACAGCTAGCACCCCAATGGATCAAGACAAACCTTTACTTAAAGATTTAGATGGCGTTGATGTTGATGTTCATCTCTACAGGTCAATAATTGGATCATTGATGTATCTTACATCATCTAGACCAGACATTATGTTTGTTGTATATGCATGTACCAGATTCCAGGTCACACCTAAGGTTAAACACTTACATGCTATAAAAGGATTTTTAGGTATCTCAAAGGCCAACCTAAGTTAGGTCTTTGGTATCCTAGAGACTCACCATTTGATCTAGTGGCATATAGTGATAGTGACTATGATGGTGCAAGTTTAGATAGGAAGTCAGCAACAGGATGTTGTTAGTTCCTAGGATGCATGTTGATATCATGGTAGTGTAAGAAGCAAGCTGTGGTTGCCAATTCTACAACTAAAGCTGAATATGTGGCTGCTGCTAGTTGTTGTGTGCAAGTACTCTGGATTCAGAATCAAATGCTGGATTATGGGTATAATTTTATGCACACCATGATTTATATAGAAAATAACAGTACTATATGTATTGCTAAAAATCCTGTTTTACAATCTAAAACAAAACACATAGAGATTAGACATCATTTTATAATAGACTGCAATGATAAAAAGTTGATTCAAGTTGCTAAAATACATAAAGATAACAATTTTGCAGATTTACTTAACAAAAGGTCTTGATGTTGCAAGGTTTCAGTACTTGGTTGCAAGTATTGGAATGCTAAATCCTTAAATTTTTAATGTCTTTGTGTCTTTCTAAAATTTTGTACAGGATTAGTACTGTTAGTTGTATAAGGTTGTACTGCTAGTGCAAGTTAATACTGTTGTGTTAATACTGTTAGTCATAATTAATACTGTTATATAGAAAATGCGCTGGATTGTGTTTTCTTAGTTTTGGACTAACATTTGCAGGATAAGCAAAGTAGTATGATTAGAATTGTTGCTGTGTGAGAAGCAAAAGTGGCGGATTGTTTGTTGTGATGCTGCTGATTAATGATAGAGAGGATTTAGGGATCACTTGACAAGGGTTAACACCTGAGTTGGGAGGTTGTTAGTCAGATAGTAACTGAGCTAACTCACTCTTTACCATTCTACCATTTGATAGTGTAGTAGTCCAAGGACATCTGGTATAGAGAACAGTGAGCAAACGTAAATCTAATACATTTGTGTTAGAGGTAACACCTGCTACGAGCTGGAAACCCTGTCAATAAGACTCTTTTAATGAGTCTATCTGATCACAGGCAGGTTTTTACTGAAAACATTGGTTCTCACACAACCACAGGTTAAATGCAACAAAAAATGATGGAGTGTCTTCTTTTACACTTAATCCCTTCAAAAAGTTTAAGTGCAGTATTCTTTTGAAAGAAAATTGAGTTAATACTGCTGAGAAAAAAGTTTTTGCAAAAAGTTTGTACTGCTAGGGTAAAGTTAGTACTGCTAGGCTAATTTTAGTACTGTTGGGTTACCGTTAGTACTATTTGGGGTATAACCCTTTTTCATTATTAAAATATAGCCGTTGAGATATTTTTGTCAATTAGTTCGCTTATAGGTTTCCTAAATTGGATAATTCACAATCTTTCTTTAATTTATAAGATTTATTCAACCTAAAAAAACAATTTACTTAAGTCGGTCCAATCAAAACCCTAAGTGTTATCTATAAAATCTCAATTGGCTTTACCAAACACATAATTCACTCATAAAGGAACATAACCTAGAACCCTAATCAAACTTTTATCAATCAATGGCAAATTTGGCTTTTTGTGATAAACATAACATGGTTGCATACTTGGAGAAAACCGAGGGAAGTCATGGGTTTCATTAGATATTGGATTTTCTCAATGCTAGCCACATCAAGTATGCTCTCACAGTGAATCCTAATATCTATAGTTCTCTAATCAGACAGTTTTGGCAGACTGCTACTGCTAGAACACTTGATAATGGAGAACAAGAGATAAATGCTACAGTTGATGGCAAAATCATGGCTATTACTGAGTCATCTGTTAGGAGACATCTCAAACTAGAAGTTGATGATGGTATTAGTTCTTTGCCTAATACTGATATTTTTGAAAACCTTTCTAGAATGGTGTATGTGTCAAATTCTGACAAATTAACTTTTCAAAAAGGAAAATTTGCCCCTCAATGGAGATTTCTCATTCATACCATCTTACACTATTTAAGTCTAAGGAAAACTTCTTGGGAGCAATTCAGTAGCAATATTGCAACTGCTCTTCTTTGTGTGTTGTGTTACATGTTTGATTATAATTATCTCTTAACGCTCGTTTGTTTATTATGAGAACTTATGACAAAAGGATGTTTGGACATAATTAGTGTTTGTTTGGATTATAATGAAAAATATCATATTTGGTTAAATTGGAACTTGTCCTTATTTATTGATTGGTTGATCATTGTTGAGTTTAGAGGCCGAAAGTATTCTCAATAGTGATTAGTTTCAATTCATTAGTCGACAAATGTTTTGGTCTTGTGCTTTGTGACGATTGTGCAAGAGAATTAATAAGCATAACAAGTAAAGGTTTAATTGAGATTAAAGTTGAAAGGAGTCTTTTGAATATGTGTTCTCATCATCTTTCAAGTAAATGGAACTTCACAAATTGATGACATCAAAGTTTATGGGTCGAAAGAACTCTTTGTTTGTTGTTGGTTTAGGCATGAGTTTTATGACATGACCAATTGATTAAGACTTATGTATATTTGATTTATAAAACGCTAAGCTATTATAATTGGTTCTATAGGTCGAAAGGATTACCAATGATAATATTTTTTCTAAACTAAACATCCTAATATCCATGTGATCATTTGTCCATACAAGTATGTTCTTTGTGTGCTTACATCATGCTTTTATAATTGCTTTTCTTGGTGGTTTGATCCGTGACAATCATAACCATCAACTTGTTACTTGCTTAAGCAATCAAACAACATTTGAGTACAACCAAGTCTCTTGGGACGACCTTGATTTACCAATCCTTAACTACACAACGAACGAGTATACTTGCTCGTATGTGTTCCTTGTAAATTGATATTTCTTGTTTATAAATTTAAAACCCGTTGCGAAAGCACATCAAGTTTAAAGCTTTTTGGGACGCATCAAGTTTTTACTAGGGATTTGGTTTTGCACTTGTTTGTTCGTTTGATTGTCTTCTTGATTGATATATTATTTGTTTGCTTGCATGATAATTCCGGCATCGTCACCATCAAGTTTTTGGCGCCGCTGCCGGGGACTTGTTTGTTGTGCTCTTTGTTTGTTTGTTTGTTGATTGATGAATTGCTTATTTTATTCGTATGATCCGGCATCCTCACCATCATGTTTTTGAATGATTGTTTGAATTGAATTCTTGTTGATTTGTTCGTTTGTTCGTTTGCTTGATACATTGATTGATTGCTTGTTTGCTAATTTGTTCGAATTGCTCTTGCTCATGAATGATTGTTTCTTTGCTCTTGTTTGATTGATCTTGATTGCTTGTTTGCTCACAATGATTGTTTAATTGCTTCACTTGCGTTTTGTTTTAAAAATCTCTCATTTCTCATCTTTTGCTTAATAATCTTGGCATCAAAATCAAGTGTTTTGGTGTTGGGATTTTGTTTCATATGTTCTTAAAATGCTCATTCAAATATTTGCTTACTAAGTTTGTGCTCGAAATTGCTTGCGAAAGAACCACAAATTGTGTTTGAGTTGTTTTTCTTATTTGTCTTGTTTTGTTTTTCTTATGTGATCTACATTCCGTGTTTTTCTTTCTCTTAATCAATAAAAGTTTTAAAGTTTAAACTTGTTTATAAAAAAAAAAAAAAAAAAAAAAAAAAAAAAAGTTTTTCTTTTAATTTTCGCCCAGCAAACGCCGGTTCAAACATGAACCAAACGGTTCATCATTTTCTGACCTGTCCCGACCGCCGGTTCAAGATTGAGCCGTGGCGGATGATCCTTTTCTATCCCACAAACAAAACCCAACCACCGATTCAAAGCTGACCAGCGGCGGTTGGTGTTAGGATGTGAAAAAATTTAAAAAAATGGAATAAAACATGCAGCAACCGCCGGTTCATGTGTGAACCGTGGCGGCTGCCACTTTTCTGAGAACAACCAAACCGCCCAACAGCCGGTTTGATTTTGAGCCGCGGTGGTTGGGTGATTTCTGTGACCATGAACCAGACCGAACAGCCGGTTTGGGTCTTGAACCACCTTTTGCTGACTAAATAAAATAATAATAATAATAATAATAATATTTTTACATTTTCCTTATTTTGCTTTAAGATATGTTTAAACTTTAAACTTAAATTTTGTTTTTGCATTTTACAATCTTGTTAATTTAGTACGTCGTAAATAAATAATTACTTGTTTTTAATAAAAAAATGTTTTTGAACTTTGTGGGTATGTTCACTGGAAACCCTCACGAGACTTAACTCGTCCACTCTGGCCACCGAGGGGTTTAAAAGGCTTGTTGCATACGCTAAATGCAACCGTGATGCCTACGAAAGTGAGTTTTAGAATTTTACGTGTTTTTTGTACTTTTGTTTCTTTTTGCAGATTTAATAAGCTCTAGGAGATTGGATGATTGTGGCATTACACTCTTGATTGGACATGTTTGGTTGGAAGAGAAATCGATTGATCTCGCGTACTTAACATCTTATCATATGGAGTTCGATCGTGATTTCTTGAGCCCGTGATGTTTCGTTTCTCTCGGTCTTTTCTTATCTTATTTTTCCCTATTTTTCATGCTTTGAAGTTTATTTTTCATATTGAGTATAATGCTTAACTTAAGTGTGGGGGGGGGGGGGGGGAAGTAAAATAGTGAAAAACGAAACTAGTTTTAAATTTTCATATTTTTGGGCCAATTTTTTAAATTTTGTATACTTGTTTGCCCTTATCTTCTAGTTGTTTTCGCGCATATAGGTTAATATATTAGAATAACTAGATCATCCCATTGGTGAATTCGGTAAATTTTGAAAAATTCGAGATGTGTCCCGATTGACATTGCAATCCATTTTAGGATCGATAACATTTACTAGCCCTTTACTACTAAATATGTGAGGATTTGAGCCTATTTCATGTAGCATAAATATTTTATTCTTGAATTTTTTGCTATGAGTGTGCCGGTGATTTTATTTATTCTAGAACTTGTGCATGCAAATCATTACCAGACCGCAGTGAGATCACTTCGTGTGATATAAGTGTATTCGTGTGACAAAGTGGCACCCTTAGGAATTAAACCAAATGGCCTTCATTTTACATCTAATGATATATTAGCTAGCCACATCGGTTAGTTAACCACCCATATGGACCCATTTGTTAGCGCTCATTTTTAGCGCTAGATACCCTTAGAACACCCTCCGAGCCAATCTTTTCATTTTTGTTACATAAAAAAAAAAAAAAAAACAAAAATATTTTACACTTTAAACTTTAGCCTTACTCCTTGTGAAAGTCTAAACAGTGGGTTGCTGGTTGCTCGAAATGTTGGATTGTTTTTGATGATTAATAGTTTGGTTACACTTCGTTATTTAAATGTGCCATTCTGACAAAGATGAAGGTGTCCAACTTCTTATTTGTATTTTTGTGGTGTATGCTTATGCGAAGTATGGGGTGATGTGATGTACAAAGATAAAAAATGTGAAAAAAAAATGAATAAGTCATCGAAGAAAAAAAAAGGAAAAAAATATATGTGATGACAATTATAGCGAATGTGCTATATTATTATGAAGATGAAGGAAGATGAAGTATGTTTGAGATATCGATTAGCCAATGTGCTAAGACGTGATATACATATATATTTGGTGATCGATATGTGAAGAGGAGAAGATTGCAACTATAATCATTTACGGGTTTGTGGTTTGTTCAGTAACTAGCAACATGGGACTTTGACTTGACTTTATTTTTCTTTTAAAACCAATTTCATAAATATTCCCATGTATTATCCATAACCTTTTAACCTTAAGCCTAACGTTACAACCCGAATAAATGTCCTCTTTAGATGTTTACACTTGGTGCTTACGCCACGTCGGTGGAGTTTTGTTTCTTGTACAAGCCTATGGTAATAAACGGATCATGACTGAGCAATATGAGTGTGATTTTCTTATATACTCCACCACCAAAAATATATGAGTGTTGAGTGAATTATACTTTCATTCCTTTTCGTGAGGTGCTTAGCCATGTTATCAAGCGAGAGAATCCATAGGGTATTGTCAAACATCTCGGTTTTTCACCACTAAAGCTTAAAACGATGAATTGTATCTAGTACTTGTACTTGGTAGATTTGCATCATATTTCTATTAATCATTTTTCATACACCATGTGGGATCTATTTTCTTAATTGCTAGATTTGCTTGAGGGCAAGCAAACCCTTAAGTGTGGGGGAGTGTGCGCTCATTTTTCGCTTATTTAAAGAAAGCCAAAAAGATTTTTTGATATTTTCAAAATTTTTCATAAATTTTTAAATTTTTTTCTTTTCATTTTGCCATTTAGTTATGTATTTTAATTTTTCTTTCCTTAGATATGCTTGAGGGCAAGCAAAGTTTAAGTGTGGGGGATTTGATAACGCTCATTTTGTACATATTTTAGTAGCGTTATTCGTATGTTTGTGCATGTTATTTGGTTGTATTTGTGAACATTTTACGCTTAAAAGGTACAAAAGATGTATTCAGGTTCAAGTACAACTATGTCGAAGGAAATAACGAAAAGACGAAGAAAAGTCGACAAAACAAGTGTATGTGCACGAAGAGAAGTTTTCCGTTCAAGATAAAGATTCATGCTATGATTATTTCCAAGTTCAAGTAAAAGATTATGAAGTTATTCGATGAAGGAAGGAGTCAAGATTAAGTGCCAAAGATGATTGTTAAAGATGGAGTTTATTACCAACCCAAGGTTGAAATACACATGCAAACCAATTTCCAACCTAAGGTTGATGCTGAGTCACAGGTTCCTACCTCAACCTGAGGTTGAGCAGTCTTCTGGCCGTGGGTTGAACTCCAAACCGTGGGTTGAGAGTGATTTTGGTGGTTAGAATGTTCCTAGCCGCCAAGGTTGAGATCCCAACCGCGGGTTGCTGCACTTAAAGTCCTCCAAAGTTGCATTTAAGTGAGGAATTAAGTGCCATTACTCCCAAGTCCGATCATATACACTTCATAACTCATTTTTCCTGCATTTTTATGACACTTTGTGGCCAAGAAACCTGCTTGGTGACCAAGGATCATTCAACTATAAATAAGAGTGCTTGGTTAAGTGTTATCCTAAAAAAATCATCAAATTATCATATAATCTATACCAATTCTCTATACACTTGGAGGATTCTCTCCTACCACTCCCCTCCCATTTCTAGAGGTGTTGGGGAGTTGGTTTGGTCGACATTTGCAGGACATATGACTTGATCATCCTTACAACATAAGGCTTGATTATAGTTCACGCCAATTAAACACCACATACATCATCAACAATCCTTATTACCAAACACCCCTAAGTCATATACTCACAACATGAGGCCGATTTCCAGGAAGGTTTAGGGATGGAGGATTTGTATTTTGGTAGTTTCTTTTGGTTGGAATCACATGGTTGGAATTGTAGCACTTGATGCTTTGACTCTAATGTTTGGCATTGTTTCTATTAATTTCAATCATATTAATGTCTTTGCTTGTGTTGATCATGAGAATTCCTTTGTGCGTTGTGTTACATGTTTGATTATAATTATCTCTAAATGCTTGTTTGATTATTATGAGAAATTGTGACAAAAGGATGTTTGGACATAATTAGTGTTTGTTTGGATTATAATCAAAAACTTCATATTTGGTTAAATTGAAACTTGTCCTTGTTTATTGTTTGGTTGATCATTGTTGAGTTTAGAGGCCGAAAGGATTCTCAATAGTGATTAGTTTCAATTCATTAGTCGACAAATGTTTTAGTCTTGTGCTTTGTAACGATTGTGCAAGAGAATTAATAAACATAACAAGTGAAGGTTTAATTGAGATTAAAGTCGAAAGGAGTCTTTTGAATATGTATTCTCATCATCTTTCAAGTAAATGGAACTTCATAAATTGATGACATCAAAGTTTATGGGTCGAAAGAACTCTTTGTTTGTTGTTGGTTTAGGCATGAGTTTTATGACATGACCAATTGATTAAGACTTATGTATATTTGATTTATAAAATACTAAGCTATTATAATTGGTTCTATAGGACGAAAGGATTACCAATGATAATATGTTTTCCAAACTAAACATCCTAATATCCTTGTGATCATTTGTCCATACAAGTATGTTCTTTGTGTGCTTACATCATGCTTTTATAATTGCTTTTCTTGGTGGTTTGATCCGTGACAATCATAACCATCAACTTGTTACTTGCTTAAACAATCAAACAATATTTGAGTACAACCAAGTCTCTTGGGACGACCTTGACTTACCAATCCTCAACTACACAATGAACGAGTATACTTGCTCGTATGTGTTCCTAGTTAATCGGTATTTCTTGATTATAAATTTAAAACCCGTTGCAAAAGCACATCAAGTTTAAAACTTGTTGGGACGCATCAATACTTAAGGCCCTACGGGATTCAAGCTGGGTGGAAGCAATGCAAGAAGAGCTTCTACAGTTCAAAATTCAAAAGGTTTAGATACTGGTTGATTTGCCTAAGGGTATGAGGGTTATTGGTACTAAATGGATTTTCAGAAACAAGAAAGATGAAAGAGGGATAGTTATTAGGAATAAGGCAACACTTGTAGCCCAGGGTTACACACAAGAGGAAGGAATTGATTATGAAGAGGTTTTTGCACATGTAGCTAGGATTGAAGCCATAAGATTATTCTTAGCTTATGCTTCTTTCATGGGGTTTATGGTATACCAGATGGATGTCAAAAGTGCCTTTCTTTATGGTACTATTGAAGAAGAGGTGTATGTTTCTCAACCTCCCAGTTTTGAAGATCCTAAACATCCAGACAAGGTGTACAAGGTGGTAAAAGCTCTTTATGGCTTGCATCAAGCTCCTAGAGCCTGGTATGGAACTTTGGCTACTTATCAATTAGAAAATGGGTTTCATAGAGGCAAGATTGATAAGACCTTATTTATCAAGAGGAACAAGGGAGATATCTTACTCATTCAGGTCTATGTGGATGACATCATTTTTGGATCCACAAAGAATGAGATGTGAATTGAATTTGAGAAGCTTATGCATGATAAGTTTCAAATGAGTTCCATGGGTGAACTCACCTTCTTTTTGGGGTTGCAAGTGAAGCAACCAGCTGAAGGCATATTTATCAGTCAAGATAAATATGTAACTGAGATATTGAGGAAGTTTTAGTTTACTTATGCAAAAGTAGCAAGTACACCTGTTGATCCAGATAAACCTTTGCTCAAATATTCAGATGGTGAAAATGTTGATGTACACACCTACAGGTCCATGATTGGGTCCTTGATGTATCTCACTTCATCAAGACCAGATATTATGTTTGCTGTGTGTGCATGTGCAAGGTTTCAAGTCACTCCCAAAGCTTCACGTTTAGTTGCTATGAAAAGAATCTTTAGGTACCTCAAGGGTCAACCTAAATTGGGTCTATGGTATCCTAGAGAATCTCCTTTTGATCTAGTGGCATACTCAGACAGTGACTATGCTGGTGCAAGTTTGGATATGAAATCAACAACAGGTGGTTGTCAATTCCTAGGTTGCAGGCTGATATCATGGCAATGCATGAAGCAGACTATTATGGCCACTTCTACAACTGAAGCTGAGTGTGTGGCTACTGCTAGTTGTTGTGGTCAAGTTCTATGGATTTAGAATTAGATGCTTGACTATGGGTACAACTTTATGAATACCATGATTTACATTGACAATATCAGTACAATTTGTATTATTAAAAATCCAGTTCAACACTCTAAAACAAAACACATAGAGATTAGGCATCATTTTATAAGAGACTGAAATGAGAAAAAGCTAGTTCAGGTTGTTAAAATTCATACTGATAACAATTTTGCAGATATACTTACTAAAGTTTTTGATGTTGAAAGGTTTCATTACTTGGTTGCAAGTATTGGAATGCTTAATCCCTAAAGTTTTTAATCTTGGTGTTTTTGTAAATGAAAATGGATTTGTACTCCTAGTTGTGTCAATTAGTATTGCTGTGTATAATTTGTACTGCTAGTACGTATTAAGACGGTTGTGTTTGAACAGTTAGTCATATTTTATACTGCTATGAAGCAAATGATTTGCATTTTGCTTTCTTTGTTTTGGACTAACATTTGCAGGTTATGGAGTTTGCAATGTGTGAGAAGCAAGTGGTGGAATGGTTGCCGACATGATTGACTGATGATGGATAGAATTTGGGGATCACTTGACAAAGGTTTTGTACCTGAGTTGGGAGATTCTTTAAAATTTCTCTCTTGAAATCTAATTATGATATTTTTGCATATGAATTGATGGCCTAGTTAGTTAGATAGTAACGGATCTAACTCACTCTTTACCATTTTATACTTTTATTAGTATAATGTGTTAATCCAAGGACATCTAGTAAAGAGAACAACGAGCAAAAGTGAATCTAACACATTTGTGTTAGAGGCAACACCTGCCACGAGCTAGAAACCCTGTCAAGAAAGCTCTTTGAATGAGTTTATCTGATCACAGGCAGTTATTTATAACTGAACTTATTGGTTCTCACACAACCAGAGGTTGAAATAAACTGAAACCTGATTAAGTGTCTTCCTTTACACTTAATCCTTTTAAAATGTTGGTATGCAGTATTTTTTTAAATGAAAATTGAGTTTATACTGCTAAGTAAAAGTTTTTCCAAAACTTAGTACTGCTAGGCAAAACTTTGTACTGCTGGTTAGCCGTTTTTATTGTTGAGTCATAACCACTTTTTGAATATAGCCGTTGAGATTTTTCTGGTCAATTACTTTACTTAAGGGTTTCCCAAATTGGATTTTTTTTAATCTACTTTATTCACTTTCTTCAATCTAAAGTTATCTTTTATTGAAGTCGGTCCAATAGAAACCCTAAGAATTCTTATATAATATCTCAATTCGCTTTACTCAACCTACTTTCTTACCTAATCAATCAAATCCCAGCAGTTACATCCAACTTTTACAGACAATCATGGAAAATTTAACCTTTGTCGACAAACATAACATGGTGGCATATTTGGAGAAAACAGAGGAGGGTGCTTACTTTCATCAGATAGTAGACTTTTTGTAACACTACCCATATAAGGTATTCTTTAACTTTAAACCCTACTATCTATGTCTCCCAAATCAAGCAGTTTTGGGAGACTGTCACTGTCAATACTATTTGAGAATGGAGACAAAGAGCTTAATGCAAGTGTTGATGGCAAAACCATCACTCTTACTGAATCATCTGTTAGGAGGCATCTCCAACTAGCAGATAACAATGGTATTAGTGATTTGTCAAACACTAAAATCTTTCAAAATCTATCCAGAATGAGGTATAACACAACTTCTCAATCTTTAACTTTTCAAAAAGGTTCTTTTGCCCCACAATGGAGGTTTTTCATTCATACCATACTTCACTGTATGAGTCCTAAGAAAACTTCATGGGAACAGTTCAGAGGAAATATTGTAACTGCTCTCATTTGCTTATCAACTAATAGGACTTATAATTTTTCCAAACTTATTTTTGATGGTATGGTAAAGAATGTGGATAGCAAATCCAAGTTTTTAATGTATCCACGTTTTATTCAAACAATTTTGAATATGAGAAAAATTCAGCTTCTACCTCATCAAACTGTTTATCCAACTCCAACCCTTACACAAAAACTTTTTAGTAACATGAGGATGGCCTCAAAGGGTTATAGTGGGGTAGAAGTGCCACTTTTTGATAATATGTTACAGGTACAGGGTGAAAGATCAACTACCCCAGTTGACTCCCAACACACACCCACAAGTTCATTACAATCAGCCTCACAACCAACTTCATCACCAACTAGGAGTTTATCCAGAGAGGGATCTAGTGTACCTCAGCACAGAGTGCCTACCACTTCCCTAGTAGCAGATGAGGCTGACTATGTCAGTATAGGAAGGGTTGCCCCTACTGTCTCAGGCTTAGAAGCTGGGCAGGAAAGGGGTAACATAACTAAGACCCAACCTATGGCAACACCTATTGTACCAAGTTCTTTTGAGCCTAGTACAACTGGTAGAATCCCAAGCCACATAGAAACAATTGGTGGCATAGATACTCACCTTTTGGTTGAGCCTGAATCTTTGCCCCATGTTGCACCTCTCCCTGAAGGTAACACATCAGAAAGTGCTGAGGGCAGTCTTAAACTAAATGAATTGATGGACTTGTGTACCAGGTTGACAGATAAAGTAACTGGATTGGAAGATGAGCTTAAGACAACCAAGAAGGTTGTTGGAAAGGTATACACCAAGCTCATATTGAAGGTCAAAAAGTCAGAGTAGCAAGTCAAGTCTCTTAAAAGAAAAAGAACATCTCAGATGGTGGGATCCTCAAGCTCTTCCAGTTCTGATGATGATGATGACATGGGTAAGGAATCTTCCAAAAAGGAGAGGAAGATTGCAAAGCTAGATCAAGATCTCAATGTTTCATTGGTTCAAAAAGGTACTGATACTCGGGGGAGGTCAGATGAACCTATGGAAGAAGATCAAGAAGGTACTGCTGGTGCAGAACTTAGTACTGCTGGTGCTGATTACATGAGAAGGAGAAGGATTGACAAGGGAAAAGGTATAGTGACTAAAGCTGAGCCATCCAAGATGATTAGCAAGAAATCTCAAGCTCAAATGGATTATGACTATGAGGTTGCTCAGAGGATACAAGCTGAAGAAGAGAGAATTGCAAGGTTTTTAGTTGAACAAAAACTCTTAAGTGAAGAAGAAGAAAGAACTGCTCAAGAACAGGCAGATAAAGAATCAGCTTTAAAGATGCAATAGGAAGAGAGATCACACTTCACAACTGAAGAACAAGAGAGTGCAATCAGTGACTTACTTGAAGAATTAAGGAAGCATGAAAGCAAAACGACAGTTGCAAAGAAGAAACCTCCTACCAAAACTCAAAAGGTGAGGTACATGAAATACTATATGAAACATCAAGACTATTGGACTGAAAAACAATTAAAAGGTAGGTCTTATGAAGAAATAGAGGAATTGTACTGCATAGCATATAGGAAAGTTCAGATATTCTTAAGAGGATTCACAGAAACTGTTGAGACAAGCAGAATTGATAAGAGAATAGGTGAGCAGTTAGAGTCAGATGATTCAAAGAAATAAAAAACTGAAGAAAAAAAAGGAGGTCAAGCATTTGAGGAAGAAGAAACAATAGAGGAATTTCCTGTTGAAAGGATTCAGAGTACAATGGTTATAATCCCAGAAGCTATGAGTGTAGATCCACTTCAAGTAAAACATCCCATCATTGATTGGGAAGTTTACTCATATGGGGTTATCAAGGGCTGGAAGATTTTTAGGGTAGGAGGACACTCAAAAGTCTACAAGTATTTTGAAGATATGATAAAGGCTTTTGATAGAGAAGACTTGGACAAACTATGAAGTCTAGTTCAAGAAAGGTTCAGATCTACAGATCCTATAGAAGACAAAGACAAGGAGCTATGGGTGGAACTGAAGAGGTTGTATGAACCTGATTCAACAGATATTCTATGGATATTTCAAGCTCATGACCTAACTACTACTTGGAGATTGTATGATACTTGTGATGTTCACAAGGTATCTACAAAGGATGGAGTGGATGTCTACATGCTGATAGAAAAAGATTATCTATTGAGAGCAGGTATCTTATTTGTTATGTTAGCTGCTAAGCTCAGAGTTGATGAAGACTCAGAACTGGCAAGAGAGTTAGTGATAAAGATATATCAGCAAGCAGAAGCAACGAAAACTACAAGACTAAGGCTAAGAAGATAGTGTTTGAAAGAATCCTCACAAGGTACTGATTTAATTCAGAAACTTGATGATTTAGAGTAAATCAAAAGTTGATAACGCTCAAATCTAACATGTTTTAGTCGCGTTATTTCTATATTTATGCATTGTATTTGGTTGAATTTATGAACGTATTATGCTTAAAAAGTGCAAAAGATGTATTTTAGTTCAGGTTCGATCAAGTTCAAGGAAAAGCATAAAAGATGTGGAAAAGTTGTCAAATTAAGAGCTTATGCAAAAATGTAGAAATCATCTCACAATACAAGTTTTGGAAGGATTGATAAAGATGGAGAATCAAGATTACAATGGTTTTTAAGTTGAAGAAAAGTTCATGAAAAGATAAATGTTAGAGATCATATTCTAAACCCTAGGTTTCTATCTCATGCCTAAGGTTTAAGAAGTCACTTCCATGCCTAAGGTTTAGTATCCAAACCTTAGGTCCAGCAATATTAAAGACTTCTATGTTGCATTAAAAGAAAGAGTTAAGTGCCATTATTCATCTATTAATTCAACTCCTTCATTATGACACTTGGAGCCCAAGATGTATGCTTGTTGGCCAAGGGTAATCTCCTATATACATGAAGAGAGAAAGACAAAGAAACACAACATCAATATACAATAAACTACAACAAAAATCTGTCACAATTTTCTCTTAAATTTGGGGCGACAAGAGGAAGAAACACGCAAGAAAAGGAAGCTAAACTCTCACCAATCATTACTTCAATTACGCAAGGATCATTGTTGATTATTTCACAAGTGTTCTTCATTACTTGTAATCATCATTACAACATTTTGTAAGACTATTCAATCATGTTTACTAGTGATAAATTTCTTATGATTATTACTTTGTTTACCATGAGTGGCTAAGTGCCTTATGCACTTTCCTAGATGATGTTTGATTTATGATTCATTTGATTGATTATGACTTATTGGTTCTAACACAAAAGAAAAGTTAACACTAAGAACGAATTGTGCTATCTTGAGTTTTCTCCACCAAAGGGTTGTTAAGTTCGGGTAATTTCTAATAATGTATTGGGTTGAAAAAGACATTGTTAGTGAATTAGTTGTAAACCTTTGTCTATGAGGGTTTTACCTTATGTATTGACCAATTCATAAGAAACTTAATCTAACTTGAAAACTAAATAGTGTGGTTGTTAATTATTTGTGAAACGAAAGCGAATCGGGTAATTGAGTTGTGTTAATCTTGGATTGATCAATTTTGAAATATTGTTTTTTTATAATCTCTAAATCTTGACGAGGATTGAAAGTGTGGGAAACAATATAATTAGTACACCACTAATCGAATTGGAACACCATCTAATTTGTTGATCATAATCAAATGGAACCAATGTCATAATCATGTCAAAGGAATTGTGCGAACTAGTCTAGGCAAGTGTAGTCTTTTAATTATTGAATTTACATCATCTTCATTTGTTTGCTAATTAGAATTGATAAGTTGAATTGCTCTTTATTTACAAAAACTTCCCATCATACAAACAAAACAAAGCCTAGTGAACGACCTCGGCTTACCTCAATTATCTCTTACTACACACGGACGAGTATACTTGCTCGTATGTGTTTCGTTTGAATCATTGGTAAATCGTGTTAAAATTTTTAAAACTTGTCCTCCTAACGGGTATATCCCTTGAAACACATCAAGTTTTTGGCGCCGCTGCCGGGGATTTGATCTCGTTTGTGTTAGTTTTTGCTTATAATTCATTAGCTCTAATTCTACTAGTATTGATACTCTTTAGCGTATTCTTCAGATTCTTTAAAAAAAAAATATACTTTCACTCCCAAACCGCCGGTATAAACACAAACCGGGCTGTTTGAACCCTTCTGTTTGCCTAAACCGCAGGTTTTAATCCCAAACCGCCGGTATTGTTCGTATAAAAAAAATTCTTAAGTCCCAAACCGCCGGTATAAATCCAAACCGGCCGGTTTGAACTTTCTGTCCCAAATTTCTTTTTCGCAACTCGACCAAACCGCCGGTTTCACTTTCAAACCGCCGGCTTGGCCCTTTTTTTTTTTTTTTTTTTTTAAAAAAAATTTTAGTTTTTTTTAAATCCTTTTCGATACGCTCGTTTTTCTCGTGTATGACCACTTAATTCTTCTAACGAAGAATTAAGTTCACCTTTGTCTAATCCCGAACGTTTATTTCACAAAAAGAAAAATCCATTCATTCCACCCGATCAAAGAATTCCAAAAACCATTAACCCACCATTTGAAAACCTATTCGAAGTTTATCCAATCGTTAATCTTTTTCAAGAATTACCATTTCCAATGGCCGACGATCAACCCATGTGGGGTACCAATAGGGTTGTAGCTGCTACACCCGAAGCCGCAATAATTCCCGTAAATCTAGGAGAAAATTTTACTATCAAAGGTCATCATCTCTCTATGATTAAAGACAAACAATTTGATGGTAGAGTTAAATCTGATCCACATAAACATATCACCGATTTCCTTGAAATTTGTGACATGTTTCGTTATGGAACTACCGATCAAAATTCAATCTGACTTAAACTTTTTCCATCGTCTCTCACCGGAGAAGCGAAAATTTGGTATAATGAATTAAGCTCCGGAGTAATCACAACTTGGGACCAAATGAGAAGAGCGTTTGTTGGACGTTTCTTTCCACCAGCCATGTTTGATCGTCTCTTAGGTGAAATTTGTAGTTTTACTCAAAAAGAAGAAGAAAATCTTGTTGAAGCCTAGCTTCGAATGAAAAACATGCTCCGTAGTTGTCATGGGCATGGATTGTCTCGTGGTAATATTATCCAAATCTTTTACCATGGTCTAGATGACGCAACTCAAGGCATACTTGATGCCGGAGGAATTTTCCTTTATAAGACTCCTAATGAAGCTTACAATTTACTAGAAGACCATGTACTTCTTAAGCTTGATTGGTCTAAAGATGCCAAAATTAAACCTCAACGAAAATCGGTTGCATTTGCCGAAGCGACAAATGAAAATTCCAAAATCTTGGATATGATGAAAGATTTTACCTCTAAAATTGATTCCAAATTCGAAAGTATCCGAAAAGAAATCAAAGAAATGCGAGAGGGATGTACTCATTGTGGTGGAAATCACTCCTCATCCGAGTGTGATGATAAACCCATAGGAGGTCCCGAAGCAGAAGCTAATTATGTTTCTGGAGGATATCGAGGAGGAGGATATCGTGGAAACTACTATGGTAGGAATTCTCGAGATTGGCAAGATCGTTCACCAAGGGATGATAATCGTTCCCAAACTCGTGATGAAAAACGTCAGACATCTTTTCATGATGAAAATCGTTCTCGTGAAACACAAAACGAAGAATCCGAATTCGAAAAAACCATGCGTGAATTTGTGCATGCTCAAAAACAAACGAACGAATTCATGAAAAATCAATTCATTATGCTTAAAAGCAAGGTTGAGCAAGGTCAAAAGAATCATCAAGCTTCTATCCAAGATCTTGAGACCAAATTTGGTCGTCTTTCTGATCAACTCGCTGCAAGACCATCCGGTACCTTGCCAAGCAATACTCAAACCAATCCAAAACCAACATCATCTGGAAGTTATCGTCCACCTCAAACAAGAAATGAGCATGTGAATGCTATATATACTCGTAGTGGTCTATCTTATGATCCACCACCCAACCCAACCCAAACAACTCCTGTTGTCCAAAATGATAGTGAGGATGAAGTAGAAGAAGAATCTGAAGAAAATGAACCAAATTCTACACCAGTTGTTAAATCCACTCTAACACTCAAACCATATAAACCAAGAATTCCATACCCTCAATGTTTGAGGAAGGAAAAAATGGAAGAACAATATGGAAAGTTCATTGATTTACTAAAAGAAGTTAGAATCAACGTTCCACTTGTTGATGTTCTAGCTGGAATGCCCAATTACGGGAAGTTTTTGAAAGAACTTGTTAATAATAAAAGCAAAATGGAAAACATTTTCGCTACTTTCTTAAATGAAGATTGCTCTGCAATAATTGAGAATAAATTACCAAAGAAACTCGGTGATCCAGGAAGTTTTCTTATTCCATGTACCTTGGGAAATTCAATCACATGTGATGCTTTAGCCAACCTTGGCGCAAGTATAAATCTTATGCCATACTCGTTGTATGCAAAACTTTCAATCAAAACATTGAAACCAACAAGAATGAGTATCCGATTAGCCAACCATACTATCCAGTATCCTGTTGGAGTAGCTAAAAATATGCTTGTTCAAGTTGGGAAATTTGTTTTTCTTGTTGATTTTGTGATCCTTGAGATGGAGGAAGATAGCAAAGTTCCATTAATTCTAGGAAGACCTTTCCTAAATACTGCAGATGCTATCATTCGAGTAAAAAACAAAGAACTCAACCTTGGAGTTGGGGATGAAAGAATTTCTTTTTCGATTAATCAAGCGATGAAGTATTCTCATGCGAATGATGACACTTGTTATAGAGTTGATGTTATCGATGATATAACAGAAGAAACATTCGATGAGTTGCTTGATGAAAGAATTAAGACTCATAAAACATCTGGACAAATCAGTGATGAAGATCTCGATAGAGAATTCGTTGAATTTATGCAGATTGACACCGAAGAAATTTCGGAGGAAGAAAATACTAACTTTGAAGAGTTGGAATTCAATTATGATATGAGAATCACAACCTCAATTGAAGAACCGCCAGTAGATCTAGTCTTGAAACCTCTCCCTGATCATTTGGAATATGCATTTTTGGAAGGAAATTCTCTTCTTCCAGTTGTCATATCTTCAGAACTTAAACCAGATGAAAAGGAACGACTAGTTTCTATACTCAAAAAGCATAAAGAAGCTTTTGCTTGGAAAACTTCTGATATTCCTGGAATAAGTCCAAACTTTTGCAAACATAAAATAAATCTTGAAACTGATTCTAAACCAGTTGTTCAAAGACAACGAAGACTCAATCCAAATATGAAGGAAGTAGTTAAGAAAGAAATAATCAAACTTCTTGATGCTGAAATTATTTATCCTATTGAGGATAGCTCATGGGTGAGTCCTGTTCACTGTGTTCCTAAGAAAGGAGGAACAACTGTCGTAACTAATGAACATAATGAACTTGTTCCTACAAGAACTATCACTGGTTGGCGGGTATGCATTTCTTATAGAAAATTAAATGATGCCACCAGAAAAGATCATTTTCCATTACCGTTCATGGATCAAATGTTGGAAAGACTTGCGGGGAACAAATACTTTTGTTTTCTTGATGGATATTCCGGTTACTTTCAAATTCCAATTGATCCAGCTGATCAAGAAAAAACTACATTCACGTGTCCGTTCGGCACCTATGCTTATAGGCGTATGCCTTTTGGTCTTTGTAACGCACCAGCAACATTTCAAAGATGCATGATTGCTATTTTTCAACATATGCTTGAAACCTCCATGGAAGTATTTATGGATGATTTTTCAGTATTTGGAGACTCATTTGAGTCGTGCCTTTCCAATCTTGATAAAATGCTTGAAAGATGCAAAACTTCTCATCTCGTACTTAATTGGGAAAAATGTCATTTTATGGTGACAGAAGGAATTGTCCTTGGTCACAAGATTTCGAGTAAAGGAATCGAAGTTGATAAAGCAAAAATTGATGCTATTGCTAAGTTACCACCCCCAACTAACGTTAAAGGCGTTAGAAGTTTTTTAGGACACGCGGGATTTTACCGTCGATTCATTATAGATTTTTCAAAAATATCTCGTCCAATGACGAAATTGCTTGAAAAAGATTTTGTCTTTGACTTCAATGAAGAGTGCATCAAGGCATTCGAAACACTAAAAAACAAGTTAACAAATGCACCAATTATGGTTTCGCCAAATTGGTCACTGCCATTTGAACTCATGTGCGATGCAAGTGATTATGTTGTTGGAGCAGTATTAGGACAGCGAGATGGTAAACATTTTCGTCCTATATATTTTGCTAGCAAAACCTTGAATAGTGCACAACAAAACTACACAGTGACTGAAAAAGAACTGTTAGCTGTAGTTTTTGCATTCGACAAATTTCGTTCCTATCTTGTTTTATCAAAAACAATTGTATTCACCGATAATTCAGCTCTGAAATATCTGTTTGCTAAACAAGATGCAAAACCACGTCTTATCCGATGGATTTTATTGCTTCAAGAGTTTGACATTGAAATCCAGAATAAGAAAGGTGCAGAAAATGTGGCGGCAGATCATTTATCCAGATTAGAAAATCCAAATTTGGAGGAACTCGGTGAAAACGAGATTGATGATTACTTTCCCGACGAAACTCTTATGGAAATTGAAAATGAAGAAGTTCCATGGTTTGCTGATTATGCAAATTATTTAGTTGGAGGAATATTACAAAAAGGTCTATCTCATGCTGAGCGTAGTAAATTCTTCACAGATTTAAAATATTATTTTTGGGATGAACCGTATCTATTTAAAATGTGCCCCGATGGTATAATAAGAATATGCGTGCAGGGTTCCGAAACTCGAAAAATTCTTGATGAATGTTATCACGGCCCAACCGGAGGACATTATGGACCATCCACCACCGCTAAAAAGTTTTTGATGCGGGATTTTATTGGCCAACAATTTTTAAAGAAGCACATACACTTGTGCGGAATTGTGACGCATGCCAAAAAACTGGTAATCTTTCTCGTAGAGACGAAATGCCACAAAAAAACATCCAAGTTTCTGAGATATTTGATATTTGGGGAATTGACTTCATGGGTCCTTTTCCTAAATCTCATAAATTCGAATACATACTCGTTGCAGTAGATTATGTTTCCAAATGAGCGGAAGCAGAAGCTCTACCCACTAACGATGCATGAGTAGTTGTGAATTTTCTCAAAAAGCTTTTCTCTCGATTCGGAATTCCGAAAGC
This sequence comes from Artemisia tridentata subsp. tridentata, assembly GCA_021014915.2. Lineage (NCBI taxonomy): Eukaryota > Viridiplantae > Streptophyta > Magnoliopsida > Asterales > Asteraceae > Artemisia > Artemisia tridentata. The sequence continues at coordinate 332,739,052 of CP139502.1, forward strand.
TTTGATAAGCGATAGAGGAACTCATTTCTGCAACCATCAAATGGAAAAAGCTATGAAACGATATGGGGTCCATCATCGTTTCTCAACAGGATACCATCCTCAGACAAGTGGTCAAGTCGAAAACACCAATAAAGCTTTAAAAAGAATACTTGAAAAAACAGTTAAGGATAATCCTTCTGTTTGGTCAAGAAAACTTGATGATGCTTTATGGGCGTTTAGAACCGCATATAAAACTCCAATTGGTACAACCCCGTACAGACTAATATATGGAAAGACTTGTCATTTACCGTTTGAAATTGAACATCGTGCTTACTGGGCATTGAGACAATGTAATCCTGATTTAAAAATCGCTGGAGAAAAACGATTCTTGCAATTGCATGAACTCGATAAATTGAGACTCCAAGCATATGAAAATTCAAAACTATACAAAGCTCGAACAAAAGCTTATCATGATAGGAAGCTAAGAATCCGTAAAGAATTCAAGGCTGGAGACAAAGTTCTTTTGTTCAATTCGAATTATAAATTCAAAGCTCCTAAACTGAGAATCAAATGGTTTGGTCCATTCGTGGTAAAACATGGTTTTCCATCCGGATATGTCGAATTGTATGATAAGAAGGGTGGAACTTTCATTGTTAATGGACATCGAATCAAATTATACCATGATGAGGAGCAATTAAATGAAATGTCAAGTGAGGAAATTCCACTTGAACTGCTCGATAAAAAGAAATATACTGCTATTCCATTCATGGCACCTTTTCCAGCCGATTATAAAAAAGTAATACAATGGGCTGCGGAAACTGGTTACATTTGGGATGTTCTCCCTAGAACTTGCAATACCGCGAAGTTACATGATATTGATAAAACTGGAAAAGGAATAGTAAAAGAAAATGTGGTGTATATTCCAAAGATGTCAGGAAAGAATCTTAATACAAACCACCAAAGTAAGAGAGATTGAGTCAGGCTGATGACTCATTAATAAATTTAGCGCTTCTCGGGAGGCAACCCGTGTGTTTTTTTTTTATGCCCCGATGGTTTCACCATAAGTGTGGGGGCCTTAATATTATGAATAACAAAATACAAAAATATTTTGCATTTTTGTGTGTTTTTGTTTTGATGATTATGCAGGTTAGGATGCTTGATCTTGAAATCAAATGGAATCCTCCTATTCCAAAGCTCAGGCAATATCATTTCTCTTATGTTTCATTTCCCTATTTTTATGATTTTTATCGTTCTTAACATTGAGGACAATGTCAAACTTAAGTGTGGGGGGAGGAAATAGGAAATGATCTAGACTTTTAAATTTTTCTATAATTTGAGCCTATTTTTTAATTTGTTTGCCCCTTTTATCTAGTTGTTTTCGCACGTTGAGAATATTGATAAAGAATAACTAGATTAATCCACTAATAAAACATGTAATTTTTGAAAATTTGAGATGTGTCCTGATTGGCATTGCAGTCCATTTTTGGATTGATAACATTGACAGCACAACCATAACCCATTCCACTAAATTTGTGAGGATTTGAAGCCTATTCTTATATAGCATATATCTTTTATGCTCTAATCTTTTTGCTATGAGTGTGCCAGTGATCTTATTTATTCTAGAACTTGTACATGCAAATCATTACCAGACCGTAGTGAGATCACACTCGTGTGATATAAGTGTATTCGCGTGATAAGAGGCAACCTTAGGAATTAAACCAAATGGCCTTCCATTTTACATATATTGATATATTAGCTAGCCAAATTGGTTAGTTAACCTTCCATGGACCCATTTGTTAGCACTCATTTTTAGTGCTAGATTCCATTAGTTCACCCTCCGAGCCAGTCTTTTCATTTTGTTACACCAGAAAAATATAAAAATATTTCTCACCTTTAGCCTTAACCTTACCTATAGTCAAGTCTTGGTTGGTTACTAGCTACTTGGAAAGATGGTTGTTACGTGGGAATCCTTGAAAATGAGAAAGTTGCAAACTCCATGATAATCTCGTGGATGATCTATTGGTATCTTATGAAAAAAAAAAAAAAAAAAAAAAAAAAAGAGAATAAGTCATCGTCATTGTTGGATGACATGGATAGCCAATGAGCTATGAATGTATGATATCAAGGAAAAATCTCAATCTCAAAGGAAGTGGTTGATGTAGCTAGTAGCACTTGGTTGTAGACTTTGGCTATTTGTAAAGTTTTCAATATTAAAACCAATCATATATATCTCATGTCTTATCCCTACCCTTTTGACTTTGTGAAGTTATCAAGTGTAATGTCATGTAGTGACCATCCGATTTCTTGAGGAATGAGATAGCGTTGTTAGCGATCTAAGGTTATCCTTGGTGACCATCCGTTATTTAATAATTCGAGACTTCGTTGTTAGCGAGCTATTATGTTTTGCATGAGATAGTTTCACATCAGTCTTATATAACCCTTGAAACCTTAAACCCGAATAAAAGTCCTCTTAGATGTTTACACTTGGTGCTTACGCCACGTCGGTGGAGTTTTGTTTCTTGTACAAGCTTATGGTAATATTTAGATTATATCTGAGCAATGAGTGTGATTTTCTTTTATATTCAATCACTAAACAAATGAGTGTTGAGTGAATCATACTTCATTTTCCTTTCGTGAGGTGTCTTAATATGTTATCAGGCAAGAGAATCATTAAGGTATTGTCAAACATCTCATCTTTTCATTTATAAGCCTAAATAGATGGATCTTATCTTGTATTTGTGCTTGATAGATTTGCATCTCATTTTTATCATATGGATTTATTTCTTAAAAGCTAGATTTGCTTGGGGGCAAGCCACTAGTACAAAAACGACCTATGGTCACACATGGTCGATTTGGAACAGCCATACATTCAAATATTTGTGTGGCTGAAGGTAGGTAAATTGACAGCATTTACGAATTAGTCACACATGAGCATTTCGAATGTGTGACCATAAGAACTCTATTGCCACACAATCGACCCTTATGTGACTAAACGTAACTGGTGATTTTGTTCCAGATCATTTAGTCACATATGCATTTGGAACGTGTGACAAATACAAGTAACCTTGATGCCATATATGGTCACACTAAACTTATAGTCACATTTGCTTCTAATAGTATGACCAAATGCCATATACGGTCACACAAAACAGTTTGTCACACATTATTTAAGTGTAGCCAAAATCCAGTACATATAGTCACACTAAACAGTTTGTCACACATTATTTAAGTGTAGCCAAAACATGATTTGTGTGACTAAATGTTAACAAAGGCCACACAAAAACCAAATTAATGTGGCAAGTGGATGATCAATAGTCACACAAAATACACATTCCTTCACTTTAAATAGCATATGGTCACACTTATTAACACTTTTGGTCACTTGATGGTTAGTTGTATGTGACTAAATACACTCCCAAAAACATGCTTTGTGTGACTAAATGTTAGTAAAGGCCACACAAAAACCAAATTCATGTGGCAAGTGGATGATCAATAGTCACACATTTGAACAGTGTGACCAAATATCATATATAGTCACACTTTTGGTTTTATAGTTCAAATATTTTATAAACTGATTTTACAAAATTTCTCAAATTTTGATATTGGCTCACATATTTTCACTACTCCCGCTCACCTTTTTCCCCAAAAATCAAATTTACGTTTTCATTCTCCCTCAAATACTTATAGTCACATATTTTTACCACTCCCGCCCACTATTTTCACTACTCCCACATTTATCTCATCCTCTTTCTCTCTTCTCTATTCTATAATCAAAACACAGAGGCGAGAGGCGAAACCTTACAGGGAAAGCATCGATTCGTTTTCCATCATCTCAGGTATCGTCATGATTCTATAATCAAAACACACAATTAGATTCAATCACAAAGAATCAAATCGTTTGTAAAAAAAGGAAAGAGATTGTACAGAGTGGTAATTAGGGTTAGGGTTTTGATTATGATTATACTGCATCAACAATGTATTTCACTATAAGTTATATTGTTTTGTGCAGAAGTTGATTTTTTTGCTAAAGTTTCTGAGAAACGGCAGCAGCAGAGAAAGAAAAAGGAGCCAATGTCCATCCAATCACCTGAGAAAATTGAACAAAGTTGTACACCTTCAGATGTTATTACAAGTACGATGATTTTTTTCAACATTAATTTTAATAAAACCCTTGTTACTGTGTAGTTGGATTTTAGGGAAGTCAGTTATCACGGATGAAAATGTTAGGAAAGCTAGGGAGTACTATGCTTGTCTCTTAGTTTGATTAAAAAAAAATGCAAATCCTCTTTTTTGACCCTTGCTAGCAATATGCATGTTTAGAGTTTTTGCGCTGTTGCTAATCCCCATGGTATGTATTAAATTACTGATTCAATTATGACAATTATAAGTGATGCTGAATAGCTCATTTCCATAGCTTCATTCTATGGTTCATTAGCTTGAGATATTTACAGATAGGACATGCTTGTATGTCTGTATAATCTTAAAGACAGGGGACCAATGTATTTGTCATTCACTCGTCACATATTTTCTTTCTCATTAAAATGGTATAGCAACCTTGTAAAATAATAATAGCCTGTTATTTAAGCTAATTCCCAAACCTTAAGGAATCACATAGTTCCTTATTTTTTGTACGCTCTATACAATAAACAGTCTTTTAACATTTTTTAAAGTTTTAAAGTCGTGCACATCTTTTCAAGATATCAATCTGCTCACCATCCTATTAAGCATAAGTGTTCTCTTCCCTCAATATATGCCAGTGCCAGCGCAATGATTTCCGGCATATGTTTAATATTGTTTTGATGTGGCTTTGAAGATTCAAAGAGCCCTCGGAAGCCCCGAAGACGAACTAGCTCTACACCAAAGAAGCGCCAGACTAGTTTCACTCCAGAGAAGCGACAAAGGAATGCAACGCCATCTAGAAATGCCAGTAATGGTGCCCAAAGTGAAAATTCCTCTGATGTAATGCTGGCTAGTCCCCCTAAACCAATACCTGATCTTCGGTTAGAGGCAAAAAAGGCGGCAGAGGTTAGTGCTAATTATAGTTCTCTGTGGTAAATTAAAATAAATGTAGCTTTGTATGTGAATATGCAAATCAACTATTTGTGTGTGAACTGTAAATATTGTCTTTGTAAATACAGCCTTTGTAACCTTTATGCTCTATGGCCAGAATCTTTATCAATATTTTTCTTTCTGGATTCTGAAATCGTTTTATCCTTGTCTATCTGGAAAATTCACGTATATTTGCAGGAAGGCAAATACATCCTTTCTTTTCATGTAGGAAATTTGGCAAGAAAAACACTGGGAATACTGGCACAGAGAATAATTGGTGCCATGTTGAGAGAAAGGGAGGCAACAACGATTTCAGCCCTGTTCACATATTTGAGAAAAAGGAGGCAAGGAACATTGACCTGATCTTAGCTATCTACTCTACCTAATTTATCACTACTTGAATGCCTACTTTTAATATTTAGTTTATTACATCCTATCTAAAAAACACCTTTGGTCACTGTTTGCTTAATTGGTTGTGTGATTAAATATTACAAAAGGCCACACACACAAAAATTAATGTGGCAATTGGATGATCAATAGTCACACAAAATACAAATTTCTTCTCTTTAAACGGCATATGGTCACACTTATTAACACTTTTGGCCACTTTATGATTTATTGTATGTGACTAAATACCCAAAAGAAAAATGCTTTGTGTGACTAAATGTAACAAAAGGCCACACAAAAATAAAATTCATGTGGCCATTGGATGATCAATAGTCACACAAAACACACATTTCTTCACTTTAAACACCATATGGTCACACTTATTCACACTTTTGGCCACTTTATGATTTATTGTATGTGACTAAATACCCAAAAAAAAATGCTTTGTGTGACTAAATGTAACAAAAGGCCACACAAACATACAATTCATGTGGCCATTGGATGATCAATAGTCACACAAACCACACATTTCTTCACTTTAAAGAACATATGGTCACACTTATTCACATTTTTGGCCACTTTATGATTAATTGTATGTGACTAAATACCCAAAAGAAACATGATTTGTGTGACTAAATGGTACAAAAGGCCACACAAAAACCAAATTTATGTGGCAATTGGATGATCTATAGTCACACAAACCATACATTTCTTCACTTTCAACACCATATGGTCACACATATTAACACTTTTGGCCACTTTATGGTTAATTGTATGTGACTAAATATACAAAAAGAAAATGCTTCGTGTGACTATAAGAGTTTTTGGTCACACAAAGCTGATTAATCCAACTAAAATTGTACCTATTTAGTCACACATTTTAACGTTTTGGTTACTCTTTTGTAAGTGAGACTAAAAAGAACCAAAACATGTGACCGTAGGTACCCTATGGTCACACCACCTTTAGTCACACACACGAAAAAAACCATGTGTGACTATATGTATATCGTCACACATATTTGGTGTAACCAATTCCACTTTTTGTTCTAGTGAGCAAAGTATAATGTGGGGGATTTGATAACGCTCAAATCTAACATGTTTTAGTCGCGTTATTTCTATATTTATGCATTGTATTTGGTTGAATTTATGAACGTATTATGCTTAAAAAGTGTAAAAGATGTATTTTAGTTCAGGTTCGATCAAGTTCAAGGAAAAGCTTAAAAGATGTGGAAAAGTTGTCAAATTAAGAGCTTATGCACAAATGTAGAAATCATCTCAAAATACAAGTTTTGGAAGGATTGATAAAGATGGAGAATCAAGATTAAAATGGTTTTTAAGTTGAAGAAAAGTGCATGAAAAGATTAATGTTAGAGATCATATTCTAAACCCTAGGTTTCTATCTCATGCCTAAGGTTTAAGAAGTCACTTCCATGCCTAAGGTTTAGTATCCAAACCTTAGGTCCAGCAATATTAAAGACTTCTATGTTGCATTAAAAGAAAGAGTTAAGTGCCATTATTCATCTATTAATTCAACTCCTTCATTATGACACTTGGAGCCCAAGATGTATGCTTGTTGGCCAAGGGTAATCTCCCTATATACATGAAGAGAGAAAGACAAAGAAACACAACATCAATATACAATAAACTACAACAAAAATCTGTCATAATTTTCTCTTAAATTTGGGGCGACAAGAGGAAGAAAAACGCAGGAAAAGGAAGCTAAACTCTCACCAATCATTACTTCAATTACGCAAGGATCGTTGTTGATTATTTCACAAGTGTTCTTCATTACTTGTAATCATCATTACAACATTTTGTAAGACTATTCAATCATGTTTACTAGTGATAAATTTCTTATGATTATTACTTTGTTTACCATGAGTGGCTAAGTGCCTTATGCACTTGCCTAGATGATGTTTGATTTATGATTCATTTGATTGATTATGACTTATTGGTTCTAACACAAAAGAAAAGTTAACACTAAGAACGAATTGTGCTATCTTGAGTTTTCTCCACCAAAGGGTTGTTAAGTTTGGGTAATTTCTAATAATGTATTGGGTTGAAAAAGACATTGTTAGTGAATTAGTTGTAAACCTTTGTCTATGAGGGTTTTACCTTATGTATTGACCATTTCATAAGAAACTTAATCTAACTTGGAAAACTAAATAGTGTGGTTGTTAATTATTTGTGAAACGAAAGCGAATCGGGTAATTGAGTTGTGTTAATCTTGGATTGATCAATTTTGAAATATTGTTTTTTATAATCTCTAAATCTTGACGAGGATTGAAAGTGTGGGAAACAATATAATTAGTACACCACTAATCGAATTGGAACACCATCTAATTTGTTGATCATAATCAAATGGAACCAATGTCATAATCATGTCAAAGGAATTATGTGAACTAGTCTAGGCAAGTGTAGTCTTTTAATTATTGAATTTACATCATCTTCCTTTGCTTGCTAACTAGAATCGATAAGTTGAATTGCTCTTTATTTACAAAAACATCCCATCGTACAAACAAAACAAATCCTAGTGAACGACCTCGGCTTACCTCAATTATCTCTTACTACACACGGACGAGTATACTTGCTCGTATGTGTTTCGTTTGAATCATTGGTAAATCGTGTTAAAAATTTTAAAACTTGTTCTCCTAACGGGTATATCCCTTGAAACACATCACAAGTTTAGGGGAGGATTGTTAGGAATTAAATGTTCAAGGTATTGGTTTTGTATTAGTACTGCTGAAAATTAATACTAATAGTACTAATGGAGTTAGCACTGCTAGTATAAGTTGAAGATTGTTGAAGATATAACAAACAGTACTAACTGCTGAGTTAGTACTGCTAGTATATGAGAGGATCTAAACACACTTAGAATGTGTTGAGGATACTTTGAGTTTATATCAACAAGTATGCGGAATCTACTTGGTGATACTTAGAAGATTAGTTTGATGTAACAGTAATGCAATGTTTGTATGAAAAATGAACACTGAATATAACTCCAAACAATTCAATATTATTACATATAATACGAGTGATCTCTGATATCACTAGGGTTACAAAACCTTGAATCTTAACAAAAATGTATCTCTGTGTGTATTAAACATCTAACCTAGGACCTCCTTTCATAGTACAAGGAGTCCTTTACAAGATAAGTATCTACTCGTATAATTCTAACTAAATAAGATATACATACAATCTTTTCCATACTTATCCTTCTACACGTCTTCTAGAGCAGTATCTTCATGCAGCAGTCTTCTATACTAGCAGTACTAACTTAGCAGTTTGTACTGTTAGTTATCTTCAACAGTCTTGAACTTACACTAGCAGTTTGTACTGTTAGTGTTATTTTCAGCAATACTAAGTCAAAACTAAGTCTTCAACATTTAATTCCTAACAATCCTCCCCTAAACTTGTGATTTACCCTAAATCAACAAGTTTCTGAATTAAATACTTACCTTGTGGGATCGTGAGGATTCTTCCAAACACTATAATGTTAGTCTCAGTCTTAGTCTTTTAGCCTTCATGTCTTCTGCTTGATGAAATATTTTTCTCACCAATTCTCTTGCCATTTCTGACTCTTCATCAACTTGAAGGCTAACTACTAACATGACATTTAAAATTCCTTCTCTCAATGGATAGTCTCTCTCAACTAGCATGTAGACATCCACTCCTTTTTAGTTGACACCTGATGAACACCACAATTATCAAATAGTCTCCAAGTAGTAGCCAAGTCATGGGCTTGAAATCTACATAGAACATCTTCTGAATCAGGCTCATACAGCCTCTTCAGTTCCACCCATAACTCCTTGTCTTTATCTTCAGTAGGATCAGTAGACTTGAATCTATCTTGAACTAAACTCCACAGCTTGTCCAAGTCTTCTCTATCAAAAGATTTTATCAGATCTTCAAAATACTTATACACTTCTGATTATCCTCATACTCTGATAATTTTCCAGCCTTTCTTAAATGTATCTTGATGTATCTCCCAATTAATTATAGGGTGTTTAGCCAAAATGGGATCCACATTTAATGTATCTAGAATTACTACCATCATACCATGAAGTTGTTCATCAGTTAACACTTCTTCTTCTTCTTCTTCAACTGTTTCTTCTTCTTTTTCTACCTCAGTCCTTTGTTTCTTGGACTCCTCTGATTCTAATTGCTCACCCGCTCTTTTATCTCCTCTGCTTGTCTCAATAGTCTCTGAATAACCTCTTAAGAAATTATGAATTCTTCTATAAGCAATGAAGTATAGCTTTTCTATTTCTTCATAAGACCTTCCATTGAAATGTTGTTCTTTCCAATAGTCTTGATGCTTCAGATAATCTTTCATGTAGTTGTTGAGCTCTTGTAGGAGGTTTCTTTTTTGCAGCTTGCTTCTTGCTTTGACTTTTTCTTATCTGCTCCAATAGATCACTGATTGCTTGTTCTTGTGCTTCAGTTGAGAACTGTGACCTTTCCTCCTCTTGCATCCTTGCAGCAAATTCCCTAACAGCTTGTTCTTGAGTAGCTTTTTCTTGTTCTTATCTGAGTAGCTTCTGTTCAACCATGAACGGAGCAATTCTTTCTTCTTCAGCTGCTCTTGCTACTTTTTCAGCATAAAGACTTTGAGCAAGCTCTTTCTCATGAGCAATTTGAGCTTGAAATTTCAGACTTATCTTCTTGTATGGCTTTTCTTCTATCATCACACTTTTTCCCTTGTCTGCTCTTGGTCTTCTTGTGTAAACGGCACCAGCAATACCTTTTTCTTCACTAGCAGTACCTTCTTGATCAAGAGCAGTACCTTGTTGACCTTGAGCAGTTTCTTCCATAGGATCATCTGACCTCCCCTGAGTGTCAGATCCCTCTTGAACCAATGAGACATTGGGGTCTTCATCTATCTCAGCTATCTTCCTCCCCTATTTTGAAGACTTCTCACCCTTTTTTATTTATCTTGATCATCATCTGAACTGGAAGAAGTAGATGATTCCACCATGTGAGTTGATCTTTTTCTTTGAAAAGTCTCGACTTTCTGCTCCAACTTCTTCACCTTCAAAACAAGTTAGGTGTAGACGCTTCCAAAGACTTTCTTGTGTGTTGAGAGCTCATCCTCCAAGCTAGTAACTTTAACTGTCAATTGTGTACATAAATCCATCAATTCATTAAGTTTCTGACTGCCCTCAGCACTTCCTGAGGTGTGACCTTCAGGGAGAGGTGCATCATGGGGCATAGACTCAGACTCCACCACATGGTGAGCCTCTAAGCTACCCAATTGTTCCAGTTGGTTTGGGATTCCACCACTAGTACCTGGTTCAAAAGAACTGGGTACTATAGGTGTTGCCATAGGTTGGGTCTTACTTATGTTACCCCTTTCCTACCCAGCTTCTAAGCCTGTAACAGCAGTGGCATTCCTTACGATACTAACATAGTCAGCCTCATCTGCACCTTGGGAATGGGTAGGAACTCTGTGTTGAGGAACAACAGAGCCCTCTCTGGATAAACTCCTAGTTGCTGATGAAGTTGGTTGTAAGGCTGATTGTGATGAGCTTGTGGGTGTGTATTAGGGGTCAACTTGGGTTGTTGACCCTTCACCCTGTGCCTGTAACATAGAATCAAAGAAAGGCACTTCTACCCCCACTATACCCTTTTGAGGCCATCCTCATATTACTAAAAAGTTTTTGGATAAGTGTTGGTGTTTGATAAACAGTTTGGTGAGGTAGAAAATGACTTTGCCTCATGTTCAAAATTGTTTGAATGAACCTTGGATACATAAATTTTTTTGATTTACTATCCATATTCTTTACCATTCCTTCAAAAATAAGTTTTGAAAAATTGGAAGTCCTATTGGTTGATAAGCAAATGAGAGCAGTTGCAATATTGCTACTGAACTGTTCCCATAAAGTTTTCTTAGGACTTAAACAATGAAGGATGGTATGAATTCAAAATCTCCATTGTGGGGCAAAAAACCCGTTTTGAAAAGTTAAAGACTGTGATGTGGTGTTATACCCCATTCTGGATAGTATTTGAAAATTTTCAGTATTTGGCAAGTTACTAATACCATTGTCATCAGATAGTTGGAGATGCATCCTAACTGATGATTCAGTAAGAGTAATGTTTTTGCCATCTACTGTTGCATTAAGTTCTTTGTCTCCAGTTTCAATAGTTCTAATAGTGACAGTCTGTCAAAACTGCTTGATTTGGGAGACATAGATAGTAGGATTTAGAGTTAAAGAATACCTTATATGAGAAGCATTCAAGAAATCCACTATCTAATGAAATTGTGCACCCTCCTCTGTTTTCTCCAAAAAGGCCATCATATTGTGCTTGTCGACAAAAGATAAAGTCGGCATACTTGTCAGTAAAATTTTGATTTGACTGCTGGGATTTGAGTAATTAGGTTAGAAAGTAGGTTGAGATAAGTGAATTGAGATATTTTATAAGACTTGTTAGGGTTTCTAGTGGACCGACTTCAATTAAAGATAACTTTAGATTGAAGAAAAGTGAATATAATAGATTAAAAATGAAAATATCCAAAAAGGAAACCCTTAAGTAAGGATTTTGACCAGTAAAAATCTCAACAACTTCTCAACGGCTATATTCAAAAAGCGGTTATTACTCATCAGTACAAACGACTATCCAACAGTACAAACTTTAGCCTAGCAGTACTAACTTTGGCCTAGCAGTACTAACTTTTTGGAAAATCTTTAACTCAGCAGTATTAACTCAATTTTTGATTAAAACAATACTGCATATCAACATTTTGAAGGGATTAAGTGTAAAGACAGACACTGATAGAACTTATGCACGCCATCATCAAATAAGTTCTTGGACCGTTTTGGACTCTAGATTGTTTAGACCTTGATCTAGGATAAACAATAAAGATTTAATGATTTGCAGCTTGAAGATCCTTGATGATATGCATGCTTAAGGGGAAGTTCGTTTATCTTTCAAACATATTAACTTCAGGGGAAGTTCGTGCTTACTTGGTTTTGTCATTATCAACTAGGGGAAGATTGTTGGGAATTATATTTGAGTTGATAAGACAAAACAATGAAAGATGAGGGACTTATGGAGACAAAGGATGAAACTTCACAAAAGATAAAGATTACAAAAGATCTTTTATATTTATAGAATATATTCTTTGTAACCCTAATCCTCTATTATATAAAGAGGGTTAGAGGCGTAGGTTTTTGGTGTGTGTGTCAAGATGTAGATGTCTATGAATGGTGTAGGTCGTGGCTAGGCATCGAGTTCATACAACGGATGCCTAGGTTTTGTAATTGTTAGTGTTAAAGATGACGGCGAAGAACCTTGACAATAATAATGATCAAAACATGATGCACAGCGGAATAACAAAAGATTCATTATTATTATCAAGGTTCTTCGCCATCATCTTTAACACTAACAATTACAAAACCTAGGCATCCGTTGTAGGAACTTGATGCCTAGCCACGACCTACACCATTCATAGACGTCTACATCTTGACACACACACCAAAAACCTACGCCTCTAACCCTCTTTATATAATAGAGGATTAGGGTTACAAAGAATATATTCTATAAATATAAAAGATCTTTTGTAATCTTTATCTTTTGTGAAGTTTCATCCTTTCATTGTTTTGTCTTATCAACTCAAATATAATTCCCAACAATCTTCCCCTAGTTGATAATGACAAAACCAAGTAAGCACGAACTTCCCCTGAAGTTAATATGTATGAAAGATAAACGAACTTCCCTTAAGCCATGCATATCATCAAGGATCTTCAAGTTGCAAATCATTAAATCTTCTTCCCCTTTTTGTCATGATCAATAGGGGACTAAAGTATGCAACTTTGATTTTCTTAACCACGAGCTAGTACCATACATCCAACTTAGTCTTCCAATGTCTTGAATCTCCCTCCATTAATGAACACCAAAACGCTTTCTTTTATAAATGAATCCAAGACAGAAAAATCCCAAATCTTCAGTAAAAATACCAACGAGCAATTATAAAAACCTTCACCTCGATGTAGCATATAAATGGTTACACATTTAAACAATAAGCTTCTCCTGAAACCCATATGTTAACCATTTGAAAGAACTTGTCGAATAACTAACCAACAATAATAAGGAACACCATGTTGTACCATCCATGAATGAGCATCCTAATTCCGCTAGGTTTGAAAGATGACAACAATAATATACGATATCATGCTGTAGTAAACAATAAAGAATAGTTCTTTATCCGAAACCAAAAATCCAATCTCTTCTGGTGTGTGTCTCTTCCCCTGTGTGTGTGCTAAATCAATAACCAATGCTTCCCCTTACTGCTTGTAACTCAATCATATATTTCAAACCAAACACTACTAGCAGTAGAATGAAAAATGCGTAGCAGTAGAATAAATTATATTGAGCAGCAACAACATTTTGCGTAGCAGCAGTATTAATCTTATGCGCAGCAGCAGAAACATAAACGTAGCAGTAGGAATATTATATAGAGCAGTAGAATTAAATACCACTAGCAGCACAAACAATGTAGAGAGCAGCAGTATAAATATTCAAGCAGTACAAAATTAGATCACGTGCTCTCACCATTGACTCCACGATCAGATGATTAAATCAAACACAACTGCTGTTGACGCCACGATCATTACAAAAGGGCTGAGTTAAATTCATTCTGTTGTATTCTTTGCATATTACCCAGTACGACCAATCGAATCTTACAAAATAATACCAGATTGCACTATGCGACAACTCACAATCAATATCCCATATTCACAAAACAATATTAATTCGTGATCCAAGCAAAAGATTCGTGTCCCACATGCAATATTCTTCAAATCCGAATTAAGAAATACAAGGTTACCTTTTGATGTCCACTTGCATATGATAACTATTAAATTAAATATACCGACCCACGATCTCAGTCAATGGATAAAAATTTGTTTTGCCGTATAACCTTTTTGTCGCCACATTGATTATAAAACTTTTGCAAATCTGCTTTCTCCAACGATTTGACCAATGGAATTAGTGCAATGTTTTATTAAAAATTTACCTTTGTCGCTGCTTTCTTGATCAGTCAACTTCAACCAATTGTACAATAAACTGATCTACGAGACACCATCCAAAGCTGCTTATCTTCGACTATAAAAACCTTATAGAATCCCTAGATCGAGAGCCCCCCGCTCTGATACCACTTGATAGAACTTATGCACGCCATCATCAAATAAGTTCTTGGACCGTTTTGGACTCTAGGTTGTTTAGACCTTGATCTAGGATAAACAATAAGCACAATAATAATGATCAAAACAAGATGCACAGCGGAATAACAAAAGATTCATTATTATTATCAAGGTTCTTCGCCATCATCTTTAACACTAACAATTACAAAACCTAGGCATCCGTTGTAGGAACTCGATGCCTAGCCACGACCTACACCATTCATAGACGTCTACATCTTGACACACACACCAAAAACCTACGCCTCTAATCCTCTTTATATAATAGAGGATTAGGGTTACAAAGGATATATTCTATAAATATAAAAGATCTTCTGTAATCTTTATCTTTTGTGAAGTTTCATCCTTTGTCTCCATAAGTCCCTCATCTTTCATTGTTTTGTCTTATCAACTCAAATATAATTCCCAACAGACACTTAATCAAATTTCGGTTTAATGCAACCTCTGGTTGTGTGAGAACTAATATTTTTAGTTACAAAATGGTAGAGAGTGAGTTAGATCAGTTACTATCTGGCTAACTATGCCATCAATTCGTATGCAAAAACATCATAATAAGATTCAAGAAATAAATTTTAAAGAATCTCCCAACTCAGGTGTAAAACCTTGGTTAAGGGATCCCTAAATTCTGTCCATCATCAATCTATTATATTAGCAACCAATCCACCATTTCCTGCTCACACAATGTACTAGTAAATCCCTTATGCTTAAACAGTCCATGAAGTTATTCTAAACTTCACAATTTCAAACTCCATACCTGCAAATGTTAGTCCAAAACCAAGAAAACAAAATGCAAAGCATTTGCTTCATAGCAGTATAAAAATATGACTAACAGTTCAAACATAACAGTCCTAATTTGTACAAGCAGTACAAACTATAAACAGCAGTACTAATTAACATATCTAGCATTACAAATCCAATTTCATGTACAAAAACACAAGGATTTAGAAACTTTAAGGATTAAGGATTCCAATACTTGCTACCAAGTATTGAAACCTTCCAACATTAAAAGCTTTGGTGAGAAGATCTGCAAAATTTTGATCAGTATGAATTTTAACAACCTGAACTAACTTTTTCTCATTGCAGTCTCTTATAAAATGATGCCTAATTTCTATGTGTTTTGTTTTAGAATGTTGCACAGGATTTTTAATAATGCATATTGCACTGCTATTGTCAATATATATCATGGTATTCATAAAATTGTACCCATAGTCAAGCAGCTGATTCTGAATCCATAGAACTTGACCACATCAACTTGCAGCAGCTACATACTCAGCTTCAGTTGTAGAAGTTGCCACAATTGTCTGCTTCTTGCATTGCCATGATATAAGTCTGCAACTTAGGAACTGACAACCACCTGTTGTTGATTTCCTATCCTGACTAGCACCAGCATAGTATTTATCTGAGTATGCCACCAGATCAAAAGGAGATACCCTAGGATACCATAGACCCAACTTAGGTTGACCCTTGAGGTACCTAAAGATCCTCTTCACAACAACTAAATGTGAAGTCTTGGGATTAACTTGAAACCTTGCACATGCACACATAGAAAACATAATATCTGGTCTTGATGAATTCAGACACATCAAGGACCCAATCATAGACTTGTAGGTGTGTAAATCAACACTTTCTCCATCCGCATCCTTAAGCAAAGGTGTGAGGATTTAAAACACTTAGGATGTTACTCCCTTATGATGTGTTTAGGATACTTTGAGGTTATACTGTTAAGTATGCGGAATCTACTTAACAATACTTAGAAGAGTTTTGGTTTGTTTGATGGAACAGCAATGCTTGGATGAACAATGAACACAGAAAGTTTAACTTCAAACAATTCAATATTATTCAAGAATACTACGAGTGATCTTAATATCACTAGGGTTACAACGACCTTGAATCTTAACAAAACTTGTATGACTCGTACCTAAACATCTAACCTAGGATCTCCTTTTATAGACTTAAGGAGTCCTTTACAAGATAAGTATTCTATCGTATATTTCTAACTAATTGTGATATACAAAAGATCTATTCCATACTTATCCTTAATACATATCTTCTAAAGCAGTTATCCATGCAGCAGTACCTTCATTCGTATACTAGCAGTACTAACTTATAGTTTGTACTATTAGTTATTCTTCAGTTATACACTAGCAGTTTGTACTGTTAGTGTAATCCTCTAGCAGTACTAAGTTAGAACATTTAATTCCCAACAATCCTCCCCTAAACTTGTGATTTACCCTAAATCATCAAGTTTCTCTTAATTAAATGTGGATTGTGAGGACTCTTCCAAACACTACATAGTCAACCTTAGTCTTCTGGCTTTCCTTTCTTCTACAAGCTGAAATATCTTTCTGATCAACTCTTTTGCCATCTCTGAATCTTCTTCAACTTTAAGTCTTGATGACAGCATAGCCATTAAGGTAACTGCTCTTAGTGGGTAATCCTTTTCCACTAACATATAAATTTCCACTCCTGCTTTAGTAGAAAATCTGTGAACACCACAATTATCAAACAGTCTCCATGTGATGTCTGAGATTTGAGCTTGAAATCTCCATATAGCTTCACCTGTATCATAATCATATATTCTCTTCAGTTCTACTTAAAGCTCTTTATCTTTTTCATATGGAGGCTCTGAGGTCGTGAATCTCTCTTGAACTAAGCTCCAAAGCTTGTCCAAATCATCTCTGTCAAAGACTTTTATCATGTCTTCAAAGAACTTGTAGATTTCAAATTTTTCTCCTACTCTGATGATTTTTGTTGGGATTCTAGATTTGCTGAGACAAAATAAATAGAAGAATGAAACAAAAATGGCTTAAAGTGACAAAGGATGAAACTTCAAAGAAGAAAAAGATTCTACGATATCTTTTATTTATTTAGTATATATCCTTTGTAACCTAGTATCTCTATTATATAAGGAGATACAGGGAATTAGTTTTGAACAAGTCTTCCATAATGTAGTCAAAAGGTGTGTGTGTGTTCTAGGGCGTAGTAGATTATAAGCCCCTAGAACTAGTTTGTTACCTTAAAGATCAGAGGTGTCTTTGATCCTGTTATTGTTGAGTAACCATTCTATTGTGATCGAATAGAATTGGAGGTGATGATGGAAAAACTTTGTGTCAATAACAATTGATTTGTTCTTATTCCGCTGTGCATTAATATTCATTGTTATTGTTGAACCCTAAGGCTCAAAACGATCCAAGAAACTATCTTTAGCACGTTCTTAGAGTCTACAGGTGGTATCAGAGCTTGGGGAGCTCGTTACCTAGGGATTCACAAAGTTTATTTGATGACAGAAGCAGATTTGATAAAGGTATTATGATCGTATTTTTTTTAAGGTTATCGATTATTTTGCGGAAACAAGATACAACTGAATATCGATCAAGTGCACATGGTACTTTCTATTCAATATATACGATTACCTCATACTATTTTATTTACAGTCAATGCGAATTAATGGAAGATTGTATGATCATTAATTAATGTTGAAAGTTGCGTTTGCAAGTAAAGAATATTTAATTGTGTTTGTCGCTTGTGGTATGGACATCAAAAAGGGGACAAAGCTGCTGCTATTGATTTTATTTTTCTCTTGTCGTCTTTTGCAACCAAGCGATTCTCAGTAATTATGTGGGGCCGGTATTTATCAGTCGGTGGAAGACTTAAGTGTGTAGGACCCATGATTTTGAGGCAAGTATTTACTGATTCGATTATTATATTGATTGGACGAATAATTTTGATGCTTCTTGCTATATTTTATTCTGCTGCTACGTTTGATACATTCTGCTGCTAGTTGTAATTTATTCTGCTGCTTGCTTCGAGTTTTTGCTGCTGAGAATATTGATACTACTGCTAGCGTTATAGCATACTGCTGCTCGTTATTGGATTCTGCTGCTATGCTTATTGTGTTTGGTTCGATATAGTTGCATTATTTACGAGCAGTGAGGGGAAGTATGTATGGAGTTTTTGGTTTACACACACACATGGGAAGTTCACACACATAAGAGAGTTATTGGATTTGATGTACATGCATCACTTGAGGGGAAGTTTCTACTGTTTATTCGTTCTCTATTTGTTGATAACAAAAAGGGGAAGAAATATTGTAATGGCATGGCATGGCTTAAGGGGAAGACAAGGAAGACAAGTTTGTTTCATTCAGGGAGATGATTACATCTCAACTTTTCTATTTCGTCTAGGGAAGTTCGTACACGACTTTGTTTGTTTTGTCATCATCAAATAGGGGAAGATTGTTGGGATTCTAGATTTGATGAGACAAAATAAATAGAAGAATGAAACAAAAAGGGCTTAAAGTGACAAAGGATGAAACTTCAAAGAAGAAAAAGATTCTACGATATCTTTTATTTATTTAGTATATATCCTTTGTAACCCTAGTATCTCTATTATATAAAGAGATACAGGGAATTAGTTTTGAACAAGTCTTCCATAATATAGTCAAAAGGGGTGTGTGTGTGTTCTAGGGCGTAGTAGATTATAAACACCTAGAACTAGTTTGTTACCTTCAAGATCAGAGGTGTCTTTGATCCTGTTATTGTTGAGTAACCGTTCTATTGTGATCGAATAGAATTGGAGGTGATGATGGAAAAACTTTGTGTCAATAACAATTGATTTGTTCTTATTCTGCTATGCATTAATATTAATTGTTATTGTTGAACTCTAAGGCTCAAAACGATCCAAGAAACTATCTTTAGCATGTTCTTAGTTTCTACAGGTGCTCAATCTAGGATTGAGACTGAGTTTCAGTCCAAAGATTCACCTTTCAGGGATGGTTTCACATCCCGAAGTGATGAGGACAGATATAAAACTAATGAGGAATTGATGGATCAATTTGTACATCATGACATTGCCTATGATACACCTCTCGGACCAGGTAACATAGGTCGAAGTGTTGAGGCTAGACTTGTAACCGAACCTGAGATTTTGATGGAAAATGTACAAAAATGTCAAATCTGGTGATCCACCTCTCGGGTCAGGTAACACAGACCGAAGTGGTGAAGACATTCTTAAACTTTTCAATGAATTGACGGTCACTTGTACAAAATTGTCAAAAGAAGTTCTTGGTCTCAAAAGGCAACTACACATGGTGAAATCTTCTCAAAGTGCTCAGATCAGAAGGTTGAGGCAAAGGGTTCACAAACTTGAGGGGATGAAAAGATCAAGAACTTCACACTCACAGAAATCCAAACCAAGTTTGGGAGAGGATCTCCCAAACAGGGGAGGAATGAAGAAGAGGAGAACAAGGGTCAAGGGGAGGTTGAGATGGAAAAAGATGAAAGTGTTGCTGGTATTGCTGAAAATGAAGGTAATGTGGATATGGATGTTGGTTCTGGTAAGGATGATTTTGTGGTCAAGGATAGGTCTGGGAATGAGGTGGTACTTGAAATAGTTGAAAAAGGTGTTAGAAGTGATGTTGCTGCTGATGTTGGTGAGAAGAAGACACAGGATGATTCTGCTGCTGGTGCAGGACATTCTGCTGCTGGGATGAAGGATACTGCTGCTGTTTCAGAAAAGGGTTGTGCTGTTGAATCAGATGAAGATACTATTCCTATAGCCCAAATCATGCTAAACCTTCAAGCAAAATCACAACAATCACCAAAAGTTATCCCAACACTTGAAACTACTGCTACACAACCACAATCACAACCTGATGTTCAAACAACAACTATATTACCTACACCAAAACCAAAACAAGTGACACCTTCAAAACCAAAAGCCAAAGGAGTTGTCATAAGAGAGCCTACACCAACAAGAAAACCTGTTCAACCACCTACCTACAAGGGTAAAGGTAAGGAGAAAATGGTGGAAGAACTTGATCCTTACCTTAATCAAGATGATGTTCCAATTTACTTATGGCCTAAGTACTTGCAAGAAAGGTTTGATGCTGAAGAAGCTCAGAGAGTTGCTGCTAAAGAACAAGCTGAGTAGGATAGAGAAATGTAAAAACAGAAGCAACAATCTGAGAAACAAGCTAAAATGGAAGCAAAAGTGAGAGCATGGGAAGATAAGAAGGAAAAGTGAGAAGCAACTATGGCATGGGAGAAAGTGAAAATAGAGTTGGAAGATACTTTCACAAGTGAAGGTATTAATGACTGGCTTCAACAAGTCATAGTGGAAAACAAGAAAAAGTTTTTGGCTTTAAGGAAGAAAAAGAAGGTGAATAGACCACCAACTGCAAGGCAACAGAGAACTTTTCATGAGCATTATCTAAAAAACATGAAGGGATGGACACTAAGGCAATTGAAACCTTTCACCAATGATAAAGTTAAGCAGGAGTTTGAAGCTGCTAAGAAAGAGATGGAGAGGAAATTTGAACCTTTAAAAGATGCTGAGATTAAGAAACTTACAAGAAAAGTGGATCCAAGGGCTTATCTTAATCCAGAACCTCAAGTTACAAAGACTAAAGAAGTAGCTGAAGTTGAGAAGGTAAAGGAAGTTGTTACAGAAAAGAAGGAGAATGTTGTAGAGACAAAACCTGAATCTACTATTGGTGTGAAAAGAACTGGAAAAAGGGTAAAGCAAATAGCCAGGAAGAAGAAAAGGACTACATCAATAAACTTTAGTGATTCAGAGAATAGTTCTGAGAATGTGACTGCAGATGATATGAAAAGGATTATGGATTTTACAGTTCATAAACCTTAAGAAGAACCAGAGATAACAAATGCAGTTCCCTTAACAACAAAGTACCCAATCATTTCTTATTCACATGATGTTCAAGATGGAATTGAAGCATGGTGGGAAATCAAGAGATCAAATGGCTTATGTCAGAAGTTTATTAGATTTTCACAGATGCTACATTACATGGATAAGGATGATGTAGTACAACTTTGGAGGCTCTATAAGGAAAATTATGGTTATAGAAGACCAGATGTGATCTATGAGAGGCTACATTATTACTATTTGAAGAATATGTTTGAACCTGATGAGAGAGATATTGAATGGAAGGATTTGCTAATTTCAAACCAGGTTCATAAATGGTGTTTATATCAATCTTGTGGAGTACATGAATTGGTTGGTAAAGGTGTAAGTGTATACATGCTGGTGGAAAAAGACTACCCTTTCACCAAAAATATAGCTATGCTTACTCAGATGTTACAATATGGTAAGTTGAGATTACAGAGAGCATTTCTTTCAGATCATCAAGCATATGAGTTAGTAGAGAAGTATAAAAAGATTCTGAAATCAAAGACTTCAAAGCAGTAAGTGTTTGGAAGCATCCTCTTTGTGTATATCTGTGCTTAGAAGAAACTTGTATATTTTAGAGGAAAATATCAAGTTTAGGGGAGGATTGTTGGGTTTGAAGATGCTGCTGCTATGAATGTTATTCTGCTGCTCATGGTTTTAATGGAAAATATACCAAGTATGATTTTGCTGCCAAGCTTAATCATTCTGCTGCTAGTATATTTATTCTGCTGCTGATGATATCTGACGAATGGTGAAATAAGCTAAGTATCATTCTACTGCTAGCCTAAGAAGATTCTGCTGCTTGAGTTATAATTCTGCTGCTTATCAGATATGTATAGTTTTGTTAAGATAATTATAGTAAAGATACGAATAGATATTGTTCTTGTATAGAAAGTTTTGTAACCGACTAGGACTCCTTAGAGTATAAAAGGAGGATCTAGGGTTAGGATTAGAAGATGTATCTTTTGTAATTCGATCACTTCAAGGGTATCTTGTAACCCTATTGCTTTTGAGCAGCCGTATTAAATATATTGAAGTGTTGTTTGAGAATTCTTTTATGTTTAATTCTTCTTAAGATTAATTACTAGTTTCCGCATAGTAATTAATAGATCATTCAAGAACAGTTTCTATACCTATTGCTTTAGGTTTATATCTAAAGTAATTAACACGATCGTTAAGCTCATCTGGGATCAACAATTTTCCATCCCTTGATTCTTCCATCTGAGTATACTTCCCAATCAATAATGGGATGCTTGGCTTGAATGGGATCAACATTTAAAGCTTATGGGATAACCACCATCATTCCATGAATCTGTTCACCAGTCAAAGTTTCTTCCTCAACTGACTCTTCCTGAACTGATTTTTCTTCAGTTTTCTGTTTCTTAGACTCTTCTTGTTCCAACTGTTCTGCTGCTCTTTTTACACCTTTGCTAGACACAGTCACAATTATTGCTGTTTCATCTTTTAAAGACTTCTGAATTCGTGTATGAGCATTGATATACAATCTTTCTATTTCTTCAAAAGACTTACATGTGAACTACTTTTCTTTCCAATAATCCTGATGTTTCAAATAAATCTTCATATACCTTAGTTGTTCACTTCTTGAAGGGATTTTCTTCTGAAACGTTTTCTTCTTTGTTCTTTTCTCCCTGATTTGCTCCAAAAGGTCATCAATGGCCTGTTCTTTTTCTTCTACGGTGAACTGTGACCTTTCTTCTTCTTGAAGCTTAGCAGCTAGCTCCCTATCAGTAGCTTCTTAAGCAGCTTTTTCTTGCACTTCCTTCAATAGCTTTTGCTCAGTTAGTGTTTGAGCAATCTTTTCTTCTTTTTCTACTCTTGCTAATTCTTCTTCATGAAGTTTTTGAGCTAGCTCCTCATCTAAAGCAATCTGAGCTTGATCCTTCTTGGATAACTTCTGAGAAGATGGTTCTTCTTCTGTCATTATGGCCTTACCCTTGTCTAATTTTTTCTTTCTTTGGTCTTCTGGTATATACTGCACTAGCAGTACCTTGTGAACCAGCAGTACCTTATTCAGGAATACAAGCAGTACCTTGATCTCATTTGGTCTATTTACCTCCCCTGAGCATCAAACTCTTCATGAACCAAAGTGACATGAGGATCATCATCTAATTGGGCAATCTTCCTCCCTGTTTGGAAGATTCCTCACCTTTATCTGTACTTGGACCATCTGATGAACTTGATGAAGAAGATGAACTGGTTGATTCTACCACATGAGCTGACCTCTTGCTTTTAAGAGTCTTGACCTGGTCCTCCAATTTCTTAACCTTGAGCACCAGCTTTGTATATACTTTCCCAAACACCTTCTTATGAGAGATCAGATCAGCTTCTAAAGTATTGACTTTTTCAGACAATTTTGCAGAAGTTTCCATAAATTCCTTAAGTGTATGTCTGCCCTCAGCACATCCTGATGTGTTACCTTCAGGGAGAGGTGCATCATGGGGCAAAGACTCATAGTCCACCATATGGTGAGTTTCTGAGCCACCCATAGTTTCCATTTGGCTTGGGATTCCACCAAGAGTACTTGGTACTATTGGTGTTGCCATGGATTGGGTCTTAGCTATGTTACATCTGTCCTGCCCAGCTTCTAAGCCTGAGGTAGTAGAATCAGCCCTTTCCATACTAACATGGTCAGCCTCATCTACTACATTAGAAGGGGTAGGATCTCTGTGCTGAGGAACAACAGAACCCTCTCTGGATAATGACCTATGTGTTGATGATGTTGGTTGTGAAGGTGATTGTTCTGATGTTGTGGGTGTGTGTTGGGAGTCAACTAGGCTTGTTGTTCCTTCACCCTGAGCTTGTTGCATTGAATCAAAAAGTGGAACGGCTTCCCCACTACACCCTTTTGAAGTCATTTTCATATTAATAAAAAATGTGTGGGTAAGTTTTGGTGTTACATAAACATTTTTATGAGGAAGAAGTTGATGTTTCCTCATGTTCATAATAGCTTGAATGAACCTGGGATACATCAAAAAATTTGATTTGCAATCAACATTTTTAACCATTCCCTCAAAAATGAGTTTTGAAAAATTAAATGTTCTGTCAGTAGCTAAGCAAATGAGAGCACTTGCAATATTACTACTGAACTGTTCCCATGAGGTTTTCTTAGGACTAAGACAGTGAAGGATGGTGTGAATCAAAAACCTCCATTGTAGGGCAAAACAACCTTTTTGAAAAGTTAAAGATTGAAACTGGATGTTGTACCCCATCTTGGTTAAATTTTCAAAGATTTCAGTGTTTGGTATAGCATTAATACCATTGTCATCATTCAGATGGAGATGCTGTTGGGAATTATCAAATGACAAGACTTAATATGAAGAACAGACTTAAGTCTGCTGGGTTACAAAGTTAAGTCTGTTAGTTGTATTTTGTAATAGTTAAGTCTGCCTTTGTATTGTTAAGTCTGGTAGGCAGTACTAACGTAGTTAAGTCTGGCTGACTTATTAGTTAAGTCTGTTTATGAAAGTTAGGAAATTTTGTTAGCTATAAGTTAGGAAATGATACGTAGTTATCTTAATAAAAGATACGTATATCCTTCTGCACGTTTTGTATCTAGGGTTTCCTTGGTGTATAAAAAAGGAACCCTAAGTCATTAGTTTTGTAACGAACACGCGTATTGATTAAAAGAGTTAGTAATATACGAAGTTAGTTATTGATATTGATATTGTGTTCTTCATTGTTCATTGTTAAGATTCCACATTAGCAATAAACAACCTGTTAGAGTTTCTCACTTAGATTGATTTGGATTTATTCAAGTCGTCTAACAAGTAACAAAGGCTACTTGGATCTATAACGTGTGGACCTACAAGTGGTATCAGAGCCTGTAGAGAGACTCTGAGTTCGAAGAAACACATAAACCACAAACACAGATCACTCAAACAAACCCTACACAATGTCTGTCAAGAATGGTGATGAATTCTCAAACCACAACAGTGAAAATGAAGTCTCAAACCATGAAGATGAAAAATCAGAAGCTGGCACATCCAATAACAAATCACAACCACAAACCATACCTGCCACAACCACCATATCAAACATAAAACTCCCTATCTTGAAGAAGGATGAGTATAACATATGGGCTATGGAGATGGAGCGCTATCTAGAGTATAGTGATAACGAGGTCTGGAAGGTCATACAGAATGGGAATTCGAAGAAAAGGATTTCGATTGGTAAAGATTGAGTGGTTAGGGTTCTTCCACCTGTGTCTGCCCCAGAAATTCATGCAATGGAAAAAGAGAGAAAAGCTAAAAACCTTCTGTTGATGGCACTTCCCAAGGAGCACTTGAGAAGGTTTCATGGCATGGATGATGCCAAGGAAATTTGGGAGGCTATCAAGAAAAGATTTAGAGGGAATGCAAACTCCAAGAAGATGCAGAAGGCTGTTCTTAAACAGCAATTTGAAGCATTCAGTGTATCCAGTTCAGAGGGGTTGGAAAAAGGCTATGATAGGTTTCAACAACTTCTATCACAATTAGAGGTTCATGATGCTGCTGTGTCTGTAGAAGATGCAAACCACAAGTTTCTCAGATCATTGCCATCAGAATGGTCATGTGTGACAATGACCATGAGGATGAAGGATGAAATTGACACCATGACAACTGATGACCTGTACAACAATCTTAAGGTTTTTGAACAGGAAATCCAAGGAAAAGCCTCTTCAAGTTCTACCAATGTTGCCTTTGTTTCTCAAAACAAGGGCAGCACTAACAAGGTTAAGTCTGGCGGTTTTAATTCTGGTGGTTATTCTTCTGGAGTTTATGCTGCTTCTTCAAGTAATACAAGAGAAAGAGAAGTCCCAGCAGGATTTACTGATGAAGTTGTTTGTTCTCTATTTGCCAAGAATTCAGAAGAACTAGATCTTCAAAGTGATGATCTTGAGCAGATAGATGATTTTGATGTTGAGGAACTGGATATTAAGTGGCAAATTGCTATGATTGCCCTTAGGATGAAAAAGTTTTACAAGCAGACTGGGAGGAACATCAAGTTTGATGGGAAGATAGCTGTTGGGTTCAATAAGAAGAATGTAGAGTGCTACAATTGTCACAAATTGGGGCACTTTGCTAGGGAATGCAAAGTACAGATGGCTACTGATGGGAAAAAAGAAGAAGGATTTGACTCTCAAGATGATGACAAGCTGAGGAAGAATCAGATGAGCATGTTGACATTGGAAGCTGGAGCTGTGAATTGGGATGAGCACACACCAGAGGAAGAAGTGCCAAACCATGCACTTATGGCTATTGGTTCCAGTAATGAGGTATCTTTTTGTTCCAAAATATGCATTGATTCATACAATCATCTTAAAGCTTTGTGTGATGAACAATTAAAAGAAATAGGTGACCAGGAAGTAAAAATTCTAGCTTATACTAAGGCTGTTAAAACTTTAGAAGCACAAATAGTCACCTATGAAAAACAACATGCATCTTTAAATGAAAAACTCACCTTTCAGGCTAATGAAATATATGAAAAGGATGAAAAATTTAAGAGATATAGACGAATTAGCATGAAAGCAGTAAAAGAAAGAGATGAATTGCAAAAGAGAGTAGACAAATGGAACCATTCTGCTAAGTGTCAGGATAAGTTAATAGCATCTGGTATGAGCTCTACAAGTAAAATTGGCTTAGGTTATGAGCTTAAGTCAGATAGTGAAGTTCTAAGCTATGAGGAAGAGATGGACAGATCTGTGTTAAAATGTAGAAAAGAGGAATCTATTGGTAGACCAGTGTATAATAGGTTCATTAAAACTGATAATTTTAAAGGGGTGCCACCTCCATTAAGTGGAGATTACACTCCTCTACAAAAAGAAGACCTTGATGACTCTTTGTTTGTGTATGGTAAAAAGGGTTCTCAATATCCTGAGACAGGCAACTCAGATGACAAATCAAGTGAATACTCTACTTGTCAAACCAATGACAGTGAAGGATCTACTAGAGATATCTCTGAGCAATCTGACTCAATATCAGAGAGTGAATCTAAAGAAGTTTCTGAGTCAAAGTCTGTCAAACATAGTGAACTAGTTGTGACTACACCCAAACCTGAGACAGATAAACCTAGTTGTGATACTCACATAAATCTCCTAAGAGGTGTTTTGTCTGTGGTAGCTTAAGTCATTTGATTAGGGACTGTGATTTTCATGAGAAAAGGATGAAAAGAGAGGCTGAACTTAGGAAGCAGAAAAGTGTTAATATTGGCAATATGAATGTTAAACCAGTTTGGACTAATGCAAACAGGATTAATCACGCTAATAAGTTTGTTTCTAGACCAGCACAATTTAATTCTGGTTGTCCTAATGTTAATTTTGGTTGGTCAAATTTTAATTCTGGTAGGCCAAATGTTAATTCTGGTAGGCCTAGTTTTAATTCTGGTAGGCCTCATGTTAATTCTGTGCAGCCAAATGTTAATTCTGGGTGGTTTAATCATTCTGGACCCAGACAACCAGAAAATAGACCACAGGTGAACTCATATAATCAAAGAAACAATTTTTATAAAACTCATTCACCTGTGAGGAGTCCTTTTGCTACAAATACAGCACAAACTTAAAACTCAAATGCTGTTAAGACCCAGCATGTTGGTTTTGGGATCCTTTTAAGAATACACTTACCTACCAATCTAAGAACAACAGTGGATCAAGCTCATACAAGACTTATAAATTTGTTGATCCACAGGGCAGACCCAAGCCTTCAGAGGCCTGGGTCCTAGAGAGAAACTAATTTCTCTACTTTTGTGCAGGAACATCCACTGAAGAACATGGAAGACAAAGGTATATTTGATAGTGGGTGCTCTGGGCACATGACTGGTAACAAGAATCATCTGAAGGATTTTCAAGAATTCAAAGGAGGTTCTGTTACCTTTGGTGGTAGTAAAGGTCAGATAACTGGTAAAGGTAGAATTGTTGTAGGCAATTTAGAGTTTGACAATGTATCTTTTGTAAAAGAACTAGGGCAGTTTAACCTTTTCTCCATATCACAAATCTGTGATAAGCAGCATAAGGTGCTTTTCTGAATCTGAATATTTGTATTATCTTTGGACTTTAAGATGCCTGATGAAAGTCAGATCCTTCTTAAAGTTCCTAGACAATACAACATGTACAACTTTGATATGAAGCAACCTGATCCTGCAAAAGGTTTTGCCTGTTTGCTTGCAAAAGCCACTTTGGATGAATCTAAATTGTGGCATAGAAGGTTAGGTCATGTAAACTATAAAAACATTAATAAACTTGTGAAGAATAACCTAGTTAGAGGATTGCCTTCAAAAGTTTTTAAGAATGACCATACCTGTGTAGCTTGTAATAAGGGCAAACAGCATAGGGCATCTTGTAAGGCTAAGTTAGATAGGTTTGTTACTGAGCCATTGCATACCTTACATATGGATCTGTTTGGTCCTACATCTATACAAAGTATTAACCATGCGAGCTACTGCCTTGTCATAACTGATGATTGTACTAGATTTTGTTGGGTGTTCTTTATGTCTAGGAAAGATGTTAGGATCTCTGGGAAATAAGAGTTTCTCAGTGATGGGAGGATTGTTGGGATATGAGAAATAAGGAATTTCTCATTGCTGCCGATAGTGAAGCTGGTTCCTGCCGATAGTGTTGCATTGCTGCTGCGGTTGGTTCCTGCCGATAGTATTGTTTTGTTTCTGCCGATAGGGTTGATTTCTGCGGATAGTTATTGTTTGTTATCCGTAGGTTTAGAAAGTTTGTTAGATTTATTTTTAGAAGAGATTGTTGTTTATCTCTTCACACGTTTTCTTGTGAGACGGGTTAGGGTTAGGGTTTCTTATTGTTATAAAAGAAACATCCCGTCCATATGTTTAATATACTTTTTGACGAACACAATATTCAATAACACAATTCTTAGTTCATAGTCTGATCCATAGAGGATCATTGTCCTTTATAGCTTTCTTCTTTATTATACTTGTTGTTTAGTTTCCGCATAAACACTTGTATTCCATACAGAGGTTCTTGATTAACCAAGCTCAATCTAGCTTGAAGTACTCGATCCTACAAGTGGTATCAGAGCCTGGTAAGGATCTCTGATAAAGAAGAAAAAGTTCGATTTCATATCTCACAACCCTCTTTCAATGGAAGACGAAATCCCACAAAACAATGTCATTAACCCTGAAGAACACCAACCCAAACCTGAAACCTCACAAGTCCAAACACAAATCGTCACCACCATGTCCACCAACAATGCTAAATTCCCATATCTGAAGAAAGATGAGTATGAAGTCTGGGCTATGAGAATGGAATATTGGATCACGAACACTGATTACAATCTGTGGAATGTGATTCTTAAGGGAAATAGTAAGAAGAATACTGGAAGGGATAATGATGGCAATATCTATTTAGAGCCACCTATTACTGCAGAAGAACACCTTGCTGTTCAAAGGGAAACCAAGGCAAGAACCCTTCTACTTCAAGCTATTCCAGAAGATCATATGAGTGATTTTCATCACTTGGATGATGCTAGAAAGATCTGGCATGCTGTAAAAGCCAGATTTGGAGGGAATGATGAATCCAGAAAGATGAGAAGGTCTATGCTCAAGCAAGAATTTCAGGAATTCAAGATCTCTTAGGCTGAGGGGATTCACAAAGGGTATGACAGATTCCACAAGATCCTGAGCCAACTCAACCAGTTGAAAGCTAGGCCGGATGATGAAGACTGCAACACAAAGTTTTTGAGGGCTTTGCCACCATCATGGTCTCAGGTTTCCATAACACTCAAGGCCAAAGGAGGACTGGATTATATGAGCTTTGATGATCTGTACAACAAGCTGAAAACCCTTGAAATTGATATCAAAAGGTATTCCACCTATACACCTCATACTCCAGCCCATACTGCTTTTGTTAGTAACTCTGGTCCTAACAAAACATCATATGAAAACAGTCCAACACCATCAATATCAT
Organism: Artemisia tridentata subsp. tridentata; assembly: GCA_021014915.2. Lineage (NCBI taxonomy): Eukaryota > Viridiplantae > Streptophyta > Magnoliopsida > Asterales > Asteraceae > Artemisia > Artemisia tridentata. Next base: position 332,769,280 of record CP139502.1, read on the forward strand.
CAATCTCCTACTCACCTGTCACACCAAAAACTCAGACTAGATCTGATAATCTTGTAGTGGATGTGCTTCATTCATTTGTTGCTGAGAGTACACCACAGCAGAAGATTGTGTATGAAGATTTCAATCAGGTTGATGAATTGGATCTAGAAGAGATGGACCTAAGATGGCAAGTGGCTATGATAACGTTGAAATTGGATAGGTTTGAAAAGAAGGCAGGAAGAAGGGTCAACTTTGATGGACAGGAACCTGCCAGGTTTGACAGAAGGAAGGTGAGGTGCTATAAATGTTCTCAAACGGGACATTTTGCCAGGGAATGTACAGATAAGAAGGTAGATGACAAAGTACGATATTCTGCTTTCAAAATTCAAGAGCTGGATTCAGAGGACCCCAAGGCTTTGGTATCTGTGGATTCGATGGTGGACTGGGAGCATCATGAGAAGACGATTGCAAGTGGAGCAGATAAGGTCTTTGGGATGATAGCTGGATATGGTGAGAAGAAACAAGTGGCTGGTCAGTTTGGAATGATGGGTCATCCATCTCAGGTACAAAACTGTCCATTTGGTTGTGAATCTATATATGCTAAATTGAAACAGGAATTTGATGATATAGAAAGTGAAAATAAGGATAACTTTATTCAACTTAAGGCTCATAAAAAGGCTGTTAAAACATTAGAACAACAAAAGGTCTGGTATCAACAACAACAGTCTGCTTATGAAGTAAAAATAAAGGTGTTAGAAAGAGATTTAAAAAATGCCACTAATGAGTTTAAACATTCTGAAAGGGAAAAAGCTAAGGTAGTGTTAGAAAATCAAGAGTTACAGTCTAAGCTAGATAATTCCTTAGCTAGATTTGATAAGTGGAAAGACTCATCCAAAAACCTTCACATGCTTATTGATAGTTCTATGTCTACTAAAACTAAAAGAGGTTTAGGGTTCGGTGACCTAATAGGGCCAAATCAGTATTATGACCCTAATGAGTATAGTGTTTTTAACCCAGAACCTGTAGATTATAGAAAACCTGTAAAGTATGTGAAGGAGGGAGGAATGAATGATGTTCCTCCACCCATAACTGGAACATTTAAACCTGCTAATCCTTTTGATGACTTTGATGATTCACAAATGATCTATGGCAAACAGGCAAAGGACTTGCCTAATCTTGATTGTGACTCTAATGAATTTGTCTCTTGTTCTTACAGTGACAAATCTTCAGAAATCAAGACTAATGACTATGCCACATGTGGATCAAGTGATTAGTCAGCTCCAATAAAGTCAGAAGATCTCTCCTCAGAAGTAGCTACTGATGAATCTCACTCAAAGACAGCTGCATTTGAAGATATTTCTTTTGATAGTGTTAAAAACAATAATGTTTCTAGTTGTGGTTCTATTTCAAATGTTTCTAGTTGTGATTCTGTTTCAAACAATTATGGTTGTGGTTTTAATTCTGGTAAGGATAATTTTGTTTCATGTGTTGGTTTGAATAATTCTGTTTGCAATGAGAAAGTTATTGTTAAGAAAAAGTCCCCTAGAAAGAAATCTTGCTTTGTGTGTCGTAGTTATGATAATCTTATTAAAGACTGTGACTATTATGAAAAACAGATGGGATTATATGCTTGTAAAAATAGGTTTGTATGGAAAAATGTTAATGATATTCCCCCTTATATTCCTCAAGCAGCAAGGAGAACTTCAGTTGCTTCTGGCAAGCCAGTTTCTGCTGGTAAGCCTGTTGCTACTGAAAAGTTCATTCCTGCCGATAAGCCTGTTCCTGCTGCTTATCATGTTCCTGCCGGCAGGATCAATCCTGCTGGTTGGAGAAGCAATATTGTTAGACCTTTCAGCAGACCTACTAGTACTTACTTTCAAAATGATATGAGACCTGTTTGTTTTGACACAATGCACAAGGGAGGGGCAAGATGGAAAACTGCTGTTAAGTCCTCAGCAGGTTGTTCTTGGAAAATCAATAACCAACATATGAAAATGGGGTCCAAGATCAATGGTGGATCTCATCAATCTCCAGGGTTTAATTCTTATTGATCCACTAGGCAGGCTCAAGTCAGCAATGGCTTGAGTCTCTCTTGTATCTAATGTTGTATATGTATTCTTTTTCTCAGGATTTTCCTTTTAGAAGCAAAGATGTTGGAATTGTTGACAGTGGATGTTCCAGGAGTATGACAGGGAATTTGGAAAGATTGCATGACTTTGTACCTTTGAATGGAGGTACTGTGACTTTTCGAGGAGGAGATGGAATAATTTCTGGGAAGGGAACTATCAAAACTGCCAAGCTGGACTTTGAAGATGTGCTTTATGTGAAGGAACTCCAAGACTTCAATTTGTTCTCTGTCTCTCAAATCTGTGACAAGAAGAACAGTGTTCTCTTCACTGAGAATGATTGTTTTGTGCTGTCCAAAGACTTCAAGTTGCCTGATGAAAGTCAGGTTGAACTTAAAGTTCCTAGGACTTACAATCTTTATAGCTTCAATCTTAGTGATGTTCAGCCTGAGGGTTCACTTGCTTGTCTGGTAGCAAAAGCTTCTGTGGATGAATCTAATAAATGGCATAGAAGAATGGCCAATGTAAATTTCAAGACCATTAACAAGCTGGCTAAGAATGGTTTGGTTAAAGGGCTTCCTTTGAAGATCTTCTCTAATGAGCACAATTGTGTTGCCTGCAACAAAGGAAAGCAGCACAAAGCTTCATACAAGGCTATAACTGTTGTGAGCAACATCTCTGAGCCTTTGCAGCTTCTTCATATGGATCTTTTTGGTCCTACTTCTATCAGAAGTATTAACCATAAGAACTACTGCCTGGTGGTTACAGATGATTTTAGTAGGTTTTCATGGACTTTCTTTTTGGGTACTAAAGATGAAACTTATCCAGTTCTTAGGGATTTTATTTCCTTAATAGAAAATCAGCTAAGTAAAAAGGTTAAGTCGATAAGGTGTGATAATGGCACAGAGTTTAAGAATTCTAATCATATTGAACTCTGTGGGAGTAAGGGGATAAAAAGGGACTATAGTAATGCTAGAACTCCACAACAAAATGGGGTTGCAGAAAGGAAAAATAGGACCCTGATAGAAGCAGCTAGGACTATGTTAGCTGAATCTAAGATGCCTACTATGTTTTGGACTGAAGCAGTATGCACTGCTTGTTATGTGTTGAATAGGGTATCTATTACTAGTCCTCATAATAAAACACCTTATGAACTTTTGTCTGGGAAGGTTCCAAACATTAGTTACCTTAAGCCTTTTGGATGTCATGTCACTATTTTGAACACTAGTGATTACCTAGGCAAGTTTGATGGGAAGGCTGATGAAGGGTTTATTGTTGGATATTCTGCTCATAGTAAAGCCTATAGGGTTTATAATCTGTCTTCTAAGAGAATAGAAGAGACTCTCAACTTAAGATATCTTGAAGATAAACCTAATTTGCAGGGTGCTGGTCCAGAGTGGTACTTTGATCTGGATTATCTAACTGACACCTTAGGTTATAATAGATTTAAATCAAATCTATCTATTGGTACAAATGTTTCTCAAACTAACAATGCAGGTACCTCGGATGATGATTCTGATGCAGAGAGTGATGAACGACCTATAGTTGTTCCTTCTTTTCCTTCTAACAACATTTCAGGTTCAAAGCTCAAAGATTCGTCTACTATGGCTGGAGGTGATTCTAGTTTTGCAGAAGATCTTGCTAGGCTTCAAAGACAAGAGTTTAATGCCAAGAGAGCTGCTGAGATGTTTGGTTCTGGGTTTTCTAAAGAGACAGAGGAGATTTTGAGAAAGGCTGAAGCTGAAGTTAGAAGGCAACTGAATTCGACTAGTGGTATTTCTGTTCCTGCTGGTAGTGGATTTGTTCCTGCCGATCCTTCTAATGTTTCTGCTGATGTCTCTATTCCTGCTGATGTTCCTGTGTCTTCTCCATCTGTTGATACTTTGGGTATTGATAACTCCCCTGAAAGATTTCCAATCCCTTCTGATCTTGGAAATTCAGTCTCTTCAAAAGATAAGCTGGAAGATCCTCATCATCAATCTAGAACAGGCATTTTCACTTCTTCCTCATATGATGATGACTTCAACCCCTCAATTACTAATCAGGCATCCTCCATTGATGTCAATCCCATTGTTACCAAGAGGATCAATACTGTTCATCCTCAGTCTTTGATTCTTTGTAGAACCTTAGACCTTGATAGATCTACGAGCACTCTTGGATCGATAGTAATGTTTATGTAATCACAAACACACTAATAGAAAATCTCTAATACTTGTATAAAGCGGAATATAAATACAAGCAAAAACATGAATAACTAATAACGATTGATCCTCTATGGATCTTTTATTGATACTAAGAACTTGTTTTTCTAAACTCGTACATAATACATAATGATGCGTTCCTTTTATAGACAAGGAACCCTAAACAACCCTAAACCGTTTCACAAGAAACGTATAATCTAAAAACTATCTAAGATATGCAATATCACTTTCTAAATAAACTCATGCATATCCTAACTAATAACAAATTACGCGGAAACTCTCAATCAGCAGAAACACATTCCGCACAATCTATACTTCGGCAGAAACATTCTTCAGCAGAATCTCTACTTCCGCAGAAACATTCTTCAGCAGAAACCAATACTTCAGCAGATTCATCAGCAGTAACCATCAGTAGAATTCTTCCTTAGCAGAATTCCCAACAATCCTCCCCTAATCTTGAATTTGACATGGTTAAGTTCAAGATTTTTGATAGATCTTACACACTTCAGAGTAAGAGGATTGACTTCGAACATCAGCAGCAAAGAATCAAAGAAACCACTTCTCTATGAATGGTAGAACTTGAAACTTCAGGTCTTTGCAGCAACAAATGACAATTTGTACATCAAAACATATTAGTTTCATACTATTCTCATCACATCCAGGTGTGTTAACTCCTGTGAGAGGTGAATCATTGAAAATAATGGATTTGATGTCTCTTTACCAATAGCCATCACTACTGGAGTAGCCAAATGTTTTAGTTCGAAAACTATGGTACACTGATAACCATCTGATTTATTAGCAAATCAGCAACTATAAACGGATTTGATATGTCTTTACCTGTAGCCGTTTGCTCAGGACTAGCCAATTCTTTGGTTTCAACTGAACCTTGGTGAATTGAACACCAAATATGGATACCAAATGTCTTTACCACAAACCATACTTTTGTGGACTAGCCAATTCTTTGGATCCCAGAAAGGGTTACATCCATGGTGAATTGATGACCATTTCAACTCTCAGCAATGAAGCATGGGTGAGTTGAGTACCCTATGATTTTGAGCAAACCATTACAGCTATCAACAGATTTGATGTGTCTTTACCAAAGCTGTACCCTTTGGACTAGCCAACTCTTTGATGGACACAAGTCACATCTGGTGAGTTGATAACCATCAACAGAGTTATACAACAAACCTGCAGAAAAGTTAGTATACAAAGAATTTTTTTTTTTTTTTTTAACTAATAAAATAAGAAAACAATGAAATAAAGAAATAGAATATATACAAATAATACATAATACCAGGATCAAGTAGAAGCTTGTTGGTCCAGAAGCATTGACTTGATGAATCCAACCAGTTGTTCAGCATGTGTCCTATCATTAGCAACTGGATTTGGAGGAATTTCCAACTTCCTTTGAAGCATTCGATTCATCAGTGTCATGGACAATGGATATTGTTGATCAGAAAACATACACACTCTTATCCCAGACTCAGTCTCCACCACATGTACATTGGGAATGGGATAAAATCTCCAAGTATCAACTTTCCACCTATGGGAATTCTTCCAAATCGAATAGCCTTTCCCCTGTGGAGTTTGAGAGTCAAAGAGAACTTGAAGATCTCCCAATAGATATAGACCAGCACCTTGTGGAGTATGCATAGCATAATACTCAGTGACCAGCTTGTAAAGGGTCTGCAGATCTTGCCTATCCACCAAATGAAGAATTTCTTGCAAGAAAGTGAAATTCTTATAGGATTGATCTTGCCTGTAGATAGTATTAATTTGTCCATCTATGATAGTCCATCTGATCAACACATTGTATGATCCTTCAGGAAACGTTTCAGAAGATCCTTCCTGAATAAATGAATCATCAGTAGCTTCTAGATTCACTTGCTTCGAAGAACAACCCATGTGAGCTCTGAGAACCTGCTTAGCCACTCTAATTGACCTTCTACTTGCAATATGCTTCCCTATATGTGACATTCTCTTCTTTCTTCGACCAGGGATGTAAATTCCCATAGAAACTTCTTCAGAAGCAATAGAAGAAGTATCTTCAGCAGGAATAGAAGAAGGTGGAACAGAATCCCCTGTTACATGTAACCTTTCAGTCATTTCCCTGGCTTGTTTACCCTTATCAGCTGTTGCAGCAACAAGTTCAGCAGAATTAGGTGGAGCTTCAGAAGAAACAGGAATCTCAGATGATTGTCTCTCAGAAGCTTCATCAGCAGAAATGGTAAGAGTAACAATAGGCTCAGCAGATTGTAAGTCTTCAGGAGTATCTTCAGCAATATCAGTAGAAGGACTCAGAGGTACTTGATCTCCAGGAGATGAGGTACTTATCTCCACTTGCTTCAGTCTTTTAGTACTTGGAGCTTCCAAACTAGCAGCAGTCCTCTTAGGTTGAGTAGCAGAAGAATGAATAAACTTCATAATCTGATCATAAATCCTATTTAACTCAGAATCAGACAAAGCCCAAACTTGCTTCTTTGTCAAACCATAACTATACACAGATGTATACTGATTATAGACCACATTCCTCCTATATTGTTTCTTCTCTGCTTCAGTCTGAGGTCTATTTCTCTTAGCTTGTGCTTTCTGAGCAGCAATAGCCTTCCTCCTCTCTGCTGCAGCTTTCTTCCTTTGTTGCCCAAGAGCTACCATTTGCTCAGCAAAGTTATGACTATCAAAGTTAGCTCCTAAGATACTCTGGGCCAAATTGGGATTGGATGCAGCTTGTTGAGTGTAAGAGTCCCATTGTGCATCAGTGAAATGAGCTGATTGCTCATCTAGCTCTCTTTGCCTTTCAGGAGGCAAATTTGAAGTAAAATGATCAGCCATCTCTTTTGCTAAAGCTTGACTCTTCACAAGATCCTCATATTCTTTAAACAATCTATCTTGCTCCTTTCTTTCTTCTGCACTAACAAGATCTGAACCAAGATCTTCTCCAACCACCCTTCCTTGCTCATTTCCAGAAGTATCCACACTAGTAACTCTGTCAATATCTTCAGTAGAAACTCCAATAGAAGCATCAGCAGAAACATGTTGAGTTGAAGATTCAACATGTGGAGCATGAACTTCATCAGTAGTATCCAAGACAAAGGATCTTCCAGCAATAAACACTTCACCAGACACCTTGGAAGATGTAACATCAGCAGAAGCCACATGATCATCATCAATATGTTCTTGAGCAACAGACACACTTGGCAATATAGTTTCCTTGCTCAAGTACTGTCTTCTCCTCTTTCTGTAGAACTTAATCTGATCCCTTTGTTGAGAGGATTCAGCAGCTTTAGGTGAAGGAGTAGAAGTCTTCTGAGCAGCTTCAGCCAATAACTCAAGATGATCCCAATAACTAGCCTCCTGCTCATCATCAGATGCAAACACAAACTTCCTCTTCTTTTTCTGCCCAAGCTTATCCTCTAATTCTTGAACCCTTCTTTTTAGCACCACAATCTCATCACCAAGTGATGACTTAGTGTCTGCAAGTTCCTTCTTCAACTTCTCAATTTCTTGAACATTCCTGTTGAATAAAGTATACAGAGAAGTGAGAGTAATAGGGTCCTCAGCTCCACCAGCAGATGTCTCAGTGGTAAAGGGAGCTTCATTGGGCCTTTCAGAAGAAACATTTACATTCTCAAACGTAGAAGTGTTCTCATCTATTGGGTCTCTAATGGGGCTAGGTGTGGACAGTCTTGGAATCTCATCTTCAAGAGGTGTAGGAATATGAGTATCAAAAGGCTGAATTGTCTCCTCTACCTCAGGAAAAAGCTCTGCAGGAGCTTCATGAGATGGTGATGGAACAGGTGAAGGTATAGAGTGGTCAGTAGAAACTATAGGTACATCAGCAGCTAAGGATGGGCCCTCAACCCTTTCTACTGATGGAGTATCATCAGCAGTATTGGGAGCTGGTGGAGCATCAGCAGCATTGACCTCATCAGCATCATCATTGCCATGAGGCAACGTAGCTGGTAGAAGAGGGTGATGCTCCCCAACATAATGAGTTCTCATAGAAGCAAACAACTTGGCACTAAGGGCTCCTATGGGATAATGTCCTCTATCCTGGGTATTTATGTCCAAAATTATCTGTAGAAACCTAGGGTACATTAAAAACTTATGCTTTTTCTTTAGAATATTTTCTACCATATTATCAAAAATAAACTTTGAAAAATTATAAGTCAAACCCTGTGAAAGACACACTATACCACAACCCAGTTGAGTAGAAAATTGATCCCATCCTCCAGATTTGTTGCTGATGCATTGAAGTAACGTATGCACCAAAAATCTCCACTTGGGACAAAACTTGTTCTTCAGCCACATAGTCGTATCCACACTTTGATACCCCGCTGCTCTTAGTCCAGTAAGAATCTCTTCAGTGTTGGTGTGATAAACCCCATTTTCATCATCCAACTGCAATCTTTCCCTAATCAAAGCTTCAGTCACAACATACTCAGTCCCATCAATCTTTGCTACTATCTCTGTCTCAGACCGCTTCTCAGCAGATGCCCAAAATTGTTTTACCAAAGATTCATGTACTATATCCGGATAATGAGTCAAAGCAAAATGAATCTTTGATCGCTTTAAGAAATCAACCATAGGGTCGTATATTTCCTGTCCCTTCGCTTTTCCCAGAAAAGCAACTTTATTGTGATCTTTCTTGAATTGTAGGGCCTCCATTTGAAGAAATTATGAGAGAATGGAGAATAGGTTTAGAGTACTTGAAGAGGGAATTAGTTGTTTTGGGCGAAGATTATATGAATAGGTTATAAATAGAAGTTACCCAATTATGGTCAAAATTTATCGGAACAAATGGTTGACCTTATCTGACGTGTAAAGTAACTTCACCATTCAAAATCAACCTTTCAGCAGAAATGATGGTCAATCTGCTGAAGTGAAGAGTCAATCAGCAGAATCAACTCAAGAGAATAATATCTTCGGTAAAGATCTTGAGTTTTAATTTGCCACCCAACTAGCATTAATTAGCATTTCCACTTGACTTCGCCTATAAAATAACCCCAATTCACAATCCGCACAAATCACTTAACCCTAATTTACCATCAAACCTTCATCCAATCAAAATCACTTATCAACACAATGAATAACCAACCCGAAGTCATCGATCTTTCTTCTGAATCATCAGCAGATTCAGGAGATAACAAACCTCAATCATCCATACAACCTTCACATAGAAGGTATGGTATCACCAAAGAACAAGCCCGCAAGAAAAGACATGATGTGGGCTCTTCAAGCAGACCCAACAATCCACCCAAACCTCCATCATCATCTTCATCATCTGAGGATAGTCGACCTCTATTTCGATATCCTCACCAAGACGAGCCACCTACAAGGAAGTCCCCTTTTCTTCCTTCTTCAGAAGATGATAGTGTGGTGGATCCAGATGATTCACCTAGGGGCTCTGATGACTCCACAGAGCGTCTTGAGCCAATCTTCAATAGGTTGGTAAGAGAGGAAGAGGAGAGGGAAGCAGCACCAACCAGGGAAGAGAATCCCCAACCTTCACAACCCCAACCAAGGCCACACACCAGAAATCCACCACTCCCAGAGACAAGGGAAGTGGTTATTGGTCTTCCTGCTCCAAGGACTGGAGTTTCATACCATAGGGACACAGGAAAGAGCAAGGGTGCTGAGGTGACTGGAAAGGGAAAGGGTAAAATGGAGTAGGAGATGATGAGATGTTGCCAAGGACCAAAGATATAAAACTAGGTTCTTTAGCATCTTCAATCATGTCTATTAGTCTTCCTGGTGCATCAGTAGATGATAGGAACTAGTGTCTGTGTAGGTTATCTTGTATAGGATTGGTCTTGTTGAAATTGAAGTTGTTTGTAAGCTGTAATTTCTTTTGAATGAATGAACAACTTTGCTTTGATTATTACTTGAACTCTGTTTCAGTACTTCCATTCAGCAGAAACACTCCTTAAGCTTACTTGACCATGTCCCATTAATCTTGGAGAACATCAACTTAAGATCATCAATATCAAGGCAGTTCTGCAAAACAGACACATAACAGCAAACAAACCAAACCATACAAACTAAAATTACATTAGTGGATTAGTGTGTTAGCAAACATAAAGAATAATCTACAAAATATTACAAACTTTACAACCACAATCCTCCCTTGAGGCATATGCCTCCCCTGAGGCCTATGCCTCCCCTCAAACATAGCATTTAAGGGTTAACCATCCCAATATGGACCACTAAGTGTTGAAACCTAGGTCCATCAAAAGCTTTAGTCAGCAAATCTGCCACATTATCATCTGTGTGAATTTTAAGCACCTTAATCAAATGTTTTTCATATGCATCTCTTATAAAATGGTGCCTTATCTCAATATGCTTAGTTCTATTATGAAAAACTGGATTTTTAACTATGCATATGGTACTTTGGTTATCAATAAAAATTGTGGTATTCATGAAATTAAACCCATAGTCCAACAATTGATTTTGTATCCAAAGAACCTGTCCACAACAATTGGCAGCAGCAACATACTCTGCTTCAGTAGATGAGGTAGCAACAATGGTTTGTTTCTTGCATTGCCAAGAAATCAACCTTCTTCCAAGAAATTGGCAGCCTCCAGTTGTGGATCTCCTATCCAGATTTGCACCAGCATAGTCACTATCACTATAAGCTTCCAACTTGAAAGGAGACTCTTTTGGGTACCAAAGACCTAGCTTGGGTTGGCCTTTGAGATACTTAAAGATCTTCTTGACTGCATTCAGGTGGGAAGTGAGTGGTGTGACCTGATGTCTAGAACAAGCACTCACAGCAAATGTGATATCTGGCCTTGAAGCTGTCAAGTACATTAGTGAACCAATCATGGATCTGTATAGGTGAACATTCACTCCAGGATCTGGTTCAAGATTATTCTTTGGTTTGGGAGCTTCATAAGGAGTAGTGGCAGTTCTGACATTTTCCATATCAAACTTCTTCAAGATATCTTGCACATATTTATCCTGACTTATAAAGATACCATCTTGTTTCTGCTGAACTTGTAAACCCAAAAAGAAAGTTAGCTCCCCCATAGCACTCATCTGAAACTCTCCTTTCATCAATTCCTCAAACTCCCTGCACCAAGCCTCTTTAGTGGAGCCAAAGATAATGTCATCCACATAAACCTGCACAAGAATTATATCCCTCGAATTCTTCTTAATGAAGAGAGTTTTGTCAATAGCACCTCTCCTGTATCCATGCTTCAGCAGAAATGCAGAAAGCCTAGCATACCAAGCTCTTGGTGCCTGATGTAGTCCATAGAGAGCTTTTACAACCTTGTAAACATGCTTTGGATGATCTGGGTCTTCAAAACCTTTGGGTTGAGTGACATATACTTCCTCTTCAATTTCTCCATACAGAAAAGCACCTTTCACATCCATCTGATATACCATGAAACCCATATAAGAGGCATAGGCCAAAAAGATCCTAATAGCCTCAACTCTAGCTACTGGTGCAAAAACCTCAGTATAATCAATTCCTTCCTCTTGTCTGAAACCCTGAGCCACTAACCTTGCTTTGTTTTTGACCACAATACCCCTTGCATCTCTTTTATTTTTCAAAATCCATTTTGTCCCAATAGCAAATTTCCCTGCAGGTAGTGGTACTAATATCCAAACCTTCTGATTCTTGAATTGAAGCATCTCATCTTGCATTGCTTCAAGCCAATATGAATCTTCAAGAGCTTGAGCAACACTGGTTGGCTCCACTTGAGAAAGAAAGCAAGCAAACAGACAATGCTTAAAGTCTGTGTGATTGTTCCTTTGCTGATTTGACACATAGGAAAGAAAAGCAACTTGACCATACTTAGAACCTTTCACAGTACTTCTAGTTCTAACAGGTGCCTGAGGATCACCAAGTATATTGGATTGAGGATGTACAGTGTTGATCCTTGTGGTAGCATTTGGATTGACATCAATTTTGGTGTCAAGATTGGTCATATTGGGTCCAAACTCACTATCATAGGAGGCTGAGTTGAAGACACCAGCTTTGGGTTGGTGATTTCCAAGATCAGAAGGACTAGGAAAACGTGTAAATGGCTCTTCAAGGTCAGTGGACACATTAGGAGAAATTGGAGAACCTTCAGGAGAACTGTCAGCAGAAGTTGTGATGTCAGGGGAAACAGAATGCCTATCAGCAGAATCCGGGTTTCTACTGACTGATTGAGCCAACTCCACTTCAACTCTTTCAGCTTCTTGAGTGGCTGCATGCTCCTGCTTCTTAAGTCTAGCAAGGTCCTCTGCATAGTGTGATTCATCTTCAATCTCATCAGAAGAAACTTTGGAGGCATCACCTGCAAATTGGTTAGGAGAAAAGGAGGGAACTACAATAGGGTGTTCATCATGCTCAGAATCACTATCTGAGTCACCATCCATATTACCAACTTTGTCTGTGGGAGACTCTTGAGAACCTGCAGATTGGTTAGCCACATATCTAGTATAGCCCAAGTAATCAGTTAAGTAATCCAGGTCAAAATACCAAGCATGACCTTGACCCTGAACATTAGGCTTATCTTCTAGAAATCTCAGGTTAAGGGTCTCTTCTATCTTTTTAGCATTTAAATTATACACCCTATAAGCCTTACTATGTGCTGCATAACCCATAATATACCCCTCATCAGCTTTCTCATCAAACTTTCCTAGTGGATCACTAGTATTCAAAATGGTCACTTGACAACCAAAAGGTTTAAGGTAATGAATATCAGGAACTTTCCCAGTGAGAAGTTCATAAGGTGTCTTAAAATGAGGTCTAGTTATGGATACCCTGTTCAAAACATAACAAGCAGTACTTACTGCTTCAGTCCAAAACATAGTGGGTAACTTAGAGTCTGCAAGCATGGATCTTGCTGCCTCTATTAAGGTCCTATTCTTTCTTTCAGCCACCCCATTTTGCTGTGGGGTTCTTGGATTGCTATAGTCCCTTTTTATCCCCTTAGACTGACAAAGTTCTATTAAAACAGCATTTTTGAACTCTGTCCCATTATCACACCTAATACCTTTAACCTTTTTGTTTAGCTGGTTTTCAACAAGGGTAATGTATTCTTTTAAAATTGGAGATGTTTCATCTTTTGTTCTCAAAAAGAATACCCAATAAAACCTGCTATAGTCATCAGTGATTACCAGGCAGAAGCATTTGTGATCAATACTTCTGATTTGAGTTGGACCAAAAAGATCCATATGCAGCAACTGAAGAGGTTCTGAGATGGTTCTTACAGCAGTAATGGTTTTGTATGAGGCTCTGTGTTGCTTCCCTTTGTTGCAGGCAACACAATTGTGCTCATTGGTGAATACTTTGGTGGGAAGCCCATGAACTAGACCAAGCTTAGAGAGTTTGTTTATGGTCTTGAAATTAACATGAGCCATTCTTCTATGCCACTTAGTAGACTCATTCAGTGATGCTTTAGCCACCAAGCATGTCAGATCACCTTCAGGATGGACTTCATTTAAGTTAAGTGTGTATAAGTTGTGGCTTCTGGGAACTCTCAGCAGAATTGTGGTATCTTCTGGAAGCTTGAAGTCTTTAGAGAGTACAAGACATTCATCCTCTGAGAAGAAGACCTTGTTCTTGGTATCACAAATTTGTGATACTGAGAACAAATTGAAGTGTTGCAGTTCCTCCACATAGAGCACATTCACAAAATCCAAATTAGGTGTTCTGATAGTTCCATATCCAGTGATTTTGCCATCTCCTCCACCAAAAGTCACATTGCCTCCTCCTTGAATAGGTACAAAATCATGCATTATATCCCTGTTTCCTGACATACTCCTGGAACAACCACTATCTACTATGCCTACATCTTTACTTTTCAAAGGATGATCCTACACATACAACAAAATTATACAAATGTTAGTACACTTTGGAGACTCAAGTCATTACTGACTTGAGCCTGCCTTGTGGATCATAAGCATTAGGCCATGGAGATGTATAAGATCCACCATTATTCTTGGACCTGCTATTAAAATTAGGTCCCTTGTGAGTCCAAAAACAACCTGCTGAGGGCTTAACAGCAGTATCCCAATATCCCATACCCATATGCATTGGGTCAATATATCTAGGCCAATAACCATTCCGAAAATAGGAACTAGTGGGTTGCACAAATGGTCTATCAACATTTCTTCTCCTAGTAGACTTAGAATGTCTATCAGCAGAATGTCTATCAGCAGAATTGCTGGCCCTATGAGTTGCTTGTGGAACATATGGTGGAATATTCTGAACATTTGTCCACATTGGTCTAGGTTTAGTCTGACCAACACCCATTCTTTGCTCATGAAAATCACAATCCTTGATTAGATGAGATTTACTTCCACACACAAAACATTTCTTCTTTTTAGAAGATTTATTAAAAGAAAAAGATGTTCCATTACAAGTAGAATTATTCAAATCACTAACAGAAACAGGATTGTTTTTGACACAATAAGAAACATTATTTTGCAAAGAATTAAAAGACAAGTCTTCAGAAGAAACTGTCTTGGACTTGACATCCTCAGCAGCAATTCTAACAGACTTGTAGGGTGTCTTGGGTGTAGGCTTGGGAGAGGTCTTTGTAGGGTCTGACTTTTCACTTGAATCACAACTGGTATAGGTGGTAGACCCTTGGTCAGAGGACTTGTCACTGTCAGAACAAGAGACAAAGTCAGTAGAATTAGAGTTAGGGTCTGGCAAGTCACTTGACTTTTTGCCATAAAGATGGTGTGATCCATCAAAGTCAGAGGTGGTGGTGCTAGATGGCATGTGTTCTCCCCTAATAGGTCCAGGCACAGCATGTAAGTATCCATTACTGACAAACTTAACAGGGGCTTGATAGTCTACTGGTTCTGGGTCAAAGACACTATACTCATTAGGGTCATACAATTGATCTTTCCCTATGTAGTCACCAAACCCTAAACCAATCTTAGTTTTTACAGACATAGAACTATTAACTAACCTGTTTAGATTTTTAGATGAATCTTTCCATTTATCAAACCTAGCCAAGCTATTATCTAGTTTAGTCTGCACTTCCTGTTTTTCTGACACTACCTCTGCTTTTTCTTTTTCAGAACATTTCAATTCATTTGTAGTACACAGTAAATCTCTCTCTAACACCCCTATCTTTTCATCATAAGCTACCTGATTCTTTTGAAACCAAATTTGTTGTCTTTCTTTAGTTTTTAAAGCCTGTTTGTAAGCCTCAACTTCAACATAACATTCATTATATTTAGGTTTCAATTCATCATATGCCTTCTTAAGTTCATTATATCTTCCACTACAACCAAAAACACAATTTTGTACCTGAGAGATGCCCATTAAGGCAACTTGATCATGTTGATCCTCTGTAGTATAGTATGCCAGTAATCCACTCTGTCCAGCAGCTTCATCATTCTCAGGTTCATGCACATTCCAGTTGATATGATCATCCAGAGTGACCAAAGCTCCAGCTTTCCCAGCTTCCACCTGTTTCTTCTGATAGGTGGTATATCTAACCTCATCACCTGCCTTCCTATCCTTGCATTCTCTTTTGAAGTGACCCATCTGACCACAAGCATGGCATTTGATCTTCATCCTGTCAAATCTAGCTGGTTCTCCTCCCTTGTAATCAAAATTCCTCCCAGACTTCTTCTTAAACCTTTCGACATTCAAAGTGAGCATGGCCACCTGCCACTTCAAGTTCATCTCTTCCAAATCCAGAGGATCTAATTGATCAAAATCCTCAAAAGCAAGTTGTTGCTGATGATCATAATCAGCAACAAAAGAGTGAAGTACATCTTCCATTACACTGCTAGACTGTGGCTTGGAAATTGGTCTGTTGTTGGTGTAAGAAGATGATACTGAGGAGCTTGGGCTTGAAACTTGATTCATCTTATTGGAGGTGGTGCTCACAAATGCTGAGTAGTTAGGAGTGGATGCACGAATGGGACTTCTAACATCAGGCTCAAGAGTCTTAAGCTTGTTGTAGAGATCATCAAAAGATAGCATATCCAGTCCACCTTTAGCTTTGAGTGCAATGCTCACTTGCAGCCAAGATGGAGGTAAAGACCGTAAGAACTTTGCATTGCAATCCTCATTGTCTGGCCTAGCCTGTAGCTGATTCAATTGGCTCAGAATCTTATGAAACTTATCATACCCCTTGTGAATACCTTCCTCCTCAGAGATTTGGAATTCTTGAAACTGCTGTTTCAGCATCGATTTCCTCATTCTCTTCGACTCCTCATTCCCACCAAACCTAGCTTTGATGGCCATCCAGATATCCTTAGCATCCTTTATGTAGTGAAAGTCGCCTATATGATCATCTGGAATAGCCTGAAGGAGAATAGTTCTAACTTTATTCTCTCTCTGAACAGCTAGAATCTCTTTAGCAGTTTTAGGACCTAGGATGGTAATCTTGCCATCAGCATCTTTGGTGTGCCTTTTCAAACTATTTCCATTTTTAACAACTTCCCAAAGATTCCAATCAATATTTGTGATCCAGTTCTGCATCTTCATAGCCCATAATTCATATTCTTCCTTCTTGAGATATGGGAACTTTGCATTGCTGTTTGTGAGATTGAGTTGTTGCATAGATGAAGTTGTGGTGTTAAGGTTGTTGTTATTGTTGACTTCGGATCCATCTACTGATCCAGGCATTGTTTTGGTTGTTTTGATTGATAGGGTGTGGAAGAAAAGATGTTCTTAGTATCACAGAGACTCTCCCGAGGCTTTGATACCACTTGTAGAACCTTAGACCTTGATAGATCTACGAGCACTCTTGGATCGATAGTAATGTTTATGTAATCACAAACACACTAATAGAAAGTCTCTAATACTTGTATAAAGCGGAATATAAATACAAGCAAAAACACGAATAACTAATAACGATTGATCCTCTATGGATCTTTTATTGATACTAAGAACTTGTTTTTCTAAACTCATACATAATACATAATGATGCGTTCCTTTTATAGACAAGGAAACCTAAACAACCCTAAACCGTTTCACAAGAAACGTATAATCTAAAAACTATCTAAGATATGCAATATCACTTTCTAAATAAACTCATGCATATCCTAACTAATAACAAATTACGCGGAAACTATCAATCAGCAGAAACACATTCCGCACAATCTATACTTCAGCAGTAACATTCTTCAGCAGAATCTCTACTTCCGCAGAAACATTCTTCAGCAAAAACCAATACTTCAGCAGATTCATCAGCAGTAACCATCAGTAGAATTCTTCCTTAGCAGAATTCCCAACATTCTTGGAGATCTTAATTCCCCTGTTCAGACAAGAAGTAAATTGCATCAACCTAAGTTTGGAGAATCTGCTTTTCTCAGTTATATACAGGATCAGTTGAGGAGCAATCATACTGATTACTTACATTGTCTGTATGCTTGTTTCTTATCTCAAGTTGAACCAACTAGTATAGCTCAAGCTCTTGCTAATGAAGATTAGGTTGAGGCTATGCAAGAGGAAATGCAGCAGTTCCAGAATCAGAAAGTATGGATGTTGGTTCCTTTGCCTGCTGGAAAGCATGCTATTGGAACTAAATGGATTCTAAAGAATAAAAGGGATGCTAGGGGAATTGTGGTTCGAAATAAAGCTAGGTTGGTAGCTCAGGTTCATAGACAAGAGGAGGGGATTGATTATGATGAGGTGTTTGCACCAGTGGCAAGAGTTGAAGCTATCCGATTGTTCTTGGCTTTTGCTTCCTTTATGGGGTTTGTAGTATATCAGATGGATGTGAAGAGTGCATTTTTGTATGGAAGGATTGAGGAAGAAGTTTATGTTACTCAACCACAGGGATTT
This sequence comes from Artemisia tridentata subsp. tridentata, assembly GCA_021014915.2. Classification (NCBI taxonomy): domain Eukaryota; kingdom Viridiplantae; phylum Streptophyta; class Magnoliopsida; order Asterales; family Asteraceae; genus Artemisia; species Artemisia tridentata. The sequence continues at coordinate 332,787,282 of CP139502.1, forward strand.
GTAGATCCTCAGAATCCTAATTTGGTTTACAAAGTGGTTAAAGCACTTTATGGTCTTCATCAAGCACCAAGGGCTTGGTATGCAAGGCTATCAGCCTTTTTGCTAAAACATGGTTACAGAAGAGGGTCTATTGATAAAACTCTTTTTATCAGAAAGAACTTCAAAGATATCATTCTGGTACAAGTTTATGTAGATGATATCATCTTTGGTTCCACTAATGAAGCCTGGTGCAGGGAGTTTGAAGAATTGATGAAGAGTGAATTTGAGATGAGTGCTATGGGTGAAATGACTTTCTTCTTGGGTCTTCAGGTTAAGCAGAAACCAGATGGGATCTTTATTTGTCAGGAGAAGTATGTTTATGACATGCTTAAAAAGTTTGATATGGAGAATGTGAAGATTGCTGCAACTCCTTTTGAACCTCCAAAGCCTAAGTCCAATAATGAACCTGATGCTGCTGTTAATGTTCATCTATATAGGTCCATGATTGGTTCACTCATGTATTTGACAGCTTCAAGACCTGATATCATGTTTGCTGTTGGTGCATGTGCTAGACATCAGGTTACACCATTGACTTCTAACCTTAATGCAGTCAAGAGAATCTTTAAGTATTTAAAAGGACATCCCAAAATGGGACTTTGGTATCCCAAAGACTCTCCTTTTGTGTTGGAAGCCTATAGTGACAGTGATTATGCTGGGGCTAACTTTCATAGGAAGTCTACTACTAGAGGTTGTCAGTTTCTGGGTCAGAGGTTGGTTCCTTGGCAGTGCAAGAAGCAGACTATAGTGGCTACATCTTCTACTGAGGCAGAGTATGTTGCTGCTGCTAGTTGCTGTGGACAGGTTCTTTGGATGCAAAATCAGCTGTTGGATTATGGGTTCAACTTCATAAACACTAAGATCTTTATTGATAATCAAAGTACTATGTGTATTGTTAAGAATCCTGTTGATCATCAAAGGACAAAGCATATTGAGATTCGACACCATTTCATAAGAGATGCTTATGAGAAGCATCTTATTCAGGTGGTCAAGATTCACACAGATGATAATGTGGCTGATTTGCTAACCAAGGCTTTTGATGGACCAAGGTTTAAACATTTGGTGGTCCATATTGGGATGGTAAATCCCTAGCTACTGAGCTTAAGGGGAGGATTGCAGATTAAGGGGAGGATGAAGCTTAAGGGGAGGATGCTTCTTGTTGTTGTTGTATATTTTTCTGTCTTTCTTATTTTCTTTCTTTTCTTTTGGTGTGTTTCTGATTTCTTTTTCTTAGTTAAAAAAAAAAAAAAAAATCCTGTATATTTTGTGTGCTAATAAGTTGGTTTTGAGTAACACCTTGCAGGTACAGTGTTGGTGTTTACACCTGCACAATAAATGGTACTCAACTCACCATGTCTTGCAGACAAGAAAGAGTTGGCTCACCATGAGGGTACGGCTCTGGTGTGATAATCAAATCCGTTGATAGCTGTAATAGCTTGCTCAAAGCTATAGGGTACTTCAACTCACCCATGATTCAGTTCTGAGAGTTGAAAATGGTTCTCAATTCACCATGGATGTAACCCTTTATGGGATCCAAAGAATTGGCTAGTCCACAAAAGTATGGTTTGTGGTAAAGACAATTGGTATCCATATTTGGTATTCAATTCACCAAGGTTCTGTTGAAACCAAGAATTGACTAGTCCTGAGCAAACGGCTACAGGTAAAGACAAGTCAAATCCGTTTATAGTTGCTGATTTGCTAATAAATCAGATGGTTATCAGTGTACCATGGTCTAACAAACCTAAACATTGGCTACTCCAGTAGTGATGGCTATTGGTAAAGAGACATCAAATCCATTAATTTTCAATGATTCACCTCTCACAGGAGTTAACACACCTGGATGTGATGAGAATAGTATGAAACTTAAGTGATTTGATGTACATATTGTAATAGTAGCAGCCAAGTTCAAGTGAATGTCATGGTGACCAGTATACATGTTTTGAAGAAGATTTCATATTCCTGCTGAACTATTGAAGTTGCTGCTGGATGCTATAGAGGTTGGAATCTTGCAAGTTATGGATGTTGCTGCTGGTTACTACTTATTGCTGCTGCTAAGTCGCAGTCCTCAAGCCTGAGAAGTTCAAGCTCTATCACATTGGAATCTTGCAGGTTAACCTAGTCAACCTCAAGATTAGGGGAGGATTGTTAGGATCTCTGGGAAATAAGAGTTTCTCAGTGATGGGAGGATTGTTGGGATATGAGAAATAAGGAATTTCTCATTGCTGCTGATAGTGAAGCTGGTTCCTGCCGATAGTGTTGCATTGCTGCTGCGGTTGGTTCCTGCCGATAGTATTGTTTTGTTTCTGCCGATAGGGTTGATTTCTGCGGATAGTTATTGTTTGTTATCCGTAGGTTTAGAAAGTTTGTTAGATTTATTTTTAGAAGAGATTGTTGTTTATCTCTTCACACGTTTTCTTGTGAGACGGGTTAGGGTTAGGGTTTCTTATTGTTATAAAAGAAACATCCCGTCCATATGTTTAATATACTTTTTGACGAACACAATATTCAATAACACAATTCTTAGTTCATAGTCTGATCCATAGAGGATCATTGTCCTTTATAGCTTTCTTCTTTATTATACTTGTTGTTTAGTTTCCGCATAAACACTTGTATTCCATACAGAGGTTCTTGTTTAACTAAGCTCAATCTAGCTCGAAGTACTCGATCCTACAAAAGATGAAACTACTCCATTAATTCAAACTTTCATTAGGAAAATTGAAAACCAACTTAATAAAAAGGTTAAGATCATTAGGTCAGACAATGGCACAGAATTTAAGAAAAGGAGCATGATTGAGTTTTGTGGTGATAGAGGTATCAAGAAACAATATAGCAATGCTAGAACTCCACAGCAGAATGGAGTTGCTGAGAGAATGAACGGGACCCTGATTGAGGCAGCTAGAACTATGCTAGCAGACTCACTCTTACCCACAACCTTTTGGGCTGAAGCAGTAGTAACTGCTTGCTACATATTCAATAGGATTAGAGTGACCAAGCCTCAGAATAAAACACCTTGTGAGCTTATTTTTGGTCATAAACAAGTTGTTAGCTATATAAGGCCTTTTGGGTGTCATGTGACCATTCTTGATACATTGAGTGTGCTTGCCAAATTTGAAGGGAAGTCTGATGAGGGGTTTCTAGTTGGGTATTCACTAAATAGTAAGGCCTTTAGGGTATACAATTTAGTGACCAAGAAAGTAGAGGAAAATCTTCATGTTAATTTTCTTGAGGAAAAACCCAATGTGAAGGGACTAGGTCATAGATGGATGTTTGACATTGATTATTTAACTGACTCTATGAACTATATTCCTGTCTCTAAGGAGAATCAAGCTAACCCTGATGCAGGTTCCATAGAAATAACTAACCATGCAGGTACACAAGTTACTTCTGATTCAAGCACTGTTGAGCAAGACAAGGCAATTGAGGAGCTTATTGTGATTCCTACCATAGAAGTCAAACATGTTGTTGCTGATGAAGGAACAAAGAAATCTTCTACAAAAAGGAAGGAGACTGTGAACAAGCCTCAACCAAAAGAAAAAGGGGGTTCTCCTACAAAAGTTTCAGAAGATATCTTATCCTTCAGAGAAGAAGTAAATGCTTTGGCTGACAAACACCTTGGGAAGCAGACTACCAGTACTAACTTGGTTAAGTCTGGTAGTGAGTTCATTAATTCTGCTACCAGTACTAACTTAGTTAATTCTGGTAGTGATGCTGTTAATTCTGCTCAACCTGAGTCTACTCCAAATGCTGATCTTGATGATTCTGAGATGCCAGAACTTGAGTTCTTTGATAATCCAAATGAAGGTATTTTTGATGGGGCTTCTTATGATGAAGAAGGGGTAATAACTGACTTCAACAACTTACCCACAGAAGTGGATGTAAGTCCAGCTCCAACACTCAGAATCCACAACATTCATCCCAAAAGTTAGATAATTGGTGATGCAAAGTCAGTTGTTCAAACCAGAAGTAAAGTGCAAAAGCTTCCTGAATCTCATGCACTTATCAGTCTTATTAAGAAGCAGCAAAGGGTCAACCACAAGGACCAACAACATTGCTTGTTTGCTTGTTTCCTTTCTCAAAAGGAACCCACCAAGGTCTCTGAAGCACTTGAAGATGAGAGTTGGGTGGAAGCAATGCAGGAGGAGTTGTTGCAGTTCAAATTGCAAAAAGTTTTGGTTCTGGTAGATCTACCTTATGGGGCTAATGTGATAGGCACAAAGTGGGTCTTCAGAAATAAAAGGGATGAAAGAGGAGTAGTTGTTAGGATTAAGGCAAGATTAGTAGCACAAGGGTATAGACAGGAGGAGGGGATAGATTATGATGAGGTTTTTGCTCTTGTAGCCAGGATTGAGGCTATCAGGTTATTTTTAGCCTATGCATCATATATGGGGTTCATAGTCTATCAGATGGATGTGAAGAGTGCCTTTCTGTATGGCACTATTGAGAAAGAAGTATATGTTCATCAACCTCCTGGTTTTGTGGATCCTGCTCATCCAAAGAAGGTGTATAAAGTCATTAAAGCATTGTATGGTCTCCATCAAGCTCCCAGAGCTTGGTATGCAACACTCTCCAAGTTTCTTGAAGAGCATGGGTACAAAAGAGGTGTGATAGACAAGATCTTATTCATCAAAAGGGACAAGAAGGATATCATTCTGGTCCAAGTCTATGTGGATGACATCATTTTTGGCTCAACAAAAAGGTCTTGGTGTGAAGAGTTTGAAAGTTTAATGAAGGGCAGATTTGAGATGAGCTCAATGGGTGAGCTTACATTTTTTCTAGGGCTGCAAATGAAGCAACAAGAAGATGGCCTCTTCATTTCTCAAGACAAATATGTTGTAGAGATCTTGAAGAAGTTTGACTTTACCAATGTGAAGACTGCAGTCACTCCCATAGAGAACAAGGTGCCATTGACAAAGGATGAAGATGTTGAGGATGTGGATGTGCACCTCTATAGATCAATGACAAGTTCTCTAATGTATTTAACGGCCTCTAGGCCTGATATAATGTATGTTGTGTGTACTTGTTCTCATTTTCAGGTTACTCCCAAGACTTCACATCTTCATGCTGTGAAGAGAATCTTTAGGTACCTAAAGGGCAAACCTAATTTGGGCCTTTGGTATCCTAGAGAATCATCTTTTGACTTGGAAGCCTATTCATATAGTGATTATGCTGGAGCAAGTCTTGATAGGAAATCCACAACAGGGGGTTGTCAATTCCTTGGAAGAAGATTGATTTCCTGGCAATGCAAGAAGCAGACCATTGTGGCTACATCAACAACAGAAGCTGAGTATGTAGCAGCTGCCAATTGTTGTGGTCAAGTCTTGTGGATTCAGAATCAAATGCTGGATTATGGTTTGAACTTTATGAATACTGTAATTCACATAGATAATGAGAGCACTATCTGTATAGTTAAGAACCCTGTATACTACTCTAAAACTAAGCATATAGAAATAAGGCATCACTTCATTAGGGATTGCTTTGAAAAGAAACTAATTAGAGTGGAAAAGATACACACAGATCTTAATGTGGCAGACCTATTAACCAAAGCCTTTGATGGACCTAGGTTTAATTACTTAGTGGTTAATATTGGTATGATGAACCCATAGCTCAGTTTAAAGGGAGGTTAGATTTAAGGGGAGGCTAAAATGTAAAGTTTGTATATTAGAACCAGTACTAAGTAGTTAATTCTGATTAATAATTAATTTTGATTAGTAGTTAATTCTGGTAGCCTTAGAAGTTAATTCTTGTAGTAGATTTAATACTGGTTAATTAAAAAAAAAAATTCTTGTAGTAGTGTTAATTATGATAGTTAATTTTTCTTAATTTTGATTGTAAAATTGTTTTTTTGTATGTTTTTCTTGGTTTTTCTTGGTGTTGGGACTAACTTTTGCAGAAAACACATGGATTGGTGATGACCAGAAGCCTTGCTATTGCTTTTTATGAGTGTTTGTCTGATTCTTTGGTTAAGTCTGGTGAGTCAGTGGTTAAGTCTGGTTGACCATTTTTAAGTCTGGTAGTGTAAAATGTAATTAATTTTATTACCGTTAGGTCGGGTCAATCAAATAATGATTTTTCAGATAAAATAATACCGTTGCGTATTTTTTGAGAAATAGAAGTATATAAGGATAAAATTTGATAAATTTCTCATTTTTATTCATTATTTGCTTCCAATTTTAAAAATCATTATTTTTGGCCTACAATACTCTGTTTTACACTACAAATTGGCAAACCCTAATTAGTTCTCAACCAGCATTTAATCATTATCTCATCAATGGCTTCGCTAAAGTTTTGTGACAAGCACAACCAGGTTGGTTTCTTGAAGAAACCAGATAAAAGAGAAGGTTTCGAGCAGATAGTAGATTTTTTGAGAGGTTCTTCAATTATGTATGCTTTAATTCATAATCCTACTATTTATGCATTCCTAGTTAAGCAGTTTTGGGGGTCGGTTACCTCTGAAACTCTTACTGATGGGACATCACAGTTAAGGGCAACAATAGATACCCATGATTTCTTTATCACTGAAGCATCCATAAGGAGTAGTCTTCAATTGGATGATGCTTCAGGGGCTTATATCTTGCCCAATGATGAACTTTTAGAGGGTATGAAAAACATTGGTTATCCCACTGAAGGTACTTTTACCTTTTGGAAAAACTTTTTCTCACTTCAGTGGAAGTTTTTAATACATCATTTGCTCCATTGCTTAAGTCCTAAGAGTGGTGGATGGGATCAGTTTGGAAGCAACATTGCTTCTGCATTGGTCTGTCTTTCACTTGGAAGGACTTTTAATTTTTCAAAACTTATTTTTGATGGCATGGTAGCAAATGTCAACAACAAACACAAGTTTTTAATGTACCCAAGATTTCTGCAAATGATTTTAAATTTTGAAACAGAAAATAAAATGCAGACTTATGTGAGTGTGGTTTTTACACCTAAAATCTTTGCTAATATGAAAAGGGGTTTTTCTGGGGCACATTGGCCACTTTTGCCTGCTATGCTTTCTGGTGCAACTAACATTGCAGGTACATCTACTGCTGAACAAGTGGAGCCAACTCATGAAGAGCAAACCCAGGAACAACCTAGATCACCCACACCACAACCAAGTCCATCACCATCCCAACCCAAAGTACCTACACCCACACCATCTTCACCATCACAGCAAACCCATATTCCAAGTCCTATTCAGGAGGAGGAATCATGTCAAATGTCTGTGGAAGACCTTTTAACTCTAGTTCCACAACTGGCCACAAGGATTTCAGCATTGGAGAAGGCCAATAATGCTAAAAGTGGGGCTATTCTAACCTTGGTCAAGAAAGTTTAAAGGATGGAGAAGATTCTGAAGAAGAAAGGAGTTGTTTTTGATGATCAAGAGGGTGAGGATGAAAATTCTTCCAAACAAGGGAGGAATTTAGAGGAGGAACAAGTATTTAAGACTCCTACTCAGAAGGATAAATATGCTGAGATAAGTCCAAATTCCATGGAAGTAGCAGAAACCTTAGTTCAATCTCTTAGCAAGATTAAACAAGGGAAGAAAAGGAAGCTAAGAAAATTGAGGATTGAAGAAGATAAGTCTGAGGAAGAAGGTCTTAAGTCTGGTGAACCAGTTAAATCTGCTGATGATGTTAATTCTAGTGTTAATGCTGGTGGTGATGCAGATAAGTCTTGTCAAGAACAACATGTTAGTTCTGCTGAGGGAGTTAAGTCTGCTCAAAGGGAAGGAAAACAAATTATGATTGAAACTCCTAAGCCCAAGAGGACAAAGAGATAAGAAAAAGAAGATCAAGCATCTCTAGCTGAGATTGCAAGGTTACAAGCAGAGGAACTAGCTGAGATAGAAAAGGAGGAAGAACAGAAAAGGCAAGATGAACTATATGCAAAAAGGTTATTAGAAGAGTCTGAAGATCCTATTATGTGTTTAATTGAAGGAGATGATGAGCTGAAGGCAAAGTTTGAGGAACTTAAGACAATTCCAAGTTTGACTGCATAAGAGAGAGCCAAACAACTAGCATAGTTCATAAATACTAGAAGAAATGAAGAAACTTTGGGGGATTTTATGTCTATGATAAGACAGACTCAGAAGAAAACCAAGGTTCCCAAGAAGATGTCTAAAGCAGAACAGATGCATGGTATGAAGATGTATCTAAAGAACATGATGCACTCAACCTAGGAAAAGATGAAAGGAAAATCATTTGAGGAGATTGAAGCTGCATATCTAAGTGCTTATGAGAGGGATCAAGGTTATAGGCCAGTGGATTATGAAGATTATTTGAGAAGAAGCTTGAAGAAACAGAAAGTGACAGAGTCTGAGCCAGTTATAGAAGCTGAGAAGATTGTTGATAAAGAATCTGATGTTGAGAAAGCAGCAAGTGAGGTAAAGGAAGAAGTCAAAAAGCCAATTGTAACCTGGAATAAAAGGAAAAGTATAGCAAGAAGGAGTAAATCAAAGAAGAAAGTGCAAGAGGAAGCAGAATCAGAAGAGGAAGGACCTTCATCTGAAGGATTTACTTTGGGATCCATCCCTAAAAGATCTAAGGAACCAGCTAAGATTGCCAAGTATAATATAATCAAAACTGGATTGAGGGCTGCATATCAGATAGTCAGGGAAGATTATACAGAAGTGGTATATGTTAACTTTCCTGGACTACTGAATGATTTAAGTATGAAGGATCTTCAAGAGCTATACAAATTGGTGAATATCAGACATGGAAACAATACACCTGAAGAACAATGGGAACGAGTTATTTGGGGAGATCTGAAGGTTATGTTTGAGCCACCTTCAAGAACAGATGAGATTTGGATGTTACCATACCAACAAGAAGTTGTTAGATGGATATATTTCCACAACTGTCAGGTACATTGTTTAACTTTACAATCAGCACATATCTATATGCTTGCAGAAGTGGAATATCCTTTAGCACCTAGGGTCTGCAAAGCAATATTAGAAAAGAAGTTTTTTGCAGATGAGAAAGATGAGGGATATGAGAAGCTGTTGGATTTGATTAAGAAACAATCCTTAGAGGAACCATATTGGGGTGTTTGAAGTGTTTGAAAGAATTTTCAAGTTGTTAAGTGAGACTAAAGGAACTTCTCACTTGGTAAAGGTGCATAGCACTGACACAACAAATGGTTATCAGTCCACCATGTCTAACCCACATAAGGACTGGCTAATCCAGAGCAAACGGCTCTGGTAAAGATATTTCAAATCCGTTAATGGTTGACAATTTACCAAAAATTATACGGTAATCAACTCACAATACTTGAGATGGTGAAGAGTTGGCTAGCCCACAAGATTATGGCTTGTGGTAAAGGTTGTGGAAAACCATAACTGGTTATCAATTCACCAAGGTGAGGTGCAATTCCACTAAAGAATTGGCTAGTCCAAAAGCAAATTGCTTTTTGTAAAGACTAAACAAATCCGTTGATAGTTGATGATTTGCTAAAAATCATATGGTTATCAATGTACCATGGTCTTACACACCAAAACATTGGCTACTCCAGTAGTTAATGGCTATTGGTAAAGAGACATCAAATCCATTAATTTTCAATGATTCACCTCTCACAGGAGTTAACACACCTGGAAGTGATGAGAATAGTATGAAACTTAAAAGAATTGATGTACAAGTAGTCATGGTTGCTGAAAAGATCAGATGGATTGCATATCAGATGGTGAAAAGATTATTCAAGTCAAGTTGCTGCATAAAGATCATATTTGAAGATTTGAAGAGTTATAGATAATTCCAAGTGTTCAAGATTTAATCCTCAAAAGCTTATTCAGAAGGAACTTGAAGTTCATGAAGCATGAAGATCAAGTTAGGGGAGGATTGTTGGGAATTATCACATGACAAGACTTAATATGAATAACAGACTTAAGTCTGCTGGGTTACAAAGTTAAGTCTGTTAGTTGTATTTTGTAATAGTTAAGTCTGCCTTTTTATTGTTAATTCTGGTAGGCATTACTAACGTAGTTAAGTCTGGTTGACTTATTAGTTAAGTCTATTTATGAAAGTTAGGAAAGTTTGTTAGCTATAAGTTAGGAAATGATACGTAGTTATCTTAATAGAAGATACGTATATCCTTCTACACGTTTTGTATCTAGGGTTTCCTTGGTGTATAAAAAATGAACCCTAAGGCATTAGTTTTGTAACGAACACGCGTATTGATTAAAAGAGTTAGTAATATATGAAGTTAGTTATTAATATTGATATTGTGTTCTTCATTGTTCAATGTTAAGATTCCGCATTAGCAATAAACAACCTGATAAAGTTTCTCACTTAGATTGATTTGGATTTATTCAAGTCGTCTAACAAGTAACAAAGGCTACTTGGATCCATAACGTGTGGACCTACAAATGCCTTCTGAGTGATGATTCAGTAATAATGATAGATTTATCATCCACTGTTGCATTTAGTTCTTTGTCACCATTTTCAAATGTTTTGACAGTTGTAGTCTGCCAAAACTGTTTGATGTGGGATATATAGATAGTGGGATTTAAGGTTAAAGAATACCTTATGTGAAAACCGTTTAAAAAGTACACTATCTGATGAAAAGTAGCATCATCCTCTGCTTTTTCTAAATATGTGACTATGTTATGCTTGTCAGCAAAGGATAAAGAAGCCATAATTTTTCAGTAAAAGATAATTTGACTGTTGTGAATAGTGTAAATTTAGGGTAGAAAGTAGATGAAGAAAGTGAATTGAGATATTATGAAAGTGTTATGAGGGTTTCTATTGGACCGACTTCAATTAAAAGATAACTTTTGATTGAAGGAAGGTGAATATAATATTTTAAAAGTAAAAATATCCAAAAGAAAAACCCTTAAGATAAGATTTTGATCAGTAAAAATCGCAACAAACTCTCAAAGGCTATTTTCTAAAATTCGTTACTTCGCACCAGTACTAACGTCTATTCAGCAGTACAAACTTAAATCTACCAGTACTAGGTTTAAGCCTGACAGTACAAACTTTTTGGAAAATTTTGACTCAGCAGTATGAACGCAATTTGAATGAAAAACCATACTGTCAACAACCATTTTGAAGGGATTAAGTGTAAAGACAGACACTTAATCATATTTTCGGTTTAATGCAACCTCTGGTTGTGTGAGAACCAATGTTTTCAGTTATAAATAACTACCTGTGATCAGATAAACTCATTCAAAGAGCTTTCTTGACAGGGTTTCTAGCTCTGGCACTTGTTGCCTCTAACACGAGTGTTAGATTCATGTTTGCTCGCTGTTCTCTCTATTAGATTTCCTTAGACTAACTTATTATACAAAAGTATAAAATGATAGAGAGTGAGTTATGTCAGTTACTGTCTGACTAACTAAGCCATCAATTCCAACACAAAACATCATAATAAGATTTCAAGAAAGAAGTTTTAAAGAACCATGTAACTTAGGTATAAAACCTGTGTTAATGGATTCCCAAACTCTGTCCATCATCAACCTATTATGTCAGCAACTGAACCACCATATGATGCTCACACAATGCACTAGTAATTCCTTTGTGCTCAAACATTTCATACCTGCAATTGTTAGTCCAAAACCAAGAAAACAAAGTGCAAATCACTTGCTTCATAACAGTATAAACATATGACTAACAGTTCTAACAAACAATCCAAATTTGTACTAGCAGTACAAACTATACATAACAGTACCTTTTGACAAACCTAGCAGTACAAATCCATTTTAATATACAAAAACACACAGTTTTAAAAACTTTAAGGGTTGAGCATTCCAATACTTGCTACCAAGTATTGAAACATTCCTATATCAAAAGCTTTTGTGAGAAGATCTGTAAAATTATGATCAGAACCAATTTTGACAACCTGAATTAACTTTTTTTCATTGCAGCCTCTTATAAAATGATGCCTAATTTCTATGTGTTTTGTTTTAGAATGTTGCACTGGATTTTTAATTATGCAAATTGTACTGCTATTATCAATATATATCATGGTGTTCATAAAATTGTACCCATAGTCAAGTAGTTGATTTTTAATCTAAAGCACTTAACCACAGCAACTTGCAACAGCTACATACTCAGCTTCAGTTGTAGAAGTTGTCACAATTGTCTGCTTCTTACACTGCCATGATTTAAGTCTGCAACCAAGAAATTGATATCCACCAGTTGTTGATTTCCTGTCCAGGCTTGCACCAGCATAGTCACTGTCTGAATATGCCACCTAGTCAAAAGGTGATTCCTTGGGATAACAAAGACCCAACCTAGGTTGACCCTTAAGATATCTAAAGATCCTCTTGACAGCAGTTAAATGAGAAGCCATGGGAGAGACTTGAAACCTTGCACATGCACATACAGCAAACATGATATACGGTCTTGATGATGTAAGATACATCAAGGATCCTATCATAGATCTGTGGGTGCGTACATAAACACATTCTCCATCAGCATCCTTGAGTAAAGGTTTGTCTGAATCAACTGGTGTGCTTGCCACTTTAGCATCAGCAAACTGAAACTTCCTTAGTATCTCTACCACATATTTATCCTGACTAATAAATATGCCTTCAGTTGATTGCTTTACTTGCAACCCCAAAAAGAAAGTAAGTTCCCCCATGGAACTCATCTCAAACTTATCATGCATAAGTTTCTCAAATTCCAAGCACATCTCCTTTCTTGTGGATCCAAATATGATACCATCCACATAAACCTATACCAGCAAGATATCCTTCTTGTTCTTATTAATGAATAAAGTCTGATCCATCTTGCCCCTTTGGAATTCATTCTCTAGCAAATATGAAGCCAAAGTCTCATACCATGCCCTTGGAGCCTGATGTAGTCCATAAAGAGCCTTTACAACCTTGTACACCTTATCAGGATGTTCTGGATCAACAAAGCCTGGAGGTTGTGAGACATACACCTCCTCTTCAATAGCACCATATAAAAAGGCACTCTTAACATCCATCTGATAAATAGTGAAGCCCATGAAAGAAGCATAAGCTAAGAACAGTCTGATTGCTTTAATCCTTGTTACTGGTGCAAAAACTTCTTCATAGTCTATTCCCTCTTCTTGTGTATACCCCTGGGCTACAAGCCTAGCCTTGTTTCTGATCACAATACCCCTTTCATCCTTCTTGTTTCTGAACACCCATTTGGTTCCAATTACCCTCATACCCTTGGGTAAGTCAACTAGTACCCAAACCTTCTGAATCTTGAATTGGAGAAGCTCTTCTTGCATTGCTTATACCCAGCTTGAGTCTTCTAAGGCTTTGAGAACATTTTTAGGTTCAGATTGTGATAGGAAACATACAAATAAGCATGTGTTCACATCTTCATGCTTCTTTTCTTCATAAACAGCACTAAAAAATCCTTGTTGGTCTGAAGTCATGAGTTGCCTTCCTGTCTTTACTCCAGACTGCATGTCACCAATCACATTTTCTAGGGAGTGATCTTTGTGTATCCTTGTGTGTGGTGTAGTAAGAACTTGATAGGTAGGTGGGAGATTGTTGATATCCACCTCATCTTCGGAGAAATCAGCAGGATTAGTATCTGATGGGCCAGCAGTATGAATATTTTGCCCAGCAGTACTAACTTGGGGCTCAACAATACAATCTTCATTTGTATTGTTATCTTGATTCTCTTGATCTTCAGCTCCAACTACATTGTTTTCATCTTCAATACCTTCCTTGGCTTCATCAGTAGAAGGCTCACCATTCTTTGAAGATGAATCCACACTGTTCCATATTGGCAGTAGTATCTGATCTTGATCTTTCTCCTTTCCTAAGCCTATTTCATTTGTTGCATCATCAACTTCTGAACCTACAAAATCATGAGAAAAGGTTCCTGCAACAACTTTCACATAGTTCATTTATTGGGTTAGAGTATCAAGATCAAACAACCATTTTGGACCATTACCTGCAACATTAGATTTATTTTCTAGAAATTGAACATGCAGGTTCTCCTCAACTTTTCTTGTTCTTGTGTTGTATACTCTAAAGGCTTTGCTATTGAGTAGGGATGAGCACGGTACCAGAATGGTACCGAACCCGTACCGAATTAGTGGTACCGTTTTTTTCCCGAGCATGAAAAGGGGTACCGGTACCGTACCGTACGAGATTTCGGTACCTATCCGGTACTTCTCGTTTTTTGTTAAACAAAAAAAAATCGTAGCTCATGCTAGTAAAAATAGGACAAAACATATCACCAAATTTATCGTAACTTACGAACGTTCCAAAACGTATAAAATTCCACCAAAAACATATGAAATCGTTCACCATAGAGGTCGGTGTCTGGACGACGGGCTCAGGGAATGCAATGGTCTCCTGATAGTCTCCCTTTCAGCACTTTCAAGCGCGAATTTCACTTTGTCCAAAGTGCAAACACTTTTGTTAGCAGGTCGTGACGACGACGAAGATAAACTCACAAGGTTGAGGTCTAAGCTTGTGTCGTCAAACAGGTTTAATGGCTTCTTTGACGATGGAGGGAAGTTAACACTGGTACAGATTTCACCTATCGTCACACTGGGAATGCGTGACTATATGCATATAGTCACACACATTTTTTTGGGTGTGTGTGACAAAAAGTCGCGCCACCGTAGGTATCATATGGTCACATTGTTTAGTTTGTGGCCGTTTTCATCGAAAAAGAGTGACCAAAACCCGAATATGTGTGACTAATTAGGCACAAGTTTTGTTGGATTCATCAGTATGTGTGACTATTTCCCATCCTATGGCCACACGAAAATATAATAAATGTGACGTTTGTGATGATTTAGTCACACATCGTGTGTTGTTTTTTTCGAGTTAGTCACATACAATTTAAAAAACAGTGGCCAAAAGTGTTAATAAGTGTGACCATATGCTGTTTAAAGTGAAGAAATGTGTACTATTGATCATCCAATGGTCACATGAATTCTTAGTTTGTGTGGCCTTTTGTAATATTTAGTCACACAAAGCATGTTTGCTTTGGGTATTTAGTCACATACAATTAAGCATAAAGTGACCAAAAGTGTTAATAAGTGTGACCATATGTTGTTTAAAGTGAAGAAATTTGTATTTTGTGTGACCATTGATCATCCAATTGCCACATGAATTTTTTTGTGTGTGGCCTTTTGTAATATTTAGTCACACAACGAATTAAACAAACAGTGACCAAAAGTGTTATTAAGTGTAACTATATACATCTTTTAGTCACATTTAAGAAATCAATATATATCAAAACAAATTCAAATACAATAATATCTAACAGCAGTACTAACTTTATGAACCAGCAGTACTAATTTATAACTAACAGCTCTAACTAATACACTAGCAGTATTAAAAATGATCCATCTGCTCATACTAGATATCTCATAATATAATATCTAGAAGTATTAAAAATACACTAGCAGTATTAAAAATACACTAGCTCGTGTCTGTTGTTTCTTGCCTTGAATAATTTCAAAACTTCACTATCCGAAGACTCGATCAGGATTCTCTTGGACTTCTGCCTATATATTCCAGATGTATTCAAAATGCCCATTTCTGCATATGTTACACTCAATCCTTGTTTGCCAGCTAAGTAAGCTGCATTCTGCAAGTCGTAAGAACAAACATGGTGTCATTTTTATCTTATTGATAAACAAAACAAACAAGATGAAAAGATGTGACTCACCTTTATGTTGATCAAGACACCAGAAACTGAAGTAGCATTACTCGCAAGGTCCAAAAAGTCAGTTGGTCTCATGAAGTTGCCGGCATTTTGGAATCTTGGATTTCTTGAGAATGAGTAGTTTGAAAATGGCTTGACCATTACAGCTAAAACATAGGAAACAAAAGCAAAGTAAGAAAATGATGGCATGTGAAAGACTAGCATACCTTCCTCTACTGGTGAATGATAATCTTTTAGAACCAGCTGCATCTCTTTAGTGCTCTCATGGCTTACAATCCGTGCAACAAGGCCTTCCAAAAGAAGTCAGGTAAAAACGGCAAAAAAAAGCATAAATCACTCACTCTTTTTGGTCTGCTAGATGGGTCGGGATGTAGTAACCTCAAACAAAAGAAGGCTTATTTTGGCCACTTGGATGCATTACCATACAAAATATAAACCAGAGATGTACAGATGTAATGTACAATTCATAATATAGCTTCTTTTCTTTTTTCTTTTCTTTTTTCCTTTTTTTTTTAATTTCTCGCTACTACTCTAAATCAGCGAAAACCATGAAAAGATATCAACAGTGTGTTATTAGCGGACTTAGCCTACTACTAATAATAACAAAATTATAAGCAGTCATTTGTTCCAGTGTATCTGATAATTAATATCTACTTGCCGAGTAGAGGACAGAAAACAGCCTATTCTTAGGCTGTAAGTTAAAACCGCTCAGGTCAGCTTCCACAATGAAAGAAGCTAGACCTGATAAAATGGTGCAGATGAAGCAGTAAGAGAACATTAGAGTCACCACTGCAGGGTATTTCTTAAGGACAAATGCCTGAAAACATCAAAAACAAGTTGTTAGCAAGAATGCATTAGTAAACAAATGATTATAATGTACTAATGTACTATTTTTACCTGTGAGATGATATACATAGAAGCAAATACGGCGTCAACTGATAAAAGGATACCTCCAAGTACCCAATTTGATGGTTGCACAAGAAGATTGTTAGTGATTTCTGATTGTAACAACACAATGAGTTAGCTACTATAAGTTTTTCTTGGTAGCAGCCGAGCCACCTTTCCCGCGCTAATGTAATGAGATCTATATTTGACACATAATTCTTAGTTTGTCCACATAATACACTTTCCCATAGCTTACTCATATATCTAAAGCAAAAAAACGACAGAACATCTAAGGTTTGCAAATCCAAATAGAGTAACTTAATAGCCAATAAACTCTATGCAAACAACTAATAATTATGTCAGTCTGTTCAGAACAGCACCAAGAAGAAAAGATAAGTCCCTCACCTGCTTCATTATAGAAGTGAATGCGTCCTTTGGTAGGCCAAATCCAATCGCTACCATTTCAGCAACAGCCTGACCAAAATAAGCTAAGAGTTAAATATTGTTAGAGAAATGATCGTAAAATCTTGTCTGAAATCAGCGGCATTGACCAACCTTTATAGCAGCGATCATTTTAGAACCCCACGTGTCCATAGTCTCTTTCCATTCTGGGAAACCTTCGGGTATAACAGGCTCTGAGTTCAGCTCCTAGTTATAAAATGCACATCGACAGCAGTTATAAAAATGGAATGTGTGGTTTGAAAAGAGGAAAATGAACTATGCAATACCTGAAACCGGGTAGTTGACGGTAGAGGACCAACTCTCCACATGTATCGCCACTTAGGATCCGGACCCGTTGGAGTCAACGGCCGTCACTCTTTTGGCAACGAATTCAACTTCTTTTGCATTTCCTCATCAACTAAACTACGAGGAACTTCAACTCCTTCAGGCGTCACACCAACCTGTTATATATTTAATCATACAACAATAGTTCAAACACCTTTTAGACCCAAATTCAAAACAAAAACCCCATAAATCCATGTTGTTCCAAAACCAGACAATCTAACCCACAATAACAACAATGGATTTGGAATTTCAGCAATGCACATTCCAACTTTAGGACTATTTGCATATATACTAAATTACTTTTTCATTTGAATCATTTTGGTCAATCTACTTCTTTGGTACACGTGAATAATTACAAAGACCACCCCGCAAGACCCACAAGTTAAACAAATAGCTCAAATTCAGATAGCATAACAATAGCAATGATTAAAAACTTACATTTTTTGAGTAGTCTTAAAAGGAACATAAGGACACGCGGGTGGTGTAGGCTCCGGTTTACCATATTCCCAACCTAAAATCCTATAAAGTCTAGCCTGAATCACCAATAAAATTAAATAAAATTGTTGGAGAATGCTCGTGTCATAATAACTAATTATATGGCTAGATATATGTGAGCCTATGGGGTTACACACTTATACACAGAGACACCATTTTATAGATTGTATTTATCGTATTTACAATATATAAACGACTACGTAACTCGGGATCAATAATGGGCTACTAATAACTAAGCTAGTACTTAGTTTATTGGATTGGACCAACAAATGGGCAAGCCCATTTAGGGCCCCCATGGCAAGCCTAGGTGAGAAAGGAACAAGGGAGAAAGATCAAGGGGCAAAGTGTAACTTTGATCATGATAAGTTCAAATGAGATTTGGTCTTTGATTATGACTTATCACATTAAAGACTTACCAACTTTCTCTCCTCCTTCCTCTCCCTAATGACCACGAAATTAATCACACCCATATTAGGGTTTGTGGTTTTTTATCCCATCTAACCTTATTCTAGTGTAGTTCAAGGCTAGATCGCGTGTTACGTGTTCAAGACTAGCATCGGGTGGTGATCGATGACGTGTAGTGTGGATTATTCATAGAGGTGATCTTCTTTGGTCACTTTTGGTTCTTATTTCATTCAATTCATGTAGTGATATTGGTGGTGTTACCCGGATCACGCTACAAAGGTATAAAACATGTTTGTTTAATTTGTTTTTATTTAGATTGATCATATGGCTATATGGATCCTGTTATGGTGATGTTTTTCCGCTGTGCTCATTTGTTTAACATGTTATTTTATCATACATCACCTATAGTGGTATCACGAGCCATCATATGTTGTCATATGATCATCTTGTATGCATAAAAATGGCTAAAAACATGGTTTTTTAATGGATTTAAAAGTGGGATTTTAAAACAGCCCCTAGGGCTTATATATTATGAATATGTCGACTTTTATAAGGTCTTAAGATCTGGACTTTTTGATCCTATGGCCATTTGTTATGCATACGTTGTTTGTTTACTTGATCGGTACCCGTAAAATGGCCTAAAAACGCATTTTTTGGAAGATTTTTAACCCGATTTCAAATCAGCCCATGAGGCTTATTTTTCTGTGGTAAAATGGTGTTAAGAAGGTCCTAACATCAGTGGGGTTTGAGTCTTTGGCCATTTGTCACGCGTACCATTCGGGGTTTTAATCTTGTTAATTATTTTTTCGATTCGTTGGCTAACAATTTATTTCTTGTTATTTATTTTGTTATCCATGGCAAATACATGCATGTTTGTCCATGGAGTTAGCCAACACCATGTAATAATCTTTATTTGAATGTATTATTATGTGTTCATATGCAAAGCCGATGAAAACCTAGACCACTTGTGCGTTGTGATTGTGATTGTTGGTTGTTTTTTCTTGTTTTGGGGTTTGCCATTGTTTCGGCACTTTTGTAATGTAATTCATTTTAGGTGTAGCCAATGTTTGGGCATTTTACAGTAGATACAAAGTAGATTAGTTGTATTTTACTTTATATGTATTGTAAACAAGAGCTTGGAAGCAAATGGCGAAAGATTGAAGAGTTGTAGACTGAAAGTTGCTGCTGGACACCTGTTGGGAAAACGTGATTACCTGCTGATTGGCAAGGTATTTTTTTCTAAAATTTTTGGTGCAGGTCCTCAAGACATAGGGCTACAACTTTGTCAACTGGGCCGAATCATGAGGAGGTGATCTTCCTAGGCATTTGGGCCTTGCAAAACAGAAAAACTGGGCTGACAGAAACTGAAGTTCATGTGCATAATGGGCTTTTTACTTGCTCATGATTGTCTTGGAGCAAGTGGGAGCCCTCCGTGTGGTTGTGGTTTGTGTGCCTAGTTGACTCTTGGTTCTCGTGATGGCTCACGAGACCAAGCATAGGATTTTCATCGGTTGAGGCTTTGCATATTGTGGTTGTATGTTTGGTTGGTTGTTTTTATGTATGTTGTGACTACATGTAAAACGGAAAAATGTTTTCTTAAAACTTGAAACTAAACATAAACCATTTTGAACTAAGTCTTATGATTTAGTTTAACTAAGTTTAAATATGATTTGAAACTTAAAAATCATTGTTTTCTAAATAACACTTAAACTAGTTAAGATTGTTTATTTATTGATTTATTGTATTGTCCAAACTTAATTAAAATCCACCTAGGATTTATATTAGTCTTGAAAATGGACAACTTGACACACAAAAATTAAAACAATGATTAGACTTCAGTTAAGAAAAGTTTTTAACTTGTGCTACGAAGAATGAATGCATGCTTCTTTCGTACACGTTTTTGATCCACATCAAAACTATTTACCCGTCAAAATTTAAGTCACGCCGTCCAATTATGAGAACACTTGCAATTACCTTTTAGCATCTGGTCAGACCTAGGCTGAATTGTAACCCAAGGTGACTATTCTCCATGGTCAGACCTAGGATTATTCTCACAGTTTTCAAATTGGATGACTTAATCGAGTAGTGTGGTCAGACCCTTACCCGAGGCAAAGATGGGACTAAACATGCCTACATGACACTAGTTGTTTGACACTAGATGCCATGAGTCCCATAAGGATCTAAGAGTTGTACATGTAATACAATTGGTGATCGTCGCCTACCTATTGAATCCACCATTTCTAGTAGATCAACTGCATTAATGGTCGAACCTCAATGAGGATCTTAGCCTTTTCGTAAATTAATTGTTTTAAATTATAAACATGGGGTAGTTAATTTATAAAAGGATAATTATCGAAAATACTAAAATTGAACTTTGTAAATTCAATTAATGCAACGCATACCGTAAACAAGAGTTTGTTCTTTTCTTGTTAAAAGGACGAACTAAGTCGATCTTTCCTTGTAAGAAAGAGACTTATTCCTATCCTTTTTCTTTATGAGGAAAAGCCATAATAGGAATATTTGAATTTTCCTAATTCTAATCAAACTCAAGGAAAACCTACTCTAGAAATCGTGATGTCTTGTAAAAGTCAAAACGGTTAAGTATGGTTACACATCTTATTCCTTCAACGTTGTTTTATAACCCTTGTTTCGGTTTTGAAACATTGAAGAAATATAAGATATTTGGACAACCAAGAACACGTGCACTTGACTTGACCTCTTTGGTCAGACCTTAGGGCCATTTCAATCCATGGCGAATTTTGCTCATTGGTCAGACCTTTGGCGATATTTGCATGTTCTTGCTTGGTCAACCTATTTCGTACTAGCTACCAAACTAAAATGAGTTTAAATAATTAGAAGATGGAAGTATCAATAAACCGCAATGTGGTAAAGGCAATTACTAGCATGATTACCTAGCAGTTTGCCTTAACCCAATATGCCTACTAAGGTCCTACATACCCTTGTGGTAAAGTAGACCAATTATGGAGGAAATGCATGCCTATTTTCAAGTTAAAATAGCAATGATGGCTAGCCCATCATCTATATGTTAGAACTTGATGCACTTTCTTGAATACCTAAGTACATGTTTACTAGTCAAAGTGACTCACATTAGCAATAATGTGTAGATATTCAAAGAAAGATGGAAAGTATCCAATCACTACTCACTCTCCACTAGTGACGTAACACATTGTAATGTTGTCTAATCCAGTGGGAGCTACGTGATTATATTACTGGTGACGTAACACATGTAATGTTGTCTAATCCAGTGGGAGCTGTAAGCTTTATTACTTGCAAGTTGCCCATCTTATTTCCAGATTGTCTTGAAATAATACACTACTTTCCACGTGTTAAGCATCATAGTTTATATAAGAACCATTGCATAAGTTTTATATGATAACTTGTCGCGTTCCTGATGTTGCTTCCTGAAATGTTATCTATAAAATTGTTATGCATGATTCATTATTCAAACGATAAAGTTCTACATATCTATATTTTGATTTTTGACTAAAAATCATATGTTATCTTATACATTGTCATATTGCTCATACAAACAAACGAGCGTAGTGTTGTTTGCATGCTCTCACGATGTTGTGCCATGCACAAGTGGGAGAAATCTTAATGGTGTGCAAGGTACAACATATAACAATATGACTAATAGTTTTTCTTGACTGAAAGGTAAGAAACCAAAATTCTACTAGGACTTCTACACATAAAATGTAGGTTGCCCTAATTAGAACAAATATCAAGATAACATGAAAAGCTACTTCAACATATTCACTGAATTGTTTAGTAAATATGATTATGTTACTTGTAATGTCATAATCATGAAGTATGAAATTAACTTGAAATTACTATTGAGGCCAAGTGTCGGCGCTCGTAATTACTTTAGTTGAATATGTTTAGGTCTCTTGTAAAGACACAAACATCAATTCAGTTAATTGTTGAAAGACAAATAACGTAAAGTAAGACGTTGATTTTTTATGTCTTCTTGTTAAGACATGTACACTTACGACGTATAACATTAAATGTTTATGTTTTCTAGTCAAAACATGCACATGAAGTAAAGTATACAGTAGGCTAAAATTATTATTGATGCCATCTGGTTTGACTTGGTTGGCAGATATGTAAGCCAAAAGGTATAAGTTCATCTAATGAGTTGTGTGATAGTCTCACAACATCAGTCCTCATGGAATACCACAACTTTATGGTATGTCCATCATGGAAAATCAAACACTATTGATATTGTTTGATCTTTGATGACTTAAACTGTTTTACCTCCAAAGCTATCAAGGTTAGAAATTGGGTGTGCCATGTGTACACTCAATATGATTCCAACCCAGAAGGAATTTAAGACACCATTGTATTATGGCATGGGATGAATCCCATTATGTCTTAATTGAAGTTCTTAATTTGTTAACTACTTAAGAGTAAATAATTAACAAACTAGAGTCAAGAACTAACGGTGTATTATGGATGTCCCACTTGAAAAAAATTTATTGTTACTCAAGATGCTGAGTATCTAGAGATTAGTCTCTACATACAAAAGCAAGTGGGAGTACCTTTAGACCTTGAAGTTATTCAAGAACTAAATACACAACCTTCTGAGTACACTTGCTAATGTCATACTATGGTTGAACATGCATATGTTAAACCATAGATTGATATCTCTCATTCATAAATCCGCAAGGATTCCTCTTGCACCTGAATGATATAGTTTTTTATATCAATGCTAAGAGACATAAGTTAGAGGATCATGGTGAACCTGCTAACTACTGAGATGCATTATCAGATATTGTATCTGATGAGTAGCTCAAAACTATGAATGTTAAGATGCAGCCCTTAAAAGACAATCACTCATGGAGCTTGATTGATCACTTACAAATCAGTTAGACTGTGAGGTTAAGAATGAGTTTCTTGATAAGAAGACTCAAAAGGGAAAACTTGTACACAAGTTTAATGCACGACTAGTAAAAGGAGTTTACTCGTACTCAAGTAATTGACTATGACTAAATCCTTCTGCCTAGAAACATTAAATGTATAAAGATGATTAATTGTCATACCTGTTTTCATATAAATGAAATATGACAATAGGATATCAAAACACTTTTCTTGTTGATTACCTTTGCGAGGACGATGAGTAATCAAAAGGGTTTATGAATCCATATAATCTTTATTATGTATACAAGATAAAATAATCCATGTGTGGATTAGATCATGCATCTAGGAGCAAAGATCTTGAGTTAATTATAAAATCATTAATTTGATTTTGATTAACAAGATTACTCCTAAGTACACTAACAGCAAGTTGGAGCACTGTATTTATTTTCTTAAATCTCATATGTCATTAACATATTAGAAACAATATTCTATCTAAGCTAGACTTTAATCCTTAGCTTGGATTGAAGTTTCTCTTGAGGGATTTATAAAATAAGACATACAACCTTGTTATATATATGTTTATTAGAATAAACATAAGCGGTTATTAAGTCTAAACACAATATGACACGTTATTGAGGGGAGTCTCAATGATCAATCACACTTGATGAGATTGAACACATGATTGGAAATCTTAAGTTCGACTAAAGGATTTATCATGTAAGTCATATTACGCATTGGGCTATGTTTATCATTTGCATGAATGCAAGATGAGTTGATAACAAATATCTAAGTGAACGTCATTGGATAATTGTTAAACGAACATTATAATGGACCTACGAATGACCAAAGATATGTTCAAACGTTTACGGATATTTGAGGAGCTCTGTTTTGTTTGCATACGTTAATGCTTATTTAACTGAGATGATACTCAACCACAGTCGTTGTCATCATGAATGATGACATTGATGACTAGATGTGCTCGACTGAGAGCATTAATGCGTTATACATTAAAAGAATAAGAATACCTTATAGTTTGAGAAACTATTCAGATGACTATCAAAAGTAGGTGTCTTGCTAGCTTCAAACACCCTATGGAATGTATTGTTGCAATACTCATCGTGTACTTGAATGCACACATACAAAGGACAATCATCATTCAAACCTTTCATGAATTATGAAAGAAGTATTCTAAAAGTTTACTCAGATGACTACTTGTTGCCTTGTACAACATGATTCGATCATGGTGGGAACATCGGAGTCCGACCTATGAGTAGTCTTATGCATATCTGTTTTTAGTATTTGGATAATGGAACCGTAAGCAGTCGTATTATATAATGAATTGATATACATGGTATGATCGTCTTCATTTATACTACTGTGTTCTATATTTGCATGTTTAATCCATGAATAATTTATTTATTCTAAAATTATCCATTGTCGGTTGACGATACGGGAGTATCATCAAATTAAGACAAATGTGAGCGTGTTGGTGATTTATTTGCCACACTCACATGTTGTTCATTGTAATGAACATTGGATTGACCCAACCTACGAGTATTCACTACATGGATCGTTGTCAATAGTGAATCTCGCAAGAGGTTATGTCTCTTATCCTTAGACTTGAGATGCAAGCAGGTCTTGCATGTGTGGAATTTCATTCTTTGATATGGTTAAACGCTGTCCTGAATAAGGTAGTTATAAAGACCATCTTCAGGAGTGATATGAAGCACATGAATGACACGTGCAGTCAAAATAGGATTTGTTCCTCCACATGTTATGGAGTTAGATACTATTGGGCCCCTCGATGAATTGAACAGATGTTTGTATGGCCGTACCCAACTGGGATTAAGATGAATCTTAAATCCACTTGGTAATCTTGTTCAATATCCATATCGAGAAACAGAATAGTTGAACTATTAGAATGACTTTTGATCCATGTCTAATGTTCAACACGGTATCTGAAACAAAAGGATAGATGACATATAAACCATCTGAAATGAGACGTTTAAGAAACTAACCTCACATATTTCTAGGGGCATTGGCGTGTTGCTAGACGCTAACCATTGCTTGTATAATTACTCGATTATTATGACGTCGCAAGTGGGAGCTGTTGGAGAATGCTCGTGTCATAATAACTAATTATATGGCTAGATATATGTGAGCCTATGGGGTCACACACTTATACACAGAGACACCATTTTATAGATTGTATTTATCGTATTTACAATATATAAACGACTACGTAACTCGGGATCAATAATGGGCTACTAATAACTAAGCTAGTACTTAGTTTATTAGATTGGACCAACAAATGGGCAAGCCCATTTAGGGCCCCCATGGCAAGCCTAGGTGAGAAAGGAACAAGGGAGAAAGATCAAGGGGCAAAGTGTAACTTTGATCATGATAAGTTCAAATGAGATTTGGTCTTTGATTATGACTTATCACATTAAAGACTTACCAACTTTCTCTCCTCCTTCCTCTCCCTAATGACCACGAAATTAATCACACCCATATTAGGGTTTGTGGTTTTTTATCCCATCTAACCTTATTCTAGTGTAGTTCAAGGCTAGATCGCGTGTTACGTGTTCAAGACTAGCATCGGGTGGTGATCGATGACGTTTAGTGTGGATTATTCATAGAGGTGATCTTCTTTGGTCACTTTTGGTTCTTATTTCATTCAATTCGTGTAGTGATATTGGTGGTGTTACCCGGATCACGCTACAAAGGTATAAAACATGTTTGTTTAATTTGTTTTTATTTAGATTGATCATATGGCTATATGGATCCTGTTATGGTGATGTTTTTCCGCTGTGCTCATTTGTTTAACATGTTATTTTATCATACATCACCTATATGAATCACCAATAAAATTAAATAAAATTGATTTTTGTGTGTATGAAAATAATAAGTAAAAAAGGTAGTGCATAAATAATAAGAAGAAGAAGAAGAATACCATGATAATATAAAACAAGAGTGGTAACAGATTAACAATCGGTACAAGGAACAGCGGCAACAAACAAGCTATGCACACCTTTATTTATCAATCAATAATCAATTAATTCATTAGTTACTTCATATAATAAACTTATGAATTTTGATGATTTAGATTAAAAAAGGGTTCAAATTTCTTTTACCATTTTTGATGATTCACCGATCAAATCTTGTCTTTCTTTCTTTCTCTGCTTCTGTAAAACCAACATCAACAATATAAGTTATAAATTGAATCGGTGGGTCAACCCGATGACAATCTGGAAATTGTAAAGTAACGAAAGAGTGTGGTGGGAGTGGTAGAAGAAGAAGAGGGCAATTTGATTTTTGGGGAAAAGTTGGGAGGATATTTGGATGGTTAATGAAATATTTGGGAAATTGGGAGAGGGCAATTTGATTTTTGGGGAAAAATTTAGGCGGGTGTTGTGAAAAGTTGAGAAGAGCCAAAATAAGTGCTGCACATCTATATATCTATATTATTTATATTATTTAGTCACTTTTAAATAATGTGTGACAAATTTACTTTTAAATAATGTGTGACAAATTTGATTATATGATTTAGTCATGTTTAAATAATGTGTGACAAACTTGAGTATATGATTTAGCCACATACACAATTATTTCGTGTGACCATATATGGATTTTGGTCACACTGTTCAATTGTGTGACATATATTTGTCACATATGTATATATATAGTGTGACTAATGTTTCAAACTTATTTGTATCTGTCACACGTCTCAAATTTCAAGTGACTAAAAAATCAAAAAAAAATTTACCAGATAGTATAGTCACGAAAATATTCAAATGTGTGGCTGTAGTCTCAGATGTAATTCCAAAATGGTCACACAAGTCGGATCAAGTGTGGCTGTTTATTTTATTTTGGTACATTTAGTCACATAAAAAAGGGACTGTGTGGTTGTTCGAAAAACAGCATGTGTGACTAAAACCCATTTTTGTACTAGTGTAAGGTCTTGAAGCTTTGACACTGTTTGATCATTGTCTTGTTGCTTATGATTAGACGACGAGGACGATGCGTTTGAAGATTTGTATCATTGCAGATAAACTTTTCCTGACTGAATTCAACAAACAAAAAAAATTTTAGTACCGATTTTACATGGTACGTATAAAAGCCAAATTAATTATTCATGTAAGTTAAAAGGTCATATATTCATATTCATACTTATGAATATGAGATTAATATTTGATGATCATATATATTACGTAACACAAATATATGATATAAAATGAAATAAGCAAAGAGATAATAACAAAGTTATGACTAGAAATATATGTATTTGGTACACAAATATATTACGTAACACAAATATATGTATTCGCTACTGAATCGAGATTTCCCGAATTAGTCCCGTACCATTCCCGAAAGGTACCGAATTTTTTTTTTTTGCCTTATTTCCTGGTACCGGTACCGTACCATATATCGAAAATCGGTACCGTTTTGGTACGGTTCCGGTTCGGTTCCGAGATTCGGTTCGAAATGCTCATCCCTACTATTGAGAGAGTACCCAACCAAGAATCCATCATCATATTTCCCATCAAATTTGACTAGATGGTCTAAGGTATTTAGAATAGTTACATGACACCCAAAAGGTCTTAGAAATCCTATTGCAGGAGTTCTACCTCTAAAAAGCTCATATGGTGTCTTGTTGTGAGGTTTAACTACCAAAATCTTGTTCTGCATATAACAAGCAGTATTAACTGCTTCAGCCTAAAAAGTGATAGGCAGCTTAGAGTCAGCTAACATGGTTCTAGCAGCTTCTATTAGTGTCCTATTTCTCCTTTCAGCAACTCTATTCTGCTGAGGAGTTCTAGCAACACTAAACTCTCTTCTAATACCTTTTTCCTTACAGAACTCATCCATAACTCTATTTTTGAACTCTGTCCCATTGTCACACCTAATGACTTTTACTTTCTTATTCACTAAGTTTTCTATCTCAGTAATGATGTTTTAAGAATGCTAGGTGTCTCATCCTTAGAACCTAAAAAGAAAACCCATGTGAATCTACTATAGTCATCAGTAACTACAAGACAATACCTTTTATGCATAATACTACTCACAGATGTAGGGCCAAACAGATCCATATGTAGCATAAACAAAGGTTGATTAATAAAGTTATAAACCTTGGGCTTACAAGAAGCCTTATGTTGTTTGCCTTTGAGACGGGCAACACAAGGCTAGTCATTTTCAAATCTTTTCTAAGGCAAGCCTCTTACTAAACCATCCTTAACAATTTTATTAATGGTTTTAAAATTTATGTGACCAAGTCTTTTATGCCATAACATAGACTCATCCAATGTGGCCTTTGCAACAAAACAAGTAAGGGCCTTTTTAGGAACAATCTTCTTCATATCAACACTGTACATGTTGCCCTTTCTTGGAACTTTAAGTAGAACCTGACTTTCATCAGGAAGCTTAAAGTCTGGGGAAAGCACAAGACATTCAGTGTTAGTAAAAAGAACATTGTTCTTTTTGTTACACATTTGTGAGACACTAAACAGGTTATACTTAAGCTCTTGCACAAAGTACATATCTTCAAAATCTAATTTACTAGTTTTCAAGGTGCCTTTACCTGTAATTCTTCCTCCTATTCCTCCCCCAAAGGTAACATATCCTCCATCCATTGGTTGAAAGTCTGAAAGATAGGACATGTTGCCTGTCGTGTGCCTGGAACATCCACTGTCTGCATAACCTTGATCTTCCTCATCATCCGGTGAATGTCCCTGCACACAAAATAAGGAAATTAGTTTCCTTGGGGTACCTAAGCCATCACTGTCTTGGGTTTGCCTCGTGCATCAATATAGTCAAATCTTTTTAATACAATTGATGCACCATTGGGTTTGATTGGTCTCCATACCCAACATGCTGAGGCCTTAACAGCATTAACCCTTTGATCCCTAGTAGTGGTTTTAGAGTTACCAGTACTAACTGCTTAGCTAGCAGTACAAACTGCTGGCATTGCAGATTTAGCCTTTGGTTTCCAAAATTATTTTTGAACCACTATTTTCTTTTGAAAAGGCCTTTTAACAGTTTGTTGTGCATGTTTGAAAGTTGGTTTTGCACTTGAAATTGCTAGTCTAGGGTAAACAGTCTTAAAAGGTCTGGCAGTACTAACTGCTGTCGAGCAGTACTGATTGTTTTGAGGCCAGACTTCAATAAAGGTGCCCTGGGAGTCTTTCTATTTACATTAGGGTGAGATCTAACCAATCTCGAGCTATTTAAGTTCACCCTTTGACTTGTGTTCCCATTTACTCTGTTGTTCCCAGTAACCATCTTTCTCCCTGATGGTTAGTACAAAAAGCCTCTAGGTGGTCAAAACTACCACAAGTAAAATAAGCTTTGTTATACATAACAAAGTCTTCACCTAGTTTGTTGGACATGAGGTTATTCCAATTCCTTTGGTTACCTCTTGGCTTGCCTGTGTACCTATACATCTCACAATATTTAACTGTCTTCCTAACTGGTTTTACATTTGTTGTAGGCTTAACAGTTTCATTACTAACCACTTTAGGAACACTGGTTCCTTTTACCTTTACCACATCAGGTTTAGTTTCAACCTGATCTTCATCATCATCAGATGTCCAATCCTCAATAGTTGGAGCATCTGAATTCCTATCAGTAGACACCTTATCCTCAGCAAAAGAGGTGTCACTTGCACTTTCAAAAGGCTCATTGGTTTCTACAGGTTTATCAGCAATTGTGTTTTCTTTAGGCTTACAACCATACTCCAACTTAGGTTGTTGAAACTCAGGTAAACATGTATGCTTTAGGTCTATTCTTGGGGTGCAGGAATTCCTCTGTGAAGAGGTAGACATGTTTTAAACCCCAACCCGAACTTAGCCTTATTTATCAATTGACACTGTATGATTTTGTTCACTCCCTTAGAAGCAAACTCTAAAGTATCTACACTCAATTGAATATTTTCCTTAGCCTTTATGATTTTATCTAATTCAGCTCTAAGCAAATTAATCTCAGCATTCTTAAATGACAAATCTCTCTTTAGAACAGCTATATCCTCTGCAAAAAAAGACTTATTGTTCTTGTAATGCACTATTTTCTCTTCTAGGACTGCTAAACCTCTTTTGTGACAAGACAAATTATAATTAGTTTTATTTAATTCAATCCTCTGCTCATCATAATGTTTCTTTAAAACCTCATATTCTTTTAGAGTAGTGCATGTTTTAGAACAACTTTTAGAAATTTGTACCTCAGAGTCAGAGAAGGCCATAAGAGCCATCTCAGCAGGTGCTTCCTCATCATCTGCCATAAAACTTCAATCATAGCCAAGTCCATCAATAGCCACCATAGCCTTTGAAGAAGTCTCAGGCTCTTCCACTGCTTTAGGCTTGCTTCCATAACTCTTGTTCCTGCTATCTTGTTGCCTAGGTCTCCTTCATTCCCTTGAAAAATGCCCCAACTTATGACAGTTGTAGCATTCAACTTTAGATTTGTCAAAACCAGCAATATTGTTCTTTGGTAGAATTTCTTAGCCCTCATGCTAAGAAGTGAAATCTGCCACTTGAGATCCATCTCCTCCAAGTCATCATCATTAATCTCCTGGAGATCTTCATGTGTCAGCATTGATCCATCATTCTGGCTTGTCAGGAAGGCACAGTAGGTTGTATCATTCAGAATACCAGTAGTACTGCTTGATGAGCTAGCAGTACTAACACTAGGGTTAGCAGTACTAACTCCTACAACAACCTTTACTTCATCTAGACTTGAATTACTGGGAGATGACACAAAGGCCATGTTCCCAGTACTTGAACTAGCACCTCCAGCTTTCTTCACATCCTACTCAACATTCTTGAAATTGTTGTACAAGTCATTCAGGCTCATAGTATTAATGTCTGGTTTATTCTTCTAGACCACCACATGCATAGCCCACTCAACAGGTAAACTTCTCAATAACTTGGAGTTCAAATCTTCCTGAGGTATATCAACACCAAGAACAACAAGTTGGCTAACAATCTTTTGCTGTCTATTAATCATGTGATCCAAAGATTCATTACTTGTTGCACTAAAGTTTTCAAAATTCTACTTCAGGAGAGTCTTTTGAGTCTTTTTGGTGGCTTCATTCCCACCATACCTAGCAATGATTGCCTCAAACAAGGACTTTGCATCCTTGTACTTGCTGAAGTTTAAGAGATGATCATTCGGAATTGTCATCATCAGCAAGCTCTTAGCCTTGACATCGTTTTTCTTTTGTAGCCTCTCTTCTGCAGTCACTGGAGAGGTTTGCACAACAATCTCTTCTTTACCATCAACTGTTGAAACAGATGTGGAAGGTTTAAAGGAGTTTCCTTCTTCAATAATCTCCCAGAGTGCATAGTCTTGCACCTGGAAGTACTGTTCTATTCGCAGTCTCCACATCTCGAATTCGTTTTGCTTCAGCATTGGCAATTTAGCAGCCAAGTTAGTCTGGGTAGTCTCCATGTCCATTACCATCAACCTGGCTCTGATACCACTTGTGAGGATTTAAAACACTTAGGATGTTACTCCCTTATGATGTGTTTAGGATACTTTGAGGTTATACTATTAAGTATGCGGAATCTCTTAACAATACTTAGAAGAGTTTTGGTTTGTTTGATGGAACAGTAATGCTTGTATGAAGAATGAACACAGAAAGTTTAACTTCAAACGATTCAATATTATTCAAGAATAATACAAGTGATCTTAATATCACTAGGGTTACAACGACCTTGAATCTTAACAAAACTTGTATGACTCGTACCTAAACATCTAACCTAGGATCTCCTTTTATAGACTTAAGGAGTCCTTTACAAGATAAGTATTCTACCGTATATTTCTAACTAATTGTGATATACAAATGATCTATTCCATACTTATCCTTAATACATATCTTCTAAAGCAGTTATCCATGCAACAGTACCTTCATTCGTATACTAGCAGTACTAACTTATAGTTTGTACTGTTAGTTATTCTTCAGTTATACACTAGCAGTTTGTACTGTTAGTGTAATCCTCTGACAGTACTAAGTCAGAACATTTAATTCCGAACAAAAGGTTTCTCTGGATCAACAGGTGTGCTTGCCACTTTAGCATCAGTAAACTGAAACTTCCTTAATATCTCAATTACATATTTATCTTGACTGATAAATATGCCTTCAGCTGATTGCTTCACTTGCAGCCCCAAAAAGAAGGTAAGTTCACCCATGGAACTCATTTGAAACTTATCATAAATATGTTTCTCAAATTCTATGCACGTCTCCTTATTTGTGGATCCAAATATGATATCATCCACATAGACCTGTACCAGCAAGATATCTCCCTTGTTCCTCTTGATAAATAGAGTCTAATCAATCTTGCCTCTTTGTAACCCATTCCCGAACAGATAAGTAGCCAATGTTCCATACCAGGCTCTAGGAGCTTGATGCAATCCATAAAGAGCTTTCAACACCTTATACACCTTGTCTGGATGTTCAGGATCTACAAAACCTGGAGGTTGAGAAACATAAACCTCTTCTTCAATAGTACCATAGAGAAAGGCACTCTTGACATCCATCTGATAAACAATAAACCTCATGAAAGAAGCATAAGCTAAGAACAATCTTATGGCTTCAATCCTAGCTACAAGTGCAAAAACCTCTTCATAGTCTACTCCTTCTTCTTGTGTATATCCTTGGGCTACAAGTCTAGCCTTATTTCTGATCACTTTCCCCCTTTCATCTTTCTTGTTTCTGAATATCCATTTAGTACCAATAACCCTCATACCCTTGGGTAAATCAACTAGCACCCAGACCTTTTGAATCTTGAACTGTAGAAGCTCCTCTTGCATAGCTTCCACCCAGATTGAGTCTTGTAAGGCCTTAAGTATGTTCTTGGGTTCTTCTTGTGAAAGGAAACACACAAACAGGAATGTGTTGACATCTTCATGCTTCTTCTCTTCATAAACAGCACTAAGAAAGTATTGTTGATCTGAATTCAAAGTTTGCCTTCTTTTCTTCACACCAGACTGTATGTCTCCAATCACATTCTCCAAGGAGCGATCTTTGTGTATTCTTGTGTGTGGAGTTGTGGGAACTTGATAGGTTAGTGGCATGTTATTGATATCCACTTCGTCTTCTGAGAAATCATCAGTAGTAGTACCTGATGGGCCAGCAGTATGAACATTTTGCCCAGCAGTACTAACCTGAGGCTCAATAGTACAATCTCCATTTTTAATGTTTTCATGATTCTCTGGTTCTTCAACACCACCTGCATTGTTGCCATCTTCATAACCTTCTTTGTTTGCATCAGTAGAAGGGCCAGCATCCTTTGAAGGTGAATCAACACTATTCCAAATAGGTGTAACACCCCCATCCGAGAACGGGTCAAATGTCACATTTATGGCGTCAAACGGAGCATACGCAAGCGAAAGACTTTAATAATACAATGGTTACAAAAGTATTCTAAAGGATAATAATAATGAAATCAATCTGAACATAACAACTTCCAAAACTAAAATACAAACTAAGTCAAGATGAAAACTCTAATTCCAACTTTAATCCATGGGGAGCTATCAACAGTGCAGTCCACTAAGAGCTCCTAAGCACTCTTCACTCAAAACCCAGCTTCCCTCTTAAAACATACTGCAGGAAAAGAAAATGCGGCTGAGCTTAAAAAGCCCAGTGAACAGATATATATAATGAAATGTAATAAGCAAACGAATGAACGAAACGAAACTAAGGAAACCTGCTAAACAAGATACCATAAGTCATGAGAAAATAAATGAATGAATAAGGAATCAGAAATAACAAAGGAATGGCCACGAGCCCTAAACAGATATGTCTAGACATGATACATGAATAGACCCAAAACAGATAAACATAATCATAATCATAATCATAATCATAGAAAATTCATAGCAAAGTGTACATGGAGTAGCTAGCTCACAATGTATCAGAAGTGAAATGGGGTGTATGGCAAACACACAATCCATTTACTAAATAACTGAACTGAACAAGTACCTAGGATGCATCCATATGCTCCCTGCAAAACAGAAATACATATACAAGTTCGAGACTGTACATACGTACGTTAATATAATAATAATAAGTATGGCGGCCATGGTTGCGATATAGCATAAGTGGAACGTTGTGGACAAAAATACCCACCTCCACAGATAGTGTCAATACCAATGGTGCATCAGTGGCACGGCCATGGACTCCCCATGACTGGCTACAGATATGGGCAACATAATAGGCATAGTACATGCAATCTAATGATAAGGGATAATTATAAATTATCCAACTCAGATAATAGCTATATGAATAGAATATTGCATGAAATGAATAATCAAACAAATAACTAAACAGATACGGATCAAAGCATAATAAATATCAGGAAACAATGAGTCATGAGAAATCCTTAAGGATATAGTACAACCAGATTATGCAATTATGAAAATCATTTAAATGTTGTTTTCATAAACGTATTCTTTTAAAAGTCATTTTCATAAGAGTCGTTAAACCTTCATATAAAAAGTGGTGTTACCTCGTATTCATAGAAATCATTTTAAAAATAGTATTTCCCAAAACCACCATCAAGATATATATTCAAAAGGTTTTTCATATAAGTCATAATATCTAATGGATTACAAAATATCAAAGGATTCGAATACTAAATTCACAGGAGATAACGAATGAATCATATCAGACAAAACAACCAAACGAATATCAAATGGATCATAAATCAGAATATCAAACATCAAGGAATCAAGTCATGAGATACCCTTACTGAAAAAGGGTGGAATATATGTACCTTAACGCGTATGAAAGGAAAGCAAACGAATGAATGAACACAAGGAAACAACATCACACCTCTTCAAATGATCTACACGAATTAGGAATCATTTAATAATTATATGTTTATTTCATAAGTTACAAATGGTTTTACTGATTTATACTTATAGTCATACTCATAACTTATTTTAGGTTTATTTTACAAATCTGGGACAGTTTCTTATGAATTTTAAAACACATCAAATGAACTCCATATACTCTTCTAATTTTTCCTGAGGTTCCCACATGGGTTAATTAATTACTAAAATTTTTTCAGATTTTATTAATCAGTGTAAGTACCCTTTTAAAATTCATCTTTCTAGACCTACCCAGAAAAATAACTGCACAGACACCCAAAAAGTTTGCCCTTAACCAATCCATTTAGACACTTCATAAAAATCCACCAAAATTCCAGGTATCCAAAAATATCCTAAATATTACCCTTGTCGAATTATAGCTCTTAATCCCTCACGGTTTGGAAATTAAAATTCAAAAACACCAGCTAAATTTTTAGACTCCTAAACTCAGGATTGACACTTAATCTTCCAAAATTCAAAAGACTACTCTCCCCACCTCTAACGACTACCAAATTTGATATACAGCAAGTATACTTCATGAACTCAGTTTTAGACTCAAAAATTATGCAAAAACATATTGGCATCATTAATTTAGACCTCTTGCAAAACGACTTAAATTCTGGACAGCACTCTTCACATAACAATACACTAACCCTTTTAACCCTTTTTAGATACGATTTCAACACACACTTACATAGGTTCAAAATAACATATAACCTACCTGTTTATAGCCTTTATGAGTCAACATACACACACACAATAACAGTCTACACACTCTAAAGATTAACGATTCCAAAACAAGACATAACCCTTCACATAAAATCATAGAAAGACCCTTATACCTCGTTTTTATTCTCACCTAGGGTTTATATTTTCACGCCACATTAATGATCATTCAAAGCTGGTTTTTAATGCTCGATTATGTTTAGTCTTAGGTTGACTAGAGGCTGGCAACATGACATTAAAACAACCCCTTATACACACGACATAAACAATACACATAAGATCACAAATGAGCCCTAATACCCCTGTTAACTTATTAACTAGACTGTCCAGATTCAACAACTTGTTAATAACGTGTAATGAGTGTCTTAATACTGATTTTCCATATCGCTTAGGGCTGGTTAGTTTAGGTCAAATCACACAAGAAAAAAATGGGTCAATTACAAGTTTTAGCAAGGTTCATATTCATGATTTCATGTGGCGACTTATACTTATACATATGTGTTTAGATGTGTGGTTATAATCAGATCATACATGTGTCGAATGGAAGGAAAGCAAAAGAAAGAATTGGTGATACCTAGCTAATGTACGAGACCAAAAAAGAGGGCAAGAAAAGCTATCACCCCCACGAATTTAATACCCAAACTCCAGTCCTAACACACGAATGAAACCACAGCAACCCCTTCGAATCTTCCTTGGATTATGACAGAAAATAAATGAAAGGAATAATGCGTATTTGTGTTTGTGAGTCGTATGAAGAAGAGGGAGAAAAAAAAAGGGCCGTATATTGTGTTTTGAAAGAAAAGCATGTATGTGATTATCAAGGGAATGTCGTGCCTTATTTTAGGTTAAGAGGAGGGAACAAAATCTTTTATTTTTTTAGGATAATACTTGTGATTATATGTTCTTTTCAAGTCTTCAAATAAAACGTGTGGATGCTCAAGGTGATCACAATTTCGGGTCTATCTACTCAAAACAAAACGTGTACATATTTTAGGGAATAAGAGTGTAAGTCATTTTATAATAAAAGATTAGGATAGGTTTTATATTATGTATTTATTTCATAACATATAGTTTAATACATCACCTATTTAATTTAATTAACTTAGGTTATATACCAAAAGAATAAAAAAAAATGTAGTCCATATTTTAGGGTATTACAATAGGCCTCAAAATATGATCTTGATCTTTCTCCTTTTTCAAGTTTGGTTTGTTGAGTTTAGAATAACTCATGGATGATCGTTTTGAGCCTCTATGGTTCAACAATAACAATGAATAATCATGCACAGCGGAATAAGAACAAATCAAAGTATTGACACAAAGTTTCTCTTTAATACTCCACGCCTCAATTATTATTTGATCAGAATAATACGGTTACACTAATTTGTAACAACTACAAACTAACTCTAGTCTAGGCGTTTAACATCTACGCCCTAGACATACACACACCCCTTTATTGACTACATTGAGGAAGACTTGTTAATAAAACCTACGCCCCTATATCTCTTTATATAGAGAGATATTAGGGTTACACAAAGAGATAACTATTAATAATACAGAATATTTAGTAAATCTTCCTAACATATAATAAATATCTTCTGTATCTTCAATCTTTTTAGTTTTCCTCTTTGTCACAAATAGTCCCTCATGTTTCATTCTTCTATTTATTTTGTCTCATCAAATCAAGAATCCCAACAATCTTCCCCTATTTGATGATGACAAAACAAACAAAGTCGTGTACGAACTTCCCTAGACGAAGTTGAGAAGTTGAGATGTGTCATCTCCCAGAATGAAATAAACTTGTCTTCCCCTTAAACCATGCCATGCCACCACAATATTTCTTCCCCTTTTTGTTATCAACAAATAGAGAATGTAAACAGTAGAAACTTCCCCTCGAGTGATGCATGTACATTAAATGATTCTTCAAATCTGTAGGCTTTATATATTGTTGAAGAAAACTAATCATTACCAATTTGATGCTGAAGTAGAAGAAACTAACCTTGTATCTTATGCCTTGTACTAAATACGACTTCGAACGTATACTCTACGTATAGGGAGACCGCAATCTCTTAACAATAACCACTGAGCACAATAACGTAACTCCTTCAAGTGTTTTGTCAATTCGTAGTCACCTGAATGAACAAACAAGTTACCTCCTGTAGAAAGGTATGATAAAACACAACCTTGAAAATTTCCATCGCATCATCAAAGAAGCAACAAACAATCCTCTTCGCCAATAAGAAAATTAATTCGAGCCTTTAAAACCTTTAAGAACAAAAACCAAATCCAAAAATCAAATCCAATAACTCTCTTGTGTGTGTGAACCAATAACCTTCTGTGTGTGTAACTCATCCAACCTTCATGTACTTCCCCTTGCTGCTCGTAATCAAATGAATATATATTGAACCAAAAACTATTTAAACACAGTAGTAGTATCATAACGCTAGCAGCATAAACTTAAATCAGCAGCACTATCAGAACAACTCAGCAGTAAAAACTTATAACGAGCAGCAGAAAAAACAAATAGCAGCTGTAGTAACTTTCTTGGAGTAGTACAAATCATCCACATGATGAAGAGTTAAATTACCACCAATATGCGATCAGAATGAAAACCAATATCTGCTCCCATTATAATTTGTAAACCGACAAGAAGAATAATACATTGAACATTATCGGTTGTAATTGAATGAATAAACTAATCGAATATGTAATCAACAGCAGAATATAGCATCCCCGCATGCGTATGTCTGACAATCCAATTTAGTATTCCACCAATCGCAAAATTTCAACAATAACAAATTAGTACGAATTGGAAGATCTTCTTCACCGACCCATTATTGTAATAAATCAATCAGATCCAATCCCAATATCAAATCAGTAGAATGAATAATTAAAGAAAATAACCACGATCACAATTATATCTCAATTATAATATAATATATCAACTACCGACCAATTAATTCAGAATAACCCTCCCACCATTCGTTAGTACGAGAATAAAAGAACTAACAGCATCATACGATAAATTAAATGCTAACCAGATATTCAATTAGTACGAGGTTAACATTAATAGTACGAGAATATTGAATATCTTTTAATAAGCAGCACCAATCAATATATAAAAACCGATTAAGAACCAACCATGTGTAAGAAGATAAATCTCTGAATAACCCATTAAACGTCGATCATGAAACCTTTTTCAAATCTGCTTCTGTCATCAAATAACATTTGTGAATCCCTAGGTAATGAGCTCCCCAAGCTCTGATACCACATGTTGAGTTTAGAATAACTCATGGATCGTTTTGAGCCTCTAGGGTTCAACAATAACAACGAATAATCATGCACAGCGGAATAAGAACAAATCAAAGTTATTCACACAAAGTTTCTCTTTAATACTCCACGCCTCAATTATTATTTGATCAGAATAATACGGTTACACTAATTTGTGTGTGTATATATATATATATATATATATATATATATATATATATATATATATATATATATATATATATATATATAAACAGGTTTCAAGAGATTCTTGAGGCGACTAACAACTACAAACTAACTCTAGTCTAGGCGTTTACCATCTACGCCCTAGACACACACAGACCCCTTTATTGACTACATTGTGGAAGACTTGTTAATAAAACCTACGCCCCTATATCTCTTTATATAGAGAGATATTAGGGTTACACAAAGAGATAACTATTAATAATACAGAATATTTAGTAAATCTTCCAAACATATAATAAATATCTTCTGTATCTTCAATCTTTGTAGTTTTCCTCTTTGTCACAAATAGTCCCTCATGTTTCATTCTTCTATTTATTTTTTCTCATCAAATCAATAAACCCAACATGGTTCACCTCTTTCAACACTATCTTCTGAACCTGCAAAATCATTAGAAAATGTTCCTACAACAACTGGTACATAGTTCATAGATTATGTTAGAGTATCAAGATCAAATAGCCATTTTGGACCTTCACCTGCAACATTAGACTTATTCTCTAGGAACTGAACATGCAGGTTTTCCTCTACTTTCCTAGTTCTTGTGTTGTATACCCTAAAGGTTTTGCTGTTTAATGAGTACCCAACCAAGAAACCTTCATCTGATTTTCCATCAAATTTTCCTAAATGGTCTAAGGTATTGAGAATAGTGACATGACACCCAAATGGTCTTAGAAAACCTAAAGCAGGTGTTCTACCTCTAAATAGTTCATATGGTGTCTTGTTATGAGGTTTGACTACTAAAACCCTGTTTTGCAGATAACAAGCAGTATTAACTGCCTCAGCCCAAAAAGTGATGGGCAACTTGGAATCAGCCAACATGGTCCTAGCAGTCTCTATTCGTGTCCTATTCCTCCTTTTAGCAACCCCATTCTGCTGAGGAGTTCTAGCTACACTAAACTCTCTCTTAATACCTTTTTCCCTAAAAAAATTCATCCATAACTCTATTCTTAAACTCTGTCCCATTGTCACACCTGATGATTTTCACTTTCTTATCAACTAGATTTTCTATTTCAGTCATAAAAGTCTTAAGAATGCTAGGTGTCTCATCCTTAGATCCTAGAAAGAAAACCCATGTGAATCTACTTAAATCATCAGTTACTACAAGACAGTATTTCTTATGTTGAATACTACTAACATATGTAGGACCAAACAAGTCCATATGCAACATAAATAAATTTTGAGTAATAGAGTTCTGGGTCTTGGGCTTACAAAAAGCTTTGTGTTGTTTTTCTTTGAGACAGGCAACACAAGTTTGGTCATTTTCAAAACATTTTTGAGGCAAGCCTCTTACCAAACCATCTTTAACAATTTTATTTATGGTTTTAAAGTTGACATGACTAAGTCTTCTATGCCATAGCATTGACTCATCTAATGTGGCTTTTGCAACAAGACAAGTGAGAGCCTCTTTAGGAACAATTTTCTTCATACCAACACTGTACATATTGCCCTTTCTTGGAACTTTAAGTAGTACTTGACTTTCATCAGGTAACTTAAAGTCTGGAGAAAGCACAAGACATTCAGTGTCAGTAAAAAGAACTTTGTACTTTTTGTCATACATTTGTGAGACACTGAAAAGGTTATACTTAAGTTCCTGCACAAAATACACATCTTCAAAGTCAAGTTTACCGGTTTTCAATGTACCTTTACTAGTAATCCTTCCACCAATTCCTCCCCCAAAGGTAACATATCCTCCATCCATTGGTGTAAAGTCTGAAAGATAGGACATGTTCCCTGTCATGTGCCTAGAGCATCCACTATCTGCATATCCTTGATCTTCCTCATTATCTTGTGGATGTCCCTGCACATAAAAGAAAGGAAATTAGTTTCCTTGGGGTACACAAGCCATCACTGACTTGGGTTTTCATCATGCATCAATATAGTCAAATCTCTTCAATGTGATTGATGCACCATTGGGTTTGATTGGTCTCCATACCCAACATGTTGAGGCCTTAACAGCATTTGCCACCTTATCCCTAGCAGTATTTTTAGGCCTACCAGTACTAACTGTTGGTCTAGCAGTATTAACTGTTGGACTTGCAGTTTTAACTTCTGAGTTCCAAAATTTGTTTTGAAACACTGCTTTCTTGTGAAAAGGCCTATGAACAGTTTATTGTGCATTTTTAAACGTTGGTTTTGCACTTGAAACTGTTGGTGTAGGGTAAACAGTCTTAATTGTTCTGGCAGTACTAATTGCTGGTTGAGCAGTACTAACTGGTTTGAGGCCAAACTTCATTAAAATTGTCCTGGGAGTCATTCTGTTATCATTACGATGAGATTTAAACCTATTTGATTTCACCCTTTCACTTGTGTTCCTATGAACCGTTTTATTCCCTGTAACCATCTTTTTCCCTTGATGGTTATGACAAACAGCCTATAGGTGGTCAAAGCTACCATAAGAAAAGCAAGCCTTGTTGTACATGACAAAGCCAGTTCCTAATTGATGGGACTTGAGATTATTCCAACTCCTCTTGTTTCCCCTAGGCTTGTTTGTGGACCTATACATCTCAGAATATCTAACTGTTTTCCTAGCTTGTTTTACATTTGTTCTAGGTGTAACAATTATCATCAGTTAAATTACTCATACTAATCAACATAGAATTTAAATTACTACCAAGCTCAACATTGGTAATTTCTATAGAGTCATGAAGAGTATTGTTTCGAGTACTTGCAAAAGGAGCTTGAGGGAAAAATGGTTTTGCAAAAGCATTTAATGATGAACCCATTTTACTCAGACTCCTGGCGCGCTGATGGCGCGTCGACGCGTCAGCCAGCGCGTCAGGTTCGGTAAAATTATATTCTTCGCTTAGACCTTCTTTAATAAACACTATGGGTTTGTCATGGAAGGGCTTTTGTTGACTTAAAATTATGCCTAAATCATTACTGCTTTTCTTAAATTTAAGTAGCCTCAATTTTTGTTCAAGTTCACTAGTTCTTTCTCAAGTTGAAGTTTTTCCTATGTAAGTTATTCAATATTTCTCAAAATATTTTCATTAAGTTCTATTAATTCCTCATTCTCCTTTTGCAATTTATAAATATCTAAATTATTATTTGAAGAGGAAGGGTTAGATGATTCCTCAGGTGTTCCAATTGCCGTGAGACAAGTAGCCTTTTCATCAGGTTGATCTCCATCTTCACTATCGCTCTAAGCGCCTCCGATGACACTGGTACAAAAAGTGGTATTGATCACTCCAAAAATGTGTGACGATATGCATATAGTCACACACGTTTTTTTTTTGTGTGTCACCAAAGGTCGCGCCACCGTATGTGGCATATGGTGACATTGTTTACTTTGTGGCCGTTTTCATTGAAAAATAGTGACCAAAACCCGAATATGTGTGACAAATTAGTCACAAATTTTCTTGCATTAATCAGTATCAGTGACCGTAAACACTTTATAGGCTCACAAATGTTTTTTGACAGTGACTATTGTTCATCCTTTGGCCACATAAATATATAATATATGTGACATTTGAGATGATTTATTCAAGTAAATGTGTATTTTGTGTGACTATTTCCCGTCCTGTGGCCACATGAATATATAATAAATGTGACGTTTGTGATGATTTAGTCACACAACGTGTGTTGTTTTTTTGGAGTTAGTTACATACAATTTAAAAAACAGTGGCCAAACGTGTTAATAAGTGTGACCATTTGCTTTTTAAAATCAAGTAAAAGTGTATTTGTGTGACTATTGTTCATCCAATGGCCACGTGAATTTTTTGTTTGTGTGGCCTTTTGTAATATTTAGTCACACAAAACATATTTTTTTTTTTGTATATTTAGTCACATACAATTAAGCATAAAGTGACCAAAAGTGTTAATAAGTGTGACCATATGCTGTTTAAAGTAAAGAAATGTGTATTTTGTGTGACTATTGTTCATCCAATGGCCACTTGAATTTTATGTTTGTGTGGCCTTTTTTAATATTTAGTCACATAAAGCATGTTTGTTTTGGGTATTTAGTCACATGCAATTAAGCATAAAGTGGCCAAAAGTATTAATAAGTGTGACCATATGATGTTTAAAGTGAAGAAATGTGTATTTTGTGTGACTATTGATCATCCAATGACCACATGAATGTTATGTTTGTGTGTCTTTTTGTAATATTTAGTCACACAAAGCATGTTTGTTTTGGTATTTAGTCACATATAAATAAGCAAAAAGTAGCCAAAAGTGTTAATAAGTGTGATCATATGCTATTTAAAGTGAATAAATGTGTATTTTGTGTGACTATTGTTCATCCAATGCCCACTTGAATTTTATGTTTTTGTGGCCTTTTGTAATATTTAGTCACACAAAGCATGTTTGTTTTGGGTATTTAGTAATGTTGATCCCAGTTGAGCGATTGATCTTATTAGTTATCTTAGATGTGAATCTAAAACAACAAGTATAGAAAATGTCATGACTTGTAAACTATTAAACACAACGCGGAATATTATATTTAATCTTAAGAAGAACAATGAATTGAACTGTAGAATTCTCAACAAACACTTCAATTATTATATATACGAATACTCAAAAGTATTAGGGTTTACAACCTTGAAGTGATTCGACTCTAACAATGATACGTACTAAACTCTAACCCTAGAACCTCCTTTTATAGACTAAGGAGTCCTAGTCGGTTTACAATAGCTTTCTATACAAGATAAATCTAATAAAATCTTTTCTAAACTTATCTAACCGACTATACATCATTATCACATAAGCAGTAGAAACTAATTCTAGTAGTAGAATCTTTAGGTCTAGCAGTAGTATCTACTTAGTGTATTTTCTTCATCTTCTCAGCATCTCCAGCAGTAGTATGAAATACACTAGCAGTAGTATCATTATTACCAGCAGTAGTATCACACTTAGTGAATTTTCCATTGAGCACCTGAGCAGTTGTAACTTCTTTGAGCAACAGAACCTCAAAACCCAACAAGTAACATACAATTAAGCATAAAGTGGCCAAACGTGTTAATAAGTGTGACCATATGCTGTTTAATCTGAAGAAATGTGTATTTTGTGTGACTATTGTTCATCCAATGGCCACATGAATTTTTAGTTTGTGTGGCATTTTGTAATATTTAGTCACACAAATGATGTTTTTTTTTGTGTATTTAGTCACATACAATTAAGCATAAAATGACCAAAAGTGTGACCAAATGCTGTATAAAGTGAAG
This sequence comes from Artemisia tridentata subsp. tridentata, assembly GCA_021014915.2. Taxonomy (NCBI): domain Eukaryota; kingdom Viridiplantae; phylum Streptophyta; class Magnoliopsida; order Asterales; family Asteraceae; genus Artemisia; species Artemisia tridentata. The sequence goes on from CP139502.1 coordinate 332,831,623, forward strand.
AAATGTGTATTTTGTGTGACTATTGTTCATCCAATTGCCAATCGAATTTTATGTTTTTGTGGCCTTTTGTAATATTTAGTCACACAAAAGTTTTTTTTGGGTATTTAGTCACATACAATTAAGCATAAAGTGGCCAAACGTGTTAATAAGTGTAACCATATGATGTTTAATGTGAAGAAATGTGTATTTTGTGTGACTATTGTTCATCAAATGGCTACATGAATTTTTAGTTTGTGTGGAATTTTGTAATATTTAGTCACACAAAGGATTTTTTTTGGGTGTATTTAGTCACATACAATTAAGCATAAAGTGACCAAAAGTGTTAATAAGTGTGACCATATGCTGTTTAAAGTGAATAAATGTTTATTTTGTGTGACTATTGATCATCCAATGGTCACATGATTTTTATATTTGTGTGGCCTTTTGTAATATTGAGTCAAAAAAATCATTTTTTTATTTTTTATTTTATTTATTTATTTTTTTTTGGTATTTAGTCACATACAATTAAGCAAAAAGTGGCCAAAAGTGTTAATAAGTGTGACTATATGCTGTTTAAAGTGAAGAAATGTGTATTTTGCGTGACTATTATTCATCCAATGGTCACATGAATTTTTAGTTTGTGTGACATTTTGTAATATTTAGTCACACATCGAATTAAACAAAGAGTGACCAATAATGTTGATAAGCGTGACCATATTATGTGAGTGCATCTTTTAGTCACAGGGTTACTACTGCTAGTACTAAGTTAGTACTGCTGGAGCAGAGTTACTACTGCTAGTACTAAGTTAGTCCTGCTGAAGCAGAGTTACTACTGCTATTACTATGTTAGTGCTGCTGGAATGAGTATCTATATGTATAACAGAATTGAAAATAAAAAGAAATTTCAAATTGAATAAAACTCGAATGTATATAACTGAACAAAATATACAATTGTGATGTCGTACATAATCAAATTCTCAAGTACCATAATTTAAAGCCTTTTGACTCTTCGTCATCCTAAGTTGCAATTGCCTTTGCATGGCTTCAATAGAGACATAATTTTTGCGCTTCGATGGTACTTTTGGTCCAGAATTGTTCTCAGTAGTCTTTTGCATCGTAGTTGGTGGTGTAACCTGTAGTAAAAAAAAAAGCTTGTATCAAACATTGAATTAAATATGAAGAATTATATATATGTAGGTTAAAAAAACACATGTATATACCTCCTCTTCAAGAATAACTTGATCATGTGGCCATGCAAAGAAACCACCTACGCCATCCTTAACTGTTTTTAACCCATTATTTCCTACGTCCGGTATGCATGCTGCATCCACTAACGATGAATCAATTGATACTCTGTAGCAATCATTTGGGAGTGCTTGGTTATGCAACATTTGTTTTCCATGAGACTTGTATACGGTACCCAAAGCAACAATATTTGATTTCTTTAAGTGCCAGAGTTTGCACTTAAATGGCTAAAAAAAAGAATTTTTGCACGTATATATAAGAAATTATTTATAAAAAAAAAAAGAATAACAAGAAACATGTTGAAATACATATTGTTGGTAGTTCTTGTGTTGGAGACACATTTTGTTGCGATTGAGAATCTGGAGAACCGTTTTGTCGTGACTTAGGCGTTTTCTTAGGTCCAACAGTTTTAATAGGTTCCTATATGTATATATAAGACACGTTACATTATTTAAATCAAAGAATAACAAGAAAACATGTTGAAATACATATTGTTGGTAGTCCTTGTGTTGGAGACAAATTTTCTTGCGATTGAGAATCTGTAGACCCGTTTCGTCGTGACTTAGGCGTTTTCTTAAGTCTGACAGTTTTAACATGTTCCTATATGTATATATAAAACACGGTACATTAGTTTGTATGTAAAATTCAAAAATCAAAGAGGGATGTTTTATTACTTACTATTGTTTCCATTACTTTTTCCGAAGTTACAAGCCCATTAGACTTCTTGTGAAAATGCCATAAGTTTGCAAAAAATTTGAAAATTTTTACTAAAGTATTTTTTTGTTGAACCGGGTTACTATAGTTTTCCAGTTCGTCTTTCCCCTTCTAGCCTGCCTATTTTCACTAGTTTCCCAGTTCTTTTACTGAATTTTTTGGAAACTATAGTAACTTAATTCAAATTTTTGGGAAACTATAGTAACTTAGTTCATCTTTGGGAAACTATAGTAACTTAGTTCAAATTTTTGGGAAACTATAGTAACCCGGTTCAACAAAAAAAACTTTAGTAACTTTTTTCAAATTTTTGGCAAACTTTACTAACCTCCGGATGTATTAACCCAAATTAAAATTGACTTTCTGAACTTGTAATTGGTTTTTCTCAACTAACCCCTGTTCTTTTGAAAATGCCAAAAGTTATATAAACTACAAGAATGTGGGGACAAATTATGGAAATGGAGACGCAAAAAGAATTACTCCCTCCGTCCTATTTTAGTTGTCCATTTTTGCACTTTTTGTTGTCCCAAATTAGTTGTCCATTTTAAGCAATTTTCAGTTTTGCCCATAAAAGACAAAACACAATCAAAGATTTGAAATAATAACTTGAGGATATTATTATCATTATACAACATACAAACAAAGATTTCTTAATATGTGTGTTTTGTGGGCCCATGACATCTAAATTGGGACGGAGGTTTTCTTTCCAAAATTTCAATGTTCTCTTTTGTCGATAGTTTCTTTGCAAAAGAAAGTCTGAGTATTGGTTTGCGGTGTAGGCCAATCGAACTAGGAAAACTGAAAAGATCGTGAAAAAAAGTTTATCAGTGACATATTAAAGATTTCTACCTATGGTTTCTGATACATATAATTTTGTGAACTAGTTGCGTATGCTTGCAAATGAAGCCAAAGTTTGGATGGTGGTGGTGTTTGGATGGTGTGGTGGATGGTAGTGGTGTTTGGATGGTGTGGTGGATGATGGTGGTGTGTGGGGGTTAATGGGGGCGTTTTAAAAAAAAATCGCTTAAAAAAAATACAGTCGCTTAAATTTTTTTTTAAGTCGCTCAAGATTTTGAAATAAAAAAGTGTTTATAAAGTATTTTAAAAAGTATTTAAAAAATAATACAAAAATGTGAAAAGTACAAAAAAGTTAAAAGTAAAAAAAGTTGAATAATACAAAAGTAATGATACAAGTACAAAAAGGTGAAAGGTAGAAAAAGTCGCTCAAAGTAAAAAAGTCGCTGAACATTGGGAAGGGCAAAAAGAATAAAATAAAGATTTTCAAAGTTTGACTTTTTGTCTGAAAAAAAAACAAAATAGAAGGTCGCTTAATGTATGAAAAGTCGCTGTAAAAAATCGCTTAAAAAGTACACATAGTGGGCTATGACACAAAGTACAACTTTAATGATTGGGCGCCACTTTTTTTTGCCACATGTCACCTTCATGTGAAGTCGCCGATCGCTAAGGCTATTTCCGAAAAGTCACTAATTTGGATCCTCAAAAACACAACACCTTTAGCAACTGGGTTAAAAAATTAATTGCCCTGATAATAAAGTTATACGGAGTACTAGACAAATTAAAGTACTTGCGCAATACATTGGTCACTCTTAAGACAAAGAGTAGTGGTTTGGGCGTGGGTGGGGGCAAAATACGACAAGTGTTACATGCGTCATAATGGAAGTTTTTTACAAAATGGGGGTAGTGTGTTGGGGCGTTAAAGTTATGGGTGTAATGATTAGTTTTTTTAATTATTTAACATCCTTTTTATTTTATTTTTTTTTATTATTTATTTATTTATTTATTTATTATTTGACACTAAAAAAACAAATTCCACCGTTAAAGATAAAAAATTAGAAATAAATTATTTAAAAATTAAAAAAATCAACCGTTAAAGATAAATATTGACTGTTAACGAGCCAGAACTTTAATGTTAACATTGAATTTTTCACCCATCCAACGTTAACGTTTGACGTTAAAGTTACCCAATTGACCTAACGTTAACGTCGAATTTAATGGAATTCCGTTAACGCTAGGTTATAAATAGCCACTTTTTACTTTTTAACCTCACAAACATTAACCCTAATTTCTCCCTTGCCGTCAACGACCACAAAATTCACCAAAACAAAAATGGCCAGCAATTCTCGATCTGCCTAGGAAGAAAACGAAGAAATGGCGTTGGTGAATTTTTACCTGAACGTCTCCGACATCCAGGCGGAGACTCATGATACGAAGACTTTTGGTCTAGGGTGAAGCGCGATTTTCACATCTCGCTCGGTAGACAAAAGGAGTACCGAAACATGGACATGATCACCTCCAAGTGCCATGCGCTGCGTGCGGACATGTATAATTTTTTATACAATATTTTAAGTTATCTTTTATCAATGTATGAAAATGCAACACATGCATAATTATCTAACTAAAATATGTTATTACAATATTTTAAGTTATCTTCTATCAATGTATGAAAATGCAACACATGCATAATTATCTAACTAAAATATGTTATTACAATATTTTAATTTATCTTTGCGACCAAGCCAGAAGGTGCGAGATGAAGAAATAATTAATGTCACATTTATTTACTGTATTTTGCAATTTTTTAACCAAACGAAATCCACATGTACATAGATTTAGACCTCACTTGACAAGGGCTTAGCTTTTCCCACGAGAGATGATGCAAGTATGTCAAAACTCTATGTTAATAACATATTTTAGCTCGCACCTTCTGGCTTGATCGCAAAGATAACTTAAAATATTGTAATAACATGTTTTAGTTAGATAATTATGCATGTGTTGCATTTTCATACATTGATAGTCCAGCTGTTAAGAGTGACCAATATATTGCGCAAGCACTTTAATTTGTCTAGTACTCCGTATAACTCTATTATAACTATAGTATAAAAACCGTACTATTCTCAATTGCAGGCATTTGGCTGAAAAAAATAGTGTTTGGTATGAAAGATTCTCAATTGCAGGCATTTGTTTGAAAAATCCAGGATTACATATGAAAGATTCTCAATTGCAGGCAATTTGTTGAAAAAAACAGTGGTTGAAAAAGTAGTCAATGTTCAGTCATGCATGTGACTATTACCCACTTATTTTACTACTGTATTAAACTAGAAAGACTATAAAATCCCAGCATTGTAATGGGGCAAATGAAGAGTAATGACTAATAGTCTGAACTCAATTAATTGAATATCAATTTAGACTCAAACTAGATAGACTATAAAATCCCATATCTAACCCCTCAAAATTACATAAGTTATTAGAAGTATGTGACCATATGTATCGAATTGTGACTACACTTAAATAATGTGTGACAAAATATGATTCTATGATTTAGACACCTAAATAAATACTTCATGTGACCATATATAACATCTTAAATTTAGTCACACAAACCCTCAATGTGACTAATATCAAGGTTAAAGATAACTGAGTTCATATTTTGCTATAAATAATAGTCACATGAATATTTCACAATGTGACTATTTAAAAAATAAATAAAAAATGTATTGGTCACATATAATACCCTTATAATGTGGCCATAAACATAATTTAGATACACATTTGTGATATGGTGTGACTATTGTAAAGCCTATAGTCACATGATCGTGTTACAATTAAATGTGACTATACACATAAAGATTTGGCAGGCAAACACACACTAAAATTTAGACACACATATTAACTTACGTGACCATATGTATCGAATTTTGGTTACACTTAATCATGTATGCATATGGTTTAGAGTGACCATATATGACATTTGGTCACACTGTTCAAGTGTGTGACATGTATTTGTCACATTTAAATGCATATCGTGACTAATGCTTCAAACTTACTTTTCAGTTGTCACACATTTTAAATTCATATGTGGCTAAATATTCAGCAAAAAATAGCAGTCACTTTTAAATAATGTGTGACAAACTTGACTATATGATTTAGCCACATACACAATTACTTCATGTGACCATATATGAATTTTGGTCACACTGTTCAATTGTGTGACATATATATGTGTGTGTGTATATATATAATATATATATATATATATATATATATATATATATATATATATATATATATATATATATATATATATATATATATATATATATATATATATATGTAGTGTGACTAATGTTTCAAACTTATTTGTATCTGTCACACGTCCCAAATTATAAGTGACTAAATAATCAAAAAAAAAATTACCAGATACCTCTAGTCACAAAAATATTCAAATGTGTGACAATGAAATTCCGAAATGGTCACACAAGTCGGATCAAGTGTGGCTGTTTATTTTATTCTGCTACATTTAGTCACATAAATATGTTACTGTGTGGCCGTTAAAAATACCACATGTGTGACGAAATCTCATATCTGTACTAGTGTGAATGCCTTGTCTTGACCATCGTTACTACCTTGTCCATAGCTTCTTGTAAATTTCTTTGCTATAACCATGACTTCTTCATCTCCGTCTTCTTTATCAACACTTTCTTCTTGATCACTAGTTTGGTTTCTAGTTACTTTAGCTTTGAGAGCTAGTGATTTGGCTTTCTCCTTCATCTCCTTAGTAGTGACCTTGTCATCTTCTAAGATTGTCTCATATACTTTGAGATTACCAATGAGCTCATCAAGAGAAAGTTCTTCCAAAATTTTGGCTTCTTCAATTGCCATATCCTTCGATCGCCACTTCATCGGGAGTACATGAAGAAGTTTTCTAACAAGATTCTTACTATATATAGCTTGGGTCTAAGGATGTCAAGCTTGTAGTAATTGCATTGAATCGTGTGTGACCACTATCAATGGTTTCTTCATTAGATATCGAAAACTCCTCATATTGTTGAGTTAGTTGTTTGATATTGTACTCTTTTACTTGTGAAATACCTTGATGGGTATTTACAAGATTATCCCAAATCTCCTTTGCGGTTTCATATGCAACAACCTTTTCGAACTCCTTTTGAGGTAAGGCGTTGCATATCATCATATTGGCTTCATGATTCTTTCCAACTATCTTCTTTTCATTCTCATCCAGATCCAAAAATGGCTTCTCCACCATCAAATTTGTTTCGGGGTCTTAAACCATGAAAACAAAGTTGCCATTTTGGATGACTTGCCACAACTCAATATCCTTAAACCTAACATAGGTCTCAAATAGGATTTTCTAAAAACGAAATCCTTCGGATTCAAACAAAGGTGGTCTTTGCATAGAGTACCCCTCAACATAGTTCTCTTGAGCCAGGGATCGATACTCAACTTTTTCAAAAAATTCGTTAGGTATTTTAAATTTGTGAAAAAGAAGTTTTTGACTTAAAACGACTTTTCGAGAAGGTTTTAACGCTCAAAAACTTGATTATACCGCTCTGATACCAATTGTAGAATCGTAGAGGAGGGGGGAGGGTGAATACGCTCTCTTCGGCTTTTAGAGTGTTTAAAAAAAACTTTAAGCCTCAAAGAGTACCAAGTGGTTTGTATAACAACAACCACAATAACAATCACAACACAAGTATATAAAGTGAGTTAAGAGACACCAAGATATATACTGGTTCAGGATGGGGGGTTTATACCATCCGTGTGTCCAGTTGCGAATCCACGACACTATACTATTCACTAAGTATAATCCTTTCGGTGGACTATAAACCGTTACAACTTCACTCCACCGATATGCACAAATCTTGGCACTCACTAAGAAGAGCTACTCCCAAAGGTATTCCGCCCTCAGAAACCACACTCAAGGACTCGTGATTCGAATTAACCACAAAGACCACTAAGACCACAAAGACTTCCCACTGGAAGTATCAAACCCCAACTAGATACCCAATGATCTAGGCTTGGTTACCTCAAAACAAGACTTCCCTTACAACCCAATCGAATGAATAAGTGTTTGATTGTTCAATCAAGCCTTAACCTAACCTAGAGACTCGATTGTAATAGAAAGGATATAGAGAAGAAGACCCTCGACATAATCATAAGAGTGGATTAGGTTCTTGTGATTCTTCCCTTGCAAGGAGATGTGTTCTTTCAAAGATGTTATGTGAAAGATTAAGAACACAAGATAGAATTAGTGGATTGAGAGAAGAGAAATAAGGCAAGAGGTGAGGAATAAAAGAGGCAAGGGTAGGTATTTATAGGCCAAGATCCCAAAGTGGGAAAATTTTACCGAGGCTGGCACGTCGGAGCGCCAGTAGCGCACCCGGATAACTGATGAATTTTTTCTTATGGGATCTTGGTCTTTTAAATACCTAACCTTGCTAAACCCCTAATTGTACTTCACACATTTAGACATTTACATTATTTATCCTCAAGGTCTACCAACTCAAATAGCCATTTTGTAAAAATATTTTGTGAAGTGTTTAAGTGAAACCAATTATTAAAGAGAGAAGGGTAGAAGGGATAATTGGATATGGGTAGTTTGGGTATTCCTCACTTGGCATAGGGAGAAGAGAATAATATGCCAAGGGAATACTCCTTTGCTTGGAAAGGAAGTGTGGATGTTAGAGAGGGAAGATTTTAATTTGAAATTCAAATGTGTGAGAGGGAAGGGAGAGAGTGAGGTTGGGTTAAGGTGAACCATGGTTGAGTAAGATGAGAAGGCATGGTTAGGTTAAGAGGATATCTAAGGGAATATTCCAAACTTGGAAAGGACGGTGAGATGGAGGGTTGAGATGAGTTGGAGTTGATGTGATGGAAGGGGGCCTTAGTTTGAAATTCAAAATTGAATTTCAATGTTGGAGTGTGAAAGAGGATTCCCCATGTGATGAAATGAGAGTGTGAGAGAGTGAAGAGATAAGATTGAGTTGGCATGTGTAAGAAGGATGTGATGGGGAGCCTAAGAGAGAATTCAAATTTGAATTGAGGAGAGGTAGAGATTGAGGGAGGTTGTATGTGAGGAAGTAAGTTGTATGTGTGTAAGAATGAGTTGGATAAGGATGAGATGTTGAGGTGATGGGGAGCCTTTGGCTTGGATTCAAATTTTGAATTTTGAATGTAGGAGATGAGAATGAAGCTGGTTTGTTTCGAAGGTTTATTTGTGTTTTGAAATGAAGGGTCGGATGAAGAAAATGATGAGGTGGTAAAATCCTAGTGGTTGGATTAGAATGTATAAAAGGGAATGTTTGGAAGATTTGGTATGGGAATGTAGGAGACAAGAAGTACATGAAAGTATGTTGGAACACAAAACGTGTAAATCATGATATAGGGTCTTCCATGAAATATTGATAAGGGAACGTTGTAATATGTTGTAGTAAGCTTGCGATATCATCATACCCTCATAGCCCTTGTATAGCTGCGAGGGTATGCGAGACTTAAGTATGGGTATATATACCCCTACCTCATGGGTTATGAGGTGTGTGTTCTTTCTAGTATCAATGTGAGACTTTCCTTTTTTTCTCTCGTTTCTCTCTCTAAACTAAAGTGTCCACACCCACTTTATCTCACTAAGATTATTAGAGTAGACGTGATATTATTGGAACAACAATTGGTATCAAGAGCCAAATATGATTCATTGTTTCACATAGTTGTGTTTTAGTGTTGTTTATTCTTCAATAGTAGTAAAAGTTTTGGTTTTATAGAATTAAAGAACTTTCTCTCTCTAGAATATCTTTACTCTCATACATAGTATAAAGATTACTCTTAAACGTGTTTAATCTTATAAAACCTGTGTTATGATAACATATTTGTGGAAAAAGAAAGAGCTTTTATCATTCTATAAAAAAAATTGTGAATTTGGTGAAGATTTAGGCTGAAATCGTGGTTTAAGGGTTTTTGAAAAAGTGTACTTTTTCTCGTATAAATAGGGTTTAGCATTTTGCTCGTAAAATTTTGTTCGCAAAATTGAGGGTTTTGTTGCAACACTTGGCTTAGAAACACTTGCGATAGCTGTCTTTGGTTGCGATAGGTGACTGCAATAGCAGTTGGTTTGAGTTGCGATAGAAGTAGTTTGGGTTGCGATAGAAATTGTTGTGATACTTGCTTTGCGAAGCTTTTGGTTACCCACTGTTTACGAAAGAAAACTCTGCCCAAGTCGCAAGAAATTGTTGCGATAGCTCTTGTATTGTTGTGATAGCACAAGTTTTGCGACACCTGATCTTCCGAGACTTACTGTTACTCACGTTTTACGAATGAAAACTCTTCCCAATTTAAACCAGAAAGTTGCGATAGTTACTGTTCATGAGACTTTGTTGCGATATCTTGACTTAAAGAATTTTATTCAATTTTAAATCCCTCAAAAATATTACAAAATTATTAAGAGACTTTAATCATTTAAATATCACAATTTAAAACTTTCAAACACTCAACCATCTAAACTTAAAACCAACTAAAACACCACTTTCAAACAAACAACATCTCATATCAAAGATCCACCATCACAATGTCTACTACTCAAGATGCATTGGCTGTAGGGAGTGATGCAAGGCCTCCTATGTTGTACCGGGAAAACCATGTTCAATGGTCTTCAAGGTTTTTGAATGTTCTCATGGGCTACAAAGAGCGTAAGCTGTTGATTAAATCCATCAAACATGGTCCTTATGTTTTGAAAGAGATTGATGACCCTGCTAACGAGGGACAAAAACGGCTACAAACTGAAGATGATTTGAGTCCTAATGAACTTGCTCAATTTGAAGCTGATATCCGTGCCAAGAATTTAATTCTATATGGATTAAGCAATGACATTTACAATGCCATTGACAGCAATCTCACTGCTCATGACTTATGGAAAGCTTTGTAAAGATTGATGCAAGGTGCAGATGTTGGCACACAAACACAACAGACTTTGGCTCTGTGGAATTATCAGTCTTTCAAGCAATTTCCTGAGGAGAGTCTTGAAGATGCATACATTCGGTTCAACAAGCTTATCAATGAAATGAATCGTCATAACCTCAAAAGATCAAACACTGAACACAACACAATGTTTCTCACAAACCTACAACCTGAATGGAGACGTTTCACCATTGCTATCAGACAGAATCAAGACCTAACTCTTAAAGACATCATCAATTTGTTTGATCTTTTGAAACACAATCAAGTTGAAGCCAATGACACCCTTGAACAGAAAATAAAAGAGAAAGAAAAAGAACTCTTAGCTCAACTTTCTACACAACCACCAGTTATTGATCCACTTGCTTTGGTCTCCTTATACCACCAAAATCAACCTTCCTTCAACTCAAACAACGACACACACTACTTACCCGTTGACGAAGCAATTGACTCTACTCAAGACCAAGCAAATGTTGAACTTACCAAAATTGTTTAAAACCTAGCATTACTTTGAAAACAGATTCAAAAATCTTTCTACAAATGTCCAACCAACAACAATCTTTGAACAACTTCTGCACCTACTGCAATGAACAAGAGACAAGATATCCCACCAAGAGGTGAAGTTATAAGGCAAGGTACTCAGAAGAATGACAAGAATGATGCTAGTCAAGACAATCAAGAACCAAAATGCTTTAGCTGTGGTCAACAAGGTCACTTTGCAAGGAATTGTCCAAATGGGAAAGTGCGTAACAGAGCTTACTACAGACAGAAAATGTTGTTAGCTGACATGGAAGAAAAGGCTAAACTACTTAGTGCTGATGAAAATGATTTCATGGTGGACATGGATGACGAAGGTGAGATATTGGAAACAAACATGGTGTACATGGCTTCTTTGGAGAAGGTGGATGTTTTTGAAGCTCAAGAAAAGGATGCAACTTCAAGCTATGGCTCTGATAATGAAGAAGATGACACTCTTGTCAACAAGGTATACACATCAGATGCTTGTGATAATGATGATCTTGATGACTTCATACATGGTCACATTCGTACCATTAGTAAGCCAACTGAAGTTAACATACGTAGTGAAACATATACAAGTGCTACTCCTTAGTTATCTACTAATAGTACCGATTGCAATCATGATTCAACAAGTCAAGACCATGTTGATAAGCTTTAAAACTATGCCACTATTCAATCTCAAATTCAAAATTATGCTAAATTGATAAAACTAGAACAAGATAAAAGTGCTTCTTTAGAAAAAAAAAATCAAGGAAATGTTATATGAAGAGCATTTGGAAAGACCACTAGTGCTTAAACGTCAAATTCTAGATTTACAAAATGAGATTTTTCTTTTAAAAAGAAATATTTCAAATTTGGAAAACATCAAAAAGAATTTTTAAGAAGAATTTTCTAAACTTAAAGAAGAAAAAGATAATTGTATTCAACGATTAACTAAAGCTGAAACTAAACTTCGCACTACCAATCACACTTCTCAGACTATGTACATGTTACTTCCCAAACTAGATTCATATATGGATCTAAAACGGGGTCTTGGTTATACTAAACCATCTTATCTTGATAGGGTTAAACGTCAAACACCAACTTTGTATAATGCTGATTACATGAGACGTGATACATTCAAAGATTACATGTTTGTTCCTAATGACATCTCTCAAGAGGAAATCCAAAAACGTTTAAAAGTTAATAAAAAAAAACCAATTTCTCATACTTTAGTGCCGATTATGGTTTGATTAATAAGGAAAATGCTCTTTCAAGAAAACCAACAAATGTTAAACATCACATGGATTAGATTTCTAATAGCCCTTATAATTCTTACAAATATGAGAGTTTAGCGAGAAAAACCTTTTGCAGTCTTAGAAATCAAATTAATGGATCGTTATCTATTATTCGCGGAAAGCAAGAGTTTCAAACGGATGAACTTTTGAGATCCAATTCTTATGAAGTGGATGTCTTAAGGGAAGTCAAGAAACAGATAAAAACATTTATCGAGCCTCCCGTGAATAGAATTAATGATAAATTAAAAGCCTTTGAAGAGACATTGATGTCTGAAATGCAAACTGATTTAACTTACGTCACATCTCTTGAAGATGAATATGACCTTCTCAGTCTAAACTCTGACATTCAAAAAGAATATTTTCTAAATCAAATGGAATCACTCAAACCACAATTTGCTTTAAATGAGGAGAAAATTGAAGACTTGGAAAATAAACAAACGTCTTTAGAAATGGAAAACCTTTTACTCACATAGAGTCTAAGAGAATGTTTGCAAAAGAATGTTGAGTTGAACGAGGAATTGTCTTGTCGTACTGCCAAATTTGAAAACTCTTGTGCGAAACTTAAAAAACAATCTTTAATGTTTGAAGCAAACTGGTAGCGAAAAATTGAAGAAAACAAATACGACAAGCTTTCCTACGAGAATTCTTTGAAAATAATCTTAAAAGAAAACGAGGAACTCAAATCCAAAGTGCTTGATTTGATGAAAAACAAGAATCATGAGTTTGTTGCTTCACGCCAGTTGGATAATCAAAAAATTTTCATATTTTTCAAACCAACCAACCTTTTTGGCAAATCAAAAACAAAAAACTCATATTCTTGAGCCAAAACAAAAAGAGGTTTTATCTAATCCTAAAGTAATTGCTCCCGGTATGTATCAAATTGGATCTACTTCTACTAGAGAACCATATGGTTCAAATGACATGATTCATAACAAGGAGTTAGAAATAGCTAGGAAGCAAGCATTACTTAGTAAGGATATGCCTCTAGATGCACCAATGTGTTCTTTGACTCCCCCCCCCCCAATAGAAAACAAAGTCAAAGAATCACATGAACAAGAATCGTAAGAAACAGACATTAGCTCAACTTGATCAATTTACACAATCTCCTAACGCAGATTTGCTTTTTGATCCAGGTTTAGACACTACTTGTAGCAAGGAGAGACCAACTAAGAAAAGTGCATTGAAGACTAGTGCCTCTCAGCCTAAAGTTGTAGAAAAACCTAGACATTTTAAAGCTTTCAATAAAAAATGCTCTAAGCGAATGGATGACTGTAATAACTTTAATGTGCATGGATCTGTTGCTTCTAATAGCAAGAATGCTTGTTATAATTCTGTTACTTACAATTCTGTTTCTTCTAATCGTGTGCATGTTGATTTGAATTGTGATAAAATGAATGCCAACACCACTAGGACAGCTTCTTTAAATCTAAGAAACCATAAGCATAAATCTGAGCCTAGCACCAATACAACTGAAAAGTTTAACCCACTAGGTTTGCATTCTATACTGTCTAACTACGTGGAACCACTTTATCAGTGGATTCCCAATTTTCTGTTTTTTGCTTTGATGTGCAGCTTGTCCAAGTGTGCCTCTGGTACCTCGACTCGGGGTGCACCCGACATATGACCGGGAACAAGGCACTGCTCAAGAACTTCGTGGCCAAATTCTTGGGTATAGTGTGTTTTGGGAATGACCACATTGCTAAAATCATAGGCTATGGGGATCTCATTCATGATAAGGTCACAATTCAAAAAGTCTACTTTGTCGAAGGACTAGGTCACAACTTGTTTAGTATTGGCTAATTCTATGATAGCTTTTTAGATGTGGCATTCAGAAAACATTCGTGTATGGTTTGTACTCTTGAAGGCGTTGATATTCCCAAAGGCTCAAGGGATTCGAATCTATACCAAATTGCTCTTAAAGAAATTACATCACCAAAACCGATTTGTTTGCTTACAAAAGCTACATCATCACAAGCCTGGCTATGGCATCATCGATTCTCTCACTTGAACTTCAGAACTATAAACGACCTTGCTCAAAACAATCCAGTTAGAGGATTGCCAAAACTATCATTCAAGAAGGATCATCTTTGTTCAGCATGTGAATTAGGGAAAATGGCACGTGCAACACTCAAATCTAAATCCGAACCTAGTTCCGTTGCTCCATTGCATTTATTACATATGGATTTGTGTGGTCTGATCCGCGTTGTCAGCAAAAATGGAAAGAAATATATTTTGGTTATTGTGGATGACTACTCACAGTTCACTTGGGTTCATTTCCTTGCTTCTAAAGCTGAAACTCCAAATGTAATCATCAAGTTCATCAAAAGAGTACAAGTTGGACTACTAGCTCAAGTCCGATATGTAAGAACAGACAATGGAACGGAGTTCACAAATCAGATTCTTCAGATTTTTTTTTGATTCTACTGGCATTACTCATTAGAGATCTGTAGCTTACACTCCTCAACAAAATGGTGTAGTTGAAAGACGGAACCTGATGCGTGTGATGTGTCGTTGCGGTTTAGCAGTATTAATGCCTACTCAAGTTTTAAATTTATATTTAGCCGACTTATCAATAACACACACACTTAACGAGCAGTGTACCCGGTCAGTATGAATATAATAGTAAGTAGAGTGTCGATCACTAAGAGTGGAACGTATTATCTAGTTATTCTAATCAGTATTTTAATAAATTAAGTTAGCTATACAACCTAATCTAGCGCAAAGGGGTTCAGCCTGAGAGACTGGCACGATTTGGTTGCAATTAAATAATAAACTAAACCAATAGGCACGAATCAGCAAGTAGCACACACGTACACAGATAAATACTCGAGACAATAAGAGGGCTGTCCTGATAGATAAGTAGTTTGTCACTTGTTTTATTGCTAGTTTTGTATGAAGTGTATAGTTCGATGCAACGCACCGAGATTAAGTCCTTTCTCGTTGGTTCTAATCTTATCGGCGAGTAAACCCTTAATGATTACTTATGACTATCCTATTTATCTTTCTTCCTACTTTTCTACAGACCATAGAATGCATAGGCGATCTAATAAATAGGCGAGGGCAGAGGCATGGCGACCCGATCAACGCTCAGCTAGACATAGAGGTTATCAATGCACTAATAAAAGTCACCAATGACATCAACATATAAACTTTAATTAATGAGAAAGCAGTTTTAAGGGAGTGCAATCTTTCCGTTGTCACATTACACAAGCCACCAATCTTGATGAATTAAAGTTTACTAACACAATAAAACAAAACTACTTAATGAATTAAACACATGCAGCACCTTCTTACAGCTCTTGTATCTTCGTTTGGTGTGTCTTGTGCTGCTGCCTTGACTGAATTCGTCCTAGGTTTCTGTACTTCGGTCTTCGGATATAATATATGTCACCTCGAAATTCGTCTAGTCTTGGGGTATTTATAGTTTCTGTCTGAGGGTAGGATGCGGCGCATCTAGTAAGTAGATGCGGCGCATTGACTTAACTTCGCGTGGGGTCCAAGATTAATATATTCAGGAATATTCGTACACCGCCAGAAGATGCGGCGTAACTCCATTCTAGGATGCGGCGCATGTCCTCTTGTATCTTGGATCGTATCTGGTGAAATATTGATAGTGATGCGGCGCATGTCATAAGCAAGATGCGGCGCATCTGGAGCAGAATAGTCTTGATCTTGTACATTTCGGTAGACTCTTAACTTCTTGCATGTTGTGCTCCATAATTAGTCCAAAATCGCCAAGTTTCACCAAATGCTTGTTTTTAACTGAGAATTACAAAAGTAAACGATTAAGTATCAATCCTCATACATAATATAATAAAACAAGTCAAATTATTAGGATAAATGATAGTAATAAAATGTACTTATTTGAGTTCATCAAATATCCCCCCACTTGAACTTTACTTGTCCCTAAGTAAACCTTAGATTTAATCTTATGAAAATGTATCCTAAAAGATATTAGGATTAATTTTTATATTTAAGCATGTATTCGTTTTTGCCATAATCACACAACTAAACACTTAACGAATTAGATGTAAAATAAAATATTTCGATAAAAGCAAATCTAATCGTTTAACTGTCCAGTCGTGACGAATATTCTATCATAAGCTTGGCAAGTATACACATCTCCCCCACTAAAGCCAAGGAATAACAAGTCTAAAGCGGTAAAAAGGGTTTTGAGGTTTAAGGGGTTAATTATTCTTAATCTCTATCGATCTCAAATTCCAGAGAAGGTGACAAAATCACAAATACATGATCGAATCCACGAACACGATACTTGCAATTGCTCAAATCCTTAACTCGAATAGGCTAAAGATAGGTCCAAACTTCACCAATAATAATATATCAAAAAGGGCGACAAAATCATAAATACATAGCCGAATCCACGACTACGATACTTAAGATTGCTCAAATCCCTAATCTCAATAAATCAAAGGTTTGGTTGGATAAAGAATAATAAAGGGTATGGATAATTTTTGTGATATAAATTGGTGTAAAACGAAAAATAAACAAAACAAATAAATTAAAATCCTAAGTGTGGTTAATCACTATCCCAACCATCCCATGAATAAGACTCATATCATAGAATAACTCACGCTTTAACACTTGAAACACACGCTTTAGGTAGACACGAATTATACTCAACAAGATCTTAATCAAAGAATAAACCTTAGTTGGCGTTCCCATAACTCCCAACTCCCATTCAATCCATATATATAATATACAACAATTAGTGGTGATATCGACCACTTAATACAAAACTTTATATAAGTTGGTTAAAACAAACATCCAACTCTTTCTTTTCTATTTTTTCGATTTTTTTTTTCTTTTTTTTTATTTTTTTATTTTTTTTATTTATTTATTTTTTTTTAATTATAAACATAAACATAGATGTGTAAAATTTCACCACATCACTATAATGATAATTCTGGATAATTTTTCCATACTTTTCATAACTTCAGAAATAATGGTAATAGTGAAAGTAGTAAACACACGAAAAATAAACTCAAAGATATACAATATTTACTTTCACTCCAATTGCATTGTGCAATTTCCCGACCTAACCATAGATAATGAATTACGCACGCGAACACAGGTAATGTAAGGAAACACACTTTGCCTAAAGCAATTAACCAACCACGGATTTTAATCTACAGGGTAGGCTAAGGTGTAAGGGTGTAACGAAATATTTTAACAAAGGTGTAAGAAACGAAAAGAATGGCTCTGAGTGTTTTTCTAGGGGTATCTTACTCTAAAAATGAGAGTAACAAAAGGGTTTATACGGGGGTTAACTAACCAGTGTAGTTAGTTAATAACACATAACATTTATAGGCTTTTTGGGTGTAATCCTAGAAATTTTACCAATTTAGACAAGTCATTCCAATTATATAAATAATACTTATTATGGTGGTCTCGAATAGTATACAAGCCAAGTTCTAAAGTTTACAAGTCACCGGCACACTCATAGATTTGTGAATTTTGAAAAATCACAATTTTTGAAAATAACGTCATGTGTGCAGCTATGCAACTTAGACTTTAAACAAAAACATGCTAAAAAATTTTAAATTTTGATATATTAAGCACTTTTTAAGCATATTTTGAAAAGTTTAGGACAAGTAAGTGTTAAGTGTTCTAATTCTCCAATCCCCCCACTTAAGTTAAACAACGTCCTCGTTGTTTGTATAAAAGGTTAAAAAATTGGAAAATAAAAGAATTAGAACAGAAAAACTCCCCTGAGATTTGCTCGGTATGATCCTCCATTTTGTATAAGAGCAAAAATCATCTTTCTTGTGGATTAGAACGTTTAAGCTTCATATTAGATGTATCCACAGGAAATGCAGGAATCTATAATACCACCATGGCTTTAAAAGCACACCTAAGTTAAGAAAGGTTCAACTTGCATAATACATTAATAGTTAGGTAAAATAAAACATAAAAATAAAAAATGAAAATCATCAGGTCAGTCGATGCGCCGTATCTTATGGAAGAAGATACGCCGTATCGAGCCTGGAATAAATACGGATCAGAATAGAAGATGCGCCGCATCCTTAACCAAGGATGCGCCGCATTAAAATAAACTGATAAAAAGTTTTAAAGTCGAAAATAAAAAATGCAGAAAAATAAAGATATGACCTGTGCAGGAGATGCGTCGCATCTCAGGATTGAGATGCGCCGTATCCTCTGCGGCCTGACTGACTCGACACAAACAGAAAATTAAAAGATAAATCCGGGTTGTCTCCCGGTAAGCACTTGTCTTTATTCCAGAGTCTTCAAGTTAGACTCACGTTCAGCTCATTAGTATCGATCATTGATTCCTACATTGCCACGTAGGATCCATTTAGCAACTAATTCGTCACGTATATATTCAGGTCCCAAATTCAAAACTCCTTTATAGAATCCTTCCATCATTTGATATGGGTACTCAATCCCTCTCTTCATGTCATCATTACTAATAAAAAGGAATGGAGAGAATTTGTAGCAGACCCTATTAGTAGATCGGGACATTAATGAAGGCTCCAACTACATTCTTTCCCTTATGCTCCACTTTATTTCTCATAATAGAATTGTAAAAGCTTCTTGACATGACATTGATTGGTAAAATAGGAAAGAAATTGGCGTCAATACACTTGTACCCAATCATGCATGGGAATTGCAAATTGTAAGCACAATCGGCGTGGATCCTTCTACCGTAATCCCAAGAACCATCATATCCCTCAAATTCATCGTAATTCCTAGTATTAATAACGTTGACTTTTGGACTATCCACAATTCATCGTAATTCCTAGTAATGGTCCATCAAGGTCATTAAGTTTAATGTAGTCCCCATCGTAACGTTCGGGTGATTTATCATGCACTAATATATCATTCATAAAATTGGCTTCGAAGTCGAAGTCAATCAGTTCTCCGAATCCTTCCATTTTCCTTCTGAAATAATCACAAAAGCATCAGTAGGATCTGTTCGCTAGAAGAAAAATTAACAAATATAGAAACGGATATAAGAATAAAAATAACTGATATCTGCAGACGATGCGCCGTATCCAAAAAGTTGGATACGCCGTATCTTATAATCGTTAAAATTAAATCAGACTTTTTTCAGAAAATAGATACGCCGCTTAGAAATTTGAATGCGACGTATCAATTTTAATAATCAAAAATCGATATTTATTTAAAATTAAATGCGTCGTATTAACAAAAGTTAATGCGCCGTATTTTCGTTACATTTCAAAATATAAGATTTTTGATTCAGAAGATACGCCGTATCGACAGAGATCGATGCGCCGTATCTATTTAACAATTCGAAAACTATTTTTAATTAAAATAATAGATACGCCGTATCTGCTAAAGCAGATGCGTCGTATGGCGTTAACGTTTAGAAAAATTTTTATCAAAAACAGATACGCCGTATCTTGGGGAAAAGATGCGTCGTATCGAATTAATTAAACGCGTTGTATTTTATAAAAATTAAACGCAATACGCCGTATCTGAGGAATCAGATGCGCCGTATCTTTTGTTTTAGCTCAGTACAACGATAGCAGAATACAAAAAATACAAAAAATTAAAAACAAATAAAACACACGAAAATAAACACAAATAAAAGCAAACAAATAACACACAAAAACAGAAAATATGCAAAATATTACAATGAATGCAAATTAATCTAATACACAACAGAATTAGCGGTTAGATAAAAAAATTAAAAACCTAATTAAAATACTAATCAAATTAACAGATAATAACAATTCACTCCCCGGCAGCGGCGCCAAAAACTTGATGCGTGCGATGTGTCGTTGCGGTTTAGCAGTATTAATGCCTACTCAAGTTTTAAATTTATATTTAGCCGACTTATCAATAACACACACACTTAACGAGCAGTGTACCCGGTCAGTATGAATATAATGGTAAGTAGAGTGTCGATCACTAAGAGTGGAACGTATTATCTAGTTATTCTAATCAGTATTTTAA
Source organism: Artemisia tridentata subsp. tridentata (assembly GCA_021014915.2). Lineage (NCBI taxonomy): Eukaryota > Viridiplantae > Streptophyta > Magnoliopsida > Asterales > Asteraceae > Artemisia > Artemisia tridentata. Next base: position 332,852,073 of record CP139502.1, read on the forward strand.
TAAATTAAGTTAGCTATACAACCTAATCTAGCGCAAAGGGGTTCAGCCTGAGAGACTGGCACGATTTGGTTGCAATTAAATAATAAACTAAACCAATAGGCACGAATCAGCAAGTAGCACACACGTACACAGATAAATACTCGAGACAATAAGAGGGCTGTCCTGATAGATAAGTAGTTTGTCACTTGTTTTATTGCTAGTTTTATATGAAGTGTATAGTTCGATGCAACGCACCGAGATTAAGTCCTTTCTCGTTGGTTCTAATCTTATCGGCGAGTAAACCCTTAATGATTACTTATGACTATCCTATTTATCTTTCTTCCTACTTTTCTACAGACCATAGAATGCATAGGCGATCTAATAAATAGGCGAGGGCAGAGGCATGGCGACCCGATCAACGCTCAGCTAGACACAGAGGTTATTAATGCACTAATAAAAGTCACCAATGACATCAACATATAAACTTTAATTAATGAGAAAGCAGTTTTAAGGGAGTGCAATCTTTCCGTTGTCACATTACACAAGCCACCAATCTTGATGAATTAAAGTTTACTAACACAATAAAACAAAACTACTTAATGAATTAAACACATGCAGCACCTTCTTACAGCTCTTGTATCTTCGTTTGGTGTGTCTTGTGCTGCTGCCTTGACTGAATTCGTCCTAGGTTTCTGTACTTCGGTCTTCGGATATAGTATATGTCACCTCGAAATTCGTCTGGTCTTGGGGTATTTATAGTTTCTGTCTGAGGGTAGGATGCGGCGCATCTAGTAAGTAGATGCGGCGCATTGACTTAACTTCGCGTGGGGTCCAAGATTAATATATTCAGGAATATTCATACACCGCCAGAAGATGCGGCGTAAGTCCATTCTAGGATGCGGCGCATGTCCTCTTGTATCTTGGATCGTATCTGGTGAAATATTGATAGTGATGCGGCGCATGTCATAAGCATGATGCGGCGCATCTGGAGCAGAATAGTCTTGATCTTGTACATTTCGGTAGACTCTTAACTTCTTGCATATTTTGCTCCATAATTAGTCCAAAATCGCCAAGTTTCACCAAATGCTTGTTTTTAACTGAGAATTACAAAAGTAAACGATTAAGTATCAATCCTCATACATAATATAATAAAACAAGTCAAATTATTAGGATAAATGATAGTAATAAAATGTACTTATTTGAGTTCATCAGAACCGTACATTAGTAGAAGCTGCAAGAACAATGCTAACCTCCGTAAACCTTCCATTAAATTTATGGTCTGAAGCAGTGTCAACTGCTTATTTCACACAAAACCAATCTATCATTCATAAACGATTCAACAAAACTTCATTTCACATCCTTCACAAATGCAAACCCGATGTAAAATACTGACGCACTTTTGGTTGTCACTGCTACCCTCTTAATGATCATGAAGACATTGGAATGCTAAAAAAAAAAGGGCGATGTAGGAATTTTCCTTGGATATTCTACACAATCAAGTGCATATCATATTTACAACTGGAGAACAAAGTTGATACAAGAGACAATCCATGTTTACTTCGACGAAGTAGAATAAATGGCTTCTGATCAAGTCAGTTCAGAACCCGTGCAAAGGACTATGACTTCTGAACAAAATGGCTCAGGACTCGTACCAAAACCAACATCATCAACCCCAAAACCTATACATATTCAAAAGGAAGAGTTAGATGGATTGTTTAAGAAATTCTATGATGAATCATTTGGAGGAAATAAGATGAAGGTGTCTACAATATCCGTTGCAACTCCGATTATCAAAGTTAACCATCAAGAAGACATACCATCTCCCGTATCCAGTTCATTAACAAGTACTTATGAAGATGTTGATCCAGTACCAGTTACCCATCCAATCATACAGATTCAACAAGACCTTTCTCCAAACAATACCACTCCAACTTCCAACGTTAATTTTAATGATCAAATAATTACCAATGCATCGTTTGAAGAGGAACCATTCATAAATCCATTCGCAACTCCCAAAGCTAAGGTTGGTGGACCTTCTGAGACACGAAATATTAATCCTTCAAACATGCAACCGCTTTATCAACCACATCCGTACAGAAGAAGATAGACTCATGATCACCCTCTACAACAAATAATTGGAAATCCTTCTCAACCAGTTCAAACAAGAAGTTCTACCGCAGATTACGGTTTCTACAATTTATTCCTAAAGTAGAGTTGAACCTGCCAATGTCAAAGCAGCACTTGTAGATCCCGAATGGATTGTAGCAATGCAAGAAGAAATAAATCAATTCAAATGCCATGGCGTCTGGCGAAGGATTCCACGTCCTATAGGAAAACTCATAATTGCTTTGAAATAGATTCTGAAGAACAAGCTTGATGAAGATGGTGATGTAATCCGAAACAAGGCTCGTCTTGTTGCCAAAGGTTACAATCAAGAAGAAAGAATCGACTTTGATGAATCATTTGCACCAGGTGCTAGGATCAAAGAAATACACTTATTCTTGGGTTATGCAGCTCACAAATCTTTCACCGTATGGCAAATGGACGTGAAAACAACCTTTTTGTATGGGGAGTTGGAGGAAGAGGTATATGTAATGAACTCAGATAAGTACATTTTATTATCATCATTTATCCTATTTATTTGACTTGTTTTATTATATTATACATGAGAATCGATACATTAATGTTTACTTTAGTAATTCTCAGGTAAAAACAAGCATTATGTGAAACTTGGCGATTTTGGACTAATTATGGAGCAAAACAAGCGAGATGTTAAAAGCCTACTGAAATCCAGAAGATCAAGCTCGTTCTACTACAGATACGCCGCAATATTCAAACATACGGCGTATCACTATCAAGATTTCACAAGTTACAATCCAAGTACATGCGCCGCATACAAAGATCAAGATACGCCGCATCTGAAGACGTTGTACGAATATTCCAGAATATATTAATCTTGAACCCCACGTGAAGTTAAGTCAATGCGCCGCATCTATTCACTCTATGCGCCGCATCGATCCCTCATGCAGAAACTATAAATACCCCAAGGCCAGACGAATTTCGGAAAAAAATAGAGTTTAAGTCTTGGACAGACCGAAGACCACATAACCCTAGAGCCGAATTCAGACGACCAAGCAGCACAAGACACACCCTAAACGAAGATACAAGAGCTGTAAGAAGGTCCTGCATGTATTCAATTCATTAAGTAGTTTTGTTTTATTGTTTTAGTACACTTTAATTCATCAGGATTGATGGGCTTGTGTCATGTGACTACGGAAAATCATGTACTCCCCTTAATATTGCTTTCCCATTAAATAAAGTTTATATGTTGATGTCTTTGGTGACTTTTATTAGTGCATTGATAACCTCTGTGTCTAGCTGAGTCTTGCTTGGGTCGCCATGCCCCTTCCTCGCCTATTTATTATATCGTCTCTAGAAAAGTAGGATAGACATAAGTAATCATTAAGGGTTTACTCGCCGATAAGATTAGAGCCAACGAGAAAGGTTTAATTACATACACTTCATATAAAACTAGCAATAAAACAAGTGACAAGCTACTTAATTATTAGGACTGGTCTTCTTATTGTCTCAAGTATCTATCTGTGTACGTGTGTGCTAATCGCTGATTCGTGCTCATGAGTTTAGTTTTCTATTTAATCATAACCAAACCGTGCCAGTCTCTCAGGCTGAACCCCCTTGCGTTAGATTAGGTTGTATAGCTAACTTAGGATATTAAAATACTGATTAGAATAACTAGATAATACGTTCCACTCTTAGTGATCGACACTCTACTTACCATTATATTCATACTGACCGGGTACACTGCTCGTTAAGTGTGTGTGTTATTGATAAGTCGGCTAAATATAAATTTAAAACTTGAGTAGGCATTAATACTGCTAAACCGCAACGACACGCACGCCCATCAAGTTTTTGGCGCCGTTGCCGGGGAGTGAATTGTTATTATCTGTTAATTTAATTTAGTATTTTAATTAGGTTTTTCTTTTTAGTTTTTTTTTTTAGATTCTAACCACTAACCCTGTTATATATTAGATAAATTGCATTCATTGTATAATTTGCATATTTTCTGTTTTTGTTTGTTTTCTGTAATTTTTGTTTCTTTTTGTTTGTTTTTATTTTTGTTTTTCTTTTTCTGTATTTTTCTGCATTCTGCTGTCGTTGTATTGTGCTGATACAAACGATACGGCGCGTTTGTTTTCATAGATACGGCGTATTGCGTTTAATTTTTATAAAATACAACGCGTTTAATAATTTTTATAAAATACAACGCGTTTAATAAATTCGAGTACGACGCATCTTTCCCCAAGATACGGCTTATTCTGTTTTTAATAAGAAATTTTTTCTAAACCCTAAAGCCATATGACGCATCTGTTTTAACAGATACGGCGTATTTTCTATCTAAATTAAAAACAGTTTTTCGAATTATTAAACAGAAGCGACGCATCGATTTTTATCAATACGGCGCATCTGCTAAATCAAAAATCTTGTATTTTGAAACGTAACGAAAATACGGCACATTAGCTTTTGTTAATATGACGCATTTAATTTTAATAAATATAATCGATTTTTGATAATTTAAACTGGATACGGCGCATTCTTATTCATAAGCGGCGTATCTGTTTTCTGAATAAAAGTCTGATTAAATTTTAACGTAATAAGATACGGCGTATCCAACTTTTTGGATACGGCGCATCGTCTACAGATATCAGCAACTTTTATTTTTTCGTATTCCGTTTTCGTTGTTAATTTTCTGATATCATACTTTCTTGAACATACCCTACTGATGCTTTTGTGATGGTTTCAGGAAGTGCATGACCAGGAGTTCAACTAAGAACTTGATTACACCTTTCGAAGATCCTGAACGAGCCTTACATTCGCTTAAAAGGCTTTTCAACACAAAAAGCTTTGAAATCTCAAGTTCGTTCGAGCTTGATTACTTTTCTGAAGAGAAGGAGGAAGAAGAAACAGAAACAATGACGGAAAACACTACTATGGAGGAATACATGAACAAAACCCGTGCTGATTACAGTTCAGGAGTTGCTAGACCAAAGTTTGATGAAAAGTCAAAGTTTGAGTTGAAGGGTCAGTTTCTCAAAGAGCTAAGAGAAAATGCTTTCAGTGGAACAGAACATGAAGATACTAATGAACATGTTGAAAAAGTCCTCGAGATTGCAGATTTGTTTACTACAGAAGGAGTCTCTAACGATCAACTTATGCTAAGAATCTTTCCAATTTCTCTTAAAGGAGCTGCTAATAAGTGGCTAAGGAATGAACCTGCTAGTTCAATCACAACATGGGAAGATTTGAAGAGCAAATTCCTGAAAAGATATTGTCCACCTGCTAAAACTGCTAAAAAGATGGAGGCTATCAACAGTTTCAAGCAAGAGCCTGATGAAACTCTTTATCAAGCTTGGGAACGATTTAAAGACTTATTGATGAAATGCCCTCAACATTATCTAAGTCCAATGCAGGAGATAATATTGTTCTATCAAGGATTGGACGTGCCTACTAGACAAATCTTGGATGCTAAAGGAGCTGTGCCTCAAATGAGTGCAGTCGATGCTAGAAAAGCTATCCAAGAAGCTGCTGATCACTCTAAAAAATGGCACGATGGAACCTCTACTAGATCTAAGAGCAGCACTAATTTTGACGGGTTTGCTGCCATTCAAGCTCAATTGGATAAAATTAGTAGAGAGATAAAGAAGCGTGATGAGAAAGTTTATGCTGCCCAAGTTGGATGTGAAAAATGCGAAGGACCTCACTACACTAAAGATTGCCCTAAAATGAATGAAAGTGAGACTTTTGAAGAAGCATACTACACACAATTTGGACAACCATTCCGACCTTCAGGAAGATTTAGGGAAGCTGCTCCGGGATACTAACAAAAGAACAACTATAATCCCACTTATCAAGAAAGGAGGCAGACTTTGGATGACACTCTAAAGCAAATTATGGCCGATGCTGCTAAAAGACATGAAGAGAATACTGCTATGATCAAAGAAATCCGAGCCTCAACGGATACTATAACAAGAAATCAAGGAGCTTCGATCAAAGCATTAGAACAACAAATCGGACAAATGAGCAAAGTTCTTCAAGAAAGGGGATACGGAAGTTTACCTAGCTCAACTAAAACTAACCCAAGAGATCATGTCAAGGCCATATGCACTACTGAAGAAGTCACGCCTAACATACCTTTTCCTGGAAGATTGATGAATGGTAATGATGCTGCAAAGCCCGAATTTTTCTTTAATTCTTCAATCAATTTAAGAAGGTTACTTAAAGAGAAGGCAAAGATTGAAGAGGAGATCAAGGCTACAATGAAAGAAGAGAGCTCTGCAACCGACTTACGTGCCTTGCCTCATAAAGAAAAGGACCCAGGAAGTTTTACTTTACCTTGTTTAATTAATGACATATCTTTCAATAATGTATTAGCTGACTTAGGAGCTAGCGTTAGTGTTATGCCCCTTAAGACATTCACTACCCTAGGACTAGGAAAATTAGCACCAACTAAGCTGCTTATTGAATTGGCTGATAAAACGGTAAAACGACCTGAAGGGGTTGCTGAAAATGTGCTAGTTAAGATTGAGAAGTTTGTTTTCCCAGTAGACTTTGTTATATTAGATATGCCCGAGGATGTTAAGATTCCTTTAATCCTTGGAAGACCTTTCTTGTCTACCGCCCATGCTAAGATTAATGTGTTTAAAAGAAAAATCTCATTAAAGGTAGGGAACAATAAACTAGTCTATAAGTGCCAAAATCCTGCTAAGAGCATAATTAGAAGCGTCTATGTGCTAGGATTAAGAGAACGTATGGACCTCGATCTAGAAGCTAGGCTTATGGAAGAAACATTGATTCAAAACAACTCAACTAATCCTAATCATGAGAACCTCGAGGAATTTATTGACCTTAATGTACCTACCGAACTTAGGCGCGATATTGTTAATGATTCTGATGATGAGTGGTATGATTGCGAAGTAATTAACAAACGTAGGAGAATAGTTGAGAATACAAATTTGAATAATGATATGTTTATTGAACTACCACCCCACCTTGCATATTTATGCCTATATAATAATAAGAATTTCCCGTCTATCATTTTGTCATCTCTGCCCGAAAGGGACAGAACTTTGTTTATACAGATATTAAAGAAGAATGGCGTGGATATTAAGGACAAGCAAGGAGTGTTCAATATTACTGGACTGGCGATGAGGGAGCGCGATGCTTCCGACTCTTTCAGTGATCGGTATTAAGGAGCTGAACGTGAGTCTAACTTGAAGACTCTGGAATAAAGACAAGTGCTGACCGGGAGACAACCCGAATTTTTACTTTTCTGTTCTGTGTCGAGTCTGTCAGACCTGCAGAAGATGCGGCGCATCTCCATCATAAGATGCGACGCATCACCTGCACTGGTCATATCTTATTTTATTTTCTGCATTTTTATTTTTGACTTTAAAACTTTCTGTCAGTTTATTTAATGCGGCGCATCCCTGGTTAAGGATGCGACGCATCTTTTATTCTGATTCGTATTTATTCCAGGCTCGATACGGCGTATCTTCTTCCATAAGATATGGCGTATCGACTGACCTGATGATTTACAGTTTAATTTTTTAAGTTTTATTTTTACTAACTACTAATGTATTATGCAAGTTTGAACCTTCTTAACTCAGGTGTGTTAAAGTCTAAATGGTATTATAGATTCCTGCATTTTTTGTGGATACATCATCTATGAAGCTTAAACGTTCTAATCCACAAGAAAGTTGATTTTTGCTCTTATACAAATAATGTAGGATCATACCGAGCAAATCTCAGGGGAGTTTTTCTGTTCTAATTCTTTTATTTTCCAGTTTTTAACCTTAGACACAAACAACGAGGACGTTGTTTAACTTAAGTGGGGGGATGGAGAATTAGAACACTTACTTGTCCTAAACTTTTTCAAAATATGCTTAAAATGCGCTTAATATATCAAAATTTAAAATTTTTTAGCATGTTTTTGTTTAAAGTCTAAATTACATAACCGCACACATAACTCTATTATTTCAAAAATATTAAAAATTTTAGTGTACTGGTGACTTGTAAACTTTAGAACTTGGCTTGTATACTATTCGAGACCACCATAATAAGTATTATCTATATAATTGGAATGACTTGTCTAAATTGGTAAATTTCTAGGATTACACCCAAATAGCCTTTATATGTTATGTGATATTAACTAACTACACTGGTTAGTTAACCCCTGTATAAACCCTTTGTTACTCTCACTTTTAGAGTAAGATACCCCTAGAAAAACCCTCAGGGCCATTCCTTTCGTTTCTTACACCTTTGTTATAATGTTTCGATACACCCTTACACCTTAGCCTACCCTGTAGATTAAAATCCGTGGTTAATTGCTTTAGGCAAAGTGTGTTTCCTTACATTACCTGTGTTCGTGTGCGTAATTCATTATTTTTGGTTAAGTCAGGAAATTGCACAATGCAATTGGTATGAAAGTAAATATTGTATAACTTTTAGTTTATTTTTCGTGTGTTTGCTACTTTCACTATTACAGTTATTTCTGAAAGTATGAAGAGTATGGAAAAATTATCCGGAAAAATAGTGATAGAAAAGTTGTGAAATTTTACACATATATGTTGATATTAAAGTATTAAAAAAAAATCGAAATAAAATAGAAAAGAAAAAGAAAAAGGAAAAGTTAGAAGTTTGTTTTAATCAACTTATGTAAAGTTTTGTATTAAGTGGGAGATATCACCACTATTTTTTGTTGTATATTATATTTATGGATTGAATGGGAGTTGGCCGTTATGGGAACGCCAACTAAGGTTATTCTTTGATTGAGATCTTGTTGAGTATAATTCGTGTCTACCTAAAGCGTGTGTTTCAAGTGTTAAAACGTGACTTATTCAATGATATGAGTCTTATTCATGGGATGGTTAGGAAAGTGATTAACCACACTTAGGATTTTAATTTATCTGTTTTGTTTATTTTTCATTTTACACCAAATTATATCCCAAATATTATCCATACCCTATATCATTCTTCATCCAAACCTTTGATTTATTGAGATTAGGGATTTGAGCAATCTTAAGTATCGTAGTCGTGGATTCGGCTATGTATTTATGATTTTGTCGCCCTTTTTGATATAATATTATTGGTGAAGATTACTTGGTCCTATCTTTAGCCTATTCGAGTTAAGGATTTGAGCAATTACAAGTATCGTGGTCGTGGATTCGATCATGTATTTGTAATTTTGTCACTTTTTCTGGAATATGAGATCGATAGAGATTAAAAAGGATGATCAACCCTTAAGCCTCAAAACCCTTTTTACCGCTTTAGACTTGTTATTCCTTGGCTTTAGTGGGGGAGATGCGTATACTTGCCAAGCCTATGATAGAATATTCGTCACAACTAAGCAACTAAACGATTTAGAATTGTTTTACATTAAAAATTATTTTGGTTTCTACTTCGTTAAGTGTTTGGTTGTGTGATTATGACAAAACGAATACGTGCTTAAATATAAAAATAAATCCTAATATCTTTTAGGATACATTTTCATACGATTAATTCTAAGGTTTACTTGGGGACAAGTAAAGTTCAAGTGGGGGGATATTTGATGAAATCAAATAAGTACATTTTATTATCATCATTTATCCTGTTTATTTGACTTGTTTTATTATATTATACATGAGAATCGATACATTAATGTTCACTTTAGTAATTCTCATTTAAAAACAAGCATTATGTGAAACTTGGCGATTTTGGACTATTTATGAAGCAAAACAAGCTAGATGTTAAAATCCTACTGAAATCCAGAAGATCAAGCTCGTTCTACTCCAGATACGCCGCAATATTCCAACATACGGCGTATCACTATGAAGATTTCACAAGTTACAATCCAAGTACATGCGCCGTATACAAAGATCAAGATACGCCGCATCTGAAGACGGTGTTACGAATATTCCAGAATATATTAATCTTGGACCCCACGTGAAGTTAAGTCAATGCGCCGCATCTATTCACTCTATGCGCCGCATCGATCCCTCATGCAGAAACTATAAATACCCCAAGGCCAAACGAATTTCGGAAAAAAATAGAGTTTAAGTCTTGGACAGACCGAAGACCACATAACCCTAGAGCCGAATTCAGACGACCAAGCAGCACAAGACACACCCTAAACAAAGATACAAGAGCTGTAAGAAAGTCCTGCATGTATTCAATTCATTAAGTAGTTTTGTTTTATTGTTTTAGTACACTTTAATTCATCAGGATTGATGGGCTTGTGTCACGTGACTACGGAAAATCATGCACTCCCCTTAATATTGCTTTCCCATTAATTAAAGTTTATATGTTGATGTCTTTGGTGACTTTTATTAGTGCATTGATAACCTCTGTGTCTAGCTGAGTCTTGCTTGGGTCGCCATGCCCCTTCCTCGCCTATTTATTCTATCGTCTCTAGAAAAGTAGGATAGACATAAGTAATCATTAAGGGTTTACTCGCCAATAAGATTAGAGCCAACGAGAAAGGTTTAATTACATACACTTCATATAAAACTAGCAATAAAACAAGTTACAAGCTACTTAATTATCAGGTGATGCGCGTGATGTGTCGTTGCGGTTTAGCAGTTTTAATGCCTACTCAAGTTTTAAATTTATATTTAGCCGACTTATCAATAACACACACACTTAACGAGCAGTGTACCCGGTCAGTATGAAGATAATGGTAAGTAGAGTGTCGATCACTAAGAGTGGAACGTATTATCTCGTTATTCTAATCAGTATTTTAATATCCTAACGCAAGGGGGTTTCAGCCTGAGAGACTGGCACGGTTTGTTTGCAATTAAATAATAAAATAAACCAATAGGCACGAATCAGCAAGTAGCACACACGTACACAGATAAATACTCGAGACAATAAGAGGGCTGTCCTTATGATTAAGTAGATTGTCACTTGTTTTATTGATAGCTTTATATTTAGTGTATGTAGTTAACCCTTTCTCGTTGGTCCTAATCTTATCGGCGAGTAAACCCTTAATGATTACTTATGTCTAAAAGTTATTCCTAAGTGATCAATTTAGTAATAACCGTGGGAGCCACATTATGTCCCGCAGTCAAATGCCCGCAAGCCACTAATAAACACAGAGGTTATCAATGCACTAATAAGTAGTAACCAAAGACATCATCATATAAACTTTAATTGATGGGAAAGCAAGTATTAAAGGGAGTGCAATCTTTCGTTGTCACATTACACAAGCCACCAATCCTGATGAATTAAAGTTTGCTAACACAATAAAACAAAACTACTTAATGAATTAAATACATGCAGCACCTTCTTACAGCTCTTGTATCTTTGATTTGGGTGTGTCTTGTGCTGCCTCCTTGACTGAATTCGTCCTTTGTTCCTCCTGTTCGGTCTTCGGTTTTTAGGTTTTCGGAACTTTTAATTCGTCTGGTCTACGGGGTATTTATAGTTTCTGTCTGAGGGAAGATGCGGCGCATCTACTAAGTAGATGCGGCGCATGTACTTAAGTTCGCGTGGGGTCCAAGATTATAATATTCAGGAATATTCGTACACCGCCAGAAGATGCGGCGTAACTCCATGATTAGATGCGGCGCATGTCCTCTTGTATCTTGGATCGTATCTGGTGATATCTTGATAGAGATGCGGCGCATGTCGAGAGTGAGATGCGGCGCATCTGGAGCAGAATTGACTTGATCTTGTCCATGTCAGTAGACTTTCACTTTATGCACGTTTTGCTCCATAATTAGTCCAAAATCGCTAAGTTTCACCAAATGCTTGTTTTTACCTGAGAATTACAAAAGTAAACGATTAAGTATCAATCCTCATACATAACATAATAAAACAAGTCAAATTAATAGGATAAATGATAGTAATAAAATGTACTTATTTGAGTTCATCAAATATCCCCCCACTTGAACTTTACTTGTCCCCAAGTAAACCTTAGAATTTCTTTTATGAAAATGTATCCTAAAAGATGTTAGGATTTATTTTTATATTTAAGCATGTATTCGTTTATTTCATAATCACACAACTAAACACTTAACGAATTAGAAGTAAAATAAAATAAGTCGATAAATGCAAATCTAATCGTTTAACTGTCCAGTCGTGACGAATATTCTATCATAAGCTTGGCAAGTATACACATCTCCTCCACTAAAGCTAAGGAATAACAAGTCTAAAGCGGTAAAAAGGGTTTTTAGGCTTAAGGGTTAATTATTCTTAATCACTATCGATCTCAAATTCCAGAAAAGGCGACAAAATCACAAATACATGATCGAATCCACGAACACGATACTTGCAATTGCTCAAATCCTTAACTCGAATAGGCTAAAGATAGGTCCAAACTTCACCAATAATAATATATCAAAAAGGGCGACAAAATCATAAATACATAGCCGAATCCACGACTACGATACTTAAGATTGCTCAAATCCCTAATCTCAATAAATCAAAGGTTCGGTTGGATAAAGAATAATAAAGGGTATGGATAACATTTGGGATATAAATTGGTGTAAAAAATAAAAATAAACAAAACAAAACAAATAAATTAAAATCCTAAGTGTGGTTAATCACTATCCCAACCATCCCATGAATAAGACTCATATCATCGAATAACTCACGCTTTAACACTTGAAACACACGCTTTAGGTAGACACGAATTATACTCAACAAGATCTTAATCAAAGAATAAACCTTAATTGGCGTTCCCATAACTGCCAATTCCCATTCAATCCATAGATATAGTACAACGAATAGTGGTGATATCGACCACTTACATAACTTTACATAAGTTGGTTAAAACAAACATCCAACTTTTTTTTTTTTTTTTTTTTCTTTTCTTATTTTTTCGATTTTTTTTTTTTTTTTTTTTTTTTTTTTTTTTTAATAAAACATAGATGTGTAAAATTTCACCACATCACTATAACTTTCTTTCCGGATAATTTTTATTCATACTTTTTATACTTTCAGAAATAACGATAATAGTGAAAGTAGTAAACACACGAAAAATAAACTCCAAAATATACAATATTTACTTTCACTCCAATTGCATTGTGCAATTTCCCGACCTAACCATAGATAATGAATTACGCACGCGAACACAGGTAATGTAAGGAAACACACTTTGCCTATAGCAATTAACCAACCACGGATTCTAATCTACAGGGTAGGCTAAGGTGTAAGGGTGTAACGAAACATTTTAAACATAGGTGTAAGAAACGAAAGGAATGGCTCTGAGTGTTTTTCTAGGGGTATCTTACTCTAAAAATGAGAGTAACAAAAGGTTTTATACGGGGGTTAACTAACCAGTGTAGTTAGTTAATAACACATAACAAATAATAGGCTATTTGGGTGTAATCCTAGAATTTTACCAATTTAGACAAGGCATTCCAATTATATAAATAATACTCATTATGGTGGTCTCGAATAGTATACAAGCCAAGTTCTAAAGTTTACAAGTCACCGGCACACTCATAGATTTGTGAATTTTGAAAAATCACAATTTTTGAAAATAACGTCATGTGTGCAGTTATGCAACTTAGATCTTAAACAAAAACATGCTAAAAAATTTTTAAGTTTGATATATTAAGCACATTTTAAGCATAATTTTTGAAAGAGTTTAGGACAAGTAATTGTTAAGTGTTCTAATTCTCCAATCCCCCCACTTAAGTTAAACAACGTCCTCGTTGTTTGTATAAAAGGTTAAAAACTGGAAAATAAAAGAATTAGAACAGAAAAACTCCCCTGAGATTTGCTCGGTATGATCCTCCATTAGTATAAGAGCAAAAATCATCTTTCTTGTGGATTAGAACGTTAAAGCTTCATACTTGATGTATCCACAGGAATTCCAGGAAACTATAATACCACCAATGCTTTAAAACACACCTAAGATAAGAAAGGTTCAACTTGCATAATACATTAGTAGTTAGGAAAAATAAAACTTAAAAATTAAAACTGAAAATCATCAGGTCCGTCGATGCGCCGTATCTTATTGAAGAAGATACGCCGTATCGAGCCTGGAATTAATACGGATCAGAATAAAGATGCGCCGCATCCTTAACCAGGGATGCGCCGCATTAAAATAAACTGATAAATAGTTTTAAAGTCGAAAATAAAAATGCAGAAAGATAAAATAAGATATGACCATTGCAGGAGATGCGTCGCATCTCAGAATTGAGATGCGCCGTATCCTCATGCGGCCTGGACTGACTCGACACAGAAAACAGAATAATAAAAGATAAATCCGGGTTGTCTCCCGGTAAGCACTTGTCTTTATTCCAGAGTCTTCAAGTTAGACTCACGTTCAGCTCTTTATTATCGATCATTGAAGGAGTCGGAAACATCGCGTTCCTTCATCGCCAATTCAGTAATATTGAACACTCCTTGCTCGTCCTTAATTTCCACGCCGTTCTTCTTTAATATCTGCATAAACAAAGTCCTGTCGCTTTCGGGCAGAGATGACAAAATGATAGACGGGAAATTCTTGTTATCATATAGGCACAAATAAGCAAGGTGGGGTGGTAGTTCAATAAACACATCATTGTTCAAATTCGTTTTCTCAACTACTCTCCTACGTTTATTAATTACTACACAATCATACCACTCATCATCAGAATCATTAACAACATTCCGTCTAAGTTCGGTAGGTACATTAAGGTCAATGAATTCCTCAAAGTTCTCATGATTAGGACTAGTTGAGTTGTTTTGAATCAATGTTTCTCCCATAAGTCTAGCTTCAAGATCGAGGTCCATACGCTCTCTTAATCCTAGCACATAAACACCTCTAATTATGCTTTAAACTGGATCTTGGCACTTATAGACGAGTTTATTATTCCCTACCCTTAATGAAATTTTTCTCTTAAACACATCAATCTTAGCATGGGCAGTAGACAAGAAAGGTCTTCCGAGGATTAAAGGAATCTTAACATCCTCGGGCATGTCTAGTATAACAAAGTCTACGGGAAAAATAAACTGCTCAATCTTAACTAGCACATTATTAGCAATCCCTTCAGGTCGTTTTACCGTTTTATCAGCCAATTCAATAAGTAATTTAGTTGGTGCTAATTTTCCTAGTCCTAGGGTAGCGAATGTCTTAAGAGGCATAACACTAACACTAGCTCCTAAGTCAGCTAACACATTATTGAAAGATATATTATTAATAGAACAAGGTAGAGTAAAACTTCCTGGGTCTCTTTCTTTATGAGGCAAGGCATTTGAGTCGGTTGCAGGGCTCTCTTCTTTCATTGTTGCCTTGATCTCCTCTTCAATCTTTGTCTTCTCTTTTAGTAGTCTCCTTAAGCTGATTGAAGAGTTAAAGAAAAATTCGGGTCTTGCACCATCATTACCATTCATCGATCTTCTAGGTATATTAGGAGTGACTTCTTCAGTGGTGCTTATGGCCTTGACATGATCTCTTGGGTTCATTTCAGTTGAGCTCGGTAAACTTCCATATCCCCTTTCTTGAAGAACTTTGCTCATTTGACCAATTTGTTGTTCCAATGCTTTGATCGAAGCCCCTTGATTTCTTGTAGTAGTGTCCGTTGAAGCTCGAATTTCTTTGATCATAGCAGTATTCTCTTCATGTCTTTTAGCAGCATCGGCCATAATTTGCTTTAAAGTATCGTCTAAAGTCTGCCTCCTCTCTTGATAAGCGGGATTGAAGTTGTTCTTTTGATAGAATCCCGGACTAGCTTCCCTATATCTTGCTGAAGGTCGGAATGGTTGTCCAAATTGGGTGTAATATGCTTCTTCAAATGTCTCACTTTCATTCTTGTTCGGGCAATCTTTAGTGTAGTGAGGTCCTTCGCACTTTTCACATCCAACTTGGGCAGCATACGCTCTTTCATCTCGCTTCTTCATCTCTCTACTAATTTTATCCAATTGAGCTTGAATAGCAGCAATCCCGTCAAAATTAGTGCTGCTCTTAGATCTAGTAGAGGTCCCATCGTGCCATTTCTGAGAAAGATCAACAGCTTCTTGGATCGCTTTCCTAGCATTAGTTGCACTCATCTGAGGTACAGCTCCCTTAGCATCCAAAATCTGTCTTGTAGGCACGTCCAATCCCTGATAAAACAATATTATCTCCTGCATAGGGGTTAGATAGTGTTGAGGACATTTTATCAATAAATCTTTAAATCGTTCCCAAGTTTGATAAAGGGTTTCATCAGGCTCTTGCTTGAAACTATTGATAGCCTCCATCTTTTTGGCAGTCTTAGCAGGTGGACAATATCTCTTCAGGAATTTGCTCTTCAAACCTTCCCATGTAGTGATTGAACTAGCAGGTTCATTCCTTAGCCACTTGTTAGCAGCTCCTTTTAGTGAGATTGGAAAGATTCTTAGCATGAGTTGATCGGTATTGACTCCTTCTGAGGTAAACAAATCTGCAATCTCCAGGACCTTCTCAACATGCTCATTAGCATCCTCTTGTTCCGTCCCACTGAAAGCATTCTCTCTGAGCTCTTTGAGAAATTGTCCCTTCAACTCAAATTTTGAATTATCATCAAACTTAGGTCTAGCAACTCCTGAAGTGTAATCAGCACGGGTATTGTTCATGTATTCCTCCATAGTAGTGTTTTCGCCCATTGTTTCTGTTTCAACTTTCTCTTTTTCTTCAGAAAAGTAATCAAGCTCGAGTGAACTTGAAAGATCAAAGCTTCTTGTGTTGAAAAGCCTTTTAAGCGAATGAAGGGCTCATTCAGGATCTTCGAAAGGTTGAATCAAGTTCTTCGTAGAACTCCTGGTCATGCACTTCCTGAAATCAACACAAAAATATCAGTAGGGTATGCTCGAGAAAGTAGTATATCAGAAAATTAACAACGAAAACGGAATACGAAAAATTAAAGTTACTGATATCTGCAGACGATGCGCCGTATCCAAAAAGTTGGATACGCCGTATCTTAATACGTTAAAATTTAATCAGACTTTATTCAGAAAATAGATACGCCGCTTAGAATTTAAGAATGCGCCGTATCGAATTAATTAATCAAAAATCAGCTTATCTAATAAAAATTAAATGCGTCGTATTAACGAAAGTTAATGCGCCGTATTTTCGTTACGTTTAAAAATAAAAGATTTTTGATTCAGTAAGATGCGCCGTATCGACAGAGATCGATACGCCGTATCTGTTTAATAATTCGCAAACTGTTTTTAATTAAAATAATAGATACGCCGTATCTGCGAAAGCAGATGCGTCGTATGGCGTTAACGCTTAGAAATTTTTTTTTATTAAAAACAGATACGCCGTATCTGCAAAAGCAGATGCGTCGTATTACTTTATCGCTTAGAAAAATTTTCTATTAAAAACAGATACGCCGTATCTTGGGGAAAAGATGCGTCGTATCGAATTAATTAAACGCGTTGTATTAAAAAAAATTAAACGCAATACGCCGTATCTGAGAGATCAGATGCGCCGTATCGTTTGATTTAGCACAGTACAACGATAGCAGAACAGAAAAATACGAAAAATAAAAACAAAAAATTAAACACACAAACAAAAATAAACACACAAAAATAAAAGAAAACAATTAACACACAACACAACAAATATGCAAAATAGTACAATGATGCAATTAATCTAATAAAAAGAAAAACCTAATTAAAATACTAATCAAATTAACAGATAATAACAATTCACTCCCCGGCAGCGGCGCCAAAAACTTGATGGGCGTGCGTTGGAGTAAAGTTTTGGCAGTTTTAATGCCTACTCAAGTTTTAAATTTATATTTAGCCGACTTATCAATAACACACACACTTAACGAGCAGTGTACCCGGTCAGTATGAAGATAATGGTAAGTAGAGTGTCGATCACTAAGAGTGGAACGTATTATCTCGTTATTCTAATCAGTATTTTAATATCCTAACGCAAGGGGGTTTCAGCCTGAGAGACTGGCACGGTTTGTTTGCAATTAAATAATAAAATAAACCAATAGGCACGAATCAGCAAGTAGCACACACGTACACAGATAAATACTCGAGACAATAAGAGGGCTGTCCTTATGATTAAGTAGATTGTCACTTGTTTTATTGATAGCTTTATATGAAGTGTATGTAGTTAACCCTTTCTCGTTGGTCCTAATCTTATCGGCGAGTAAACCCTTAATGATTACTTATGTCTAAAAGTTATTCCTAAGTGATCAATTTAGTAATAACCGTGGGAGCCACATTATGTCCCGCAGTCAAATGCCCGCAAGCCACTAATAAACACAGAGGTTATCAATGCACTAATAAGTAGTAACCAAAGACATCATCATATAAACTTTAATTGATGGGAAAGCAAGTATTAAAGGGAGTGCAATCTTTCGTTGTCACATTACACAAGCCACCAATCCTGATGAATTAAAGTTTGCTAACACAATAAAACAAAACTACTTAATGAATTAAATACATGCAGCACCTTCTTACAGCTCTTGTATCTTTGATTTGGGTGTGTCTTGTGCTGCCTCCTTGACTGAATTCGTCCTTTGTTCCTCCTGTTCGGTCTTCGGTTTTTAGGTTTTCGGAACTTTTAATTCGTCTGGTCTACGGGGTATTTATAGTTTCTGTCTGAGGGAAGATGCGGCGCATCTACTAAGTAGATGCGGCGCATGTACTTAACTTCGCGTGGGGTCCAAGATTATAATATTCAGGAATATTCGTACACCGCCAGAAGATGCGGCGTAACTCCATGATTAGATGCGGCGCATGTCCTCTTGTATCTTGGATCGTATCTGGTGATATCTTGATAGAGATGCGGCGCATGTCATGAGTGAGATGCGGCGCATCTGGAGCAGATTAGTCTTGATCTTCTTCATTTCAGTAGACTTTCACTTTATGCATGTTTTGCTCCATAATTAGTCCAAAATCGCTAAGTTTCACCAAATGCTTGTTTTTACTTGAGAATTACAAAAGTAAACGATTAAGTATCAATCCTCATACATAATATAGTAAAACAAGTCAAATTAATAGGATAAATGATAATAATAAAATGTACTTATTTGAGTTCATCATCAGGACAGGTCTTCTTATTGTCTCAAGTATCTATCTGTGTACGTGTGTGCTAATCGCTGATTCGTGCTCATTAGTTTAGTTTTCTATTTAATCATAACCAAACCGTGCCAGTCTCTCAGGCTGAACCCCCTTGCGTTAGATTAGGTTGTATAGCTAACTTAGGATATTAAAATACTGATTAGAATAACTAGATAATACGTTCCACTCTTAGTGATCGACACTCTACTTACCATTATATTCATACTGACCGGGTACACTGCTCGTTAAGTGTGTGTGTTATTGATAAGTCGGCTAAATATAAATTTAAAACTTGAGTAGGCATTAATACTGCTAAACCGCAACAACACATCGCACGCGCATCAATATGTAAGTCAACCAGAAGGCTTCGTTGATCCAGACCATCCAGATGATGTCTATGTCCTTGACAAAGCCATCTACGGACTCAAGCAAGCACCATGTGCATGGTTCAAAGTGTTGTCAGAATATCTGCTCAAACACAAATTCGTCAAAGGTTCAATCGATCCAACTTTATTTATTAGACGAAAAGGTAACGACATCATACTAGTCCAAATTTATGTCGATGATATCATTTTTGGATCAACGAATCCTAAATATTGCAAAAAAATTGAAAATATCATGCGACAAAAATTTGAGATGAGCATGAAGGGAGAGTTAAAATTCTTTTTGGGTCTACAAATTAATCAAACTCCTCGTGGTATCTTTATTCATCAAAACAAATACACAACGGAAATTTGGAAAAAGTTTGGAATGGATAAATCTGACTTTGTAACTACACCAATGCAACACAATCCTAAACTAGATAAAGATAGAGGTAGTAAACCAGTTGATGCTACAAAATATGATAGTATGATTGGTTCACTCATGTATCTTACAGCTAGTCGGCCTGATATTCATTTTGCTGTCTGCATGTGTGCCCGTTACCAATCAAGGCCAACGGAAAAGCACCTTACTGCTGTAAAACGGATCTTTCGGTACCTAAAAGGAACAATTCATATGGGCCTTGTGTATCCGAAAGATACCGATTTCGAACTAATTGCCTATTCAGATGCAGATTATGCAGGTTGCCAAATTGATTGCAAAAGTACTTCAGGATTTGCTCAATTCTTGGGGGAGAAGTTAATCAGCTGGTCTTCAAAGAAGCAGAACCACACTGCCTTATCCACCGCAGAAGCTGAATACAAATCCCTCTCCAGATGCTGTGCACAAGTACTATGGATGAAAACACAATTGACGGACTATGGTTTCTTCTATGAAAAAATCCCAATTTATTGTGATTCGCAAAGTGCCATTTCCATCTCTTGTAACACGGTACAACACTCACGGACAAAGCATATAGCAGCCAGATACCATTTATCAAGAAACATGTAGAAAGACGGACTGTGGAATTGTACTTCGTGAAAACTGATTACAAATTGCCGACTTCTTCACAAAAGCTTTGCCACCGAAAATATTTCAATACCTACGACAACGTCTAGGAATGGAAAGCATTCGTGATGAACATGACAAAGATGATCAAAAGGTCAAAGAATTCACCAAAGTAACAGAAATCACAAGTACATCTGGTAAAAAAATCGGGTAATTGTTCACTCATAATGGTTGTTGATTAAATCACAGATCAACACCCGTTTTTAAAGAAAGGACCCTGAATGTACATTTCAGTGCGTCAATCCTTCAGAAAAGAAGAGAAATCTTCTTAATTATCGTGAGAAAAATTTATACAAGATTTTACAAAAAAGTTTTTTATAAAACCTTTTTTCTAAAAAATTTTGCTCATGATAAACAAATCTTGAGCATGTTTTTCTGATTATTAATATAATCTTTTTTAGCTCAAGTAAGAATAAAAATTTCAAAAACAATGCTACCCACCTCAATAATAGATAAAAAACAGTTTAAAATATTAAGCTATTTTTGAGGGGGAGAAATTGAGAAGTTTGTTTTTGAAATCAAAGAATACGTTGTCTTAAGTTGTTGGAAAATAAAACAAAAATTTTGTTGGAAATTTAATGAAAAATGTTATTTAAACATTGGGTAATTCCATCACTTCGAGGGGGAGTGATAAACTTTATTTAAACATTTTTTATATAACACAAAAGTTCATTTACTTGAACTAAAATGTTTTCAAAACTTTGTTAAAAATAAAAAGTTAATGAAAAGGACTTTGTGTGAAAAAGAGCATAAACTGTGGGGGAGTTTTGCTAAATTGTTAAAACTATCTTTGAACCCTCCCCCCAGTCCAAAACTCTCGCAGACCGGGTCAAAAGTAAAAAGTCAAAAAGTCCAAAAAGGGTTGATAACCCACCCAGTGATTGCGAGAGAAACACACACAAGCTTTTTCACTATCACAACTCTCTCTCTGCTTCACAAAGCTCCCATCGCAAAACCTTCACATAATATTTGATTTTCGATTCTCGTGTTTCCTATGCTTAAGTATGATTTCTAAAACCTTTAACACGTCATTTTACATCATTGTTTTGAATTTCATTACTTGTTATCCATTACATTGATAGAAAATCATAGGTTAGGGTTTCATTTTGGTTAAACACATAGATAATCATAAGGTTTGCGATTTAGAAGTTTTGATTGAATTCTTGTGGTTAGGTGATTAAGTTTAGATTTTTTGATCATTTGTTTTGAAGAATATTGGGGGTTAAACGGTTTGATTTAGCTTAAAATGGATCTATTTTGGGTCGAAGGTGAACAATTAGGGTTGCGACACCAATAATGGTGGTTTGCGAGACTTTAGAATAGAGCCAAAACTAATTTTAATAGTATTTTAAAATCTGCGAGACTCATCTTGCGACAAATTTTTCCAAAGAGTTGCGACAGCCTTAGGTATCACAACCTTAATGTTGCGATAGCTTCTTAGTATCTCAACTTTACAGTTGTGATAGTAAAAAGTATCACAACATTCTAGTTGCGATAGTTATTAGTGTCACAACTAATTTTATTGCGATATCTTGTTTTGCCTTGTTGCGACAGTTGACTAAATTACATATGTTCACCATGTTTGAGATACCAAATCCTGCAATAGCAGACTTTGCGAACCTTTGTTACCTACCAATTTCTAAACGTTATTCTGCCAAAATTTCTAAAAATATTTAAAAGACTTTTTACAAGTTTTACACTTATAAAAACTCTTATAAGTATTTTTCCTAATTTTGACAAAGTAATAACTTGATCAAAACTATTTCAACAAGTCATAACTTGTTCAAAAACTTAAATTTTTGTCAAATTTATTTCTCAAAAATTTAAAGTTTTTCAAAATTGAGCTCATTTTAAAACAAAAGTGTATTTCTCAAATTTATAAATCATTTTTTAATGAGAAATCTCAAAAATTTTCCTAAAAAGAAGATTTCAAAATTTGTTAACACAAATTGCATATGTTTAGTTTAGTATTGATTAGACTAGGATTGTATCCCGATATTGCCTTTAAGTAGTTCGAGATGCATATGTTTAATTAAAATATTTAGACGATTCTATGATTGCATTTTTTATATAGACTTTGTGTATGACATTTATTATGTCAATGTGAATGTATAATTTTGACGGATTCAATTTAAATTAAATCTCGGTTGCCAATGCTATGAATTTTAAACTTAAAAACCATTCATGCAACCTTGAAATGCTTTTCACTCAAATGTGTTTTTTCAAATGGTTTTGAGACGAAACGACACTGTCTTAACTAAGAATATCTCATCTTTAAGGTGGTTATTAGGCCTAGTTGTCACATTAAAAATGATAATGTATCCCTTTAGCTACGCAACGTAATAGAGTATTCAAGGTTTTGATACGTTTAGGGAAATCTCACTCTTATGCAACAAAAAGCTCTTTTGAGACGACTTGTACTTGATCTAACTAAGAACTTCTCATCTTCAAGATAGTTATTAGGAATAGTTATCACCTAAAAGTTGATAATGGACTCCTTTAACTAGGCAACGTAATAGAGAGTTCAAAGTTTCGCCATTTTTCAAGAAATCTCACGCTCGTGCAATTAAATGATCTTTGTAAATGTTTTTCTAATCAAGTTCTCTAGTATACAGTAGATTACTTAAGTTTGAAACAAATAGTGGATACTTTTTCCCAAAACTTCATAAAGGTTAGATGAATATTTTAAAGCATGAGCAATATAAAACAACATTCAATCTAAACCTCAAAATCTTTTGAAAAAGTATCACAATAAACAAACTTTTGGTGAGGAAAAAAAACAGACAGAGAGAATTAAATCGCATGTGAAAAGAAAAGAGCATGCGCTTATGCTATAAAAGCAAGAAAGCATAAGAAAAGAAAAAGAAAAAGAAATATGCTCGAAAAAAAATGCCAGAGCATACAAAAACAGACAGAGTGAAATAAATTTAAATTTATCCATATACTTAACATCTCTCATATCATTTCAGAATCACATCACAAAAATGGCTCAAGAACAAGAACAACCACAAAACACTCAGGAAGAAGTACACGAAGTTTCCATTCCGACAAATGAAAAACTTCTTCCAGAAAATGAATTTCTCAAGATTGGAGTTTCTTAACCATCAATTTATCCCATAATCCATTCACTATGATAACCGCAAAATTGTTGAACTTCTCAAGTATCATTCCATATTTCCCGCAATCACTGACACTGTTTCCAACATTATCATATACCTTCAACATTTCTGGCACTACATCTGTTGATCCCAAACACAGATCGATTCCTTGAGCTTGTAAGGTTAAGTTACATTGGATAAATCCAAAACAACTTTGTTTGAAACTTTGTGAATATCAAAGAGTATGCGAAATCTACTCTTCAATACTTAGAAGAATATTAACAATGCAATGTAACAGTGAACTTGAATGAACAAACAATATAACCAAAATGCTTTAATATTATTAATCAATAATACGAGTACTCTGTGTAGTACTAGGGTTTACAACCTTGAAGCTTATATCAAAACGTATTTAACAACTTAACCTAGGACCTCCTTTTATACACCAAGGATTCCTTTACAAGATAAATACAAATCTTCTAAACATATAGAATATACGTGTCTTTCTAACTATATAAGATATACACTGAATATCTTCTGTACATATCTCTTCACACGTCTTCATCTCTTTAGCAGTACCTTCTTTCTTCAGTATTTTACTCTAGCAGTACTAACTGTGAAGTCATTTAATTCCCAACAATCCTCCCCTAAACTTGTGATTTACCTCCAAATCATCAAGTTTCTTGAATTAAACCTTTAAGCTTGAGAGGATTCTTCCAAACACTTCATCTTCTTTCAGCCTGCATGAAGATCTTCCTTAGCAGTTCTTTTGCCATCTCAATCTCTTCATCCACAGTTAGTTTTGCAGATAACATAACAGTGAGAGTACCCCTTGACAATGGGTATTCTTTCTCCACCAGCATGTATATGTCAATTCCAGTTTTTGTAGAGACATGGTGAACTCCACATGTATCATACAATCTCTATTTCAATCCTAGATTACTAGCTAGAAACTTCCATAATTTATCACCTTCATCTGGTTCAAAAATTCTTTTCAACTCCACCCATAGCATTCTTTCCTTGTCATCAGCTAGCTCTGTTAACTTGAATCTTTCATTGATTAGACTCCATAGCTTCACCAAATCATCTCTGTCAAATGCTATAAGCATATCATCAAAATATTGATGTACCTCAATACGTTTACCAACCCTGATGATCTTCCAACACTTCTTCAGTCTATCATCTTGAATTTCCAAATCAATGATAGGATACTTGATCTGTAAAGCTTCAACATTTAGCCCTTCTTCTGGAACTATGATCATCATTTGCTGTAAATCTTCTTCAGTCAATTCAACTATTTTATCTTCTTGTTCTTTAGCTGTTTCTGATTCTCTACCAAACTTTTGCCTTTTTGACCTTTCTTGACTTAGTTCTTTATCAGCATCTCTGTTTAAACCTCCAGCTGCTATCTTAGGAACACTTTCTTCAGCTTCACATCCTATAGGAATAAATGTGTTTACTCGTTTGTAAACCTTGTCAAACTCTCTCTTGATCTCATCAAAACTTCTACCCTGGAAATCCTTCTTTGTGTATCCAGCCATGTTCTTCATGTAAGCAAACATAGTGGTTCTTTGCTCAGATTGAGTAGGTGACTTACTCCTCTTTTCTTTAGCCTTTTGTTCTGCAAGTGACTTCTTTCTAGAATTAATCAGTTCCACTAGTTGTCTTGACTTCTCTTTAATAGACAACATTTCCTCTACTCTAAGTTCCTTTAGCCTTTCTTTTAATACAGAATCAACATCAATCATAGCTTGAATGCTATCCTAATATTTAACTTGTGTATCATCATTGACTTCTTCACTTTCAGCTCTAATCCTTTATTCTTCAAGAAGTATTGCTTGTTCTTCCTCATGTAATTTTTGAGCCAATTTAGAATCATAACTTATATGTTCTTGTACTCTCTTCTTAACCTTCTTTGGTTGCTCAGTCTCTTGCATGATTGATGCGTGCAATGTGTCGTTGCGGTTTAGCAGTATTAATGCCTACTCAAGTTTTAAATTTATATTTAGCCGACTTATCAATAACACACACACTTAACGAGCAGTGTACCCGGTCAGTATGAATATAATGGTAAGTAGAGTGTCGATCACTAAGAGTGGAACGTATTATCTAGTTATTCTAATCAGTATTTTAATAAATTAAGTTAGCTATACAACCTAAACTAACGCAAGGGGGTTCAGCCTGAGAGACTGGCACGATTTGGTTGCAATTAAATAATAAACTAAACCAATAGGCACGAATCAGCGAATAGCACACACGTACACAGATAAATACTCGAGACAATAAGAGGGCTGTCCTGATGATAAGTAGTTTGTCACTTGTTTTATTGCTATGTGTTATATGAAGTGTATAGTTCGATGCAACGCACCGAGATTAAGTCCTTTCTCGTTGGTTCTAATCTTATCGGCGAGTAAACCCTTAATGATTACTTATGACTATCCTATTTATCTTTCTCCTACTTTTCTACAGACCATAGAATGCATAGGCGATCTAATAAATAGGCGAGGGCAGAGGCATGGCGACCCGATCAACGCTCAGCTAGACACAGAGGTTATCAATGCACTAATAAAAGTCACCAATGACATCAACATATAAACTTTAATTAATGAGAAAGCAGTTTTAAGGGAGTGCAATCTTTCCGTTGTCACATTACACAAGCCACCAATCTTGATGAATTAAAGTTTACTAACACAATAAAACAAAACTACTTAATGAATTAAACACATGCAGCACCTTTTTACAGCTCTTGTATCTTTGATTTGGGTGTGTCTTGTGCTCGCTATTCGACTGAATTCGTCCTTGGTTTCTGTACTTCGGTCTTCGTATATAATATGTGTCACACGAAATTCGTCTGGTCTTGGGGTATTTATAGTTTCTGTCTGAGGGTAGGATGCGGCGCATCTAGTAAGTAGATGCGGCGCATTGACTTAACTTCGCGTGGGGTCCAAGATTATAATATTCAGGAATATTCGTACACCGCCAGAAGATTCGGCGTATCTTTATCTTTGGATGCGGCGCATGTCCTCTTGTATCTTGGATCTTATCTGGTGAAATATTGATAGTGATGCGCCGTATGTGATAAGCAAGATGCGGCGCATCTGGAGCAGATTAGTCTTGATCTTGTACATTTCAGTAGACTCTTAACTTCTTGCATGTTTTGCTCCATAATTAGTCCAAAATCGCCAAGTTTCACCAAATGCTTGTTTTTACCTGAGAATTACAAAAGTAAACGATGAAGTATCAATCCTCATACATAATATAATAAAACAAGTCAAATAATTAGGATAAATGATAGTAATAATATGTACTTATTTGAGTTCATCAATGATCCACTTTCCTTTATCCTTTTCTCCACTTTTTCTGATATGTACCAAGTCTTGAGCAGCACTAACATCAGCAGTAGTATTTGTAGGACTTATAGGGCTGGCAGTACTAACTGAAGCACCTGCAGTACTCAGTGGGTCAGCAGTACCAATATCTTTTGCAGCATCAAAATCAATGTCACCACCAATATCTTCATCAAACCATCCCTGAATATCTGCACCCTCTTATACCAATGAGATGCTTGGATCTTGATCAATGTCATCTATTCTCCTCCCCTGTTTAGAAGGATACTCCAAATCATCATCAGTAGACTCCACAATATTGGCCTTCCTTTTAGCTTTACTAGACTTGATCTTTTGCTCTAACTTCTTTACCTTCTGAATGAGCTTCATATAAGCAGCACCATAGAGCAGCTTTGTTTCATTCAATTCTTTCTCCAAGCCAGTGACTCTTGCTGTCAGTTTTGTACAAATGTCCATAAATTCTTTGAGTTTGAGACTGCCCTCATCACTTCCAAGTGTGTTAACTCTTGGGAGAGGTGAATCATGGGGCATGTAAGACTCAGTCTCAACCCTAGGTTGATCATCTGAGCCCCCATTGTATCTTGTTGGCTGGGGTTTCCATCACCTGAATCAAGTTCATGAGAACTTGACTCATTAGATGTTGCCATGGTTTGGGTCTTACTTATGTTACCACTGGCCTGTCCAGCTTCTAAGCCAGAGATAGTAGTGGCAGCCCTCACCATTCTGTCACCCTCTACATTGACAGCCTCATCTGCTACATTTGTATGAGTAGGAGATCTGGGCTGAGAAACCACATATTCCTGTCTGATTCTCCTCCTATATGTTTGTGTAGGTTGAGGTTGTGAAGATGATGGAGCACTTATGGGTGTGTGATGGGACTCAACTGGGATTGTTGATCCTTCACACTGAACAGTTTCACTTTGAACACTCATTGTTGAAAACAGTGGTACTTCTATCCCATTATAACCCTTAGAAGCTATCCTCATATTACTAAAAAGTTTTTGAGTAAGGCTAGGAGTTTTATAAACAGTTTTGTGAGTTAGAAGCAGATTCTTGTGCTTGTTCAAAAACATTTGAATAAAATTTGGATACATTAAAAATTTGTATTTGCTATCCATGTTTTTCACCATACCATCAAAAATCAATTATGAAAAGTTAATAGTCCTTTTTGTGGCTAAACAAAGAAGAGCAGTTGCAATATTGCTACTGAATTGCTCCCAAGAAGTTTTCTTTGGACTTAAACAGTGTACGATGGTATGAATGAGAAATCTCCATTGAGGGGCAAATTTTTTCTTTTTGAAAAGTTAATTTGTCAAAATTTGACATATACACCATTCTGGAAAGGTTTTCAAAAATATCAGTATTAGGCAAAGAACTAATACCATCATCATCTGCTAGTTTGAGATGTCTCCTAACAGATGACTCTGTAATAGCCATGATTTTGCCATCAACTGTAGCATTTATCTCTTGTTCTCCATTATCAAGTGTTCAAGCAGTAGCAGTCTGCCAAAACTGTCGGATTAGAAAACTATAGATATTAGGATTCACTGTGAGAGCATACCTGATGTGGCTAGCATTGAGAAAATCTAATATCTGATGAAACCCATGACTTCCCTCTGTTTTCTCCAAGTATGTAACCATGTCATGTTTATCACAAAAAGCCAAATTCGCCATTGATTGATAAAAGTTTGTTTAGGGTTATGGGTTATGTTCGTTTATGAGTGAATTATGTGTTTGGTAAAGCCAATTGAGATTTTATAGATAATACTTAGGGTTTTGATTGGACCGACTTGAATAAATCATTTCTTTAGGTTGAAGAAATCTTATAAATTAAAGAAAGATTGTAAATTATCCAATTTAGGAAACCTATAAGCGAACTAATTGACAAAAATAACTCAACGGCTATATTTAAATAATGAAAAACGGTTATACCCCAAACAGTACTAACGGTAACCTAACAGTAGTAAAATTGGCCTAGCAATACTAACTTTACCCTAGCAGTACAAACTTTTTGCAAAAACTTTTTCTCAGCAGTATTAACTCAATTTTCTTTGAAAACAATACTGCACTTAAAATTTTTGAAGGGATTAAGTGTAAAGGAAGACACTCAATCATTTTTGGTTGCATTTAACCTCTGGTTGTGTAAGAACCAATGTTTTCAGTAAAAATACTGCCTGTGATTAGATAGACTCATTAAAAAAGCCTTCTTGACAGGGTTTCCAGCTCGTGACAGGTGTTACCTCTAACACAAATGTATTAGATTCACTTTTGCTCACTGTTCTTTATACCAGATGTCCTTGGACTACCACACTATCAAATGATAGAATGGTAAAGAGTGAGTTAGCTCAGTTACTATCTGACTAACTAAAAACCATCAATTCATATTCAGTATAGGTTGATTTCAAGAGAAAGATTTTAAAGAACCTCCCAACTCAGGTGTTAACCCTTGTCAAGTGATCCCTAAATCCTCTCTATCATTAATCAGCAGCATCACAACAAACAATCCACCAATTTTGCTTCTCACACAGTACAAATTCTAATCATACTACTTTGCTTATCCTGCAAATGTTAGTCCAACACCAAGAAAATACAATCCAGCACATTTTCTTTATAACAATATTAATTATGACTAACTGTATTAACACAACAGTATTAACATGCACTAGCAGTACAAACTTATACAACTAACAGTACTAATCCTGTATCAAATTTTACAAAGACACAAAGAGATTAAAACTTTAAGGATTTAGCATTCAAATACTTGCAACCAAGTAATGAAACCTTCCAACATCAAGACCTTTTGTAAGTAAATCTGTAAAATTGTTATCTGTATGTATTTTAACAACTTGAATCAACTTTTTATTATTGCAGTCTCTTATAAAATGATGTCTAATATCTATGTGTTTTGTTTTAGAGTGTAAAACAGGATTTTTAACAATACATATAGTACTGTTATTGTCTATATTAATCATTGTGTGCATAAAATTATACCCATAATTCAGCATTTGATTCTGAATCCAGAGTACTTGTCCACAACAACTAGCAGCAGCCATATATTAAGCTTCAGTTGTAGAATTGGCAACCACAGTTTGCTTCTTACACTGCCATGATATCAACATGCATCCTAGGAACTGACAACATCCTGTTGTTGAATTCCTATCTAAACTTGCCCTAGCATAGTCACTATCACTATATGCCACCAAATCAAATGGAGAGTCTCTAGGATACCAAAGACCTAATTTAGGTTGGCCTTTGAGATACCTAAAAATCCTTTTCAGAGCATGTATGTGTGAAACCTTAGCTGTAACCTGGAATCTGGCACATGCACATACAACAAACATAATGTCTGGTCTAGATAAGGTAAGATACATCGATGATCCAATCATTGACCTGTAGAGATGAACATCAACATCAACACCATCTAAATCTTTGAGCAAAGGTTTGTCTAGATCCATTGGGGTGCTAGCTGTCTTGACGTCTGTGTACCCAAATTTCTTCAAAATGTTAGCTACATATTTATCCTGACTCATAAATATCCCATCTTCTTTCTCCTTTACTTGCAACCCTAAGAAGAAATTGAGTTCTCCCATAGAATTTATTTGAAACTTGTCACGCATCAGTTTCTCAAACTCAGTACACATCTCCTTCTTTGTAGATCCAAAAATAATGTCATCAACATAGACCTGGACAAGCAAAATATCTCCTTTTTGCCTCTTGATGAACAATGACTAATCTATCTTACCTCTGTGAAACCCATTGTCAAATAAATACTTGGCCAAGGTTTCATACCATGCGCTTGGAGCTTGATGCAAACCATAAAGTGCCTTCACCACCTTGTAGAGTTCGTCTGGATAGTCAGGATCTTCAAACCCTCGTGGTTGAGTAACATAAACATCTTCATCAATTGTACCATAAAGGAAAGCACTCTTCACATCCATCTGATACACCATGAATCCCATAAAAGAAGCATAAGCCAAAAACAGCCTTATTGCCTTAATTCTTGCTACAGGGGCAAAAACTTCATCATAGTATATGCCTTCTTCTTGAGTATAAGCCTGTGCAACCATCATTGCTTTATTCATAATCATAATTTCTCTCTCATCTTTCTTGTTCCTGAACACCCATTTTGTACCAATTGCCCACTTACCCTTAGGCAAATCTACTAGAACCTAAACCTTTTGTAGCTTAAACTGTAAAAGCTCTTCCTGCATTGCTTCTACCCAGGATGGGTCACTAAGAGCTTTGGCAATTCTTTTGGGTTCTTCCAAAGATAGGAAACAAGCAAACACACAAGTATGAAGGTGTTCATGAGTTTCCCTTCATAAACAGCACTGATAAAACCTTGTTCATTTGTAGCATGTGACATTCTCCTTGTCATTACACCAGACTGCACATCACCAATCACATGATCAAGTGAATGATCTTTGTGAATTCTTGTATGTGGAGTTGAAGGAGCTTGATATGTAATAGGAATGTTGTTCATATCCACTCCTATGTCATCATCAGAAAGATCAGTAGAAACTGTTTGACTAATAGTATCATCATTTGGCTCAGCAGTATTAACATTTGGCCCAACAGTACTAACATCATTAGTACTGTTGTCAGGATTCTCTTGATCATCAACTCCACTTTCTTTATTTCCATCTTCAACACCTTTCTTTTCAACATCATTAGAAGGTTGTGGTTCATCATTGCTAACATCCTTTAAAGATGAATCAAATAGTGAACCATCTTTCCACAGTGGCATCATAAGGTAGTCTTGGCTAGATCCTGTCTCCATGCTAGATTGACCAGCATCAAAACGATATTTTGATCCTACAAAATCATTAAATTTTGTGCCTGCAACAATTGGTACACAATTCATTTATTCTGTTAGCATATCAATATCAAACAGACACTCAGGTCCATCTCCTACAACACTTGACTTATTTTCCAAGAACTCAACATGCAAGTTTTCTTCTACCTTCCTAGTTTTAATGTTGTATACCCTAAAAGCCTTACTATTCATAGAGTACCCAACAAAGAATCCCTCATCAGATTTTCCATCAAACTTGTCCAAATGATCTAAAGTATTAAGAATTGTAACATGACATCCAAATGGTCTCATGAAGCATAGAGAAGGTGTTCTACCTCTAAATAGTTCATAAGAAGTCTTGTTTTGAGGCTTGACTACTAATACCCTGTTCTGGACATAGCAAGTAGTATTAACTGCTTCAGCCCAAAATGTAGTAGGCAACTTAGAGTCAGCTAGCATGGTTATAGCAGCCTCAATTAGTGTCCTATTTCTCCTTTTAGCAACACCATTCGGCTGAGGAGTTCTAGCTACACTAAATTCCCTCTTAATACCTTTCAGTTCACAAAAATAATTCATAACTCTATTCTTGAATTATGTTCCATTGTCACACCTGATTATGTTTACTTTCTTATCAGCTAGATTTTCTATCTCAGTAATAAATCTTTTAAGGATGCCACTAGTCTCATCCTTGGTAGCTAAAAAGAAACCCCAAGTAAATTTGCTATAATCATCAGTGACAACAAGACAATATTTCTTATTCATCAGGCTACTCACAAAAGTTGGACCAAATAAGTCTATATGTAACATGAATAAAGGCTGAGTAATTGAGTTTTGAATCTTGGTCTTAGAAGAAGCTTTGCATCGCTTTCCCTTAAGAAAAGCTACAAAAGTTTGGCCATTTTTAAAACATTTTTGAGGTAAACCTATTACAATGTTATCCTTAACAATTTCCTTAATCAATTAAAAATTAAACCAAATGATTTCGAGCCTAAACTAGTTAAACAAATGTTTTATTCATAAACTCGTGAGGATTTAACGCGTGACTCGGTTGACTCATCACTGAGTCACTTGACTCGCCCGAGTCAACTCACGAGCCGAGTTGACTCGTGGCTATATTTATTTATTTGGTGTTCAACTCATTATTTTGAGCATATATTCGTCCTTGTGTTTATGTCTTGTTAATTGATTGACATTGATTATGTTTTGAGGTTAACTGATTGATGTGGGTCATGAATAAGTGGTGAGTCATGACTCATGGGAGTCACGACTTGATGATCTGGTGTTATCGAGACATATTCATTTAGTTGTTATTACTGCTGAATTGAATACTACTTGATATGGTGATAATTTATTATATTTGAAGTAGATTTGGCAGTGGTTGGGTTAGCCAAGACCACAAGGTGTCGGTGGTACTTGGATTAGCTTATTTTCGGTGTATTTGTTTGGCTTATGACTTATTTTGGCTTAATTTGACTCGTGAGTTTGTTGGACTTTAGTTTGGCCCGTTAATATGTAACCGAGGGGTGTTTGGGATGGTTTTGGTTCTCGTTATAAGTTTTGACCCGTAAGTTGTGTTAATTTAGACCATGGCTCGAAAAGGGACCATATCGTGTGCGTGATTTGGTTGGCAAAAGATCAAAACCCATTAGGGTGCGTTGGTTTGAGTCGTTTATTTATTTATTTTTTATTTTATTTTTTTCGTTTTATTCTAATTTTTTAATTATTTGTTGTAGCTGGATTGGATTCTATTGTTCCGATTTGGTCCTGGTGGTTGAAGCCGAGAGCCCCCAATCTCGTATGACGCTTTAATGGTGACTCAGTGAGTCACGACAGTACTAGGTTTAGGATTAGGCAGTTTATTGTGTTATATTTTATTCGATTTGTTTGTAATTTATTTGATTTGATTTGGATTTATTTTTATTCGGATTGTTGTAATTTGGTTTTAGATTTTGGATTTTTGATTTGGCTGTGTTGTAACTGTGGTAACTAGGAGCCTGTGGCTCGAGTTTGGTTCGAACCGTAACTCAAATGAGTCGCGGCGAGGCCTCATGGTTGTATCGTGATTGAATTTGAAGTTGAATTGGAATTATGGTTGTGTTGTTGATTATCCGAGTGCCTATTGGCTTGGATTGGCTCGAGTCGTGACTTGAATGAGTCACGACATAGCCTTGATATTCTTGTTGTGATGAGGATTTGGATTGAGTTGGATTTGTGTTACAATGATTTGGCCGAGAGCCTTTGGCTCGGGTAAGACTCGAGCCATGACTCAAATGAGTCACGGCATGGTCTAGCGATTGTGTATTGTGTTGATGTCTGTATTGGTTTGGTTTTGTGCTATAGCCAAGAGCCTTTGGCTCGAATAGACTCGAGCTGTGACTCAATGAGTCACGACCAAGTTTGTTGAACCAAGATCAAGCTCTTCTAGGATTATAGAAACAACGATTGTTGCACAGCGGAATAATAACAAAAACACAATCAATGTTACTAACAAGGTTTT
Organism: Artemisia tridentata subsp. tridentata; assembly: GCA_021014915.2. Lineage (NCBI taxonomy): Eukaryota > Viridiplantae > Streptophyta > Magnoliopsida > Asterales > Asteraceae > Artemisia > Artemisia tridentata. The sequence goes on from CP139502.1 coordinate 332,886,249, forward strand.
CTTTAATAACAGAATTGAAAGAAGAATAACTAAAAACTCTTGATCCTCTATGGATCTTTTATTAATCACTAATGAAATTGTTTTTCAATGACTTGTTACAATGCATAAGCCGTATGTTTTCTTTTCTTCTAGGATTATAGAAACAATGATTGTTGCACAGCGGAATAATAACAAAAACACAATCAATGTTACTAACAAAGTTTTCTTTAATAACAGAATTGAAAGAAGAATAACTAAAAACTCTTGATCCTCTATGGATCTTTTATTAATCACTAATGAAATTGTTTTTCAATGACTTGTTACAATGTGTAAGCCGTATGTTTCTTTTATATCAGAAGAAACCCTAATACGGCCCTTTACTAAGAAGATATGCCCTATCACTTCCTAATATAACTCATGCATATCCTCACCACTACCAGACTTAACGCTTACATTACAAGACTTAATAATAACTACCAGACTTAATAATGTTACCAGACTTAACATTTGTATTACAAGAGTTAACTGACACCAGACTTAATATCATAACTACAAGACTTAAGTCTGTCTTCACTTGTACCATGTGATAATTCCCAACAATCCTCCCCTAACTTGATCTTCATGTTACATGAAGTTCAAGTTTCTTCTGTGTAAGCTTATGAGGATTAATCTTTGAGCACTTGGAATTATCTTGATCTTCAAATCTGCAAATTTTAAGTACTTGTGCAGCAACTTGATCTTTTCACTTGACCTTTCCAGCAACCATGACATTTTGTACATCAATTCATATTAAGTTTCATATCTATTCTCATCACTTCCAGGTGTGTTAACTCCTGTGAGAGGTGAATCATTGAAATTTAATGGATTTGATGTCTCTTTACCAATAGCCATCACTACTGGAGTAGCCAAATGTTTTGGTATGTAAGACCATGGTACACTGATAACCATATGATTTTTAGTAAATCATCAACTATAAACGGATTTGAGTTGTCTTTACCTGTAGCCGTTTGCTCAGGACTAGCCAATTCTTAGGTTGAAGATAACCTTTGGTGAATTGATTACCAAATATGGTTTTCCACTGCCTTTACCACAAGCCATATACATGTGGGCTAGCCAATTCTTTGGAATCCAAAAGGATAAAATCCATGGTGAATTGAGCACCATTTCAACTCTCAGTTGTAAAACAACATGGGTGAGTTGAAGTACCCTAATAGTTTTGAGCAAACTATCACAGCTACAAACGGATTTGAGAATCACACCAGAGCCGTACCCTCATGGTGAGCCAACTTTTCCTTGTCTATAAGACATGGTAAGTTGAATACCATTTGCTGTGTTGGTTCAAGTACCAACACTGTACCTGCAAGGGTGATACTCAAAATATACAAGTTAGAAAACAAATATATATATATATATATATATATATATATATATATATATATATATATATATATATATATATATATATATATATATATATATATATATATATATATATATATATATATATATTTATTTATTTTTTTATTTATTTTTTTATTTATATATATTTTTTTTTGACTAATAAAAATATAAACAATCATCAGCAGACACCATATTTGAGCAGCAGATTAATGAATGTAGCAACAGAATCATATTAGCATTAATTCGCATACTGATGCAAATGAGTCAAAAATAGCAGCAGAATCAAAACAATACAGCAGCATAATTAAAAATCACAGACAAAAAATTAACCAATATCAGTAGCACCGTCCAATAGCATACTGATCCAACTGATCCACCAACTGATACAAATACCAGTATTATCATCTTTCAATTTAATTCTGTCCCCAACAAGACTTAATTTACTCAATCTGGCCCACATCAGTACAAGTCAACAATAGCAATAAAAATCATAGACCCCACAATCGAATTAATGAAAGAAGTGCACTGCCTCCACTCTATCATAATTGTACAAGGTTTACACTCGACCAATCACTGAATCAAAATATACCTCGACCCCACATAAAGTCAAACCCACTGATCATCCATTAATTCACATCAGTACTCTGAAATATTTGACCAATCGTATGCAACAAAAGCAAGCAAACCCACTGATGACAAACCATATGCGACAAACAATTAAGCAGCCCCACAATTCAATTAATAAACCAGCAGCAATCACTCACTTAATAACAGACAAATTCAACAGCAGCATTATTTTTGTTAGAGAACACAAATCATACAACAATAAGCCTCCCCTTAGGCTTATACCTCCCCTCACTTCCAGCAAGATTTAGACCATGTAGATTGATGAGATCCACCATTGTCCTTGGACCCCATTCTCATATAGTGACCATTGTGTCTCCAAGGCCAACCTCCTGTGTACTGAACATCATGATCCCATCTTTGCCCCCTCACATACATTGGGTCATAATAACCAAACCTATAATCATTTTGAAAGAAAGTACTTGTAGGTCTATAAAAGGGTCTAGTAGCATTGCTTTTCCAACCAGCAGAATTAGTTCTACCAGCTGGAGCTGGCTTACCAGCAGGAATAGGTGCTGGTCGTTTTGCCTTAGGGACAAATGGGGGAATATTCTCTACATTTCTTCATACTGATCTAGGTTTTCGTTGTTCAGCACACACACCCATTTTACTCTCATAATAATTACAATCCTTAATGAGATGAGAGTAACTACCACAAACAAAACATGATTTCTTTTTAATCTTTTTGTTCTTTCCATGTCTTGTTTTATTACACACAAAAGTCTCACTACCAGTACTTGAAGGTGAACTGATTTTAACAAAATTAAGTGAACTATTTTCAGAAAGAACTGTTTTAGAAATGGATTCATCATCAGTCACTTTTGTGGGTATGTCACTAGGCCTGGGTGTGGCAGACTTATCACTTGAATCACATGTGATATAGTCATCAGACTTGGGTTGAGAGGATTTGTCATTGTTAGAACAAGAAACAAAGTCTTTAGTTTCACAGTCTGAAGTAGGCAAGTCAATGGACTTTTTGCCATAGGACATATGTGATTCATCTAAGTCTATGTCAAGGTCTGAGTGAAAAGGGACAGGTTTAAACACTCCTCTTATAGGAGGAGGAACAGCATTCATTCCTCTTTCTTTGACAAACTTAACAGGAATTTGATAGTCTACAGGTTCAGGGTTAAAAGTACTATACTCATTAGGGTCATAAACTTGATCTGGCCCTATATAATCTCCAAACCCTAAACCAATTTTAGATTTTATTGACATAGAACTATCAATTAACTTGTTTAGGTTTTTAGATGTATCTTTCCATTTATCAAACCTAGCCAAGGAATTGTCAAGCTTAGACTGTAAGTCCTGTTTTTCTAAAACCATCTTAGCATTTTGAGACTCAGAATATTTAAGCTCATCAGTGGTGATTTGTAAATCTCTTTCCAAAACCCTAATTTTCTCTTCATATGCTAATTGATTTGCTTCGTGCCAGGCTTTTTGTTTTTCCAAAGTTTTAAGAGCATTTTTATAAGCTTTAACTTCAACAAACAGTTTATTATACTCAGGCTCTATTTCATCATATTCTTTCTTAAGTAGAGCATATAAATCATGACAACCAAAAAGACACTTTTGTACCTGAGATGGGAAACCCATCAAACCAGATTCCTCAGCCACAGAGATCTTGACCTCCTGGAACTCCTTCTTGAGCATGGACTTCCTCATCTTTTTGGACTCATCATTCTTCTTGGACTCATCATTCCCACCAAATTTAGCCTTTACGGCAAGCCAGATTTTCCTAGCATCAAGCAGGTGATCAAAGTCACAAATGTGATCTTCTCGGAGAGCCTTAAGCAAAAGAGTTCTTGCCTTCTTCTCCCTTTGTACAGCAACCTGCTCCTCAGCTGATACAGGTGGAAGAATGATGATGTTCCCCTTTTGATCTTTATCAATCCTCTTCTTGCTGTTCCCATTAAGGATAACATCCCACAGGTTATGATCCCTGTTGGAGATCCATTGTTCCACCTTCATAGCCCATTTCTCATATTCATCTATTTTGGATGAGGTCATTGTATGAGATAAACAATTGACTGATTAAATACAAAACAGCAGCACCCTCAAAGTTATTCGAATAATTAATGCAGCCAGTCAGATCAGTAGCACAACTCCTTTCACAAGATGACAATGGAATGAGTCAACAATAGCAGCAGAATTCAGTACACAAATTAAATTCACTTTCACTTGCTCAATTAATTCAACCAAACAGGAGCGTCACAAACCGACAAACTATTCTTCAATTTGTACGAGAAAACAGCAGCCACAGAAACATTAATTCAGCACACCACAAGTCGTATTAAATGCACCTCCGACCAATTAATTAGAGCAGTACGAGGTATCAATTAAAATTTATACCGACCAATTCAATTCAAACAGGAAGCGACAAACTAATGATTACCAATTAATACTCGAGAATTAATTGACGAACCAGCCAATCAGATATGCTCAAAACAAATAATACGATTACCTCCAAACCAATAATTTATGAGATCTGCTTCAAACTTTTCTTCTTTCACCAATAAAAACCTTGTTTAATTCCCAGATATCACGAGCAACCCGCTCTGATACCACTTGTTGAACCAAGATCAAGCTCTTCTAGGATTATAGAAACAATGATTGTTGCATAGAGGAATAATAACAAAAACACAATCAATGTTACTAACAAGGTTTTCTTTAATAACAGAATTGAAAGAAGAATAACTAAAAACTCTTGATCCTCTATGGATCTTTTATTAATCACTAATGAAATTGTTTTTCAATGACTTGTTACAATGTGTAAGCCGTATGTTTCTTTTATATCAGAAGAAACCCTAATACGGCCCATTACTAAGAAGATATGCCCTATCACTTCCTAATATAACTCATGCATATCCTCACCACTACCAGACTTAACGCTTACATTACAAGACTTAATAATAACTACCAGACTTAATAATGTTACCAGACTTAACATTTGTATTACAAGACTTAACTGACACCAGACTTAATATCATAACTACAAGACTTAACTCTGTCTTCACTTGTACCATGTGATAATTCCCAACAAAGGTTTACAGTTTGACATGGTCAAGTTTGATCATAGTCGTGAGTTGGCTAAGTTTGAGATAGTTTAAGGGTCAAGTGGTGACCGGATCTAAACACACTCCTTGTGTTGGGTAGATACTTTGAATGATACTAGTCTAGCACGCGGAATTTACTAGCTAATACTTAAAAGATTTATTTAATGTGCATTGTATGAACGAATGGAATAGTGAATATGAACAAGAGACAATTGATTAACTTCAACGATTCAATATTATTAAAACAATAATACGAGTGATCTTCTATCACTAGGGTTTACAACCTTGAATCTTAACAAAACGATCTCTTCTATTCGTACATAAACTTTAACCTTGGCAATCCTTTTATAGACCAAGGATTCCTGTACAAGATAACTATCATTCTAATTCTATAAGATATACACAATATCTTTTCCATAATTATCTACTACACGTTTACAAAAATTATAAGCCATACAAACTATTCAATATGAGCAGTACTGACTGACTTAGTACTGTCAGCCTTGTCTTCAGTTACTTCAGCAGTACCAACTTATCTTCAACAGTAGAAACTGTTTACCTGAATTCCCAACAATCCTCCCCTAAACTTATGATTTCTGTGCAAATCACTAAGTTTCTTCGAATTAAGCTTCATCTCCTATTATGGGGGGATTCTTCCAAACATCATCAAGTAAGTCTCTTAGATCTTGCTTTCACCTCTTGTGCATGGTTAAATATCTTAGTCACTAACATATATCTGCCATCTCAGATTCTTCATTAGTCTTGTGTGTTACTGATAACATAGTTGTTAAAATGCTTGGTCTGAGTGGATAGTCTTTTTCCACCAACATATAAATCTCTATTCCATCCTTAGTAGACACTCTGTGCACTCCACATGTTTCAAATAATCTCCAAGTGACATCCTTGACTTGTGCTTGAAATCTCCACATTGATTCTCCACCATCAGGTTCATAAATCCTCTTCAGTTGAACCCATAGTTCTTTGTCTTTATCTTCAAGTGGATCTTCAATTTTGAATTTCTCTTTCACCAAACTCCACAACTGATTAAGATCTTCTCTATCAAAACCTCTGAGTAAATCTTCAAACAGCCTATATCTCTCAGTAATTCCACCAAGTCTTATAATCTTCCACCCTTTCATCCTACCTTCTGTGAATACTTCCCAGCCAATAATGGGATGTTTTTCTTGCAAAGTTTTGATGTTTGTGGATTCAGGGACTATTACCATCATGGTCTTAAGTTGTTCATCAGTCAATCCTTCAGCTTCCTTCTTCTGTTTCTTTGCTGCATCAGATTCTAACAACCTAGCATCTCTTTTCTTTCCTTTTGTGGTATCCCTTTCAACTGGTGTGTTCAACCTTGCATAAGCTTTATAAAAAGCTTCTTTAATCTGATCATCTGATCTTCCTGTAAAGTAACTCTTCTTCCATAAAGCTTGATTCTTCAAGTAACTTTTCATAAACTTGATCTGTTCTTTCTGTGTAGGCATCTTTGTCTTGTAACCATGCTTTTGCCTATCTCTAATCCTCTGCATAAGATCATTCCTAGTTACTTCTTTGTTTTTAGAAAGAATAAAACTTTTGAGTTTCTCTGACTTCTCTTCTTCACTTAGATCTTCATCTCTAAGAATCATCATTGCTTGAGCTCTTACAATCAAATCAGAATCTAACAGATATTGTAATTGTTCATTGAAGACTTCTTGATCAACTTCAGTATTAGCAGCAATCTTTTCTAACCTTGCTCTTTCCATAAACTCAGCTATATCTCTTACATCATCTGCAGCCATCTTCCTTGCTAATTCTGCATCAAGATCTATCTGAGCTTGTTCATCTGCTAAATCTTTTTCATGAAGTTTCCTTGCAACTTCTTCATCAAACTCTATTTGTGCTTGAGTTTTTGGTTTTACTTTCTTGAGTCTTTCTTGTTCTTGTTCAGCTTCTTCAGATGTCATTGGCTTCTTTCCCTTTGCTGATCTTTTTCTTTCATACTCTGTCTCAGCAGTATCTGAATGTGTCTCAGCAGTTTGTACAATTTCTTGTTCTGTCTCAACCGTATGAACTGTTTCATGTTGTTCCTGATCTTCAACATCCATATCAGCAACATTACCAAAACCTTCATCATGTTCACTAGTGCCTTCATCATGCCTCCCCTGAGTTTTAGAACTATCCCCCTTGCCTTTATCTGATATCCTCCCCTGTTTGGGAGAATCACCACCATCATCATCTGTGTCATCTGAATAATCATCATCAGAAGAATCTTTATCCAATATAGCTCTTGCCCTTTTCCTCCTTAGATGTTCTTCTAGCTTCTTCACCCTAACAGTTAGCTTGGTGTATACTTTGGCAAAATTTGCTTTATGAGACTTGAGCTCCTTCTCCAAAGATTCTACTTGAGCTGACAACTTGGTACATAGAGCCATCAATTCATTTTGTGAAGAACTGCCTTCATCACTTCTAACTGTGTGACCTGTTAGGAGCGGTGAATCATGGGGCAAGGATCCAGTTTGAACTCTAGTTTGACTAGGTTTAGACCTTATCCTATAAGTTGTGATGGTTGGGGGTGTTTCGATTATTTCAGGATTTTGATTGAGTGTGTGATGGGGATCAGATGGGTTTTCTGAACCTTCACTCAATTCAATTTGAAGCATGTTTGGAAACAGTGGTACTATTTCCCCAGAAAACAATCTACTTGTCATAGCCATGTTTTGAAAAACTTTTAATTGTAGGCTAGGAGTAGGAAAAATTTCCTTATGTTTCTTGAGTAAATTCTTTTTCTTATTCAGAAAAGTTTGAATAAATCTTGGATACATTAGAAACTTGGTTTTGCTGTTAACATTTGATGCCATACTCTCAAAAATAAATTTTGAAAAATTGAAAACCTTGTTTGTGGATAGACAAATAAGAGCAATAGCAATATTGCTACTGAATTGCTCCCATGCTGTCTTTTTGTGACTTAAGCAGTGTAATAGAGTATGTATCATAAATCTCCATTGAGGTGAGAAACATCCCTTTTGAAAAGTAAGTTTTTAAGAGGATGTATCTTACCCCATTTTTGAAAGTTGTTCAAAAATTTCAGTGTTTAGCATAGTGTTGATACCATCTGACTCATTCAACTTAAGATGTCTCCTAAGTGTTGATTCGGTAAGGACAAAAGATACGCCATCCACTTTGGAATGAATTTCTAAGTCTCCATCCTCACTAGTAAACACAGTTGCATTCTGCCAGAACTGTATGATGTGAGAGACATATAGAGTAGGAGAGACAGTTAGAGCATACCTTATGTGAGAGTGGTTGAGAAAGTCCACTATCTCATAAAATTTTGGTCCATCTCCTTCCTCTGTTTTCTCTAAGAAAGCGACCTGATTGTGCGTCTTGACGAAATCCAAATTAGTCATAAGTTCTTGGTAAAATTTAGTTAACAGCTGTGAATAGTAATAATTTTGGTTTAAAAGGTAGAAGATGAAAGTGAAATTGAGATTTTATTGAGAGAATGTTAAGGTTTCAATTGACCGACTTAAAGAATATGGTAAATTTTATTTTAGAATAATAATATAATAGAATAAAAGTTAAAATATCTATACGAGGATCCCTTGAAAACCGTAATTCAATCAGTAAAAATCGCAACAAACCGCTAACAGCTAGTTTTAACTCCAAAATTAATTACTGACACATCAGTTATATTGGCTAGTTCAGCAGTAGAAACTTTGTACTAGCAGCACAAAGTTTATACTAGCAGTACAAACCATTTACCAATTTTTCAAAGACTATCTAGTTTATATCATTATATTGTATATTCAAAGAACAAATTTTCTTTGCACAATATTTATATTGAGAAAACATTTTAATTTCAACCATATAACATGTGTTTTAATACCTTTTGACTAGTTTCTATTGGTTAACATTGAACCAATACCGTTTGCTTTGGTACTAGCCAACTTCACTAAGATAGGGAGTTTAACCATACAATTTTGTAATGTCAACCATTAACGATTTGATATGTCTTTACCAATAGCCGTTTGCTTTGGACTAGTTGGTTCTTATGTGGGTTAGACATGGTGAACCAATTACCATTTGTTGTGTACACAGATAACACACTGAGCTTCCAAATCACCATTTAGTCCAAAACATAAAGCACTTGTAATTCCTTGGTGCTTATCATCCAATCCTGCAATTGTTAGTCCACAAACAAAGAAACAAGGTGCAAAGCACTTGTCTCATAACATACAAGCATATGACTAAGATTGCCCTTAAAAGAAAAATTAATTCCTTTGATGTACCCAATCCATTACAGACTTAGGCTTTCCTCTTGCATCAACATAATTAAACCTTTTTAAAACAGTTGGAGTACCATTGGATTGAAGTGGTCTCCAAACCCATGATGCAGATGCATTAATACCATTACCCAAATTTCCCTTAGCAGTGTTCCTAAAACTTCCAGTGTTAACTGCTTGCCTAGCAGTATGAGCTGCTGGGTTTGCAATTGCAACCTTAGGTTTCCAAACTTGTTTATTTATCACTGCCTTGTTTTGAAATGGTCTTCTAACAGTTGTTGGTGCTGATTTGAAAAGAGTTTTTGCACTTTGAACTGTTGGTCTTGGGTAAAAAGGTCTATTTGGTCTAACAGTATTAACTGCTGGTCTAGCTGTGTTAACTGTTTGTCTAACAGTATTAACTGTTCTTAGTCCAGACCTTAACATAACTGATCTAGGTATCATTCTAGCATTTGTAGGGTGAGTGGGAGGTCTTACTGAGTTCACCCTAGGGGTTGAATACCTAGTTACCCTGTTGTAACAATGAGCAGCTAGATGGTCAAAGCTTCCACATGTGAAACAAGCTTTCCTATAGCATACAAAATCATCACCTAGTTGGTGAGACTTGAGGTTGTTCCAATTCCTTTGGTTACCTCTTGGCTTGTTTGTGGTTCTATACATTTCTGCATACCTAACTGTTGGTCTAAAAGGTTTTGCATTAGCTCTAGGCCTAACAGTCTCAGTCTTAACCATCTTTGGAACTTTTGGTTCCTCTATCTTAACATCAACAGGCTTAACCACAGCCTGATCACTCTCATCATCAGAAGTAGTCCAATCCTCTATGGTTGGAGCATCTGATTCCTTACTTGAGGACCTATCAGAGGACACCTTTTTCTCAGATAGTGATTTATCACTAGCACTCTCATACACAGGTTGATCAACTACATTTTCATTAGGTTGAGGACCATATTTAAGCTCAAGTAGTTGAAATTCAGGAAGTCCTGTGTGTTCTAGGTCAATGCCTGGTGGTGTTGGAATTCCCCTATAAGGAGGTGGAACTGACTTATAACCTAGGCCTGACTTAGCTTTATTGAGGATCTGACACTCAACTATCTTACTAACACCCTTAGATGCAAACTCTAGTGTGTCTACACTCATCTGAGTGTTTTCCTTAGCCTGTTTTATCTTTTCCAATTCATTCTTTAACACACTGATTTCAGCATCCCTAAACATTATATCTCTCTTAAGAATAGCTACAGTATCACTAAAAGTAGACTCATTTTCCTTAAAGTGAACTATCTGTTCTTCTAACACAGCCAAACCTCTCTTATGATTTGCTAAATTAAAAGCAGTCTAGTTTAACTCTATTCTCTTATTATCATACTGTTTTCTAAGTGTTTCTAATTCTTTTAAAGCATCACATGATTTAGAACATTTAGAAACTTGTACCTCAGAGTCTGAGAAAGCCATAAGTGCCATCTCTGTTGGTGCTTCTGCTTCCTCCTCTGCAATGTAGCTCCAGTCAAACCCTAAGCCATCAATGGCAACCATAGCCTTTGAGCTTGACTCTGTAACTTCCACAACTCTTGATTTGCTTCCAAATCCTCTGTTCTAGCCATCTTGTTGTCTTGGCATTCTGCACTCCCTTGAATAATGACCATTCTTGTGGCAATTATAGCACTCAATCTTTGACTTGTCATACCCAGCTACATCATTGCTGTTTATGATTATCTTCTTGCCAGTCTTCTTCAAGAATCTTCTAGCTCTCAAGCTGAGAAGAGAGAGCTGCCACTTGATATCCATCTCTTCAATATCATCTTCATCAATCTCTTGAAGATCTGAATGTGTCAACATACTTCCATTGTGCTGAGTAGTCAAGAAAGCACAATAAGTATTCTCATCCAAAAGCCCATTAGTACTGCTTGAGGTACTAGCAGTACCAATATGTGAACTAGCAGTTCCAACTGCTCCAGCAACTTGAACATCTTCTTCTGGATTTGAGGTACTGGGAGTTGATACAAAGGCCAAATTCCCAGAACTTGAGCTTGATCCAGCAGACTTCTTCACTTCATGTTCTACTATCTTGAAGTTGCCAAAGAGATCCATCAGACTCATAGAATCAATGTCTGGTTTATTCTTCCAGACTACCACATGCATAGCCCATTCTGATGGTAGACTCCTTAGGAATTGTGAGTTGAGATATTCCTGAGGCATCTTAATTCCTAGAAAAGGAAGTTGACTCACTAACTTCTGAAGCCTATTAAACATATGATCTAACGACTCATTGCTTGTTGCTGTGAAGTTCTCAAACTGTTGCTTGAGAAGGGTCTTCTGATTTTTCTTGGTGGCTTCATTCCCACCATATCTTGCAACAATAGCTTCAAAAAGAGTTTTAGCACACTTGTATTTACTGAAGTTCAGTAATTGATCATTGGGGATTGTCATCAGTAGCATGCTTCTTGCCTTCACATCATTCTTGTGCTGAGCCTTCTCTTCAGTAGTCAATGGCTTGGTCTGCACAGTTGTTTCAGTCTTGCCCTCAACAACAGTAGTAGTGGTTGTAGGCTTAAAAGAGTTCCCATCTTCTATGATCTCCCAAAGTGCATAATCCTGCACTTGAAAGAATTGTTCAACTCTCAGTCTCCACATATCGAACTCATTGGGTTTAAGCATCAAGTTCCTACAACGGATGCCTAGGTTTTGTATTGTTAGTGTTAGGAGATGATGGCGAAGAAACCTTGTTGATAATAATAATATTCTTTATGTTATTCCGCTGTGCTTATTATTATCATTGTGCATATTGTTTATCCTAGATCAAGGTCTAAACAACCTAGAGTCCAAAATGGTCCAAGTACTGTCAGCCTTGTCTTCAGTTACTTCAGCAGTAGCAACTTATCTTCAACAACAGTACCAACTTATCTTCAACGAACTCTTTTAGTCGACTACATCTTTACACACACACAAAAACCTAAGCCTCTAATCCTCTTTATATAATAGAGGATTAGGGTTACAAAGGATATATTCTATAAATAATAAAATATCTTCTTCCTTTTATAAACTTTCATCCTTTGTCTCCATAAGTCCCTCATCTTTCATTGTTTTGTCTTATCAACTCAAATATAATTCCCAACAATCTTCCCCTAGTTGATAATGACAAAACCAAGTAATCACGAACTTCCCCTTAAGCCATGCATATCATCAAGGATCTTCAAGCTGCAATCTTCAAAATCTTCTTCCCCTTTTTGTCATGATCAATAGGGGACTAAAGTATGCAACTTTGATCTTCATAACCATGAGCTAGTACCATACATCCAACTTAGTCTTCCAATGTCTTGAATCGCCCTCCATTAATGAACACCAAAACGCTTTCTTTTATAAATGAATCCAAGACAGAAAAATCCCAAATCTTCAGTAAAAATACCAACGAGCAATCATGAAAACCTTCACCTCGATGTAGCATATAAATGGTTAATCATTTTAACAATAAGCTTCCCCTGAAACCCATATGTTAACCATTTTCATGATTCTTCAAATCTGTAGGCTTTATATATTGTTGAAGAAAACTAATCATTACCAATTTGATGCTGAAGTAGAAGAAACCAACCTTGTGTCCTATGCCTTGTACTAAATACGACTTTGAACGTATACTCCACGTATAGGGAGACCGCAATCTCTTGACAATAATTACTAAACACAATAACGTAACTCCTTCAAGTGTTTTGTCAATTCGTAGTCACCTGAACGAACAAACAAGTTACCTCCTGTAGAAAGGTATGATAAAACACAATCTTGAAAAATTCCACTTCATCGTCAAATAAGCAACAAATACTCCTCTTCACCAATAAGAAAATTAATTCGAGCCTTTTAAGACGTTTAAGAACAAAAACCAAATCTCTCCTGTGTGTGTTATCCAATATCCCGTGTGTGTGTGTCTCCAATCAATCATATGTACTTCCCATCACTGCTTGTAAATCATGCAACTATATCGATCCTTAAGACTCTTTACGTGTTGCCATTAATCATTTAAACTCAGCAGTAGAAAGCACAAAGCTAGCAGTAGTATCTAAGATGTCGAGCAGTAGTAATAAAGTTCAAGTAGCAGCAAAAACTCTCGACAACTAGCAGTAGTATCATAACGCTAGCAGTAGAAACTACACCTACTAGCAGCAGAATTAACCTTATGTACAGCAGCAGAAAAAATCAACGTAGCAGTAGAAACGCATAAGTAGCAGCAGTATTCAATAAAGAGCAGTATTATCATATAATGGTAGCAGCAGTATTAAAATCAAAATCTCTCATGTTCGTACACTTAATTCTGCACCAAACCCATTACGTCACATAATACCACCAATTCACAATTAATGAATCAACAGTAGTAGTTTTGTCGCCAAGTAGAATGTGTTGATAGAAATAATGCCTAAACACGTTATTAATATTTTTCGATATCTCTACGTTTTGATAATCACAAAATGTAAAATCATTAATCGGAAAATTATGACGTAAACAAGTATTTAGTTGTAAATATCTATTTCAAAAACTCAAATCACTTAAGGTATGAATAAACTAATGCCTAATGCATTATATGATCAAAGGAACATTTTCTTAATAACTAGATTTTTTATAAAACATCAAAAAACATTTTATATATTTTTGAAAAACATTTTTGGTATTAAATAAAAATGTTTAATCTTTTATAAAAATATGAATTCAAATTTTTAACCAAAATCAGTTAAAATGTTCCAGAAAAACCTTCCCCACAAAAGGACAAAATTGGCCAACGTTCAGTAGGGGCGGCCCCCTTAATTTTGCTAGTCGGCCCCCTTAATAATTAAGAGGACCGCCCCCGCTCCAGTAGGCCTCCAACTGTCCAGTTTTTCTCCTATAAATACCAGCCTTCTCCTGGATTTTTAATTACCTTTTGCACCCCAAAACTTTCTGTTTTAAATCTTGTAAATACTTTCCAAAATCCTTTGATCATATAATCTTAAGCTTTGGTTTCCAAGTGATCCAAGCTTCCTTCTTTCAAGTGCAAAAGAAGAATACTTCTATCAATCAAGATTAGAAGTATTACAACTTAGTATCATCTTGTTACTTAAGTTGTTAGTTTAACAAAGTTTGTAAATCATTCATTCATTTGTATAAGGTGTGTATAATAGATTAGTGTTGTATGTAAGTAGTGAAGAAGTTGTATAAGTAGTTGTGGTATAGAAGTTGTGAAGACATAGTGTAGAAGTTGTGAAGCCACGGAGTAGAAGTCGTGAATCCGTTGTGTAGAAGTTGTGAAGCCGTAGCTTTGAAGTCGTGAAGTCCTAGTGTTGAAGTTGTGAAGCCGTAGCTTTGAAGTCGTGAAGTCCTAGTGTTGAAGTTGTGAAGCCGTAGCTTTGAAGTCGTGAAGTCCTAGTGTTGAAGTCGTGAAGCCGTAGCATAAGAGGTTGTGTAGCGGTCGTGTTGAAGCCTTGAAGTCCTAGTCGTGAAGCTCTAGTGTTGAAGTCGTGAAGTCTTAGTCGTGAAGACATAGTGTTGAAGTCGTGAAGCCGTAGCATAGAGGTTGTGTAGCAGTCGTGTTGAAGTCGTGAAGCAGTCGTGAAGCCGTTGTGAAATAGTCGTGAATAAGTCACGAAGAAGTTGTGTTGTGAAGTTGTGAGATTGGTTCTAGCTACGATTAGAACTCGACATTTAGCTTTGTGTCGTTAAGCCGGTGTAAGCCAAAGTCGTGTAAGGTTTTCTCCGCCATAAGGGAGCTTATTGAAGTTGTGAAGAAAACTCTCGAGCTCGGTGCTCGGGGAGTGGAGTAGGGCAAGGAAGGTGTCCTTGTAGCCGAACCACTATAAATCTCTCGTGTCCCGGTTAGATCTTTCCATACCTTATTTACTTCTTTACTTATATCGTCATTACATTCATACACATAGGATTATATAACTGCTAGTATTTATTAGAGATCGACTTCACATAAAGATCAATTTGAAAATCCATTCAAGAAACCAAAACATTTACAATCAATTTAAAAGAATACATATATAACTAATAATAAGATTTAAGTCTTAACAAACTTGAATCTAAGTTTTTAAAAGTAAACAAAGCTTTTATAATAAATTAAAAAGATGTAAAACTATTCAACCCCCCTTCTAGTTTTCCACAGAATGATTATTAAACAATTGATCACCAACCCTCAAATCAGATCGAATAGAAAAGATATTCAATAAAGTGAACTCAACGACCCATGATATTCAATGTAGTACGAGGTCCACATGTTGCACTAACCCACTTGCAATTCACCAATCAGATCCACATGTTGTTACTTGCAAAAGACGACAAGCGAATTATATAGAATAACTATCATCCCACATTAGCGATTTTAATAATCAGCAATAATCGCTAGGCCCATGCAAACGGAATGACAAATCAAAGCAGTACGATGTGTAATTAATTGAAAGCATATGACAACAGAAAAACCAATTTAATGAATTACCATGTTGTCGCCTCACATCTTCAAACAGGTCGATACCCAAAAAATAAAATAAAAACCGATTATACCTTTTCCGAGAAGTATTTTTTTTTTGACAACAAAACCTTGTAACATCCCTAGATCGAGAACCTGTCTCTGATACCACATGATAGAACTTATGCACGCCATCATCAGATAAGTTCTTGGACCGTTTTGGACTCTAGGTTGTTTAGACCTTGATCTAAGATAAACAATACGCACAATGATAATAATAAGCACAGCGGAATAACATAAAGAATATTATTATTATCAACAAGGTTTCTTCGCCATCATTTCCTAACACTAACAATACAAAATCTAGGCATCCGTTGAAAGAACTTGATGCCTAGACACAACGAACTCTTTTAGTCGACTACATCTTTACACAAACACAAAAACCTATGCCTCTAATCCTCTTTATATAATAGAGGATTAGGGTTACAAAGGATATATTCTATAAATAATAAAATATCTTCTTCCTTTTAAAAACTTTCATCCTTTGTCTCCATAAGTCCCTCATCTTTCATTGTTTTATCTTATCAACTTAAATATAATTCCCAACAAGTGGTTTGAGCCGTGACCCAAAAGGGCTACAACTAGTTGGAATCAGCCTTAAAATGGTTAAGTGTTAATAACTTGGGCCCGAAAGCCCAAGGAAAGCCCAATAAGTGTGAGTTGAGTATTGGGCCGAAGCCCAATACACATTGGTCATTATATCTGTTATGTATTTGTTTTGGTCATTTATTTATTATTCATTATTCAATATGGTGTTTCTGTTAAATTAATTTGGAAAACATAAACAAGATAGTCGATAAACTTAATAACTAATATATACGCAAATAATAGTGTCCAATTGTGTATATTAATTTGTAAAATGAGGTAATAAAACTTGTACTCAAAGGTCATCGAGACTTGGAAATGATTTATAAACGGGCGTATCATGCCCAAAATTTGATAAAATCTTTTATAATTTAATCATTTACGATTACTCAAATAACTTAAAAACCTTTTCAATACTCATATAATTTCTTCCAAAACTTTGATATTTCATCAACTATTTGGGAAAAAAGGGTAAAACAATGAAAGGATCTATTGATGTTTTCTGTTCGTCTTTCTTTATTATTCTTTTCTTAATTTTAATTCCTCTTTCTCTTCGTTATTCTTTCTTCATATCCATTCGTATTTGCCGACTTTTATTATTTTTACATCTCGTATCCACACGAGTCTTAAACTTTATTTAACTCAAAACGCCATTGAAATAAAATATTTTCATTTCAAATACGAGTATTGTTTTATAAAATCACTTTAAGGTTATTGCTGAGACATATTATTCATATATTAGGTTGTGCCGATCCAGTGCCGTGGTGCTCTACTTTTGATATGATCGTGCCTTTACTACTTGATGCCAGTTGTGATATTTGTGATATATTGCATTGCCGCATACTCAGGTGAGTTCATAGCCCCACTTTTTACTTGCTTAAACTATTTTATCAGCTACTTGGGATGAGATACATGCTATTGTTTTGACTTTGGTCACAATTGTTTGAAAATTGTAATTTGAACTAAAAGCTATGCTTTCTGCTTTCTGAAACTTTATTTGAGCTGGAACAACACTTATACTTTCTCGATACTGTGAGTGAAGCAGTAGCCATTTCTACTTTTCTGGTACTGTGAGTGAAGCAGTAGCCACTTTGCGAAACATCTGATAAGCACTAAGTACCGCCCTTGCCAAAAGCAAGTCCCTCGATTATAAACCATTAATCACTTGCGAGTGAGTACGAATATAGTTTATAGGCCTATGAGATTTGACCATCTCATCCCTGTTGACCGGGTAGGCAACACGGGTGTGCTATATTTGAGTTACCTAGGTATTTGTCAAGATACCCAACTTTGAGGGCAACTATTATATTATGAAATCTGTGGTTACTGTCGACTTACGCCAGCGTAACTGGTGTTGTATAACGCTTTGTGTGTCATGAGCTTCGTGCAGTGGTAACAACTGGATTGTGGGTGCTAACAAATGGCCCAATGTTTCTGTTATGGGTGCAACAACGTGGCCCAATCTTGAGAATTGTGTTCAGCTGATTTTTATACAAACAAACTTTGGGCGTATAACAACGTAGCCCAGTTTCTCTTAAACTTGAAATATTGTGATCAACTATTTTATTTAAACCTATGAATTCACTCAACCTTTGTGTTGAATTTTAGCATGTTTTATCTCATGTCTTTTCTGCTGCATATCTTACTATTGGAGGAGCTTGGCGAAGGGCATGGCATGGTCATAGAAGACTCAGAAATTTATTTGGGACCACTTTAAATCCTTTTATGAAACTTTATTTTTCGCACTATTTTAAATAATGTAAATTGAATATTTTCAATTATGAAATTTCTTCTAAAATGGTTTAAGTAAAACCGTTCTTTGTACCTTGTGATTGTAATAACTATTCCATAACACCCCCGACCCGTATGTTTCCGCTGATCCGATTTCGGGTGTTACAGATGGTATCAGAGCCACAGGTTATAGAGAACTGGTTATTTTCGGGATCTGGGATTTTTGAAAACCCAGACTATAACTATTTTTACGAAAACTTAAATATTATGACCGACACGTGCCTGCCTGCCAAGTCAATGCCTCGCTTGTAATTTTGCTTGAATAGCATATCTATGAAGATGTTAAATGTTATATTCGATGAGATGTATGCCTTGCTATTTGATGGTTTGTATTTCACCTCATTTTCACTGTTCACTATAAGTATTTTCATATACTTACGCTAATGCACCGAACCTGTGACGGAGTTACGCTATTTCCTTGCGTAACCACATTATTGATTCCAAGTTTGGACACCTGTTGTGGTTTTTAAAACGATTCTAAAGTAAGGAACATAGTACTAGTGTAACTAAACTGAGTATCCCTAAATTCATTGATCCTCAGTTGAGAGTAGATTGATCACCTATAATCAACCAAGGATAGTGGGGACCTGGCCTGATCACCTATGTTTCAGAAATGAATTTTGCAATACTGGGGGTAGTTATAACAGGATTATGTTTCGGGTTGAATTTCTATTTTAATTTTGGTAATGGTAAAGTTTTGCATATGTGCACGAGCACCGAATATCACGAAGGTCTACCCACACACACGACACACTGGTATCACAACTCATGAACATCAATATTTCTGGCACCACTATACTTCTCCGTTTATGTGGAATTTCTGTTTGTCACCGTTAGACCATAATTTGCATCGGCTCGGGTTAGACCCGATTGGCACCGTCAGAATCTGAGTTGCTTATTTGTAACTCCTTGAAATTGTAATAAACCCATTTTAGCTTATTGGAGCGTTTGCATTTGATTTGGCTACGCTTGGATTTGATTGGCTACGTTTGAATTTGATTCTGGCCACGTTTGGATTTGATATTTGTTATATTTTGATTTGGTTTTAGTTCTGATTAAAATTGGATTGCATGATTTCCTGATTTTTGGGTCTCGTTGCGGATTTGATTTTGCTTCTTTATCCTCGTTTTGTTTCTGGTTATGTTACACTCACCGTTACCCCAACCCTTACAGTCACCGTTACCCCAACCCTTACACTCGATGAATGAACTGAGTTAGATCACTAGTCGTCTGAGAATGACCCTTCCATAGCACTTGTAGGATGAATCTCTCGATGGAGGTAAACAACGAAATAACCAACGAATCTTTGGCAACACCTAGAAAACCTACAATAGGTCGATTTGTAACCCAACAAAAGCTTTAGAAACTTATGTAGCAACCCAAGCCCCTATTTTTGGAAAAGATACCTAACCTCTCGCTCATCCCTTGGGAATACCAATAGTCTACCTTAAATACCCCTTTATGAAACAATGAACCGCGACACGTATTTTATGAAAAATATATATATTTTGATACGATATTTTGAAAAACAATATTTTCGGAGAACTATTTTAGGATGCGTTATTTTGGGTACGCTATTTCAACATACTGTTTTGAATACTATCTGGTACGGTCAACATTGGTTTTCGCTATTTTAAAATACGTATTATATTGATGTACTATTTTGGGAACACTGTTTTGACAACGCTACTCTGACATACCATTTCGAATACTATTTTGAACGGTCAATATTAGTTCCACTATTTTGAAGACTTTTCATATTGGTATAATATTTTGAGAACTGTTTTGGATACACTATTGGTATATTATTTTGATAACTGTTTTGGAAACACTATTCAGGAATACAATTCGAAAGTCAATTCTGAAGACATTACTACTCTTGTATTACCTTAGACCATTAGGTCACATATCACGTTTTCCCCTACCCCTCAACTTGTGAGAAAGCTCGAGTACACTGCATTATAAGCCGATGAGTCGGGCGACATCATTAGTTGCTTTAGGAAGTGACCCGTCAATTGAAATGGACACCTTAATGGTTAGTCATGCGAATTGGACCTTGAAGACTGTAAAGGAGATAATAGGACTCATGAGAAAGCATTAACCTTAGGTGTTAAGTAAAGTTACCTGTACTAACCATGATAACGAGGTTCGCTCTAGTATTCGTGTTTCGAAGTTGATACTGGTTTAGATAATTTGAATTCTGTTGGTTAGGATTTTGTACACACCATTGATCATAAAACATTACCTCGAAAGATCTTTAACCATTTCACACCATTACACTTTGACCGTGGGCCCATAACCCACAGGTTGTCAACTATAGCACCCTCGTTAGCATTTGTTTATCCTCTACACACATCTCAAATAGGTTTTACTTTACAAACACCATTGTTATAATAATCACCGCTAATGGGGCATAGTAGCCGCAATATAAATAGTTTCAAATCATTACCTTAACTTCGTATATACTTACCTCATTCTCACATACATTCGTAACTTACTACATCATTTTACATTCCATTATTATTACATTCACGCAAACCGTTTTCAATTATTTTACCGACCATTTCTGCGATCATCCTACAAAATGTTTTACTACTATATTCTAAAAACAAAATTTTGACTTTACCATTATTTTATAAACAATGAATTGATTTCTTAACATCATTCCATTAGCTGTTTTACAAACCGATTTACTGTCTTACTAATATATCACAAATTGCGATTTTGTTATTATTTTATAAACAATGAATTGTTTTTCTACTGCCATGTAAATTGTTTTACAACTCGTTGTACCAGCTATCCTGTTATTAAGTAATAAACCGATTCGCTACCTTACTACTATTTCATAAACCAACGAGCAATTTCACAAAAATTTTGTAAACTAGGTAGCAATTATTCTACAAGTTTTACTACAGCCTTGTGAACCATTTTATTCTTCCGCAAGCTGAATTAGCCACTGTTTGATTTGAAAACAACAAAAGTGTGCTACTATTATCTTACAAATTATTTCGCCATTACTCCCCAAAACTATTTTACTGTCACCAACGAACTATTTTGCTACTAAATCGCTAAGTAAACTACAGCTTTGCTAATATTTCACAGATAACAAATAATTTTCTTATTACTCTATGCAGTGTCTTACAAATCATCTCCCAAGTTATTGTGTAACCCGATCTTCATCTTTCTAACAAATCACAAAATTTGACTATGGTTTTTCATTATTTTATAAGTAATAAATCGTTCTCTATCACTCTATAAACTATTCTACAAACTATTTTATAAAATATTTTACAATCACCATGTGAACCATTTACTTCCATGAAAAATGTTTTTGTACTATTACTTCATAAACAGAATGGCCAATATTCCCTTTTGAAAATATATCAAACCTTAGAAGTGGATCCCACACTTTCGCCAGAGACTATAGATAACAACTGATGAACTCAAATAAGTACATTTTATTATCATCATTTATCCTATTTATTTGACTTGTTTTATTATATTATATATGAGAATCGATACATTAATGTTTACTTTAGTAATTCTCAGGTAAAAACAAGCATTATGTGAAACTTGGCGATTTTGGACTAATTATGGAGCAAAACAAGCGAGATGTCAAAAGTCTACTGAAATCCAGAAGATGCGCCGTATCTCACTCAACAGATACGACGCAATATCATACTTAGATGAATTCGAAGACCATTGCCTGACTTTGAAGAATGCGCCGCATGCAATTCTGTCATGCGCCGCATATGAAACTTTGGTCAAAGAAGAAGATCAAGCTCGTTCTACTCCAGATACGCCGCAATATACTTCACCAGTTACAATCCAAGACAGCTAAAGTACATGCGCCGCATACAAAGATCAAGTTACGCCGCATCTGAAGACGGTGTACGAATATTCCAGAATATATTAATCTTGGACCCCACGCGAAGTTAAGTCAATGCGCCGCATCTATCAACTCAATGCGCCGCATCGATCCCTCAGACAGAAACTATAAATACCCCAAGGTCAGACGAATTTAAGAGACCTTTTGTATAACCCTAGAGCCGAATCCAGACGACCAAGCAGCACAAGACACACCTCAAACAAAGATACAAGAGCTGTAAGAAGGTCCTGCATGTATTCAATTCATTAAGTAGTTTTGTTTTATTGTTTTAGTACGCTTTAATTCATCAGGATTGAGGGGCTTGTGTCATGTGACTACGGAAGATCATGCACTCCCCTTAATATTGCTTTCCCATTAATTAAAGTTTATATGTTGATGTCTTTGGTGACTTTTATTAGTGCATTGATAACCTCTGTGTCTAGCTGAGTCTTGCTTGGGTCGCCATGCCCCTTCCTCGCCTATTTATTCTAGCGTCTCTAGAAAAGTAGGATAGACATAAGTAATCATTAAGGGTTTACTCGCCGATAAGATTAGAGCCAACGAGAAAGGTTTAATTATATACACTTCATATAAAACTAGCAATAAAACAAATGACAGGCTATTTAATTATCAGGACAGGTCTTCTTATTGTATCGAGTATCTATCTGTGTACGTGTGTGCTAATCGCTGATTCGTGCTCATTAGTTTAGTTTTCTATTTAATTATAACCAAACTGTGCCAGTCTCTCAGGCTGAAACCCCCTTGCGTTAGATTAGGTTGTATAACTAACTTAGGATATTAAAATACTGATTGGAATAACTAGATAATACGTTCCACTCTTAGTGATCGACACTCTGCTTACCATTATATTCATACTGACCGGGTGTACAGCTCGTTTAGTGTGTGTGTTATTGATAAGTCGGCTAAATATAAATTTAAAACTTGAGTAGGCATTAATACTGCTAAACCGCAATGACACATCACGCGCATAAAGTTTTTGGCGCCGTTTTCGGGGAGTGAATTGTTATTACCTGTTAATTTGATTAAGTATTTTAATTAGGTTTTTCTTTTTAGTTTTTTTTAGATTCTAACCACTAACCCTGTTGTATATTAGATAGATTGCATTCATTGTATAATTTGCATATTTACTGTTTTTGTGTGTTTTTGTTTTCTGTAATTTTTGTTTCTTTTTGTTTGTTTTTATTTTGTTTTTCTTTTTTCTGTATTTTTCTGCATTTTGCTGTCGTTGTATTGTGCTGATACAAACGATAAGGCGGATCTGTTTTCATAGATATGGTGTATTGTGTTTAATTTTATAAAATACAACGCGTTTAATAAATTCGAGTACGACGCATCTTTCCCCAAAATACGGCATATTCTGTTTTTAATAAGAAATTTTTCTAAATGCTAACGCTATACGACGCATCTGTTTTAACAGATACGGCGTATTTTCTATTTAAATTAAAAACAGTTTTTCGAATTATTAAACAGAAGCGACGCATCGATCTTTATCGATACGGCGCATCTACTAAATCAAAAATCTTGTATTTTGAAACGTAACGAAAATACGGCGCATTAGCTTTTGTTAATACGACGCATTTAATTTTAATAAATATAATCGATTTTTGATAATTTAAACTTGATACGGCGCATTCTAATTCATAAGCGGTGTATCTGTTTTCTGAATAAAAGTCTGATTAAATTTTAACGTAATAAGATACGGCGTATCCAACTTTCTGGATACGGCGCATCGTCCGCAGATATCAGCCATTTTTATTCTTTATATTCGTTTCTAAATTCATTAATTTCTCTTCTAGCGAACAGATCCTACTGACGATTTTACCTATGATGACATATCTTTCAATAATGCATTAGCTGACTTAGGAGCTAGCGTTAGTGTTATGCCCCTTAAGACATTCACTACCCTAGGACTAGGAAAATTAGCACCAACTAAGCTGCTTATTGAATTGGCTGATAAAACGGTAAAACGACCTGAAGGGGTTGCTGAAAATGTGCTAGTTAAGATTGAGAAGTTTGTTTTCCCCGTAGACTTTGTTATATTAGATATGCCCGAGGATGTTAAGATTCCTTTAATCCTTGGAAGACCTTTCTTGTCTACCGCCCATGCTAAGATTAATGTGTTTAAAAGAAAAATCTCATTAAAGGTAGGGAACAATAAACTAGTCTATAAGTGCCAAAATCCTGCTAAGAGCATAATTAGAGGCGTCTATGTGTTAGGATTAAGAGAACGTATGGACCTCGATCTAGAAGCTAGGCTTATGGGAGAAACATTGGTAAATAATGAATCACTTGAGACCTATAGTGGAGACTACATTGAATTAAATGATCTTAATTTACCAATAGGAATCAATGATCAATTTATGGAGGATTTTGAACCCGAAATTGAAGAAGGAGAAATTATGGATGTACCTAGAATCAATATGATCAACACTAAGAATTATGATGAATTTGAAGGATATCCTAGTTTCTGTGATTATGGTAGAAAGATCCATGTAGATTGTGCTTATAATTTACAATTTCTTTGCATGATAGTATTTAAACAAGTTAGTGCCAACTTTTTCCGTATTTTACCAATTAATGTAATGTCAAAAGATTTCTATAATTCTATAATGAAAAACAAAATTGAGTATAGAGGGAAAAAGATAGTTGGAATATTCATGAATGTACCTATTTTTGTCGGGAATTTAACTATTCTTACAGATTTCACCGTGGTGGAAAACATGGATACTTATCGTGATGTTGAGATGGGTGATGTGATCGTTGGGAAACCATTTTGTAAGGAGGTCGAAATTAACGCTAAAAGATTTGAAGGAAAGATCACCTTTCAAAGTGGAAGCAACGTTATCACTTACATGATGCCTCGTGCTCACCCAAGGTTTAAACATGCCCCTAACAAATTTTGTTACAAATTTACACCATTTCTTTTTGTAGATGAAAATGACGTTGAGGAAGGGATCGAGTATCCGTACCAAAAGATGAAAGGATTATACAAAGGTGTACTTTAATTGGGGCCGGAATATGTTCATGACGAAGTAATTCGCAACTACATCGTGCACGGACATGTGGGGATCAATAGAACGAAATAAGGTGCTGAACGTGAGTCTAACTTGAAGACTCTAGAATAAAGACAAGTGCTGACCGGGAGACAACCCGAAGGAAAAATTTTTACTTTTCTGTTCTGTGTCGAGTCTGTCAGACTTGCAGAAGATGCGGCGCATCTCCATCATAAGACGCGGCGCATCACCTGCACTGGTCATATCTTATTTCATTTTCTGCATTTTTATTTTTGACTTTAAAACTTTCTGTCAGTTTATTTAACGCGGCGCATCCCTGGTTAAGGATGCGACGCATCTTTTATTCTGATTCGTATTTATTCCAAGCTCGATATGGCGTATCTTCTTCCATAAGATACGGCGTATCGACTGACCTGATGATTTACAGTTTAATTTTATTTAGGTTTTATTTTTACTAACTACTAATGTATTATGCAAGTTTGAACCTTCTTAACTCAGGTGTGTTAAAGTCTAAATGGTATTATAGATTCCTGCATTTTTGTGGATACATCATTTATGAAGCTTAAACGTTCTCATCCACAAGAAAGTTGATTTTTGCTCTTATACGAATAATGGAGGATCATACCGAGCAAATCTCAGGGGAGTTTTTCTGTTCTAATTCTTTTATTTTCTAGTTTTTAACCTTTGGCACAAACAACGAGGACGTTGTTTAACTTAAGTGGAGGGATGGAGAATTAGAACACTTACTTGTCCTAAACTTTTTCAAAATATGCTTAAAATGCGCTTAATATATCAAAATTTTAAATTTTTTTAGCATGTTTTTGTTTAAAGTCTAAATTACATAACCGCACACATAACTCTATTCTTTCAAAAATATTAAAACTTTAGTGTGCCGGTGACTTGTAAACTTTAGGACTTGGCTTGTATACTATTCGAGACCACTATAATGAGTATTATCTATATAATTGGAGTGACTTGTCTAAATTGGTAAATTTCAAGGATTACACCCAAATAGCCTTTAAATGTTATGTGATATTAACTAACTACACTGGTTAGTTAACCCCCGTATAAACCCTTTGTTTACTCTCACTTTTAGAGTAAGATACCCCTAGAAAAACCCTCAGAGCCATTCCTTTCGTTTCTTACACCTTTGTTATAATGTTTCGATACACTCTTACACCTTAGCCTACCCTGTAGATTAAAATTCGTGGTTAATTGCTTTAGGCAAAGTGTGTTTCCTTACATTACCTGTGTTCGCGTGCGTAATTCATTATCTTTGGTTAGGTCGGGAAATTGCACAATGCAATTGGTATGAAAGTAAATATTGTATAACTTTTAGTTTATTTTTTGTGTGTTTGCTACTTTCACTATTATAGTTATTTCTGAAAGTATGAAGAGTATGGAAAAATTATCCGGAAAAATAGTGATAGAAAAGTTGTGAAATTTTACACATATATGTTGATGTCAAAAAAAAATATATATATATATATAAAAGAAAAAGAAAAAGGAAAAGTTGGAAGTTTGTTTTAACCAACTTATGTAAAGTTTTGTATTAAGTGGGAGATATCACCACTATTTGTTGTTGTATATTATATTTATGGATTGAATGGGAGTTGGCCGTTATGGGAACGCCAACTAAGGTTATTCTTTGATTGAGATTTTGTTGAGTATAATTCGTGTCTACCTAAAGCGTGTGTTTCAAGTGTTAAAGCGTGAGTTATTCAATGATATGAGTCTTATTCATGGGATGGTTGGGAAAGTGATTAACCACACTTAGGATTTTAATTTATCTGTTTTGTTTATTTTTCATTTTACACCAATTTGTATCCCAAATATTATCCATACCCTATATCATTCTTCATCCAAACCTTTGATTTATTGAGATTAGGGATTTGAGCAATCTTAAGTATCGTAGTCGTGGATTCGGCTATGTATTTATGATTTTGTCGCCCTTTTTGATATAATATTATTGGTGAAGATTACTTGGTCCTATCTTTAGCCTATTCGAGTTAAGGATTTGAGCAATTGCAAGTATCGTGGTCGTGGATTCGATCATGTATTTGTAATTTTGTCTCCTTTTCTGGAATATGAGATCGATAGAGATTAAAAAGGATGATCAACCCTTAACCAACAAACCCTTTTTACCGCTTTAGACTTGTTACTCCTTGGCTTTAGTGGGGGAGATGCGTATACTTGCCAAGCCTATGATAGAATATTCATCATGACTAAGCAACTAAACGATTTAGAATTGTTTTACATTAAAAAATTATTTTGGTTTCTACTTCGTTAAGTGTTTGGTTGTGTGATTATGACAAAACGAATACGTGCTTAAATATAAAAATAAATCCTAATATCTTTTAGGATACATTTTCATATGATTAATTCTAAGGTTTACTTGGGGACAAGTAAAGTTCAAGTGGGGGGATATTTGATGAACTCAAATAAGTACATTTTATTATCATCATTTATCCTATTTATTTGACTTGTTTTATTATATTATATATGAGAATCGATACATTAATGTTTACTTTAGTAATTCTCAGGTAAAAACAAGCATTATGTCAAACTTGGCGATTTTGGACTAATTATGGAGCAAAACAAGCGAGATGTCAAAAGTCTACTGAAATCCAGAAGATGCGCCGTATCTCACTCAACAGATACGACGCAATATCATACTTAGATGAATTCGAAGACCATTGTCTGACTTTGAAGAATGCGCCACATGCAATTCTGTCATGCGCCGCATATGAAACTTTGCTCAAAGAAGAAGATCAAGCTCGTTCTACTCCAGATACGCCGCAATATACTTGTAACATACGGCGTATCACTATCAAGATTTCACCAGTTACAATCCAAGACAGCTAAAGTACATGCGCCGCATACAAAGATCAAGTTACGCCGCATCTGAAGACGGTGTACGAATATTCCAGAATATATTAATCTTGGACCCCATGCGAAGTTAAGTCAATGCACCGCATCTATCAACTCAATGCGCCGCATCGATCCCTCAGACAGAAACTATAAATACCCCAAGGTCAGACGAATTTAAGAGACCTTTTGTATAACCCTAGAGCCGAATCCAGACGACCAAGCAGCACAAGACACACCTCAAACAAAGATACAAGAGCTGTAAGAAGGTCCTGCATGTATTCAATTCATTAAGTAGTTTTGTTTTATTGTTTTAGTACGCTTTAATTCATCAGGATTGATGGGCTTATGTCATGTGACTACGGAAGATCATGCACTCCCCTTAATATTGCTTTCCCATTAACTAAAGTTTATATGTTGATTTCTTTGGTGACTTTTATTAGTGCATTGATAACCTTTGTGTCTAGCTGAGTCTTGCTTGGGTCGCCATGCCCCTTCCTCGCCTATTTATTCTAGCGTCTCTAGAAAAGTAGGATAGACATAAGTAATCATTAAGGGTTTACTCGCCGATAAGATTAGAGCCAACGAGAAAGGTTTAATTATATACACTTCATATAAAACTAGCAATAAAACAAGTGACAAGCTATTTAATTATCAGGACAGGTCTTCTTATTGCCTCGAGTATCTATCTGTGTACGTGTGTGCTAATCGCTGATTCGTGCTCATTAGTTTAGTTTTCTATTTAATTATAACCAAACTGTGCCAGTCTCTCAGGCTGAAACCCCCTTGCGTTAGATTAGGTTGTATAACTAACTTAGGATATTAAAATACTGATTAGAATAACTAGATAATACGTTCCACTCTTAGTGATCGACACTCTGCTTACCATTATATTCATACTGACCGGGTACACTGCTCGTTAAGTGTGTGTGTTATTGATAAGTCGGCTAAATATAAACTTAAAACTTGAGTAGACATTAATACTGCTAAACCGCAACGACACATCACGCGCATCAACAACCTACCAAGCTTTGGTACTGTTTTATCACTGAATAAGTCACCGCATTCGTTCCATGCGATTAGATTTTCTCACCAGTCGTGTATGCATTGAACTAGGTTATCAATATTCCGTCACTCTTAAGACATTTTATTTTCTAGGAGTTCTATACAACACAGACTCAAAACACTTTTCTTTTATGTGATCCGACTTCTGCACCAGGATGCCAAGAGATCTTAGTCTACCTAGCGACTTTTGATACACGACCTCACCTTGTAAACAGGAAAGAATTTCCCAACATTGTGTCGAGTTGACTTATACCTCTCAGGTCACTAATGCAACCGTTTAAGTCATTGTACCTCTTAGCACTGAGTTATCCCTTCCGGACCGTCAGTACAAAAATTTCGGTCAGAATACCGTTTATTACCGTTTAAACAAGTTGGAAACTTGCACCTTTGAGCGTCGCCTGATATTAAACATTGAACCCCGCTCAACATTGGCAACTAGATCTTTTCTTTGGATATGTAGAAACATAAGTAGACGTACATGCTCAACTATCCTTCCTCTTGGATATTCTTACTTTTAAGGATCTTTCTTAAGATGCTTTTAGGTCAACCTTGAAAACCGTAGTTATATTTTTTCTGAAATACCTATTTTGATGGTTAAAATTCTTCTGGCCAAACTTTACCAAACTTTTGTTGAGAAATGTCAAACGTAGATTTTTGCGAAAAATTCCCTTATCCATACCATGATTAAAAACCCATTTTACAAAACTTTCAATCTTTTGAAACTATATCTTATGTAACTATTAAATATCCCCAACAAAGGAATTTGTAATACTTGGAAAGTTATTTTCGTCAAACTCATATAAACACCTGCTCAAATAAAATTTTCAAACAAAATTTTATCCATTCCTCTGAAGAGGAAAACACACAAATTTGAAACAAAAATCTTGAAGACCAGTCATCACACCATTTTTACCACCTTACATGTATCAAGTTGAACTTTTGTGTCACTAGAATATGGCCTATATATTGGATTAAGACCGTGAGGATTTGAGAAGAGACCACACTGACAAAATAGTAAAACATCGTGTAGTTAAGACTTAAACTATTTCCTTCTTTTAAAATGACTTCAGGGTTCATTGTACTTTACCAAAACATCAGAAGGGAGACAACTTACGGTAGACTATCCAGGTACCCTCCCACAGGCAAAGAGAAACAAAGCAACCTAGTGAGACCCGAATATGTTACTACTACCACCACCTTTACACCGACACCATTCTGACGAGTAACTTGAACTAAATCGCGAGGACGCGATTTCTTTTTAGGGGTATGTGATGTAACAACCTGTTGATATAAATAAAGCGTAAAAACATTATTAATACTTCTTGATATCTCTATGTTTTGATAATCACAAAAATGTAAACTCATTAAACGTAAACTTATTAAATAAACTAGTATTTAGTTGTAAATATTCATTTCTACAACTTAATCACTTAAGGTATGAATAAACAAATGCTTAATGCATTATATGATCAAAGGAACATTTTCTTAATCACTTGATTTTTTATAAAACGACACAAACATTTTATATCTTTTAGAAAATCATTTTTGGCATTAAATAAAAATGTTTAATCCATTATAAATTTATGAATTCAAATTTTCAACCAAAAATGGCAAAAATGTTCCAGAAAAACCTTCCCCACAAAAAGACAAATCTGAGCAACGTTCGGGTAGGGCGGCCCCCTTAATTTTACTAGGCGGCCCCCTTAATTTTAAGGGGACCGGCCACCTATTTAAGGGGACCGCCCCGCTCCTCCAGCTGTCATATTTTGCCTATAAATACTGGTTCATCCCTGGCATTTTTCCTCACCTTTTGCACCTCAAACCTTCTGTTCTAAATCTCCTCTAATCTTTGTAAATCCTTTCTAAAATCCTTTGATCATATTCTCTTAAGCGTTGGTTTCCAAGTGATCCAAGCTTCTACCATTCAAGTGCAAAAGAAGAATACTCCTTCAACAACTAGAGAAGAAGTATTGCAACTTAGTATCATCTTGCTACCTCAGTTGTTTGTATAATCATTCATTCATTTGTGTATAAGTTGTGTATATTTGTTAGATAGGTGTGAGCATAATTGCTTAGGCTAGATTAGTGTGTAAGTAGTGAAGTTGTGAAGTAGTTAAGGTGCGTAAGTAGTGAAGGTGTAAAGAAGTAGAAGAGTACATAAGTAGTGCTAGGTTGCGAAAAAGTTGTGAAGCCATAGTAAAGAAGGTGTGAAGAAGTAGTGTAGAAGTTGTGAAGCCATTGTGTAGAAGTCGTGAAGCCGTTGTGTAGAAGTCGTGAAGCCGTCGTGTAGAAGTCGTGAAGAATTTGTGAAGCCGGTGTGAAGAAGTTGTGAATAAGTTGTGAAGAAGTTTTGTAGAAGTTGTGAGATTTGTTCTAGCTACGATTAGAACTCGACATAGTGAAGAAAACTCTTGAGTTAGGTGCTCGAGGAGTGAAGTAGGGCAAGGAAGGTGTCCTTGTAGCCGAACCACTATAAATCCTTTGTCTCGCAGTTAGATCTTTCCATCTCTATTTTTCATTTCATTTCATTACTTTAC
Source organism: Artemisia tridentata subsp. tridentata (assembly GCA_021014915.2). Lineage (NCBI taxonomy): Eukaryota > Viridiplantae > Streptophyta > Magnoliopsida > Asterales > Asteraceae > Artemisia > Artemisia tridentata. Next base: position 332,917,804 of record CP139502.1, read on the forward strand.
TTGCATTATTGATTTAGATCTACTTATATTTGTTGATATTGTTCAAGAGTTGAGTTCACATAAATTCGAATCTAAGTTTTTTAAAAGTAAACAAAGTTTTCATAATAAAATTAAAAAGGCGTAAAACTATTCAACCCCCCTTCTAGTTTTCCACAATTGGTATCAAGAGCCACGTCAAACAAGATTTTTAAAATATATTGTATTTTAAAACTTGAATCGATCTATGGAATCGGAAAAATATTTAGAAGGGCAATCTATGCAAAGACCACCGCTATTTGAAAGTGATGGTTTTCTTTATTGGAAAAATAGATTCGAAACTTATGTGAAATCAAAAGATCTTGATCTTTGACATGTTATTACCTATGGTGATTTTCCACCTATTCAAAATAATCCTTTAACTAAAATAGATGAAATTGTATCTTTTGAAAAACAAAGTGATGATTTAAAAAGAAAACTTGCTAAAAATAATGAGGCAAAAATGGTTATTTATAATGCGTTACCACGCAAAGAATACGAAAGGATCTTTATGTGTGAAACTGCAAAAGAAATTTGGAACTCCTTACTAATAACTCACCAAGGTAATAGTCAAGTCAAAGAAAATAAAATAGATCTTCTTGTTCACCAATATAAACAATTTAGGATTCCGGAAGAGGAATCAATAGATAATGCTTTTGCTAGGTTTAACACTATCATCACAAGTTTAAAAGCACTTGATGAGAGTTTTTCTAGTAAGAATTTTGTTAGGAAATTTCTTAGGGCTCTTCATCCAAAATGGCGGGCTAAAGTTACGGCGATTGAAGAATCGAAGAACTTGTCAACTCTTCAACTTGACGAGTTGATCGGCAACTTGAAAGTCTACGAAGCAATAATAAAGAAAGACTCCGAGATGGTCAAAGGAAAAAGAGAGCAAAGCAAGTCAATTGCATTGAAAGCTAGGAAGGAATCAAGTGACGAGGATAGCTCAACCTCCGAAAGTTATGACGAAGAATACGCCATGGCCGTAAGAGACTTTAAGAAATTCTTCAAGAGACGAGGAAGATTTACAAGACAACCACGAGATGAAAGAAGAACGCTTCAAAGAAATAGGAATGATAACTACGGGAAAAGAAAGTGCTTTAGATGTGGAAGCCCAAACCATCTCATTGGCGAATGTCCAAAGCCACCGGGTTATGATTACCAAAGCGCCTTTGTTAGTGGAGCATGGAGTGATAGCGACAAAGACGAAGCGGACAAAGCAAACGACGAAAAATGTCTTATGGCAAAGACATCAAATGAGGTACTTTCCGAAACCGAATACTTTAGTGACAAAAATAAATCATTAGACGAAAAAGACTTAGATAATGAATATAATAGGTTATGCAAATTAGGTCAAAAAGTCATGGCTAAAAATAAATCACTAAAACATATTAATAATCGATTAGAAAATGAAGTACTCGAATTAAAAATTAAACTACAACATTTAGAAAAAGGAAAACAAGTTTTTATAGAATGCAAAACATGTCTAGAGGTCAAAAATGAAAACGAAAAACTTAAAGATGAAATTTCCAAACTTGACAAGTTTAAAAATAGTAGTAACTCACTTAAGAAAATATTAAGTGTTCAAGGAACTTCGGGAGATAAAACCGGTCTAGGATTCAACTCAAATAATGTTTCAACTAGTGAAAATAAAAATGTAAAGTTTGAATGTCAATCTAGTAAACAAAAACCATTAGAGTCAAAACCTAAGTATATACTTATAAAAGATAGAAAAATACTTATTGCGAGTAATGAGGAAGTAAAAAGTTTTTATAAAACATCATTAAAAGCCAAAACCGGATTTTCTAAATCAAAATTAAGATCTAAAACTCCACCTCCAAATAGACCAAATAATCCTCATCCTCAGTCTAAAACCCCTCAACCTAGAAGAAATCAAGGTAGACAAAACTTTCATAATAATAATAATCACCCAATGTGGAATTATTCACTTCAACCAAGTTTCAACCCTTAGGGAATATTTTCACCATACATGCAAATGCAAACCACATTTGGTTCAAATAATTTTGGACAAATGGGACAATGGGGACCAAGTGGCTAAATCGTCACTCATTGAATAATTCGGATACTCACCTATGTTTGGCTTCCATAAGCCAATATGACACCTTGAAGCGTTTGAAGAAAAATCTACTGAAGACTAAAAGGTACGCTTTCCTTTTAAGTTTATTGTTATAATATATGCTTAGATTAATAACTAGTTATTGCATGCTTATTTAGCTTATAATGCCTAGTTATATATATATACACATAATAGCTTATATGAATCTACTTATAACCTAGAATCACTTATTCTTTTCCCTTGGCCCTATTAAGCTATAACGTTTATAATGGAAATCTTCTATGTCCACTATTAGAAAACTCATGGTGATGAAGTGAAATGAGTTAAGTGGATTAATCATTAACATAGAAGTAAGATTAGATTTCTCGTGTTAGAAAACTATGGATGAAACAAGCTCTCATAGATTATGGCATCAAGTTAGATAAGTGTGTGACAACAAATGAGCTATAGATGTTAGGTTATACCCCATTCAACACTCTCGCATCAAACATATAGAATTTCGTCATCGCTTCCTTATGACCATAGGATATGTAGAAAAGGGTAGCATGTGACAATAGCCTTAACCAATTCCCTTGAGCATGAGATCTTTAACAACCATTTTTTAAAAATCTAGAATTAATGGTATTTGTTGTCAAAAATCTAGTATCTTTAAAAATATAAAGAAACTTCACATTTTGGAAAAATGATTTTTTAGATGACTATTTCACTTTTCTATTAACATGTTTTACTATCTCATTTTTCTTTTTAATCTATGTCTATAATTCTGTTTCGATCAAAGTCAAAGATTGGAAAAAAAATTTTTACCCATTCTTCATAAACACATTTTGAAATAAAACTCAATCTATTTTATTCAAATAACTTTCACATCTACATAAAAACCCACTTTCAAACATTGTTGAATAATGCTAAAAATATTTTTTTAATCATGCATAGTGATCTCATATTTGTCATCTATGTTTATGTACATGACATATATAAGTGAACTAAGTCAAATCAAGCGGACCATGGTTTGTCTATTAAGATTTTGTTTGTAACAAGTCTAGAAGTCCATGCTATCTTAAGTTCCCATTTATTGCACATAGGCACACATTAGGATACATCAAATAGTTCATATATATTACTTGCTTGATGAGTATGTTTACATGCTAGATGAAATTACTTGTTTGCTTGGTGTAGAGTATTGTTTCCTAGTCCATATATATTACTTGATTGATGAGTATGTTTAAATGCTAGATGAAATTACTTGTTTGCTTGGTAGTGTATTGTTTCCTAGTCCATATATATTACTTGCTTGATGAGTATGTTTACATGCTAGATGAAATTACTTGTCTGCTTAATCTCTTGAATTAACATGTTTTGCATAAATATCTATTACATGCTTAATTGCCTCAAAGAGCTGGACTTGCTTGAAACTAAACCTAAAAACACAACCCTTTCTACAATTTTTTGCCAAAAACCCATTTCCAGTAATCTGGGAACCAACAGATGGGCGGCCCCCTTAAATCATAAGGCGACCCCCTTAATGTTTAAGGGGACCGACCCCTATTTAAGGGGACAGGCCATCTGATGGTTGAAGGTGCTGTTTCCTTTTCTATTTTTTAGCCCATTTCATCCTAAACTACCCAAAATTCACAAACATATCTTATTCCAATCCATCCAAAATTTTTTATCCATTCCTTAATCCCATGAATCCTACACTATAAACACTCCCATTCCTCATAATCTTCCATCATCTCATCATGCCATCTCCCATCAAACCAAAGCCAAAAACCTCAAGGTTAGCAAGGATAACTGATGCGCGTGATGTGTCGTTGCGGTTTAGCAGTTTTAATGCCTACTTAAGTTTTAAATTTATATTTAGCCGACTTATCAATAACACACACACTTAACGAGCAGTGTACCCGGTCAGTATGAAGATAATGGTAAGTAGAGTGTCGATCACTAAGAGTGGAACGTATTATCTAGTTATTCTAATCAGTATTTTAATATCCTAACGCAAGGGGGTTTCAGCCTGAGAGACTGACACGATTTGTTGCAATTAAATAATAAAGTAAACCAATAGGCACGAATCAGCAAGTAGCACACACGTACACAGATAAATACTCGAGACAATAAGAGGGCTGTCCTTATGATTAAGTAGATTGTCACTTGTTTTATTGATAGCTTTATATGAAGTGTATGTAGTTAACCCTTTCTCGTTGGTCCTAATCTTATCGGCGAGTAAACCCTTAATGATTACTTATGTCTAAAAGTTATTCCTAAGTGATCAATTTAGTAATAACCGTGGGAGCCACATTATGTCCCGCAGTCAAATGCCCGCAAGCCACTAATAAACACAGAGGTTATCAATGCACTAATAAGTAGTAACCAAAGACATCAACATATAAACTTTAATTGATGGGAAAGCAAGTATTAAAGGGAGTGCAATCTTTCGTTGTCACATTACACAAGCCACCAATCCTGATGAATTAAAGTTTGCTAACACAATAAAACAAAACTACTTAATGAATTAAACACATGCAGCACCTTCTTACAGCTCTTGTATCTTTGATTTGGGTGTGTCTTGTGCTGCCTCCTTGACTGAATTCGTCCTTTGTTCCTCCTGTTCGGTCTTCGGTTTTAGGTTTTTCGGAACTTGTAATTCGTCTGGTCTACGGGGTATTTATAGTTTCTGTCTGAGGGAAGATGCGGCGCATCTACTAAGTAGATGCGGCGCATGTACTTAACTTCGCGTGGGGTCCAAGATTATAATATTCAGGAATATTCGTACACCGCCAGAAGATGCGGCGTAACTCCATGATTAGATGCGGCGCATGTCCTCTTGTATCTTGGATCGTATCTGGTGATATCTTGATAGAGATGCGGCGCATGTCGAGAGTGAGATGCGGCGCATCTGGAGCAGAATTGACTTGATCTTGTCCATGTCAGTAGACTTTCACTTTATGCACGTTTTGCTCCATTATTAGTCCAAAATCGCTAAGTTTCACCAAATGCTTGTTTTTACCTGAGAATTACAAAAGTAAACGATTAAGTATCAATCCTCATACATAATATAGTAAAACAAGTCAAATTAATAGGATAAATGATAGTAATAAAATGTACTTATTTGAGTTCATCAAATATCCCCCCACTTGAACTTTACTTGTCCCCAAGTAAACCTTAGAATTTCTTTTATGAAAATGTATCCTAAAAGATGTTAGGATTTATTTTTATATTTAAGCATGTATTCGTTTATTTCATAATCACACAACTAAACACTTAACAATTCAGAAGTAAAATAAAATAAGTCGATAAAATCAAATCTAATCGTTTAACTGTCCAGTCGTGACGAATATTCTATCATAAGCTTGGCAAGTATACACATCTCCTCCACTAAAGCTAAGGAATAACAAGTCTAAAGCGGTAAAAAGGGTTTTTAGGCTTAAGGGTTAATTATTCTTAATCACTATCGATCTCAAATTCCAGAAAAGGCGACAAAATCACAAATACATGATCGAATCCACGAACACGATACTTGCAATTGCTCAAATCCTTAACTCGAATAGGCTAAAGATAGGTCCAAACTTCACCAATAATAATATATCAAAAAGGGCGACAAAATCATAAATACATAGCCGAATCCACGACTACGATACTTAAGATTGCTCAAATCCCCAATCTCAATAAATCAAAGGTTCGGTTGGATAAAGAATAATAAAGGGTATGGATAACATTTGGGATATAAATTGGTGTAAAATGAAAATAAACAAAACAAATAAATTAAAATCCTAAGTGTGGTTAATCACTATCCCAACCATCCCATGAATAAGACTCATATCATCGAATAACTCACGCTTTAACACTTGAAACACACGCTTTAGGTAGACACGAATTATACTCAACAAAATCTTAATCAAAGAATAAACCTTAATTGGCGTTCCCATAACTGCCAATTCCCATTCAATCCATAGATATAGTACAACAAATAGTGGTGATATCGACCACTTACATAACTTTACATAAGTTGGTTAAAACTAACTTCCAACTTTTCCTTTTTTCTTTTTCTTTTCTTATTTTTTCGATTTTTTTTTTTTTTTTTTTTTTTAACATAAACATAGATGTGTAAAATTTCACCACATCACTATAACTTTATTTCCGGATAATTTTTATTCATACTTTTCATACTTTCAGAAATAACGGTAATAGTGAAAGTAGTAAACACACGAAAAATAAACTCCAAAATATACAATATTTACTTTCACTCCAATTGCATTGTGCAATTTCCCGACCTAACCAAAGATAATGAATTACGCACGCGAACACAGGTAATGTAAGGAAACACACTCTGCCTATAGCAATTAACCAACCACGGATTCTAATCTACAGGGTAGGCTAAGGTGTAAGGGTGTAACGAAACATTTTAAACATAGGTGTAAGAAACGAAAGGAATGGCTCTGAGTGTTTTTCTAGGGGTATCTTACTCTAAAAATGAGAGTAACAAAAGGGTTTATACGGGGGTTAACTAACCAGTGTAGTTAGTTAATAACACATAACATATAATAGGCTATTTGGGTGTAATCCTAGAATTTTACCAAGTTAGACAAGTCATTCCAATTATATAAATAATACTCATTATGGTGGTCTCGAATAGTATACAAGCCAAGTTCTAAAGTTTACAAGTCACCGGCACACTCATAGATTTGTGAATTTTGAAAAATCACAATTTTTGAAAATAACGTCATGTGTGCAGTTATGTAACTTAGATCTTAAACAAAAACATGCTAAAAAAAATTTTAAGTTTGATATATTAAGCACATTTTAAGCATAATTTTTGAAAAAGTTTAGGACAAGTAATTGTTAAGTGTTCTAATTCTCCAATCCCCCCACTTAAGTTAAACAACGTCCTCGTTGTTTGTATAAAAGGTTAAAAACTGGAAAATAAAAGAATTAGAACAGAAAAACTCCCCTGAGATTTGCTCGGTATGATCCTCCATTAGTATAAGAGCAAAAATCAACTTCTTGTGGATTAGAACGTTAAAGCTTCATACTTGATGTATCCACAGGAAATCCAGGAAACTATAATACCACCAACACTTTAAAACACACCTAAGATAAGAAAGGTTCAAACTTGCATAATACATTAGTAGTTAGGAAAAATAAAACTTAAAAATTAAAACTGAAAATCATCAGGTCAGTCGATGCGCCGTATCTTATTGAAGAAGATACGCCGTATCGAGCCTGGAATTAATACGGATCAGAATAAAGATGCGCCGCATCCTTAACCAGGGATGCGCCGCATTAAAATAAACTGATAAAGAGTTTTAAAGTCGAAAATAAAAATGCAGAAAAATAAAATAAGATATGACCATTGCAGGAGATGCGTCGCATCTCAGAATTGAGATGCGCCGTATCCTCATGCGGTCTGGACTGACTCGACACAGAAAACAGAATAATAAAAATTTATAAGCATGGGTTGCCTCCCACGAAGCGCTTGTTTTTGTTCGAGTCACGAGCCTGACTCCACCCTTATTTACCGTGTAATAGGGTGTTGTTCCCCCCACTTGGGATCAAGTGCGGGTGATAGTAGCAATAAACACGAAAAGAGTGTAAATTTGCTAGTAAAGATGGAAGAAATAAATAAAGATTATACCTTGGCAATACATGTACATCTTTCCTATTCATACCCGGTTTGGTTGATAAATTGGATGACTTGACCACTTCAATTGAAAGAGTAGCGTGTTGAGGAAAAATAAGTCTCCTTTCTTCTCGGTTAGTCTCGTTGGTAGTAAGGCGTCTCTTGACTTCCTCAGAAGATGAGAAAGGGTCTTTAGCATGTAAAAGTTCGAGTTCCTCAATATACTTCATAGGGTCCAAATCATCATCTTCATCAATCATAGCAATATTTAAGAGCTCATCACCAAATTCTTCCTCGAGCTTCACCAAAAACGGGTTGATCACAGGTGCTTCAATAGGTAGTATATTCACCTCATCATCTTTTTGTTTTGCAACCTGTTTAAGAAAACTAGCAAGATTATTAGTAACGGGATTAATAATATTAAATAAATTTGTACCACTTTGTGTTGTAAGTGACTCCAATTCATCTTGTGAATCTCCATCTTCAACTAGTGGTCTTGCAATTTCAGCATCGTCCCGAATTTCATCCTTAAATAAGTAATCCCAGATTTCTTCAAAATCCCTTGTTGGGTCAAAATCTGGTTGAGGTATGTCATCATAAACTATGGCGTCAAATGGTTCGAAATCAAAATTAGAATACTTTTCATCTTCATCCGTTGGATTGTCTGATGGTGGTAATACGATTGCAGAATATTCTTCAACATAGGATTCCGTATACACATCATCTTGAGCAATCTCCGGAGAAAGAGTACTATCAATAACAATTGCCGGAATTGGTTTCACGGTATATGAATCTTCTTCATCATCACTTGGCATACACCAGGTGTGTTGAAATGGCAATTTGTTTCTTTCTTTCCTTGACTTTTCTCGTCCAAGAATCAAGTATTCTTCCATAGTGATTTCTTTCGTATCAATGACTTGTGCACCATATCTTGCTCTTTCCCAATCATAGTTCTCATAATTGCTCAAGGCTCTTTCCTCTTTAAGTCTGATATATTCTTCCATTGTAATATCTGAATCGTCCATCTTCCTGAAATAAAACTTACTCGTGCAAAAGAAGGGTGAAACGATCAAAGTAAAATAAAAGCTTCTGATATCTGCTGTTGATGCGCCGTATCCAAAAAGTTGGATACGCCGTATCTTATAATCGTTAAAATTTAATCAGACTTTATCCAGAAAATAGATACGCCGCTTTAGAATTTAAGAATGCGCCGTATCGAATTAATTAATCAAAAATCAGCTTATCTAATTAAAATTAAATGCGTCGTATTAACGAAAGTTAATGCGCCGTATTTTCGTTACGTTTAAAAATAAAATATTTTTGATTCAGTAAGATGCGCCGTATCGACAGAGATCGATACGCCGTATCTGTTTAATAATTCGCAAACTGTTTTTAATTAAAATAATAGATACGCCGTATCTGCGAAAGCAGATGCGTCGTATGGCGTTAACGTTTAGAATTTTTTTTTTATTAAAAACAGATACGCCGTATCTGCTAAAGCAGATGCGTCGTATTACTTTATAGCTTAGAAAAATTTTCTATTAAAAACAGATACGCCGTATCTTGGGGAAAAGATGCGTCGTATCGAATTAATTAAACGCGTTGTATTTAAAAAAAAATTAAACGCAATACGCCGTATCTGAGAGATCAGATGCGCCGTATCGTTTGATTTAGCACAGTACAACGATAGCAGAACAGAAAAATTAGAAAAATAAAAACAAAAAATTAAACACACAAACAAAAATAAACACACAAAAATAAAAGAAAACAATTAACACACAATACAACAAATATGCAAAATAGTACAATGATGCAATTAATCTAATAAAAAGAAAAACTTAATTAAAATACTAATCAGATTAACAGATAATAACAATTCACTCCCCGGCAACGGCTCCAAAAACTTTGATGCGCGTGATGTGTCGTTGCGGTTTAGCAGTTTTAATGCCTACTCAAGTTTTAAATTTATATTTAGCCGACTTATCAATAACACACACACTTAACGAGCAGTGTACCCGGTCAGTATGAAGATAATGGTAAGTAGAGTGTCGATCACTAAGAGTGGAACGTATTATCTAGTTATTCTAATCAGTATTTTAATATCCTAACGCAAGGGGGTTTCAGCCTGAGAGACTGACACGATTTGTTACAATTAAATAATAAAGTAAACCAATAGGCACGAATCAGCAAGTAGCACACACGTACACAGATAAATACTCGAGACAATAAGAGGGCTGTCCTTATGATTAAGTAGATTGTCACTTGTTTTATTGATAGCTTTATATGAAGTGTATGTAGTTAACCCTTTCTCGTTGGTCCTAATCTTATCGGCGAGTAAACCCTTAATGATTACTTATGTCTAAAAGTTATTCCTAAGTGATCAATTTAGTAATAACCGTGGGAGCCACATTATGTCCCGCAGTCAAATGCCCGCAAGCCACTAATAAACACAGAGGTTATCAATGCACTAATAAGTAGTAACCAAAGACATCAACATATAAACTTTAATTGATGGGAAAGCAAGTATTAAAGGGAGTGCAATCTTTCGTTGTCACATTACACAAGCCACCAATCCTGATGAATTAAAGTTTGCTAACACAATAAAACAAAACTACTTAATGAATTAAACACATGCAGCACCTTCTTACAGCTCTTGTATCTTTGATTTGGGTGTGTCTTGTGCTGCCTTCTTGACTGAATTCGTCCTTTGTTCCTCCTGTTTGGTCTTCGGTTTTAGGTTTTCCGGAACTTTTAATTCGTCTGGTCTACGGGGTATTTATAGTTTCTGTCTGAGGGAAGATGCGGCGCATCTACTAAGTAGATGCGGCGCATGTACTTAACTTCGCGTGGGGTCCAAGATTATAATATTCAGGAATATTCGTACACCGCCAGAAGATGCGGCGTAACTCCATGATTAGATGCGGCGCATGTCCTCTTGTATCTTGGATCGTATCTGGTGATATCTTGATAGAGATGCGGCGCATGTCGAGAGTGAGATGCGGCGCATCTGGAGCAGAATTGACTTGATCTTGTCCATGTCAGTAGACTTTCACTTTATGCACGTTTTGCTCCATTATTAGTCCAAAATCGCTAAGTTTCACCAAATGCTTGTTTTTACCTGAGAATTACAAAAGTAAACGATTAAGTATCAATCCTCATACATAACATAATAAAACAAGTCAAATTAATAGGATAAATGATAGTAATAAAATGTACTTATTTGAGTTCATCAATAACCGAAAAACCCGTTTGGAGAAGAAAACCTAACCCCTGAAACAAGTCCATCTCAACAAATGATGTGGCTAAACAAACAACACCTCCACCCACATTTGTTCCCAACTATACTCCCAATCCTCAAGCTCATTCCAATGAACCCTTTCACAAACCTCGTCATAATAACCAACTATCCATCTTTACTCCAAAAAATACACCTTCATCTCATCCATATGATTCACATGAAGAGCATGATCAATCCCATAACAAAAATCCCAATCTCATTCACAACACCTCACATCTTATTCAACCTACCAATGTACCCTCCAAAACACTCACCACTCTTGGAATATCCTCTTCTTCCATATCTCCATCCTCATTCACTCATGATTACCCAAACTCAAAAATGTCTCCACCACCAAAAGTACCACCACCACTTCCTACCAACTCACATGCTACTTCTATGTTGCATATCCAAACATCCATCCCAAATAACAACCACACTCCACCATCATCACCTTCCTCCGAACACTTGAAGTTCATTGAAGAACTCAAGGAAGCCCATGAGCTTAGTGCTCTTCTTGCCTTACACCCTGCTCAACTCAAGTTGGATCAACTCCCTTCTAGCCCTTCTTCATCACAAACTAACCTCAACCTCCACCTTCGTTCCAAACTACACACCTCAACCTTAAACTAACCTCATTGAAACCTTTCAAAACTCTCATCATATTGGTCAAACATCCAACTTTACTTCCAACTACAAACCCCAATTTCATCCACTTCCACCAAATGACCAAATCCACATTCCCACGGAAAAGGAAAAGTTCCGTGAAGAGATAAACCAAATCCATGACCGTAGTGATCTCCTTGCTATCTTCCATCCTCATCCAACTCAAATTGCTTACCTCACCCCCAAAACTTGAATCTAGTTGATAATTATGTCAACTATTGTCCTTGTTGTGTCCTTCTCCAAAAACAAATCATTGCCTTAAATAAACATTTCATCCAACACCTCCACTCACACAACACTCTAACCCTCAATCAACCGATTCCGCTCCAAACTCTCCACCTCCAAACTCTCCACCTCCAAAAATATACCACTATTAATCAAACATCCTCACCCTCACTCAACCAATTCCATCCCAAACACTCTACCATCAACCATCTAAGCATAACTATATGCTTATTTTCCAAGCTTTCGTGTCGCAAGCAAGTCCGAAAGCTCTCTTTGGCAATTTAGGACCTTTTTCTTGTTATATGTTTCAAGCATACTAAATGTCGTTGCAATGAATGTCTTGCTATGTGTTCTTAATATTTGTTTGCCATGATTGTTGTTTGCCATGATTGTTGCAATGAATGTCTTGCTATGTTGTTTTTATATTCCATATTTTGCTATGTATGCTTGTGCTTCTAATATTTTTCTTGCAAGTATTCCATATCTCGATTTCTTGATGCCCTCAAACGAGGGGGAGCACACATCAAGGGGGAGTTCTCGTTCCGACAAATTTTGTATCTAAAACTTGTCGGCATAACCTTTTTGATTCTACAAAAAGGGGGAGAAGTGAATATAAACTCACTAAATACTTGTCCAAAAATAATGTTTTGGATTTAATGAGTATAAGTTTTGTAATCATCAAAAAGGGGGAGATTGTTGATATAAATAATGCCTAAAAACATTATTAATACTTCTTGATATCTCTATGTTTTGATAATCACAAAATGTAAACTCATTAAACATAAACTTATTAAATAAACAAGTATTTAGTCGTAAATATTCATTTCTACAACTTAATCACATAAGGTATGAATAAACAAATGCTTAATGCATTATATGATCAAATGAACATTTTCTTAATCACTTGATTTTTTATAAAATGACACAAACATTTTATATCTTTTAGAAAATCATTTTTGGTATTAAATAAAAATGTTTAATCCATTATAAATTTATGAATTCAAATTTTCAACCAAAAATGGCAAAAATGTTCCAGAAAAACTTTCCCCACAAAAAGACAAATCTGAGCAACGTTCGAGTAGGGCGGCCCCCTTAATTTTACTAGGCGGCCCCCTTAATTTTAAGGGGACCGACCACCTATTTAAGGGGACCGCCCCGCTCCTCCAGCTGTCAGATTTTGCCTATAAATACTAGTTCATCCCTGGCATTTTTCCTCAACTTTTGCACCTCAAACCTTCTGTTCTAAATCTCCTCTAATCTTTGTAAATCCTTTCTAAAATCCTTTGATCATATTCTCTTAAGCATTGGTTTCCAAGTGATCTAAGCTTCTACCATTCATGTGCAAAAGAAGAATACTCCTTCAACAACTAGAGAAGAAGTATTGCAACTTAGTATCATCTTGCTACCTAAGTTGTTTGTATAATCATTCATTCATTTGTGTATAAGTTGTGTATATTTGTTAGATAGGTGTGAGCATAATTGCTTAGGCTAGATTAGTGTGCAAGTAGTGAAGTTGTGAAGTAGTTAAGGTGTGTAAGTAGTGAAGGTGTAAAGAAGTAGAAGAGTACATAAGTAGTGCTAGGTTGTGAAAAAGTTGTGAAGCCATAGTAAAGAAGGTGTGACGAAGTAGTTTAGAAGTTGTGAAGCCGTTGTGTAGAAGTCGTGAAGCCGTTGTGTAGAAGTCGTGAAGCCGTCGTGTAGAAGTCGTGAAGAAGTCGTGAAGAAGTTGTGAAGCCGGTGTGAAGAAGTTGTGAATAAGTTGTGAAGAAGTTGTGTAGAAGTTGTGACATTGGTTCTAGCTACGATTAGAACTCGACATCTAGCTTTGTGTAAGGTTTTCTCCGCCATAAGGGAGCTTGTTGACATAGTGAAGAAAACTCTCGAGTTAGGTGCTCGAGGAGTGGAGTAGGGCAAGGAAGGTGTCCTTGTAGCCGAACCACTATAAATCCTTTGTCTCGCGGTTAGATCTTTCCATCTCTATCTTTCATTTCATTTCATTACTTTACTTGCATTATTGATTTATATCTACTTATATTTGTTCATATTGTTCAAGAGTTGAGTTCACATAAATTCGAATATAAGTTTTTTAAAAGTAAACAAAGTTTTCATAATAAAATTAAAAAGGCGTAAAACTATTCAACCCCCCTTCTAGTTTTCCACACAATCGACAAGTTTCCAAAACTTATTTTACGAGCCAAAACAATTATTTTTTATTCTTCTTAGCTTTTAAATCTCTTTGAGCTTGTTTGGGATTGAAAAATAGTGGATATCTTGTTAAAATGTGAGCGTTATTCATTTATCGAGCCGACACAACCAAAAAGTGCGCAACGAATCGAATTTGCCAAATAAATTAATTTCGAGAAAGTTATGCATATTTATACTCGTTTTTATTGGTAAAATTATTTCAGACTCAATGGCGCAAGTTTCATAATTTTTTGAGTCTGTTTGCTACGTCGAATGGGGCCCACATTGTTTTATTATAAAAGAATTACAAGTTGGCACAACCAGCCCCTAGACCTAATTACACCGCCTGCACAAACTATGCTGAAATGACAAAAATGGTCCCCGCGTCATATAAATACACCAAATTAGGGTTTCCCCACCATTATTATAACACACTCGCTGGATTGTCACTATTCCAGTGCCGCCACTCTTTTACGGCCAAAATGCCGGCCACCCCAAAAATTCCACCGATGCATGGATCAAGACATGGGGATTGATTCTGGAGCATTTGGAGTCAAGAAGTGGTGTTTGGTTCATTTTTTTTGAAGACCACAGCCCCTCGCCACCACACCTCCGCCGTCCACCACCATCTTCCCCATCCCTCCTCTTTCGACTGGTAAAGATCACGCGCCCCTTTTCTTTTATTTCTTTCTTTTTATTCAAACCATAATCAGTAAAAATTAAACCAAACAATTTCGAGCCTAAACTAATTAAACAAATGTTTTATTGATAAACTCGTGTGGATTTAACGCGTGACTCGGTTGACTTGTCACTGTGTCACTTGACTCGCCCGAGTCAACTTATCGTGGCTATATTTATTTATTTATTTGGTGTTCAACTCATTATTTTGAGCATACATTCGTCCTTGTGTTTCTGTCTTGTTAATTAATTGTTATTGATTGTGTTTTGAGGTTAACTGATTGATGTGGGTCTTGAATAAGTGGTGAGTCGTAACTCATGGGAGTCACGACTTGATGATTTGGTGTTACCGAGACAAATTCATTTAGTTGTTATTACTGCTGAATTGAATACTACTTGATATGGTGATAATTTATTAAATTTGAAGTAGATTTGACAGTGGTTGGATTAGCCGAGACCACAAGGTGTCGATGGTAATTGGATTAGCTTATTTTTGGCTTATTTGTTTGGCTTATGACTCATTTTGGCTTAATTGGACTTGTGAGCTTGTTGGACTTTAGTTTGACCCGTTAATATGTAACCGAGGGGTGTTTGGGATAGTTTTGGTTCTCGTTATAAGTTTTGACCCATAAGTTGTGTTAATTTAGACCATGGCTTGAAAAGGGACCGTATCCTGTGTAAGATTTGGTTGGTGAAAGATCAAAACCGATTAGGGTGCGTTGGTTTGAGTCGTTTATTCTAATTTATTAATTATTTGTTGTAGCTGGATTGGATTCTATTGTTCCGAGTTGGTCCTGGTGGTTGAAGCCAAGAGCCACCAAGCTTGTATGATGCTTTAACCGTGACTCAGTGAGTCACGGCAGTACTAGGTTTAGGATTAGGAAATTTATTATGTTATATTTTATTCGATTTGGTTGTAATTTATTTTATTTGATTTGGATTTATTTTTATTCGGATTGTTGAAATTTGGTTTTGGATTTTGGGTTTTTGATTTGGCCGTGTTGTAACTATGGTAACCAGGAGCCTATGGCTCGATTTGGGTTCGAACAGTGACTCAAAAGAGTAGCGGCGAGGCTTCATGGTTGTGTTGTGATTGAATTTGGAGTTAAATTGGAATTGTGGTTGTGTTGTTGATTATCCAAGAGCCTATTGGCTTGGATTGGCTCGAGCCGTGACTCAAATGAGTCACGGCATAGCCTTGATATTATTGTTGTGATGAGGATTTGGAATGAGTTGGATTTGTGTTACAACGATTTGGCCGAAAGCGTTTGGCTCGGGTAAGACTCGAGTCGTGACTCAAATGAGTTACGGCATGGTCTAGCGGTTGTGTATTGTGTTGATGTTTGTATTGATTTGGTTTTGTGCTATAGCCAGGAGCCTTTGGCTTGAATAGACTCGAGCCGTGACTCAATTAGTCACGGCCAAGGTTTATAGTTTGACTTGGTCAAGTTTGATCATAGTAGTGAGTTGGCTAAGTTTGAGATAGTTTAAGGGTCAAGTGTTTTGAGCCGTGACCCAAAAGGGCCACAACTAGTTGGAATGAGTTTTAAAATGGTTAGGTGTTAATAACTTGGGCCCGAAAGCCCAAGGAAAGCCCAATAAGTGTGAGTTGAGTATTGGGCCGAAGCGCAATACACTTGGGTCATTATATCTGTTATGTATTTGTTTTGGTCGTTTATTTATTATTCATTATTCAATATGGTGTTTCGGTTAAATTAATTTGGAAAACATAAACAAGATAGTCGATAAACTTAATAACTAATATATACGCAAATAATAGTGTCTAATTGTGTATATTAATTTGTAAAATGAGGTAATAAAACTTGTACTCAAAAGTCGTAACGACTTGGAAATAATTTATAAACGGGCGTATCATGCCCAAAATTAGATAAAACCTTTTATAATTTAATCATTTACGATTACTCAAATAACTTAAAAACCATTTCAATACTTATATAATTTCTTCCAAAACTTCGATATTTCATCAACTATTTGGGAAAAAAGGGTAAAACACCGAAATGATCTATTGATGTTTTCTGTTCGTCTTTCCTTATTATTCTGTTCTTAATTTTAATTCCTCTTTTCTCTTTGTTATTCTTTCTTCATATCCGTTCGTCTTTGCTGACTTTTATTATTTTAACATTTCGTATCCACACGAGCCTTAAAATTTATTTAACTCAAAACGCCATTGAAATAAAAAATTTCATTTCAAATACGAGTATTGTTTTATAAAATCACTTTAAGGTTATTGCTGAGACATATTAGTCATATACTAGGTTGCGCCGATTCTGTGCCGTGGTGCTCTACTTTTTATATCATCGTGCCTTTACTACTTGGTGTCAGTGGTGATATTTGTGAAATCTTGCATCGCTGCATACTGAGGTGAGTTCATAGCCCCACTTTTTACTTGCTTAAACTGTTTTATAAGCTACTTGGGGTGAGATACATGCTACTGTTTTGACTATGATCACAATTGTTTGAAAACTGTAATTTGAACTAAAAGCTATGCTTTCTGCTTTCTGAAACTTTATTTGAGCTGGAACAACACTTATACTTTCTCGGTACTATGAGTGAAGCAATAGCCATTTCTACTTTTCTGGTACCGTGAGTGAAGCAGTAGCCACTTTACGAAACTTCTGATAAGCACTAAGTACCGCCCTTGCCAAAAGCAAGTCCCTCGATCATGAACCATTAATCACTTGCGAGTGAGCGCGAATATAGTTTATAGGCAACACGGGTGTGCTATATTTGAGTTACCTAGGTATTTGGCAAGATACCTAGCTTTGGGGGCAACTATTATATTATGAAATCCGCGGTTACTATCGACTTATGCCAGCATAACTAGTGTTGGTTAACGCTTTGTGTGTCATGAGCTTAGTGCAATGGTAACAACTGGATTGTGGGTGCTAACAAATGGCCCACTGTTTCTGTTATGGGTGCAACAACGTGGCCCAATCTTGAGAATTGTGTTCAGCTGATTTTTATACAAACAAACT
This sequence comes from Artemisia tridentata subsp. tridentata, assembly GCA_021014915.2. Classification (NCBI taxonomy): domain Eukaryota; kingdom Viridiplantae; phylum Streptophyta; class Magnoliopsida; order Asterales; family Asteraceae; genus Artemisia; species Artemisia tridentata. The sequence continues at coordinate 332,935,536 of CP139502.1, forward strand.
TTGGGCGTATAACAACGTAGCCCACTTTCTCTTAAACTTGAAATATTGTGATCAACTATTTTATTTAAACCTATGAATTCACTCAACCTTTGTGTTGACTGTGGAAACCGTAGAGGGGGTGAATACGTTTCCATTAAAATCTTAAAAACTTTTTGTATCAAACACCCGATCAAATGTGACGTAATATGAAAAGTGTCAACAATGATCAAACAACATCTAGAGATGGTATAAAGTAAACTAAAACAAAAACACAATCAAACCATGGCACAAGCATAAACAACATAATATGGCCAACAAACCAAACAATCATAAACGCAATGCAAATATAAATATAAAGCAATAAAGATTAAAATAAAAGTAAACAGATAAGTAAGAAGGCGCGAACCGGACATGATGATTTATAGTGGCTCGGTCACGAAGCTCCTCTTCTCCCTACTCCACTAGCCGAGTACCCAACTCGAGAGTTACTTCACTAATCCACAAGCTCCCTTCAGGCGGAGATAACCGTACAACGTCCCTTATCCTTATTTCCAACACTAAGATAAATGTCGAGTACTAATCTTAGCTAGTACCAATCTACCACGATCCACACGATCTACTCATGATCTACCCGATCTACCCTTGATCCACTTGATCAACACACAAGCCCACAAGCTACAAGAGATCTCCAAGATCTGAACAAGATCACAATGATCTACTCCCACTTGACACGATCTACCCGATCTACCCTTGATCCACTTGATCAATACACAAGCCCACAAGATACAAGAGATCTCCAAGATCTCAACAAGATTACAATGATCTACTCCCACTTGACTCGATCTACCCGATCTACCCTTGATCTACTTGATCAGTACACAAGCCCACAAGCTACAAGAGATCTCCATGATCTCAACAAGATCACAATGATCTGCTCTCACAAACTCTCAAAAGAAAAATGAACTTGATGTATACAAGGATACAACAAGTATGTAACAAGTGTTACAAGTGCAAAAACTATAACTACAACACTTTGTATCTTTGTGATACTATGTGTTCTTCTCTTGCACTAGTAGAGGAATGAAGGTGATTGTAATACCTGAAATTCAGATAACATGTAAAAAGACAAAAATGCCCCTACAACTTTAACAATTAATTAAAACATGTATAAAGTGACAAATAAAATTCAAAACCTTTGTAAATTAAACATATATGAAATAAAATAATTTTAGGGCACCCATTTAACATTTGTACATGATACAAAAATAATTGTGACATAATTTATGTACCGAAATTACAATTGTATTTACTTATTTGATATTATCCTACTCTCCTAGAAGAGCTTATATTTAGAAAGCTCATATAAGAATACAACCAAACAAATAAGATTTAATAAATCCTTATGGGCCGAAAATTCTGGTCATACTTGTACTAGATCATTGGGCCTAAACACTTGAAGACACCAAACAAACCCATGGCCTAATCCACCCATCCATATGTTCGGTCTTTTTTTTTTATACCGAAGGTTATTTTTTTTTGTTCCATTGGAAAACCCTAAACCTACATTGATCGGCCGCCCTTCTTCTTGATGTTCCTTCCTGTCGATTCACACAGCAGCAAAAAGGAGATTTTTGTAGCCTTCTTGGTGGTTTAGTCGTGATGTTACAGCAGATCCGAAGTAGGGTTTGATCGTGGTTAGAAGCTAATCGAAGGAATCATGGGTTAGGGATTCGGAAGGGAAGTTTTGGTGTGATTCGATCCTAAGTTGTTCCTAGTCGGTTTTTCCTTGTATCCAAGTCGACACAGGTTCCACATCTTCCTTGTTTTTCTGTTTTTGATTCGACATATAGGCATTGAACAAGGTTGAAACTAATCTAAATGATCAACAACATAATAGTCACATAAAATCATGAAGTTGTAAAACATGTGTATTAATCTTGTTAAATTGTAGATGGATGAATCTGAATTTAGATTGATATGAACATGTTAAAATATGTAAGGATCGACCTAGATATGTATTAAACTCATCAATAATCATTTTGTGTCAAGATATAATCATTGTATAACAAAACCCTAATTGATCACACGAAATCATGAAACTGCTGCTGTCCTGGAAAATTGTCCGACTTTAATCGATTGTAATTAAATGATGTGAACGTGTATTTGGGTGTTTTCAGAGTCTAAAATTAAGTTCAATGAAATAGCTTTCTTTAGAAATTAACTTTGTAAATTTTAGAGGCCTGGAAGACCACTTTTTGATTTTTAGAAAATTAAGTTTCAAATCGAATTCGTATGTCTGGAAAAACAGTCTGGGTTTTCCATTTTTCATTTTCAAACCGTAACGAATTAGAAGGTCTCCTTTGAAATGAGTAATATTTGATGAGTCTATTAGTTACTGGAATTTTTCTAGATTTTTATAAATTTTATAAATGGGGCTGAGGATTAATTACTTTTCGGGTGTTTTAATTGATCCAGTTCTGGAACAGGTTTGGAAAAAGGATTTTTCATTTGTACCCATACTAGTAAATAAAATCTGGAAAAATTTGGTAAAATACTAGGGGAACTGAGGTAGCTCTGTGAATTTTGGTGAATTTTATTTCAAAGATATAATATGATTCATAATTTATTTTAAACAGGCCCAGTCCATACTTAAAAACTGTTAAAGTGTAAAGAACTTTTAAAAGTTGTTATGTGATTACTTTTCTAATAACTAAAGGGGTATGAATTGTATATTGTTAAACTTAAAGGGTTAAGAGTGTAAGTCTGGATAACCTAAGTATGTAAATGAGTAACTTGAACTATTTTCATCTTAGACCTTTAACTTTGGTGTAATTACAACTAAAACCCTAAGATAGGGAAACTTGTCATAATTACCCTTAAACTTTTGTAACCTGATAAAATGTACTTTAATTCCATAATAATCTTGAAGTAAGGACTTAACCTAATCTGTAATATTAATAACTTACTAAATCCGAAAAGTTACTAAAAATACAAAGTTATTTAAAATGGAAGGATAGCTGAAACTCCCATTGTAATTATGTCCTCTACTCCTTTAGGTTTGAAGAGGGAGTGGTTTGATCCCTGTCAGTTTTGCTACTCTTGTGTTCTTGCATTCATAACAAGGTACAGATATTCCGCCCTTCTCTAGTAAGGTGCCTTCGTTTCCTTTTGATTTCGTATTTTGATTCGTTTAGGATTCCCTATACCATTGCTATGTTCCCTCCTGTTTGTGCACCTTCCATGTGATCTTTTTTTTTTGTGAGCCTTTCATGAACTGTTTGTTTTGATCGCTTGTCCTGAACCCTGACCTGTGAAACTTGTTTTGAACCGAAATCCGATATAATTGATTTATTTTGATATAAACTTTAATCTGTTAAATCCTTATTTGAACCTAAATGATTTTGAACTATTATTAAGCCATATATGAAACTGTTTGGGAAAAGTTATTTTAAAAAGAAACGAAACCACTTTTAATGAAAGTTATTAAAAGTTTTGGAAGACTATTTTGAAGAAAACTATTTTGTAAGATCAGTTGTTATGAAAACCATTTTTGAAGGATTGTTTAAATGGAATTTTAAATAGAAACCTTTTTAGATAAACTGTTGATATGAAACTTTGATTTTAAACTTTTGTTATACTCTTTTGAACCATTCGATATAGTCCTTTTAATCTGAACTTACACTTTGATATAAAACTTAACCTGTTAAATTTTAACTTGAACATTTGATATTTAATTCTGAACTGTTTGACATGAACCTTTGCCATGTACCCTTAGGATATGACTTTTGATTATTTTGATAGTACGTTTGACCTTTGACCTGACAGTTTGATATCCGAGCCAATCACTAGGCATGAGGGTTTCATGTCCATGTCATTGACGCACCTCTGACATGACTCTAGGGCAGGAGAGTGATGACCTGTTCCGTCCCTTATTTATTATTTGCTATGGCCATTATAATTATGATTATTGATTTGTCTGTGGGGCGTATGGGTGCACTCTAGATTTGACCTGTTATCTGTATATGTTGTATGATTATGATTATTATATCTGGTGACTGATTGTGTGTGCGATACACGTCTTTCACTTTGTCTGAGAGCTGATCACTCTACACAGGTTTGTTTTATTTTATTAGTAATGCTATGGTATTGTACGTCGTCTGGGCTCGTGATAGATTCCTGTGTTCCTGTTTTCCTAAAATCTTGTTCATTTGTTCTTTTCTTTTATTCATGATCCATTTCTCATTCCTTTCATTTTGATTTCGTATCGGTATGATCTGCATTCCTGATTTCCTTGTACTACTATACATTATCGTTTCTTGTTATCTATATATCTGTTCACTGAGCTCTCGTAGCTCAGCCGCGTTTTTCTTTTTCACGCGGCAGGTATTAGTAGGAAGCTGGGAATGAGTGAAGAGTGTACCTTGGACTAAGAAGATTGGATAGTTGTGCTGGGTTAGAGTTGGATTGAAGACATTATGTTTTAGAATTAGTTTTGGAAGTTTTAATTGTAACCATTTAGACTCAATATTTCATTTGTAATCCTTGAATTTTGTATTACTGTATTAGTATGCTTTGTTTTGATCTGATATGGATCCATTGTTGTGATATCTTTACCCTTGTCGGGTCGGGGTGTTACAATTTATGGTATCAGAGAGAACAGGCTGCGACTCGTAATACGTTTACCCTTGACCTGTGAATCCTGGACCACTAAGTTTCCACTGTAGGCGCTCGTAGGATAACCTTTGAGAATTTGATTTAGGAGTTCCCTATAGGAACTTAAATCCTGACCAGTGAGGAATGAATAGATTATAAGGCATTTTGTTTAAGTAGTATTGCTTCCGCATCACTCTGATTCATGCCTTGCTTTTGGTTAAAGCCTATTGAAATCACACTTGGAAATTTAGAGCTTATGCCTTGCACCACCTAAGAATTGAACCTAAATAAACCTGAAGCATTGAAAATTGCATAGTAGTCATCCGACACTATTTGATCCTTGCTTTCAGATTCCGACTCCAACCTCCGAACCTTTTGTTAATCATCCTGATGTCTCTTCGGGCATTCTGAGAATTCCCTTAACAATGATGTACTTGATACATTCCGTCAGTTGTTTCTTGCTTCCGATGATTATCTATGAAACTTTTGACACTATTAAATTTCGTCTTAACCATCCCTGTTTCCATAAGAAGTCTAGTGTTCTTATAAGGATTGATTGACTGATCATCTAATATTGACGACTATCCCCTTATGTCTCACCTTTGGCGTTTAAAACAATTTTGAAACCCCTACCATGATTACCGATTATTCGCAACCTACCTACCATTTGTGCTAAATAGCTAATAAGGTTTCAACACCTTAAACTGTTCGCCTATAAATCTCCACACTATACTGAACCATGTACTCGACTTTGACATATGAACTATCCGTCTGGTTTAATAACCATATTCGTCCTGCGTATCTGTTTACTATTGATATACCTGATTTTGGAGATCTTTTGATTATTGATTGGTTGGCTCTTCGTAAGAGCTACCATAAGACTACTGTAATTGAAATGTGATCCTTAAATCTGCTCCACCCTACTTTTGCTATGATAACCTTTAACCGCTCAGATATGTTAAGCTTAAAACTGCTATGGAAATACTTACCCTGATCTCTTTTGATCGTCAAATTCTCCTGACACCTATTAGTATCCACCATTAGAAAGTTTTGACATTGGAAGTTTTGTTGTACAAAATTTTCTGGTGCTTTCTGATGAAACTTTTGGGTACCTCTCCTGATTGAGAAGTAAAATTGACTTTGAACCGATATCAACCGACGAACCATGATTGAGAGATTGAAGAAGCTGATGAGACATGTTTTGTCCACCTTGAATACCTCTATCAAATTATGAAGACGAAAGAGAAAATTTTGCGTCAGCGTATCAACTATCGTAAACCTAACCGTAATTTTAACCGTAATCACTCTTCAATTCTACGTGTCACTGATTAAATTGTTCTACCTTGAAACCCTGTATCAGACAACCTCATTTAATGTTTGAAGGACTGAAGAAGCAACCACGAGAACTCCTAAGATGGGAGATGACTAACTGAGAGCAACTTCCGTAAAGTATTTTAGTTTTATTCGTAAAGATTGGTGTTACGAATTAGATATGAAGTTTTCCCTGAAACGATTCATGAAAACTGTTTTCGTACTTATTGTGACCATCATGAGTTTTAAATAATGCCAATAGTATTGGTTAATAAGAATCATGTTTGCACGAGTAATTGGACAATTGTCATAGTATGACAACATGTTTGTGCTCTGAGACGAACGAGGAACATGTAGACCATTTTCGTATTAAGGAATGACCCTTTGTTCTGGACGAGTAAATTTGCTTGGCTTTCAGAGATTGTAGCCGACAATACTACCAGGCATCCGGTGACGACAGCAATCAGAGTTGGCGAATTTCGATTTGTGCTAGGAGACCTGTCAAAGACACACAACCTTACTTCTCTATTCATTTTAGTTGTACTAAGATGAATTGAGAGTAGAAGCAGGCTCGTGAATGGGTAATACACAGTGACTAGGTCAGAGATTCATGTTACCACACCACAGTTCCAAGAAGAAGTGCCGAAGGCTTGAGGGATCAGACTCAAGTTATAAATCCTTTTCAACCAATGATCATATGGACATACATAGACAGACTGCCTGGAATCGAGAGTGATTTAAGAGCATGTATTGAATGGATGACGTAGTTCACTTCCGTTTGACCTATTTAAATTTTGGTTACCTGATGATAACATCCTTTGAATGGTTTAGGTTCTCTATTAGTAATTCCGCTTTGTGTTCCTTCCGCGTATGTAGGACGATGGCTTTGATATGTCAAATTTGACGAATGATGGATGACCTGATGCTTTTGATGATGTGCCCAAATTCTGATAAACATTCTAGATCGGTTCCGTTAACTCCTTCGAGTGATTCGTTCTCCTCTTAGTTAAGGTATTTGATTTTTGTGACCTCTGAGACCGTAGGAAGACTAGGTGGATTCAGATAAGTTGTTCTGTTCACGACTTGAGATAAAGTATGACCATCATGAGGGCATATTTATATGATGCCAGTATTATGACGTCTGGCCAACGTGATAATACTTACATCATATAACGTGCACTTGTTGTGGGCATCGGATATTTCGAGAAGTGCCTTAGAGCTTTAGAAATCCTGATAACTGTTTGAGATCATCTGCGTTAGTGAGACTTTAAGTTCATTCTACCTTTACGCGTAATCTGCTTTCGCCGTTATACGAATTGATACATCTGGATTCTAGTCACGCATTCTGCTGACCTCTGGACTCCCGATAAAAATCTTAGGTTCTATTATAGAACTTCTACAAATTGATGTTATCGATAATCTATTCCTGTACGTTCTAATCTGACTTGTCAAATCAAATTTTGTGGATGGCTTATCCGTCAAAATCCTGTGTAATTCTTACGTCTCTTCCGAGAGAATCAGATTATTATCTATTAGGTCTGGTATGTCTTTGTTTAGTCCCGTTCTATTTTCTTTCTGCTTCCTGCAAATTTCGAGGACGAAATTTTTTTGTTAGTGGGGAAAAGTTGTAATACCTGAAATTCAGATAACATGTAAAAAGACAAAAATGCCCCTACAACTTTAACAATTAATTAAAACATGTATAAAGTGACAAATAAAATTCAAAACCTTTGTAAATGAAACATACAGGAAATAAAATAATTTTAGGGCACCCATTTAACATTTGTACATGATACAAAAATAATTGTGACATAATATATGTACCGAAATTACAATTGTATTTACTTATTTGATATTATCCTACTCTCCTAGAAGAGCTTATATTTAGAAAGCTCATATAAGAATACAACCAAACAAATAAGATTTAATAAATCCTTATGGGCCGAAAATTCTTGTCATACTTGTACTAGATCATTGGGCCTAAACACTTGAAGACACCAAACAAACCCATGGCCCAATCCACCCATCCATATGTTCGGTCTCTTTTTTTTTATACCGAAGGTTATTTTTTTTTGTTCCATTGGAAAACCCTAAACCTACATTGATCGGCCGCCCTTCTTCTTGATGTTCCTTCCTGTCGATTCACACAGCAGCAAAAAGGAGATTTTTGTATCCTTCTTGGTGGTTTAGTCGTGATGTTACAGCAGATCCGAAGTAGGGTTTGATCGTGGTTAGAAGCTAATCGAAGGAATCATGGGTTAGGGTTTCAGAAGGGAAGTTTTGGTGTGATTCGAACCTAAGTTGTTCCTAGTCGGTTTTTCCTTGTATCCAAGTCGACACAGGTTCCACATCTTCCTTAGTTTTCTGTTTTTGATTCGACATATAGGCATTGAACTAGGTTGAAACTAATCTAAATGATCAACAACATAATAGTCACATAAAATCATGAAGTTGTAAAACATGTGTATTAATCTTGTTAAATTGTATATGGATGAATCTGAATTTAGATTGATATGAACATGTTAAAATATGTAAGGATCGACCTAGATATGTATTAAACTCATCAATAATCATTTTGTGTCAAGATATAATCATTGTATAACAAAACCCTAATTGATCACACGAAATCATGAAACTGCTGCTGTCCTTGAAAATTGTCCGACTTTAATCGATTGTAATTAAATGATGTGAATGTGTATTTGGGTGTTTTCAGAGTCTAAAATTAATTTCAAAGAAATATATTTCTTTAGAAATTAACCTTGTAAATTTTAGAGGCCTGGAAGACCACTTTTTGATTTTTAGAAAATTAAGTGTCAAATCGAATTCGTATGTCTGGAAAAACAGTCTGGGTTTTCCATTTTTAGTTTTCAAACCGTAAGGAATTAGAAGGTCCCCTTTAAACTGAGTAATATTTGATGAGTCTATTAGTTACTGGAATTTTTCTATATTTTTATAAATTTTATAAATGGTGCTGAGGATTAATTACTTTTCGGATGTTTTAATTGATCCGGTTCTGGAACAGGTCTGCAAAAAGGATTTTTCATTCGTACCCATACAAGTAAATAAAATCTGGAAAAATTTGGTAAAATACTAGGGGAACTGAGGTAGCTCTGTGAATTTTGGTGAATTTTATTTCGAAGATATAATATGATTCATAATTTATTTTAAACAGGCCCAGTCCATACTTAAAAACTGTTAAAGTGTAAAGAACTTTTAAAAGTTGTTATGTGATTACTTTTCTAATAACTAAAGGGGTATGAATTGTATATTGTTAAACTTAAAGGGTTAAGAGTGTAAGTCTGGATAACCTAAGTATGTAAATGAGTAACTTTAACTATTTTCATCTTAGACCTTTAACTTTGGTGTAATTACAACTAAAACCCTAAGATAGGGAAACTTGTCATAATTACCCTTAAACTTTTGTAACCTGATAAAATGTACTTTAATTCCATAATAATCTTGAAGTAAGGACTTAACCTAATCTGTAATATTAATAACTTACTAAATTCGAAAAGTTACTAAAAATACAAAGTTATTTAAAATGGAAGGATAGCTGAAACCCCCTTTGTAATTATGTCCTCTACTCCTTTAGGTTTGAAGAGGGAGTGGTTTGATCCCTGTCAGTTTTGCTACTCTTGTGTTCTTGCATTCATAATAAGGTACAGATATTCTGCCCTTCTCTAGTAAGGTGCCTTCGTTTCCTTTTGATTTCGTATTTTGATTCGTTTAGGATTCCATATACCATTGCTATGTTCCCTCCTGTTTGTGCACCTTTCATGTGATCTTTTGTTTTGTGAGCCTTTCATGAACTGTTTGTTTTGATCGCTTGTCCTGAACCCTGACCTGTGAAACTTGTTTTGAACCGAAATCCGATATACTTGATTTATTTTGATATAAACTTTAATCTGTTAAATCCTTATTTGAACCTAAATGATTTTGAACTATTATTAAGCCATATATGAAACTGTTTGGGAAAAGTTATTTTAAAAAGAAATGAAACCACTTTTAATGAAAGTTATTAAAAGTTTTGGAAGACTATTTTGAAGAAAACTATTTTGTAAGATCAGTTGTTATGAAAACCATTTTTGAAGGATTGTTTAAATGGACTTTTAAATAGAAACCTTTTTAGATAAACTGTTGATATGAAACTTTGATTATAAACTTTTGTTATACTCTTTTGAACCATTCGATATAGTCCTTTTAATCTGAACTTACACTTTGATATAAAACTTAACCTGTTAAATTCTAACTTGAACATTTGATATTTAATTCTGAACTGTTTGACATGAACCTTTGCCATGTACCCTTAGGATATGACTTTTGATTATTTCGATAGTACGTTTGACCTTTGACCTGACAGTTTGATATCCAAGCCAATCACTAGGCATGAGGGTTTCATGTCCATGTCATTGACGCACCTCTGACATGACTCTAGGGCAGGAGAGTGATGACCTAATCCGTCCCTTATTTATTATTTGCTATGGCCATTATAATTATGATTATTGATTTGTCTGTGGGGCGTATGGGTGCACTCTAGATTTGACCTGTTATCTGTATATGTTGTATGATTATGATTATTATATCTGGTGACTGATTGTGTGTGCGATACACGTCTTTCACTTTGTCTGAGAGCTGATCACTCTACACAGGTTTGTTTTATTTTATTAGTAATGTTATGGTATTGTATGTCATCTGGGCTCGTGATAGATTCCTGTGTTCCTGTTTTCCTAAAATCTTGTTCATTTGTTCTTTTCTTTTATTCATGATCCATTTCTCATTCCTTTCATTTTGATTTCGTATCGGTATGATCTGCATTCCTGATCTCCTTGTACTACTATACATTATCGTTTCCTGTTATCTATATATCTGTTCACTGAGCTCTCGTAGCTCAGCCGCGTTTTTCTTTTTCACGCGGCAGGTATTAGTAGGAAGCTGGGAATGAGTGAAGAGTGTACCTTGGACTTAGAAGATTGGATAGCTGTGCTGGGTTAGAGTTGGATTGAAGACATTATGTTTTAAAATTAGTTTTGGAAGTTTTAATTGGAACCATTTAGACTTAATATTTCATTTGTAATCCTTGAATTTTGTATTACTGTATTAGTATGCTTTGTTTTGATCTGATATGGATCCATTGTTGTGATATCTTTACCCTTGTCGGGTCGGGGTGTTACAGTGATCTCTTGGTTGGATGAAAGGATCACTCTTAAACAAACTAAGACTCTCTAAATGATCAAAGAAAGTGATCTACGTAAGAGAGGATTAGACCACAAAAAAACTAACTAGGAAAATCAAGTTAGAAGTGTAAAATGGTCCACTATTTATAGGTGATGAACTCAAATAAGTACATGTTATTACCATCATTTATCCTATTTATTTGACTTGTTTTATTATATTATCTGTGAGAATTGATACGTTAATGTTTACTTTTGTAATTCTCAGGTAAAAACAAGTATTATGTGAAACTTGGCGATTTTGGACTAATTATGGAGCAAAACTAGCAAGAAGTTAAGAGTCTACTGAAATGTACAAGATCAAGATTATTCTGCTCCAGATACGCCGCATCCTACTTATTATATACGGCGCATCACTATCAAGATTTCACAAGCTACGATCCAAGACAGCAAGTACATGCGCCGCATAGATAAATGGAGTTACGCCGCATCTTCTGGCGGTGTACGAATATTCCTGAATATATTAATCTTGGACCCCACGCGAAGTTAAGTCAATGCGCCGCATCTACTTATCCTATGCGCCGCATCTAGCCCTCAGACAGAAACTATAAATACCCCAAAGTCAGACGAATTTCGGAGTTCGACATTTAGCTAAACACAAAGACCGAAGAAACCCTAGGACGAATTCAGACGAAGTAGCAGCACAAGACACACCCTAAACGAAGATACAAGAGCTGTAATTAGGTCCTGCATGTATTCAATTCATTAAGTAGTTTTGTTTTATTGTATTAGTACACTTTAATTCATCAGGATTGATGGGCTTGTGTCATTGATTTAATCATGCACTTCAACTCCCCTTAAAATTGCTTTCCCATCAATTAAAGTTTATATGTTGATGTCTTTGGTGACTTTTATTAGTGCATTGATAACCTCTGTGTCTTGCTGAGCATTGCTTGGGTCGCCATGCCCCTTCCTCGCCTATTTATTTTATAGCCTATGCATTCTATCGTCTGTAGAAAAGTAGGAAGAAAGGATAAGTAGGATAGACATAAGTAATCATTAAGGGTTTACTCGCCGATAAAATTAGAGCCAACGAGAAAGGGATTAATCTCGGTGCGTTGCATCGAACTATACACTTCATATAAAACTAGCAATAGAACAAGTGACAAGCTACTTATCTATCAGGACAGGTCTTCTTATTGTCTCAAGTATTTATCTGTGTACGTGTGTGCTAATCGCTGATTCGTGCCTATTAGTTTAGTTTATATTTAATCATAACCAAACCGTGCCAGTCTCTCAGGCTGAACCCCCCTTGCGTTAGATTAGGTTGTATAGCTAACTTAAGATATTAAAATACTGATTATAATTACTAGATAATACGTTCCACTCTTAGTGATCGACACTCTACTTACCATTATATTCATACTGACCGGGTACACTGCTCGTTAAAGTGTGTGTGTTTTATTGATAAGTCGGCTAAATATAAATTTAAAACTTGAATACTGCTAAAACCACAACGACATACCGTGGGTATAAATTAGAGCACTACACACACATGCGCATCAAGTTTTTTTGGCGCCGCTGCCGGGGAGTGAATTGTTATTATCTGTTAATTTGATTAATATTTTAATTAGGTTTTTAATTTTAATTCTAACCGCTAACCCCGTTGTATATTAGTTAAATTGCATTCATTGTATTATTTGCATATTTTCTGTTTTTGTGTGTTTAATTTTTGTTTCTTTTCGTTTGTTTTTATTTTTGTTTTTCTTTTTATTTTTCTGCATAATGCTATCGTTGTACTGAGCTAATTCAAACGATACGGCGCATCTATTTTCATAGATACGGCGTATTGCGTTTAATTTTTATAAAATACAACGCGTTTAATAAATTCGAGTACGGCGCATCTTTCCCCAAGATACGGCGTATTCTGTTTTTAATAAGAAATTTTTCTAAACGATAACGCTATACGACGCATCTGTTTTAGCAGATACGGCGTATCTATTATTTTAAATTAAAAACAGTTTTCGAATTATTAAACAGATACGACACATCGATCTCTGTCGATACGGCGCATCTACTGAATCAAAAATCTTGTATTTTGAAATGTAACGAAAATACGGCGCATTAACTTTTGTTAATACGACGCATTCAATTTTGATAAATATAATTTGATTTTTGATAATTTAACCGATACGGCGCATTCTAAAAATTCTAAGCAGCGTATCTATTTTCTGAATATTAGTCTGATTAAATTTTAACGATTATAAGATACGGCGTATCCAACTTTTTGGATACGGCGCATCGACTGCAGATATCAGTAACTTTTATTTTTCGTATTCCGTTTTCGTTGTTGATTTTCTGATATATTAATTTCTTGAACATACCCTACTGATGCTTTTGTGATAGTTTCAGGAAGTGCATGACCAGGAATTCAACTAAGAACTTGATTCAACCTTTCGAAGATCCTGAACGAGCCTTTCATTCGCTTAAAAGGCTTTTCAACACAAACTCGTATAAAAATTACGCGCGCTCTATGATTCTTTGGATGTGCTTTTCGCACAGGTAAAAATAAATCGGGGGAAGTCTGAACTAAAGGAAATTTTTCAATGCATTCTCAAGCTTTGATATCTCAAGTTCGTTCGAGCTTGATTATTTTTCTGAAGAAAAAGAGGAAGAAGAAACAGAAATAATGGCGGAAAACACTACTATGGAGGAATACATGAACAAAACCCGTGATGATTACACTTCAGGAGTTGCTAGACCAAAGTTTGATGAAAAGTCAAAGTTTGAGTTGAAGGGTCAGTTTCTCAAGGAGCTAAGAGAAAATGCTTTCAGTGGATCGGAACATGAAGATGCTAATGAACATGTTGAAAAAGTCCTCGAGATTGCAGATTTGTTTACTACAGGAGGAGTCTCTGACGATCAACTCATGCTAAGAATCTTTCCAATTTCGCTTAAAGGAGCTGCTAATAAGTGGCTAAGGAATGAACCTGCTAGTTCAATCACTACATGGGAAGATTTGAAGAGCAAATTCCTGAAAAGATATTGTCCACCTGCTAAAACTGCTAAAAAGATGGAGGCTATCAACAGTTTCAAGCAAGAGCCTGATGAAACTCTTTATCAAGCTTGGGAACGATTTAAAGACCTATTGATGAAATGCCCTCAACATTATCTAAGTGAAATTCAGGAGATAATATTGTTTTATCAAGGATTGGACGTGCCTAGTAGACAAATTTTGGATGCTAAGGGAGCTGTGCATCAAATGAGTGCGGCCAATGCTAGAAAAGCTTTCCAAGAAGCTGCTGATCATTCTCAAAAATGGCACGATGGAACCTCTACTAGATCTAAGAGCAGCACTAATTTTGACGGGTTTGCTGCAATTCAAGCTCAATTGGATAAAATTAGTAGAGAGATGAAGAAGCGTGATGAAAAAGTGTATGCTGCCCAAGTTGGATGTGAAAAATGCGAAGGACATCACTACACTAAAGATTGCCCGAATAAGAATGAAAGTGAGACTTTTGAAGAAGCATACTACACACAATTTGGACAACCATTCCGACCTTCAGGGAGATTTAGGGAAGCTACTCCGGGATACTATCAAAAGAACAACTTTAATCCCACTTATCAAGAAAGGAGGCAGACTTTAGATGACACTTTAAAGCAAATTATGGCCGATGCTGCTAAAAGACATGATGAGAACACTGCTATGATTAAGGAAATCCGAGCTTCAACGGAAACTATTACAAGAAATCAAGGAGCTTCGATCAAAGCATTGGAACAACAAATTGGACAAATGAGCAAAGTTCTTCAAGAAAGGGGATACGGAAGTTTACCGAGCTCAACTGAAACCAACCCAAGAGATCATGTCAAGGCCATAAGCACCACTGAGGAAGTCACGCCTAACATTCCTTTTCCTAGAAGATTGATGAATGGTAATGATGGTGCAAAACCCGAATTTTTCTTTAATTCTTCAATCAGTTTAAGGAGGTTACTCAAAGAAAAGACTAAGATTGAAGAGGAGATCAAGGCTACAATGAAAGAAGAGAGCCCTGCAACCGACTTACATGCCTTGCCTCATAAAGAAAAGGACCCAGGAAGTTTTACTTTACATTGTTCAATTAATGATATATCTTTCAATAATGTGTTAGCTGACTTAGGAGCTAGTGTTAGTGTTATGCCCCTTAAGACATTCACTACCCTAGGACTAGGAAAATTAGCGCCAACTAAGTTGCTTATTGAATTGGCTGATAAAATGGTAAAACAACCTGAAGGGATTGCTAATAATGTGCTAGTTAAGATTGAGAAGTTTGTTTTCCCTATAGACTTTGTTATATTAGATATGCCCGAGGATGTTAAGATTCCTTTAATCCTTGGAAGACCTTTCTTGTCTACCGCCCATGCTAAGATTGATGTATTTAAAAGAAAAATCTCATTAAGGGTAGGGAATAATAAACTAGTCTATAAGTGCCAAGATCCTGTTAAAAGCATAATTAGAGGCGTCTATGTGCTAGGATTAAGAGAACGTATTGACCTCGATCTTGAAGCTAGTTTTATGGGAGAAACCTTGATAAATAATGAATCACTTGAGACCTATAGTGGAGACTACATTGAATTAAATGATCTTAATTTACCATTAGGAATCAATGATCAATTTATGGAGGATTTAGAACCCAAAAATGAAGAAGGAGAAATTACGGATATACCTAGAATCAATATGATCAACACTAAGAATTATGATGAATTTGAAGGATATCCTAGTTTCTGTGATTATGGTAGAAAGATCCATGTAGATTGTGCTTATAATTTACAATTTCCTTGCATGATAGGATTTAAACAAATTAGTGCCAACTTTTTCCCTATTTTACCAATTAATGAAATGTCAAAAGATTTCTATAATTCTATAATGAAGAACAAAATTGAGTATAGAGGGAAAAACGTAGTTGGAATGTTCATGAATGTACCTATTTTTGTTGGGAATTTAACTATTGTTACAGATTTTACTGTGGTTGAAAACATGGATGCTTATCGTGATGTTGAAATGGGTGACGTGATCGTTGGGAAACCATTCTGTAAGGAGGTCGAAATTAACGCTAAAAGATTTGAAGGAAAGATCACCTTTCAAAGTGGAAGCAACGTTATCACTTACATGATGCCTCGTGCTCACCCAAGGTTTAAACACGCCCCTAACAAATTTTGTTACAAATATACATCATTTCTTTTTGTAGATGAAAATGACGCTAAGAAAGGGATCGAATATCCGTACCAAAAGATGAAATGATTCTACAAAGGTGTACTTGAATTGGGGTCGGAATATGTTCGTGACGAAGTAATTCGCAACTACATCGTGCGCGGACATGTGGGGATCAATAGATCTGATTAAGGAGCTGAACGTGAGTCTAACTTGAAGACTCAGGAATAAAGACAAGTGCTGATCGGGAGACAACCCGGAGAAAATTTTTACTATTCTATTCTGTGTCGAGTCAGTCAGGCCGCAGAAGATACGGCGCATCTCAATCCTTAGATGCGACGCATCTCCTGCACTGGTCATATCTTACTTTATTTTCTACATTTTTATTTTTAACTTTAAAACTTTCTGTCAGTATTTTAATGCGGCGCATCCCTGGTTAAGGATGCGATGCATCTTCTATTCTGATTCGTATTTATTCCAGGCTCGATACGGCGTATCTTCTTCCAAAAGATACGGCGTATCGACTGCCCTGATGATTTTCAGTTTAATTTTTTAAGTTTTATTTTTACTAACTACTAATGTATTATGAAAGTTTGAACCTTCTTAACTCAGGTGTGTTAAAGTCTTGATGGTATTATAGATTCCTGCATTTCCTGTGGATACATCAATTATGAAGATTAAACGTTCTCATCCACAAGAAAGATGATTTTTGCTCTTATACAAAAAATGGAGGATCATACCGAGCAAATCTCAGGGGAGTTTTTCTGTTCTAATTCTTTTATTTTCCAGTTTTTAATCTTTGTTACAAACAACGAGGACGTTGTTTAACTTAAGTAGGGGGATTATAGAATTAGAACACTTACTTGTCCTAAACGTTTTCAAAATATGCTTAAAATGTGCTTAATATATCAAAATTTAAAATTTTTAGCATGTTTTTGTTTAACTCTAAATTACATAGCTGCACACATAACATTATTTTCAAAAATTGTGAACTTTTCAAAATTCACAAATCTATGAGTGTGCCGGTGACTTGTAAACTTTAGAACTTGGCTTGTATACTATTCGAGACCACCATACTAAGTATTATTTACATAATTGGAATGACTTGTCTAAATTGGTAAATTTCTAGGATTACACCCAAATAGCCTTTATATGTTATGTGATATTAGCTAACTACACTGGTTAGTTAACCCCCGTATAAACCTTTTGTTACTCTCACTTTTAGAGTAAGATACCCCAAGAAAAACACTCAGAGCCATTCCTTTCGTTTCTTACACCTTTGTTATAATGTTTCGTTACACCCTTACACCTTAGCCTACCCTGTAGATTAAAATCCATGGTTGGTTAATTGCTTTAGGCAAAGTGTGTTTCCTTACATTACCTGTGTTCGCGTGCGTAATTCATTATCTATGGTTAGGTCGGGAAATTGCACAATGCAATTGGAGTGAAAGTAAATATTGTATATCTTTGAGTCTTATTTTTCATGTGTTTACTACTTTCACTATTACCATTATTTCTGAAGTCATGAAAAGTATGGAAAAATTATCCAGAGTTATAGCTATAGTGATGTGGTGAAATTTTACACATCTATCTTTATGTATTAAAAAAAAAAAAATCAAAAAAAAAATAAAAAAAAAAATAAAAAAAAAATCAAAAAAATAGAAAAGAAAAAGAAAGAAAAAGTTGGATGTTTGTTTTAACCAACTTATGTAAAGTTTTGTATTAAGTGGTCGATATCACCACTAGTTGTTGTATATTATATCTATGGATTGAATGGGAGTTGGTCGTTATGGGAACGCCAACTAAGGTTATTCTTTGATTGAGATCTTGTTGAGTATAATTCGTGTCTACCTAAAGCGTGTGTTTCAAGTGTTAAAGCGTGAGTTATTCAATGATATGAGTCTTATTCATGGTATGGTTGGGATACAATTTACCACACTTAGGATTTTAATTTATCTGTTTTGTTTATTTTTTTTATTTTACACCAATTTATATCCCAAATATTATCCATACCCTATATCATTTCTTTATCCAAACCTTTGATTTATTGAGATTAGGGATTTGAGCAATCTTAAGTATCGTAGTCGTGGATTCGGCTATGTATTTATGATTTTGTCACCCTTTTTGATATAATATTATTGGTAAAGATTACTTGGTCCTATCTTTAGCCTATTCGAGTTAAGGATTTGAGCAATTGCAAGTATCGTGTTCGTGGATTCGATCATGTATTTGTGATTTTGTCACCTTTTCTGGAATTTGAGATCGATAGAGATTAAGAAGAGTGATTAACCCTTAACCTACAAACCCTTTTTACCGTTTTAGACTTGTTATTCCTTGGCTTTAGTGGGGGAGATGCGTATACTTGCCAAGCTTATGATAGAATATTCGTCACGACTGGACAGTTAAACGATTAGATTTGCTTTTATCAAAATATTTTATTTTATTTCTAATTCGTTAAGTGTTTGGTTGTGTGATTATGACAAAATGAATACATGCTTAAATATAAAAATAAATCCTAATATCTTTTAGGATACACTTTCATAAGATTTATTCTAAGGTTTACTTGGGGACAAGTAAAGTTCAAGTGGGGGGATATTTGATGAACTCAAATAAGTACATTTTATTACCATCATTTATCCTATTTATTTGACTTGTTTTATTATATTATCTGTGAGAATTGATACGTTAATGTTTACTTTTGTAATTCTCAGGTAAAAACAAGTATTATGTGAAACTTGGCGATTTTGGACTAATTATGGAGCAAAACAAGCAAGAAGTTAAGAGTCTACTGAAATGTACAAGATCAAGATCATTCTGCTCCAGATACGCCGCATCCTACTTATTATATACGGCGCATCACTATCAAGATTTCACAAGCTATGATCCAAGACAGCAAGGACATGCGCCGCATCTAAGAATGGAGTTACGCCGCATCTTCTGGCGGTGTACGAATATTCCTGAATATATTAATCTTGGACCCCACGCGAAGTTAAGTCAATGCGCCGCATCTACTTATTCTATGCGCCGCATCTAACCCTCAGACAGAAACTATAAATACCCCAAAGTCAGACGAAGTAGCAGCACAAGACACACCTTGAACGAAGATACAAGAGCTGTAAGAAGGTCCTGCATGTATTCAATTCATTAAGTAGTTTTGTTTTATTGTATTAGTACACTTTAATTTATCAGGATTGATGGGCTTGTGTCATTGATTTAATCATGCACTTCAACTCCCCTTAAAATTGCTTTCCCATTAATTAAAGTTTATATGTTGATGTCTTTGGTGACTTTTATTAGTGCATTGATAACCTCTGTGTCTAGCTGAGCATTGCTTGGGTCGCCATGCCCCTTCCTCGCCTATTTATTTTATCGCCTATGCATTCTATCGTCTGTAGAAAAGTAGGAAGAAAGGATAAGTAGGATAGACATAAGTAATCATTAAGGGTTTACTCGCCGATAAGATTAGAGCCAACGAGAAAGGGATTAATCTTGGTGCGTTGCATCGAACTATACACTTCATATAAAACTAGCAATAAAACAAGTGGCAAGCTACTTATCTATCAGGATAGGTCTTCTTATTATCTCAAGTATTTATCTGTGTACGTGTGTGCTAATCGCTGATTCGTGCCTATTAGTTTAGTTTATATTTAATCATAACCAAACCGTGCCAGTCTCTCAGGCTGAACCCCCCTTGCGTTAGATTAGGTTGTATAGCTAACTTAAGATATTAAAATACTGATTAGAATAACTAGATAATACGTTCCACTCTTAGTGATCGACACTCTACTTACCATTATATTCATACTGACCGGGTACACTGCTCGTTAAAGTGTGTGTGTTTTATTGATAAGTCGGCTAAATATAAATTTAAAACTTGAATACTGCTAAAACCACAACGACATACCGTGGGTATAAATTTCACACGGTACCACTAAATTTAGTGGTACCGTGGTACCGTGCCAGACAAAAACACTCCTCTTTTTGTCTTTAGTGGTGAAAGTTTATTTGGGAAAGTTTGGAGCTGATTTAGGGGGAAAAATAGCTGTTGGGACTTTTAAACTTATTTTTCAAAATAAATCATTTCTTTTTAATTCATAAATAATTTGTAAAATGTATTTTTGAACAAATGTTTTGTCACATTAAAAATGTGAAGTTTAGAACAAAAAAATTTATTTCTTTGATCATCCATCAAGTTTAAATTTGTTTGTTCATATCTTGAGTGATTTATGTCGGGATGAAAATCTACGACTCTGTTGAAGCATACTTGAGACGTCGAGAGATGTTGATGTAAGTATGCATTGATGATTTTTGTTTACAAGTAACTTGCACATTTTACGTTATGCATTACAAGTTACATATTTGTCATTATTAAAACCGAAGAAACCGTTTAGTTTAAATATCGTAATATTTGTACTAACAATCTCCCCTTTTTGATGATGACAAATATGTAAACCGTGACACACAATAAAATGTAAAAGTTACCTGTTTACACTCCCTTCTCCCCCTTTTGTTGAAGCAAAAAGGTAGTTGCCTCGAGCTCTCCCTTGAATTCACTCCCTACTCCCCCTTATTGCAATACTTTCCTTTCTCCCCAGAAAGGCGAGCTTGCATCATCCCAGCGAAGTCTTCTATCACCAGTTATGAAGACGACTCCATGCTATGTATTCAAATCCCCCCGAGCTCCCCCTAGCTCAATGCTCCCCTTTGGTGATTGAATCCCCTTATTTATTTACCTTAGTATCTAGCGGATCTATGCATCAAATTCTTACAAAGGCTTTTCCTACATCAAGGGTTAGCTTCGTGCAACATAATATATAAAAGAATAGGAGCAACATTATAGGGATAGAATGCTCATAGCAAGACATGCAAGGGTTAAACTATGTTAAAGTGTAGCTACAAAAAAAAAAGAGTTTGATGAGGTATGTGAGCATATCAAAATATGCTAGAGGTCAGACACGTGATGAAAGTGTGCCAAAGGGATAAAAACCAAGACGAAAGCCCAAGAAAGTTGAGCGACATGCGTAATGCAATTCAATGACACTAGAGAGTCACAACTTGACCGACAACCTAAGGTGTAATTGTTCAATCAATCACACTAACAAGAACGAGATTCGTTCATTGACTGACACACAAAATGACTTCTTCCAAGTTGTCATTGGGAAGGCGAGTTCTAACAAACCTTTTGAACGACATAATCATCTACCTAAGATGATTGGTGTTAAGGATGGTTTGTTGATAAGACATACTCTAAATGATTACTATTATGACAAGTCATGCCATAAAGTAGACTCGATAGAAGATATACCAAAAAAATGAAAATGAGAACGATATGCACCTAGATGCGAATGGAAATGATTCCAAAAAATGGGAAGTGTTGGATTTGACCTTTGAGAAAAGGTGGGAAAAGATGGTTTAGATTAATATATCATTTGCATTGACAATGAGATTCATGATATATTTCAAATGAGAAAAAGAAAATGTGCATGTGATCCTAACAGGATTATGGGTGGATATCTCTAACGGGGTTGAGGTAACGAAGTTCTAGATTTATAGTATGGATGATCCTGGTTGTGTGTTAGAGATAATTTGGTACATAAAGGGTTTTGTGTGATTGTAAGGATTCAAAGTTATTGAACTAACTATCACTATCCAGAGTGAAGTGTAGCTAAAAGGTTTGAGTGGGATTGATATAAGGGTTGAAGGTTTTGAAACAAAATAACACTGTCAAGAGTGAAGTTTAGTAATAAGGGTTGAGTGTGATGATGAATGATGTTAATGTGAGATTTGAAGATGAGATGCAAGATAAGCTTGCAATGGTGAGGCCTTATATAGGCAAGAGTTGTGGGATTCGAATTATAGTTGGTGGTAGTGTCCTATGGTGTAGTGAGGGAATCTTAGGCTGTATGTGAGTTTGCAAAATTTTGCAGGTTTGAGGTTAGGGATGCAGGGATCTAGAGGAAATAGTGAAAATTCATCAAACAAGGGCATGGTACCACTAAATACCGCACGGTACCGCTAAATTTAACGGTACCATGGCGTATTTAACGGTACCGTGACCTGGAAGTCATGAATTTTCCTGTGCAGCCTAGTTCTGGGCAGCTAAAGGGAAGTTTTCTAGAGAATAAGAACCACATTTGTGTGTTCTTGAGAGTGTAGGTTAAAAGACTATATGAGTGTGTTTTCGCTCCCCCTTAATCGATGACCATCCGGACAAGATGTGAAAAAAAAAGAGGAAAACAAACGTTGACGGAAGCGATGAGCTTAGTAACGTCATGACAAGTGGTGAATAGCATACAATAAACCTCACCTTTGAAGTCACGTAGCTCTTCTTAATCGTTGTGAATATTCATAGAACATTCATATGATGAAGCATATGATTATGTGCAAATATGCTAAGGGTTAAGAAGATAAAATCTTCAAGGTTGTGGGGTTAGTGTTAAGGTTCTAGTGGGGTTATCTATGTTGATGAAGAAGGGTTATCTCAACTAATCCTAGCGGTTCTACGTTTGAAGTTTGTGGAAGATGATTGGGATACAGAAGCAATGATAGTGTAGAAAGAAGGTTGAAAAGTGTAGATAAGTTGAGAAGATAATGGATACGGAAGTAACCAAACATATGGTGTGTTTAGTGCCATGTGGAAGTGAAAGGGAAAAGGCTAAGGAATCAGAAGATAGATAGAATCTATTCTGATAGGAGACGGTTTTGGTTCAAGACTACATCGAGTGGGTTTTGATAGTGCTTTTGAAAAAGTGAGAATTGAAAACAAAATAAACTGTCTCAGCAGACAACTGTCCGACGGTACCGTTAAATTTAGCGGTACCGTCCCCTATTTAAGGGTACCGTGACCTGCTGAGGTTAGTTTTGACCCATAATTAGATTTTTGACAAAGAAATTTCAAATATATTGTGATTTTTCTGGACCTTAGATTAAAGGAATTTATACCAAATAAATTCTTTTATGAATGAATCCAACGGGATTCGATGAACGTTGATCAAGAACGAGAGATGACATTTAATTATATTTCGCAAATTAAATATACTTTAAATATTTCGGTTGAAATATTTAAGTTGTCACTGGAATTTAAGAGGATTTTACGAATAAACTCGCTGATTTAGTGAGACATTTCGACACGAGGAGAGAATTTATACCTAATAAATTCTTTTTACAAGATGAACGGTACTAGATGAGAAGAGATGACTTTTATATTTCCGAGGAAATACATAGGTAGTCATTAGAGAGATGTGAAGGATGACTTAATATTTCCAGTGAAATATTTAAAAAGTCATGAGACGAGACACAAGATATGACTTCAATATTTTCAGTGAAATATTCAAGTATTCATAAGAGGAATGTGAAGGATGACTTAATATTTTCAGTGAAATATTAAAAAGTCATGAGACGAGACATAAGAGATGACTTCAATATTTCCAGTGAAATATTCAAATAGTCATAAGAGGGATGTGATGGATGACTTAATAATTCCAGTGAAATATTTAAAAAGTCACGAGACGAGATGTAAGGGATGACTTTAATATTTCTAGTGAAATATTTAAGTAGTCATAAGAGGGATTTAAAGGACGCATTTGAACACATGGGAATTGAGAAATTCACGGAATGTGTTCCATCATTCCTAGACCTAGACAAAGATGGTTAGAGGATTCTCGTTTGAGAGGTTTGGTTGATTAACGCATTTCGATGTGCTTCGCACGTGAGTGTTTCACGGGGTTTTGAAAGACGTAAAGCAAGGCCTATGGTGCTGATTCGCAGCAGGGTTTGGGATCTTAAGAAGTGTATATTCACACGAGGATGAAAGGAACTACTAATCACTTATATAGTAACTCGTAAGTCCTTTGTCACCCGAAGGTTGATGTTAGCTTTTAGCTTTTGGATGAGCGTTTTAACATATGTTGTTAAAAGGCTAGAATATGATGTTTCGGATATGACATTTAACAATTGCGATCGCAAGTTAAACTTACTTGAATATTTTGGATGAAATATTTAAGTTGTCAAACCTACTCCAAGTTCTACTAGGTTTGTATCTAACCTCCCCATGACAAAGGGTGTATTACTTGGAAGAAAGCGAAATGATGACGAAGGAATTAGGACAATTTCGCGACTACTTTAACTTATAGGCTTTGACACTAGTGTATGACTATATGATGTGAAGGATTATACAAACACTTGGGATGTTAATCTTAATAATGTGTTTGGGATATTTAGGAATGAATGTGATATAGTACGCGGAATTTACTATAACACACTTAAAGGAACAAAGGTGGTGAATATGCAAACGTGAATTATTTAGAACAATGAACACAACGTGAATAACACAAAATGATTCAATATTATTTATGAGATAATACGGGTGATCTAAACTATCACCGGGATTACAAAGGTAACCTTGAATCTTTGATTCGTAAAAGGGATTTGTGAATTTGTAACTAAGTTACTAGAAAGGTTGTGGTGTTTTTGGATATTACAAAGTTTATAGTTGAAGAGATATATCTAAGGTGGTGACTAAGGGTTCCTTTTATAGATAAGGAACCCTTTTTACATGTTGTCAAGTTGCATTATAATAAGATAATAAGACTTTTCTAACCTACTATTACAACTTCCAATGTAAAACACTCAATATTATCTACTGCACTACATGGAAGACTGTACTACTTTTACTTAACGTGTTACAGTGTACAAAGACTAATAATACAACTAAAATATCTACAAATAAAATATCTAACAACTTGACGTTCAAACTGGCAGGACCTTCTTTAACTAGCAGTACCTTCTCACCCAGAAGGTACTGTTAGTTTATCTTCAACTTCTTCAAAATGAACTAGCAGACCTAATACTTCATCTGGCAGGCTCTTTGACTTAAGCATTTTATTCTCAACAATCCTCCCCTAAACTTGTTATTCCCTTTAAAATAAACAAGTTTCTTATGAATAAAATCCATACCTTGAGGATCTGAGGGAACTCTTCCAAAAACTTCACTTTCTATTCTTCCTTTTTCTTTCACATTGTTCAAAAATGCTCATCAATAAAAATTGAACCACTTCTGACCTTTCTTCATCTTTATCACACCTTAACCTCTTGGAAATCATGGTTGAAAGAACTTCATAGCTCAGTGGATACTCTTTTTCAGCTAACATAAAGAGCTCAATCCCACTTTGTGTAAAAAGATGATGCACATTGCTAAGACTTAGGAATTCCCATGTGGTGGAAGGATCATGGTATGGAAACTTCCAATGAACATCCTTTGGATCAGGATCATACATCCTATTGAACTCTACCCAAAGTTCTTGTTCCTTAACATCAGTGTTATACTTAGTGTTTAACCTGATTTGAACTAAATTCCACAACTCTTCTAAATCAGCTCTATCACATGCCCTTATCAGATTCTCAAAATTTTTGAAGATGGCAGTTTGACCCCCAACCCTGGTTATCTTCCATGCCTTTCCTGACCTATCATGGTGAATCTCCCAATCTATAATAGGGTGTCTAGACCTAATTGGATCAGCATGTATAATTGTTGGTAAAGCAATTATCATTTTACTTACTTGTTCTGGATCCAATTCTGCTTCTTGTTTCTTTTGAGCACCTTTCTTTTTCTTTGAAGGTTTAGCATCAGATGGGATCTTGAAGTAACATGTCTTGTAGGCATTAAGATAAAGGAAGTTGATTTCATCAGGAGTTTTCTTCTTCAGTTGAGATTCAGTCCAATTAGCTTGACTTCTTAGAAACCTTTTCATGAAAATCACTTGATCTTTCTCAGATGAGCCCACCTTAAAACCTTTCTGCTGGCTTTCCTGAATCTTTTGAAAAATATTATCCAGAGCTGCTTCTTTATATTTGTTGTTGATAAAAGTTTCAAGCTGTGCTATTTTCTCTTCAGTGTTAAGATTCTTGTCATCCATAATTATGGTAGCTTGACCTCTTACAATTGGATCATTGGCAATGATCCATTGCATCTGAGCATCAAATGTTTCCTGAGCAGCTTGAGTGTCAAGAAGAATTTGAGCAGCATCCTTTTGCTCTTGCATTTCTGCAAGCAGTCTTGAATCTTCTAAAGCTTTTTGCATTTCTTCTTCATGAAGCTTTTTGGAGACTTCCTCATCAAAATCCATCTGTTCTTGCTCTCTTTTCTTCAGCCTTTTGGGCCTAGGTTCATCTTTAACCAGAATTTTCTTGCCCTTTTCATTTGGTGTTGGTTCTTGACTTGGAGCAGAAGATTGTTCATCAGCAACAAATAACCTTCCTTGAACAAACAACCTCCCCTGAGGCTGTGATTCCCTCTTTCTTTTGTAAACATTTTCAGCAGTACCTCTATAATCCATAGCCAACAGCCTCTTAATTTGAGTAGGCTCTTGCTCTGCTTCATCAGGCTCTTTTGCACTAACAGGCTCTTGTCCTGCACCAGCAGGCTCTTCATCATATACTTGTGTTCCTTCATGAAATTGAAACTAAGCCTCCTCTTCACCTTCTGAACTACCCATCCTCCCCTTTTTGGAAGAGAGGCCCATGCTTTCTGCATCTGAACTTGAAGAACTAGATAAAACCAACTGTGAAGATCTTTTACCCTTCAGCATCTTCACTTCAGCCTCCAATTTCTTAACCCTCTGAACTAGCTTGGTGTTGATCTTAGAAAATTTTGTGTTCTGTCTTTGAAGAGCATTTTCCAAGAGCTGCACTTTCTCCTTTAGTTCCTTCACAGTCTGAGAATCCAGACTTTGATGTTGAGATGATTGGGATGGTGATGCA
Organism: Artemisia tridentata subsp. tridentata; assembly: GCA_021014915.2. Taxonomy (NCBI): domain Eukaryota; kingdom Viridiplantae; phylum Streptophyta; class Magnoliopsida; order Asterales; family Asteraceae; genus Artemisia; species Artemisia tridentata. Next base: position 332,962,596 of record CP139502.1, read on the forward strand.
TGATATGATGGTGATGGTGTTGTTACAGATGGTACTGGTGATGGGATTGGTGATGGATGATGAGATGGTGATATGTATCCAGGTGAAGAATTTGGTGATGATGATTCAGATGATGTGGATGGTTCTTCAGCATTTTGTGGTAACATTTCCTCAAAAAGTGGTACTTCTTCCCCATTAAAACCAATTTTCATATTTGAAAACACCTTGTGTGTAAGTTTTGGAGTTTCATAAGGTGAGTGTGGGGGAAGTAACAAAAGTTTTGATTTGGTGATGATGCATTGAATAAATCTGGGATACATCAAAAACTTTGTTTGGCTATCTACATTTTTAACCAATCCTTTAAAAATATGTTTTGAAAAGTTGAATTTTCTGTTTGTTGCCAAGCAAATGAGAGCTGTAGCCATGTTACCACTAAACTGCTCCCATGAGGTTTTCTTTTGGCTTAAATAATGAAGGATGGTATGGATAAAAAATCTCCATTGTGGGGTAAAATGCTTTTTAAGAAAAGTGAGTTTATTAGAATTTACATTATACCCCATTCTTTCCAAATTTTCAAAGATTTCAGTATCAGGCAATTGACTAATACCATCTGAATCATCCAATCGAAGATGTCTTCTAATGGATGACTCGGTAAGAGTCAAGGTTTTGCCATCCACTTTGGCTTTTATCTTTTGGTCCCCATTTTCAAGAGTTTTAACTTTTGCCGTTTCCCAAAATTGTAAAATTTGTGATTCATAAATAGTGGGATTTACAAGTAAAGCAAACCTGATGTAAGAATCATTTAGAAAGTCCACTATTTGATGAAAAGATTCATTATCCTCTTCTTTTCCAAAAACGCTAACTGGTTGTGACGTTTAACAAAAATTAGATCATCCATGGTGAAGGTTAAGGAAAAACTTGATTAGGATGGTGGGATTTGATTGTGGTACTGGTAGAAGATGAAAGGTGAGTGTTAATTGTGATAAGGATTGATTAAAGATATTATGAGAGATTTACTTTTAACCGACTAAGAGAAAATTTATAATAAGTAAATGAAGAGGCGGTTAAAAAGATCTTTTATAAGAGAAATATAATATAATTACCAGACCCTTAAATCGAGGAAAACATCAGGAATTAACAGAATTACCCCAACGGCTAATTTTAACTACCAGATCTAACGGCTATAATTTTAAATGACAGACTCAACGGTTATTTAGCAGTACCATTTTACTCTACCCGTACCAAAATTTGAACTACCAGTACCTTTGATTTTGAAAGAAAATTTTACTTGGCAGTATCTATGAAATTTTAGCAAAAATCCCTTATAGTTTTTAGCAAACTATCAGCTATCAACGGATTTGTCTTATCTTTACCAAAAGCCGTTTGCTTTGGACTAGTCAACTATTTACTGTAAAGTATGGTTAGTTAAATACCATATAGTTTTTGGTAAACTATCAACCATCAACGGATTTGATGTGTCTTTACCAAAAGCCGTTTGCTGATGGACTAGCCAGCTCTTAAGTTTGTAAAACTTGGTGAACTGAATACCATCTCCACATCATGATCCTTGTTTTGTTATCAACTTGAGTAACCTGAAATTTGTTAGTTGCAGACCAAAAGAACAGAGTGCAAAGCACTTGTTTTATAGCATTGTAAACATTTAAGCATCAAGATGAACAAAACAGAGCAAACTTTATACTAGCAGGACCAATTATGAACTGACAGTACCTTTTGACTAACTAGCAGTACCATGTTAAGAGCCAGTACCATTTATTTTATGTACAAAAACACATGTTTTTCAAAGATTAATCATTCCAATACCTGCTACCAGGTATTTAAATCTACTTAAATCAAAAGCTTTGGTGAGAAGGTCTGCAAAATTCTTTGCAGAATCAATTTTGACAACTTGTATTAACCTTTTCTCATTGCAATCTCTTATGAAATGGTGTCTGATTTCAATGTGTTTTGTTTTGGAATGTTGAACTGGATTTTTAATGATATAAATAGTACTGCTATTGTCAATGTAAATAATGGTGTTAAGAAAATTGTACCCATAGTCAAGCAATTGATTTTGGATCCAAAGCACTTGCCCACAACAACTTGCACCAGCAACATATTCTGCTTCAGTTGTAGAGTTGGCCACCATTGTCTGCTTCTTGCATTGCCATGATATGAGTTTGCAGCCAAGAAATTGACATCCACCAGTTGTGGATTTTCTTTCTAGGGTTGCACCAGCATAGTCACTATCAGAATAAGCCACCAAGTCAAAAGATGATTCCCTTGGATACCATAGACCCAACCTAGGTTGACCCTTGAGATATCTAAAGTTCCTTTTGACTGCTGTGAGATGAGAAACTTTGGGATTTACTTGAAACCTTGCACATACACACACTGGGAACATGATATCTGGTCTTGATGATGTAAGGTACATCAAGGACCCAATCATTGATCTGTAATTGTGCACATCCACATCTTCACCCTCAGCATCCTTGAGTAACCCCTTTTCTGAATCCATTGGAGTACTTGCAACCTTAGAATTTGCAAACTCAAACTTCCTCAGGATCTCTGCTACATACTTATCTTGGCTGATAAATATGCCTTCATTTGATTGTTTCACTTGGAGACCCAGAAAGAAAGTAAGTTCCCCCATGGAACTCATTTCAAACTTACTATGCATAAGTTTTTCAAACTCCACACACAACTCTTGGTTTGTGGATCCAAAGATAATGTCATCAACATAAATCTGCACCAGCAAGATGTCTTTCTTGGTTCTTTTGATGAACAAAGTTGGATCAATCTTGCCTCTTTGAAATCCATTTTCCAATAAATAGAAAGCCAATGTTTCATACCATGCCCTAGGAGCTTGGTGTAGACCATAAAGAGCCTTGGTAACCCTATACACCTTGTCTGGATATTCTTCATCAATGAAGCCTGGAGGTTGAGAAACATACACTTCTTCTTCAATAGTACCATACAAGAAGGCACTCTTAACATCCATTTGGTAAACAGTGAAGCCGATGAAAGAAGCATAAGCCAAGAATAGCCTAATTTCTTCAAGTCTTGCAACTGGAGCAAAAACCTCTTCATAATCCACCCCTTCTTCTTGAGTATACCCTTGGGCCACCAATCTTTCCTTGTTTCTGATCACAATCCCCCTTTCATCTTTCTTATTCCTGAACACCCATTTGGTTCCAATTGCCCTGTGACCTTTGGGCAAATCAACCAGTTTCCAAACCTTCTAAAGCTTGAATTGAAGAAGCTCTTCTTGCATTGCTTCAACCCAACTTGAATCATCTAAGGCTTTGTTAATTTTTTTGGGTTCAGCCTGTGAGAGAAAACATGAAAACAGGCATATGTTGGCAACTTCATGGTTCTTTTCTTCATATACAGATGAGATAAACCCCTCTTGGTCTGAAGATAAGACTTGAGTTCTTGTTCTAACACCAGAATCAATGCTGCCAATCACATTATCAATGGAGTGATCTTTGAGAATTCTTGTGTTGTGTGTTGTAGGAACTTCATAGGTAAGTGGAAGATTGCCAATCCCCACATCTTCTGGTAAGAAATCATCTGATTGAACATTTAATGGTTCAGCAGTACCAACTTATGAACTGGCAGTACCATCTGGTGAACTGGCAGTACCATTTCCATCTGCACTACTTTCTTGATTCTCTTGACCCTGAGTTCCATGATCATCTTCAACACCTTCATTTGTTGTATTTGAAGGTTCTTCATGACTTGAAGATAAATCCAATCCTTTCCAAATTGGCATCCAGATGTAATCTTGATCTTTAGCTGTTTCAACATTGTCTTCAAAACCTGCATTATCATTAGTATTTGTACCTGTAACAGGCACATAATTCATAGATTCTGAAAGCCTATCAATGTCAAACATCCAATCTGGCCCAATGCCTTTAACATTTGGTAGTTTCTCTTGAAACTCTATGTGCAGATTTTCTTCCACTAGCCTAGTGCAACTATTATACACTCTATAGGCCTTACTTTGCAAAGAATACCGTTTTATGGTATTGAGAATAGTGACATGACATCCAAAAGGTCTCATAAAACTTAAAGATGGTGTTCTACCAAAGAAAAGTTCATAAGGAGTCTTTTTATGGGGTTTAATCACAAGAACCCTGTTCTGCACATAACAAGCAGTACCTACTGCTTCAGCCCAAAATGAAATAGGCAACTTAGAGTCTACTAACATTGTTCTAGCAGCCTCTATTAGTGTTCTATTTTTCCTTTCTGCTACTCCATTTTGCTGTGGGGTTCTAGCTACACTAAATTCTCTTTTTATTCCTTTTTCTTTGCAAAATTCATCCATAACCCTATTCTTAAATTCTGTCCCATTGTCACATCTAATTACTTTCACTTTCTTATCAGCTTGGTTTTCTACCTCAGTTATATAGGACTTAAGGATCTCACTAGTTTCATCCTTAGTTCTTAAAAAGAAAACCCAAGAAAATCTGCTGTAATCATCAGTAACTACAAGACAATATTTTTTACCATTCAAGCTACTCACAGAAGTAGGACCAAAAAGGTCCATATGAAGCATGTATAAAGCTTGAGAAATTGAGTTATGGGTCTTGGGCTTACAAGAAGCTCTATGTTGTTTGCCTTTAAGACAATCAACACAGGTTTGGTCATTTTGAAAAATCTTTTTGGGTAAACCTCTAACCAAATCATATTTTTCAATTGTATTGATTGTTTTAAAGTTTATATGACCAAGCCTTCTATGCCATAGCATAGATTCATCCAATGAGGCTTTTGCTACTAGATAAGTTAAACTCTCCTTAGGAACAATGTTCTTTAAATCAACACTGTACATATTGTTCCTTCTTGGGATTTTAAGAAGAATCTGACTTTCATCAGGAATTTTAAAATCAGGAGAAAGAACAATGCATTCATTGTCAGTAAAAAGAACCTTGTTCTTTTTTTCACACATTTGTGAGACACTGAGGAGATTAAACTTAAGCTCTTTCACAAAGTACACATTTTCAAAATCTAATTTACTGGTTTTGATTGTACCTTTACCAGTAATCTTTCCTTTGATTCCTCCCCCAAAGGTAACATATCCTCCATCAAATGATTTGAATTCTGTGAGGTAAGACATGTTGCCTGTCATGTGCCTTGAACATCCACTATCTACATATCCTTGATCAGCAATATCATTTGAATGTTCCTGCACATATATAAACATATTAGTTTCCTTGGGGTACCCAAGCCATGACTGACTTGGGTTTGCCTCGTGCATCAATGTAATCAAACATCTTTAGGACTGTTGATGCACCTTTTGATTGGAGTGGTCTCCATATCCAACATGCTGAGGACTTAACAGCATTTTCCCTTTTAACCCATTTTGTGGTCCTTGGTCTGTCAGTACAAATTTTGGCAGTACCATTTGGTCTAGCAGGACCATTTGGTCTAGCAGGACCTTTTGGTTTTGGTCTCCAATCTTGTGTTTTAACCACAGATTTCCTTTCAATGGGACTTTTCACAACTCTTGGTGCATGTTTGAAAGTATTTCTTGCACCCTTAGTAGTTGGTTTTGAGTTAACAGGCTCATTTGGTCTAACAGTATGATTAACTTTTGGTGTGTTAGATTTCACAAAACTTTTTCTAGGGTTTGTTCCATTTGTTTTAGACCTTGATGTACTCCCGGAAACCCAATTGTTACAATAAGCATGAGTATGATTAAAACTACCACAGTAATAGCAGGCCTTATTGTACATAACAAAATCATCACCAAGTTGGTGTGACTTAAGATTGTTCCAATTTCTCTGGCTGCCTCTAGGTTTGCTATTACACTTAGCACAACATTCAACTATTTTCAGAACAGTTTTAGCCTTTGTCTTAATCTCTACACTTTTAGGACTGGGTGGTCCTACTTTGTTTCCTTTCTTTGAAACAGTCTCTTTTTCCTCATCATCAGATGTCCAATCTTCAATAATTAGAGCATCTGAGCTCTTATCAGTGAGCACCTCTTTTTCAGAGAGTGAAGCATCACTAGCACTCTCAAAAGGTTCACTTTTCTCTACATGTTTCTCATTATCTAGTGGTTTATTGATGAATTCATGTGAGCCTGATTCTGCAAGATCTAAACCTGGGGGACAGGGGATTCCTCTGTAAGGAGGTGGACAAGTATTGTATCCAATCCCAGATTTGATTCTCTTGTTCATTTGATTTTCAACTATCCTTCTATTACAGTCAGAAGCAGTTTCTAATGTGGTAATAGTTAGTTGAATATTATCCTTTGCCAGTTTCACTTTAGCAAACTCAGTTCTTAACAGGTTTATTTCAGCATATTTCAAAAATATTTCCCTATTAAGAATGCCTTTTGTGTCAGAAAAAGTGAGTTCATTTTCCCTAAAGTGGATTATCTGCTTCTCAAGTTTGGCCATACCACACTTATGATTAACTAGGTCTTGATGAGTTTTTCTTTGTTCTACTTTCAGTTCATCATAAAGTTTTCTTAAAGTTTCTAATTCTTCAAAAACTTCACAAGTATTAGAACATTTAGAAAATTTTACCTCAGGATTGGTGAAAGCCATTAAAGCCATTTCATTTGAAGTTGACTCCTCTTCACCCATGAAGCTCCAATCAAAACCCAGCCCATCAATAGCTACCATAGCTTTAGGCTCAGTGATTTCCACAGCCTTGCTCTTGTTCTCAAAGCTTCCCTTGTTCTTGTTCTCAAAACCTCTTCCCTTATCATCCTGCTTCTTTGGTCTTCTACACTCTCTTGAGTAGTGACCCTTCATGTGGCAGTTGTAGCACTCCACTTTAGACTTGTCATACCCAGCAGGCTCATTACCATTGATGGTAATCTTCTTTCCAGTCCTCATCAGAAATTTCTTAGCCCTCATGCTAAGAAGTGAAATCTGCCACTTTATGTCCATTTCATCAAAATCATCATCATTGATCTCTTGAAGATCTTCAAAAGTCAATATGGAACCATTGTGTTTGTGATGTCAGGAAAGCACAACCAGTTGTTTCATCTAGAATGGTTTTGGTACTGCTAGAAGTATTGGCAGTACCAAAATTTGTGTTGGCAGTACCTTCTTCTCTACCATCTTTTTCTTCATCTACTATCCTTGAGGTGCTGGGAGATGACACAAAGGCCATATTCCCTGAGCTTGAACTAGTAGACTTCTTCAGTTCATGCTCTACTATCTTGAAGTTGCTGTAAAGATCATTAAGACTCATGTAGTCAATATCTGGTTTGTTTTTCCAGACAATGACATGCATGGCCCATTCAGAGGGTAAACTCCTAAGGAATTTGGAGTTTAAGTCTTCTTGAGATATCAGCACTTCATGAATGGCTAACTGACTTGAAAGCTTTTGTAGTCTATTGAACATGCTGTCCAAAGACTCATTTGTTGTGGCTGAAAAGTTTTCAAACTGTTGTTTGAGGAGAGTTTTCTTGGTGGCATCATTTCCACCAAATCTAGCCACAATAGCTTGAAAGAGGGTTTTAGCACATTTGTACTTGTTGAAGATCAAAAGCTGGTCATTTGGAATAGACATGAGAAGCATACTTCTGGCCTTAAGATCATTTCTCTTTTGGATTCTTTCTTCTGCGGTTGTTGGGTTCACTTGCACATTTGTTACTATTGCATCATTTACTGTGGAGGTGGTGATTGTAGGTTTGAATGAGTTTCCTTCTTCAATAATCTCCCAAAGTGCATAGTCTTGCACTTGGAAGTATTGCTCTACCCTCAGTCTCCACATCTCAAACTCATTCTGTTTGAGTAATGGAAGTTTTGCAGCCACATTGGTTTGAATGTGTTCAACGTCCATTGTTCTTTTAAGTCGTAAATATCAGCCTAGCTCTGATACCACTTGTGAAGGATTATACAAACACTTGGGATGTTAATCTTAATAATGTGTTTGGGATATTTAGGAATGAATGTGATATAGTACGCGGAATTTCCTATAACACACTTAAAGGAACAAAGGTGGTGAATATGCAAACGTGAATTATTTAGAACAATGAACACAACGTGAATAACACAAAACGATTCAATATTATTTATGAGATAATACGGGTGATCTAAACTATCACCGGGATTACAAAGGTAACCTTGAATCTTTGATTCGTAAAAGGGATTTGTGAATTTGTAACTAAGTTACTAGAAAGGTTGTGGTGTTTTTGGATATTACAAAGTTTATAGTTGAAGAGATATATCTAAGGTGGTGACTAAGGGTTCCTTTTATAGATAAGGAACCCTTTTTACATGTTGTCAAGTTGCATTATAATAAGATAATAAGACTTTTCTAACCTACTATTACAACTTCCAATGTAAAACACTCAATATTATCTACTGCACGACATGGAAGACTGTACTACTTTTACTTAACGTGTTACAGTGTACAAAGACTAATAATACAACTAAAATATCTACAAATAAAATATCTAACAACTTGACGTTCAAACTGGCAGGACCTTCTTTAACTAGCAGTACCTTCTCACCCAGAAGGTACTGTTAGTTTATCTTCAACTTCTTCAAAATGAACTAGCAGACCTAATACTTCATCTGGCAGGCTCTTTGACTTAAGCATTTTATTCCCAACATATGACGTCTAAGAGTTCATAGTGATAGGCATACCTAATTCATAATGTGTTAAAAGGACTTAGTGTGGGTGCAAAATCGGACAAGCAAATCATGTAAAATGCACATAAGGAATAAATTCAAACATCATGCAAAACATAATAATCATTTAGCATTTAAGATCATGAAGACATTCGATCATATCTTACGAGAACATGTTATCATTTTGAAACACATATGTGGGATGCAAGTAATCTAGGTTCGCTAAGGAGGATCCTAATTACTAGTTATTCAAAATGAAATCCTATCGTTAGATAAAGTTCAGCGATGTAAACTATCTTTAGTCAAATGTAGGAATGAAAAATTTTCATGTTAGAGAATGAGTATAAAATTATCACTAGTGGTTCTCAATTCAGGCTAAACACGACCATTTTTATGGGTTATACCACGAACCCAAATTCTCTCCTGGAAGAAATTCAACCGTTAGGTCAAATTGAATTTCTAGTGTGATAGGTTCTCCAATAGTCATTCTCATGTTAGAAAAATTCAAATTCCTATATTTGCCTATCGAAGTATAGCAAAGATGATATTAGCTTATTTCGCTAATACATGGTCTAATATGACTCAACTAACCGTATTTTGAAAGTTAGTTATGAAGATGACATGTCTTACACAACTTCTAACAAAGGCAAACAAAATGTTTTAATATCGTTTTTGAGATTTAGAGGTTATTTGGTGGAGATGGTGCATTTTATGATCTCTTGGATGACATCTTTGTTTGTTGAGTTTTTACATGTTATTTTAACATGATTTGGTTTCCTAGAACCAAGAGATACTCTAATTTGACACAATGTAGAATCTACTACATCGTGAGCATTTCAAGAATGCTCCTTTGCATATCTTGAGAAAAGAATCTAGTAAAGGTTACTTACCTCAATAGATCTTGTGAGTATTATATTTAAAATGAGACATATTGTATATTTCAACAAATATGCTTTTCTAAGAGAAAACTTATCACTCTTACGAATGCTTAGTAAAACAAGTATTTTAGTGTATGACCAATATTACTTGTTTATGCAAAGACACATGTTGTACTGGGTTATTATTCAAATCTAATATCCTATATATGTTAACAAGATGCAATGTACTCTCTTGTAACACAACCATTCATGTTACAAAGGGAATAAGATGCATAAGATATAAGTTACTCTTTGTCAATCTTTTGAAAAGAGAAATACATGTGATATTCTCAAAGATTGATGACTTACATAATAGTTAATAACATATTATGTGTGACACTTTTACTAGACATATGATTTTGAGTGTTGAGTCATTCATGAGCAAACTTTACACATGTTGTTTTGTAACACCCCCAAAATCGAGTCCAGCGGAAGCATACATGTCGCTGGGGTGCAACTCAATTGGTATCACAACACAAGTGCAAAGAACGGTTTCATCTCATTCATTTAGAATAAAAATAGTTTAACAAAAATGTTGAGTTACATTGTCAAAAGTAGTGCGGAATTAGGCCCTTAAAATATAGTTCGAACGGTCCCATATGAATATCAGAGTCTTCTATGACCATGCCATGCCCTGCCAAAAACCTCCCGTAGCGTGCCATTGCTTAATACCTGAGAATACATGCTAAAGTGTCAACACGAGGTTGGTGAGTTCATAGAGTTTAGTGTAAAATGAATTGCATTTGAATGAAGATTTCCCAGCAAAGGCATTGTAAATCCACTCAGTTCCAAGCCCCGGCCATACAAGACTCGCAACCTGTGTGTTTACAACCCACTGCTAACATATAGTATGATTAAGTCAAATGTGTATACGATATATGAACTCTTAATGTAAAGTTTAATAGCCTACTGAACCTCACGACAAGAATAAGCAAGAATGCTTCAAAGCTGGATTATATTCACCCAAGGCCATGAATCGTAGGCAAAGGGTGGGGGTGTCAACCCGATAGTACTATCAATACCTCTCCGTCGGCTCCATCCAGGAGTTAAACAGTGGTGAAAGAATATAGCGTATAGAATAGTTTTCCACATTAAGTCATATATCGCAATAAAACTACACATCATGTTTAAGTGTATAAAAGTATAGCATAGCATATGAGTAAAATCGTCTTGAGTAAAAGCAAATAGTTTAAGCATGTATCTCCCCCAAAGAGTTTAAAACAAGTATTAAAGAGTAAAAGTGGGGCTATGAACTCACCTGGTATGATGATACAACAATGCGATGAATATGAGATGAACGGAACAACAAGGCGCGAACACTAGCCGCAACCTATCATGAATGAATATGTTCTACTTAGATGATGTAGTGAATGCTCATGCATATGTAACCTATACCACTCGTACTATGAAAATAATAGTTATCGTTGATATGTAATATCTTCCAAAACTTGGTAAAAATGTGTTCCACTTGTTACGTCAAAAACTAGTCGTGTAATAATGTGTATAAAACGTTTGTGTTAGTCTCGGCGTTTTGAAAACCTTGGTATGTCTTATAATAGTCGAGTTAATAACCCTTTGATCGTACGTGTTCTAACGGGTAAGAGATACGGCTCTCCATGGTTATTACTTGAAAAATATAGTTTCTAGTACGTAATTATATTTCCATTAAAAGCTGTCAAAAACTAATAGTATTTATCGAAGTTTAAACGCGGTTATCTTGTTCGTTATTAGCTTGTTTTCGACGTTCTTTATATCCGTGGCTTCGTATTAACATATACTAACACATTTTCAGTAGCTCGGTTCATCTAGGTCGCGTTAAACGCCTCAGTTTGCCCGTCGAAAATCGTCCAACAGCACGCTATTTTCAGAAAAATTAGTTTTCGTCGTTAAACTTTGAAAAATCATATCTCCTTCGTTATAAGCTCGTTTTTATCCCCGTTTTCGGCTACGGATTCGTCTCGGAATGTATTTTCTAAATATTTGGCCAAAAATTAACCAACACTTACTGAGTTGGCCACGTTTTTAAAATGGAGACAGTAGGTATTTTAACACTTCAAAAACCACTTTCCTAGTTAGTAACTTGTCCAAAAACCTCACAAACAACAACCAATCATCCCATAGCCTACCATACACCTTCTTAGGGTGTCATGGGTTCCTAAACATCATCCATTAAGTTAATCTACCAAGGATTTACCTATAACCCATCTCTATGGCTCAAAAGTTAAATAAATGTAAATGGAGTGGTATAGCTTGCATATGCATGTAGATCTAGTATGGAAATCATATAATCATGAAGACAACTTGAAGAAATTATGAAAAAGAGTTTGACAACTTACTTTGAAAGATTAGGTGATTAGATGATGAGAAATCTTGTGATTCTTGAGTTTGTATTACAAAACCCTTAATAAGAATGATGAAATGAGCAACTTTGATACTTTGATCTTGGAAAAATAATGGATCTTGATCCATGGTGTTTCTTGGTCGTGAGTCTCCAAGGAGAAAAGAGAGAAATGAGTTTTTGATCTTGAAAAATGAACTAGTGATTGTTTTAGTTGGTTTTCTTGCAAAATATCTAACCTTGAATGGCATAATTGTAATTAAAGGATCAAGTTGAAGTAACATGGGATGGGGGCTGCACATGGTGTGAAATGTGTGTAGGAAGCTTGGTAATATCTAGCTCACGGAGTCAGTTTTGGTTCCGTTAATCACTAAACGTAAATAGTTAAGTCGCGAAACGTAATTCCGGGTATCGTAAAAATATGAAACTTGAAATAATGACTAAACTTGTCAAAATACTCCATAAGAAAATGTGAAATGAATGGTAAGTTTCATCGGGTTGCTTAAACGCAGTTAAAACTGGAAACGCGGGTTTAAAACGCGTAATTCGCGTAAAACGCTGAACTGGAAAACGTAAACTTCCAAAATACCAAGTAAATGAATTTTATAATCTTTATGATGTTATAAGAGGTGTAAAAGCATGTCGGGACCTTCGTGGGGATTGTCGGACGTGTTAGTCACATTTATTGATCGCGCGTTAACGTTTTAATTAAATTTAATTATACGTAAAACGTCAAATGTAATAAAAGTGTTAATTTAATAACCCTACGAGTGGAATAGTATGAAAATGTCATTATGATGATATGTAGACTATTCCTAGTCCGTATGCAGTGTCCCTACTAATGACGCATGAATTCGCAGCTAAACCCATCCGGTTACGCGAATATGAATACCCGTAAACTACGTTTACGATGAAATGAATGAATGAACATGAATAGTAAGTTTTCTCCGGGAATGAATAGTGTCACGTGAATAGTAAAATTTCCGAACGCTTCTCAAATTCTCAAACTGACTCCGAAAATGATGAATAGTGAAATGATGAATAGTGATCGGTGAATAGTAAATGATGAATAGTAACTGGTGAATAGTGAATCATCGAGGTTCGGAAAAATGACCTAAAATTTCGGGTTGTGACAGTCTCCCTCCCTAAAAGGAACTTCGTCCCGAAGTTCAGCTCGTTCGTTCTGCGCACACACGCTCTCCTGGTCGGATTTGATGAGGCAAACTTTCCCATCCTCGAGCGTAGCCCTCAAAAGACCTTTCGGTAACCGATTTTTACTTAATCTCACAACTCATCAAACAAGAACTGTCATGGGATTAGGCTAAATCGGTTTAGGTTGTCGATTCAAATTTAATCTCACAACTCATCAAACAAGAACTGTCATGAGATTAAACTGAGTCGGCTGGGGTAACAACTTGGCTCTTAGCTTGATTTTCGCAACTCATCAAACAAGAACTGTCACTAGATCAAGCTAAGAAACAAGTTGTCAAAAATAATGGATTCAACATCCTGAAATGAGGTCTTTTGAAAGATTAGCTCGATTTTGGAATTACTTACATCAATCAAATCAATCTGGACATAATACTATTATAACTACTCTCAGTATTGCAAAATTCATCTCTGAGTCAGACATAGGTGGTCAGGCTATGTCTCACTATCCCGGGTCGAATATAGATGACCAGTCTATATTCCACCGAGGTTCAATAAATTTTGAAATACTCAGCTTAGTTATACTAATACTATGTCCTTCACATTTAAAGGACGTCTCAAAAGACTAAGGCAAGTGACCAAACTCGAGGTCGAATGATGAAACTACATAAGGAAAAGGTGTAACGCTATGACGTGTATGATATGTGAGCATGCTTATGTTATAGTAATCAATGAAAATAAGAAGGTGTATTTAATCTAATAATATGACACAAATCTCAGCAAATGTATCAGCAAACAAACCACAAGTGGGGCATCAGCTTGGCAGGCAGGCACGTGGCGGTCATAGGGTTAAGTTTTCATGAAAGTAGCTATAGTCTAGGTTTTAAAATCACCCAGTTCTCTATAGCCAAGGCTCTGATACCAATCTGTAACACCCCCAAAATCGAGTCCAGCGGAAGCATACATGTCGCTGGGGTGCAACTCAATTGGTATCACAACACAAGTGCAAAGAACGGTTTCATCTCATTCATTTAGAATAAAAATAGTTTAACAAAAATGTTGAGTTACATTGTCAAAAGTAGTGCGGAATTAGGCCCTTAAAATATAGTTCGAACGGTCCCATATGAATATCAGAGTCTTCTATGACCATGCCATGCCCTGCCAAAAACCTCCCGTAGCGTGCCATTGCTTAATACCTGAGAATACATGCTAAAGTGTCAACACGAGGTTGGTGAGTTCATAGAGTTTAGTGTAAAATGAATTGCATTTGAATGAAGATTTCCCAGCAAAGGCATTGTAAATCCACTCAGTTCCAAGCCCCGGCCATACAAGACTCGCAACCTGTGTGTTTACAACCCACTGCTAACATATAGTATGATTAAGTCAAATGTGTATACGATATATGAACTCTTAATGTAAAGTTTAATAGCCTACTGAACCTCACGACAAGAATAAGCAAGAATGCTTCAAAGCTGGATTATATTCACCCAAGGCCATGAATCGTAGGCAAAGGGTGGGGGTGTCAACCCGATAGTACTATCAATACCTCTCCGTCGGCTCCATCCAGGAGTTAAACAGTGGTGAAAGAATATAGCGTATAGAATAGTTTTCCACATTAAGTCATATATCGCAATAAAACTACACATCATGTTTAAGTGTATAAAAGTATAGCATAGCATATGAGTAAAATCGTCTTGAGTAAAAGCAAATAGTTTAAGCATGTATCTCCCCCAAAAAGTTTAAAACAAGTATTAAAGAGTAAAAGTGGGGCTATGAACTCACCTGGTATGATGATACAACAATGCGATGAATATGAGATGAACGGAACAACAAGGCGCGAACACTAGCCGCAACCTATCATGAATGAATATGTTCTACTTAGATGATGTAGTGAATGCTCATGCATATGTAACCTATACCACTCGTACTATGAAAATAATAGTTATCGTTGATATGTAATATCTTCCAAAACTTGGTAAAAATGTGTTCCACTTGTTACGTCAAAACTAGTCGTGTAATAATGTGTATAAAACGTTTGTGTTAGTCTCGGCGTTTTGAAAACCTTGGTATGTCTTATAATAGTCGCGTTAATAAACCTTTGATCGTACGTGTTCTAACGGGTAAGAGATACGGCTCTCCATGGTTATTACTTGAAAAATATAGTTTCTAGTACGTAATTATATTTCCATTAAAAGCTGTCAAAAACTAATAGTATTTATCGAAGTTTAAACGCGTGTATCTTGTTCGTTATTAGCTTGTTTTCGACGTTCTTTATATCCGTGGCTTCGTATTAACATATACTAACACATTTTCAGTAGCTCGGTTCATCTAGGTCGCGTTAAACGCCTCAGTTTGCCCGTCGAAAATCGTCCAACAGCACGCTATTTTCAGAAAAATTAGTTTTCGTCGTTAAACTTTGAAAAATCATATCTCCTTCGTTATAAGCTCGTTTTTATCCCCGTTTTCGGCTACGGATTCGTCTCGGAATGTATTTTCTAAATATTTGGCCAAAAATTAACCAACACTTACTGAGTTGGCCACGTTTTTAAAATGGAGACAGTAGGTATTTTAACACTTCAAAAACCACTTTCCTAGTTAGTAACTTGTCCAAAAACCTCACAAACAACAACCAATCATCCCATAGCCTACCATACACCTTCTTAGGGTGTCATGGGTTCCTAAACATCATCCATTAAGTTAATCTACCAAGGATTTACCTATAACCCATCTCTATGGCTCAAAAGTTAAATAAATGTAAATGGAGTGGTATAGCTTGCATATGCATGTAGATCTAGTATGGAAATCATATAATCATGAAGACAACTTGAAGAAATTATGAAAAAGAGTTTGACAACTTACTTTGAAAGATTAGGTGATTAGATGATGAGAAATCTTGTGATTCTTGAGTTTGTATTACAAAACCCTTAATAAGAATGATGAAATGAGCAACTTTGATACTTTGATCTTGGAAAAATAATGGATCTTGATCCATGGTGTTTCTTGGTCGTGAGTCTCCAAGGAGAAAAGAGAGAAATGAGTTTTTGATCTTGAAAAATGAACTAGTGATTGTTTTAGTTGGTTTTCTTGCAAAATATCTAACCTTGAATGGCATAATTGTAATTAAAGGATCAAGTTGAAGTAACATGGGATGGGGGCTGCACATGGTGTGAAATGTGTGTAGGAAGCTTGGTAATATCTAGCTCACGGAGTCAGTTTTGGTTCCGTTAATCACTAAACGTAAATAGTTAAGTCGCGAAACGTAATTCCGGGTATCGTAAAAATATGAAACTTGAAATAATGACTAAACTTGTCAAAATACTCCATAAGAAAATGTGAAATGAATGGTAAGTTTCATCGGGTTGCTTAAACGCAGTTAAAACTGGAAACGCGGGTTTAAAACGCGTAATTCGCGTAAAACGCTGAACTGGAAAACGTAAACTTCCAAAATACCAAGTAAATGAATTTTATAATCTTTATGATGTTATAAGAGGTGTAAAAGCATGTCGGGACCTTCGTGGGGATTGTCGGACGTGTTAGTCACATTTATTGATCGCGCGTTAACGTTTTAATTAAATTTAATTATACGTAAAACGTCAAATGTAATAAAAGTGTTAATTTAATAACCCTACGAGTGGAATAGTATGAAAATGTCATTATGATGATATGTAGACTATTCCTAGTCCGTATGCAGTGTCCCTACTAATGACGCATGAATTCGCAGCTAAACCCATCCGGTTACGCGAATATGAATACCCGTAAACTACGTTTACGATGAAATGAATGAATGAACATGAATAGTAAGTTTTCTCCGGGAATGAATAGTGTCACGTGAATAGTAAAATTTCCGAACGCTTCTCAAATTCTCAAACTGACTCCGAAAATGATGAATAGTGAAATGATGAATAGTGATCGGTGAATAGTAAATGATGAATAGTAACTGGTGAATAGTGAATCATCGAGGTTCGGAAAAATGACCTAAAATTTCGGGTTGTAACATGTTTGTTTGCTCGTGTTTGGTTTTTCGGAAATGACACATTTACTAATTGCATTGCAAAGGAAATTATTTGAATATTTCGGATGAAACATCAAAGTTGTCAATCCTACTTAGTTGTGTATTTTATGCATCTTTTAAACATATTAGTTTAATGTTTGGAACACAACCATTGGACAAGAAGACTCAATATGGCATCTTCAACACAAGTGTGAGTTATGATCCGATGCATATTATTTTCGTCTTGAGAGGAAGTCATTATTTTCATAACAACCGAGTGTGATTGAGTATGTAGATTCAAGATAACATATTTCGTTATATTTTGATGTTATCTTGAAGCTAGACAAATAATGACTCCAATTTCATATCCATACTCAAAAACTTGTCAATTAGATTTGATGATGATATCAATCATAATTTGAATAATGAATTGATATATACTCGAAATCTTTCTTGACCCTCATGATCACTCCTTTTAAAAAGAAAATAAAAATTTAGGGAATGTGTTCCATTTATTCTAATACTAGTTGTATGTGTGAGGTTAATGACTTATTAACTTACTACTTCGATATTGTCATTAATTTTTATTTGCGAAAAACTATTTATATTATTAAGTATAATATTCTTAGTTTACGACATATCATAAGTATAAATATAATCATCTTAACCATTTTTATACAACATACGTAAAATACTAAATGTTTAAAACATTTTGTGTGTGTGTTAGATCAATGTAAGTTTAATACATTTTCTTTTACTTAAATACTAATGTATTAATATGATCTTTTATCTTGTTTAGACAACCTATGGTCAAGCAAGACAAAAGATGTGATGTTTTAGAGATGATGTCATGGATTTAATGAAAGTTTTAAGTATTTTGAGGTGTTATACTTTTACACTTAAACCTTTGGAAAAATAATTGTGTAAGACAATATCTTTCGACACACATGATCAACCAACTTAGTTTTTATTCCTAAGAAGGTCACTAAAACATTTTAAAAATTTGCAAGTTGTCGAAAACACATATGCCAGAAAAGTGGTTTATGCCTATATGCAATGCAAAATCAATTAAGCAACTTAGTACAAGAAGTTTAGTCTAAGTCCTATTGAAGCATAAGCCGAAAAACTAATAATCAACACATATCAACAAGGCATGTAAAATGCTAGTAATTATAGATATAATTAGCTCAACTAAAGATAACTATAAGCACAAAAAAAAATTAACTAACAATACTTGGACACAAAGAAAAACAAATCGTCATTTAGCATAACACACAAAAATACTTATCGTCATTTTGTGTATTAAGTATAAAAATATATACCAAGCTTGATTTTATTTGAAAACGAATTGGTTCCCTCCCCATTTCAAAGATTTTTTCCAAGTCACTTTGAAAACACGTCAAGGTTCAAAAGTTAAAACACCCTTTTTCAGTTTAACCAAAAATTTATGCAAACTGCATGACCAAAAAGACATTTAGTTGAAAATCAAGGACTCTAACATACTTTCATTTATAATTAATTCATAAAAGTATTTTTCAAATGAAAGTAGACTCAACTTCGTTTAAAATGATGGGTGACATGACTCCTACGGACTTATGGTTGATTTTATATGAATTTTTGAAAATGACCCAATACTGAAAACAAATAGACAGATGCACGGTACCTTTAAATACCCCACGGTACCGTTAAATATAACTGTATCGTCCGATATTTAGTGGTACCGTGATCTGTTTCCTAATTTAGTTTATTATTTTAGTGCGGCGACTCGATGGAAAGATGTAAAATTTAACAAACTAGATACCGAACATATAAAATATATATTAAGCATCATTTCCACGTTTAGGACTAAAAAAGACATTTACGAAAATACTTTTACTACAAAATAATGGTTTGTCCCAAACACTCCTTTCAAAACCGCATGACTTTACGACTCATTCTAAAGACATGACCGGACACTTACAAACTCTATTCTTTTAGTGGTTTAAGAAAACCTTCAAGCTAGTATGACAAATTATACTTAACAACAAAACTTGTAAGTATTAAGCAACTAAATACTTTTCATATTTTATCACCTTCATGGGTAATTTGATACATGGATCGTACTCAATTTTGAAAACCATTTGTTTTAAAAATTTGAGTGACGTGGCTCTGGTACCAATTGTGGAAACCGTAGAGGGGGGGGGGGTGAATACGTTTCCATTAAAAACTTAAAAACTTTTTGTATCAAACACCCGATCAAGTGTGACGTAATATGAAAAGTGTCAACAATGATCATACAACATCTAGAGATGGTATAAAGTAAACTACAACACAAACACAATCAAACCATGACACAAGCATAATCAACATAATATAAGCAACAAACCACACAAACATAAACGCAATACAAATATAAATATAAAGCGATAAAGATTAAAATAAAAGTAAAGAGATAAGTAAGAAGGCGCAAACCGGACATGATGATTTATAGTGGTTCGGTCACGAAGCTCCTCTTCGCCCTACTCCACTCCCCGAGTACCCAACTCGAGAGTTACTTCACTAATCAACAAGCTCCCTTCAAGCGGAGAAAACCGTACAACATCGCTTATCCTTATTTCCGACACTAAGCTAAATGTCGAGTACTAATCTTAGCTAGTACCAATCTACCACGATCCACACGATCTACTCATGATCTACCCGATCTACCCTTGATCCACTTGATCAACACACAAGTCCACAAGCTACAAGAGATCTCCAAGATCTCAACAAGATCACAATGATCTACTCCTACTTAACTCGATCTACCCGATCTACCCTTGATCCACTTGATCAATACACAAGCCCACAAGCTACAAGAGATCTCCAAGATCTCAACAAGATCATAGTGATCTACTCCCACTTGACACGATCTACCCAATCTACCCTTGATCTACATGATCAGTACACAAGCCCACAAGCTACAAGAGATCTCCAAGATCACAACAAGATCACAATATCTACTATCACAAACTCTCAAAAGAAAATTAAACTTGATGTATGCAAGGATACAACAAGTATGTAAAAAGTGTTACAAGTGCACTAACTATAACTACAACACTTTGTATCTTTGTAATACTATGTGTTCTTCTCTTGCACTAGTAGAGGAATGAAGGTGATCTATTGGTTGGATGAAAGGATCACTCTTAAACAAACTAAGACTCTCTAAATGATCAAAGAAAGTGATCTAAGTAAGAAAGGATTAGACCAGAAAAAAGCAAACTGGAAAAATCAAGTTGAAAGTGTAAAATGGTCCACTATTTATAGGCAAATAAAAAACTAGCCGTTACGTACGGACGGTACCACTAAATGTCACATGGTACCACTAAATTTAGTGGTACCACAAAATTTAGTGGTACCGTGCCAAACAAAAATGCTCCTCTTTTTGTCTTTAGTGGCGAAAGTTTATTTGGGGAACTTTGGAGCTGATTTCGGGGGAAAATAGCTGTTGGGACTTTTAAACTTATTTTTCATAATAAAACATTTCTTTTTAATTCAAAAATAATTTTTAAAATGTATTTTTGAACAAATGTTTTGTCACATTAAAAATGTGAAGTTTAGAAAAAAAATTATTTCTTTGATCATCCGTCAAGTTTAAATTTGTTTGTTCATACCTTGAGTGATTTACATCGGGATGAAAATCTACGACTCTGTTGAAGCATACTTGAGACGTCGAGAGATGTTGATGTAAGTATGCATTGATGATTTGTGTTTACAAGTAACTTGCACATTTTACGTTATGTATTACAAGTTACATGTTTGTCATTATTAAAACCGAAGAAACCGTTTAGTTTAAATATCATAATATTTGCACCAGCATTGAATTTTAGCATGTTTTATCTCAGGTCTTTTCTACTGCATATCTTACTATTGGAGGAGCTTGGCGAAGGGCATGGCATGGTAATAGAAGACTCAGAAAACTATTTGGGACCACTTTAAATCCTTTTAGGAAACTTTATTTTTCGCACTATTTTAAATAATGTAAATTGAATGTTTTCAATTATGAAATTTCTTCTAAAATGGTTTAAGTAAAACCGTTCTTTGTACCTTGTGATTGTGATAACTATTCCATAACACCCCGACCCTTATGTTTCTGCTGATCCGATTTTGGGGTGTTACAATGTAAATTCACTGCATCACAATGTATAAAATACTGCATCAAAGTGTATAAATATACTGAATCACTAACTGGTGCACCGCAATTTATAAATCTACTGCATAATGATGAACTAAAAAATAAGAGAAATGATGCAATAACTATGATGCATTATATATGAAAGAAAAGAAAGATACCGAACATATTTAATGATTACTGAAATACTATTTAATAGATGTTTATTAATAAATGATATATGTTTTACAACCACAAACTTTTCTTGTAAGTAATGCTTTAAGATACACTTGAGATATTTTCCTCCTAAATTCATTATAACCACCTTTGACATTTTCTTTTGAGATGGCTTATAACGGCTTCATCCACATGAGATATTTACCTCCTAAATTCACCATTTGAAACTGCACTTCTTTCCTCTGGTAGTGCCACAAAGAACGGGTGTGTTATCTACAAGGTAATCGATTGCACTCAAGTAACGATCCACCTCCCACCTTTCATTCAATTCCTGCAGAACGAAAACAATGTATATTATTGTACGAAGGTGTAATGATGTGATTATATACTGCAATATACTCAGTTTCAGCTTTAGTCAATAACTCTTTCATTTTACTCAAAAGTTGATTGTATAGAGATCTAAAAGAAATGACTAATCGATTTGGGATCCAATCCGGTTATAAGAATGCCCAAGGGTATGACAGGAGCATCATCTGGAAACATCTCATCAATTGGAGCAAAAACAAGTTAAGAACAAGCTTTTATTGCATGCTTATGATTTCCATTATATATCCTAGTGAAACCTTATTCACCTACTACATAAATGTTTTAAATCAACTACATCAAGGAAAAAAACACAAACAAAACATAAATAATGAATATAACAGCTCTAAGCATCATACTACATTCAACTAACTGAATACAATAACATACAAACACACTTTACACATATAATGCAGCTCAGCTCACCTTTAGCTTAATTCATGCTTATGCGTGACAACTGAACACACACTGCATCATAGTTCAAGTTTAGTGCATCACACAAAAAATCAAACATACAAACACATTTACGCACGTAACGCAGCCTACGCTTAACCTAACTCATGTTTATACGTACACGATAACATAACACCTACTGCATCTTAGTTCAAACACAAGTGCATCACATAAATAATCAAGGATACCAACTCATTTATTCACATAACCCACTGCATCACAGATAGAAATAAAAACCTATTGCATTATAATATTTAATACAACTGCATCAACATTCACAACAACTGCATCTCACTATAAACTTAGTGCATCACAGTTTTAAATTCTAGTTGAGACATTTTATCAAATACTTTGTATGCAACTTTCTTAAACATGTTTTATATCTACATTTTTCTACATTTTGTTCCAGATTTAGAAGAAAACATGATGTAATTTTGAATCAAACCTTAAATATAACATACTAAAATCAATAAAAACATATAAACCAAATGGTAGGTGTTTGAATCAGGAGCTTACATTCATTAACTTTTGAAGAGCTACACTTAGTAGAGTTTGATGAATCAATCAGTCTCTCGAAAATAGATGTTGAATTCGTTGACTTTGAATTAGGTTGATGAATGTTGGGTTTTAAGATGCTGCTGCTTCAGATGATATAATACTGCTGATCGGCCTCAAACGGTCAACTAATATTGACCAAGTAAATGGTCAACAAGAGTCAAACAGCTTAAGGACACAATACAATTTACCAAAGGAGTTTAGTGTATCCCCGGGTCGTTAAGTCCCAACGAGGTGTGTAAACTGTAATAAAACGAATCTGTGATCGGGTGAAATTGAATAGGAAAAGGGTGTGAGTGATTAAACTAAGGAAATATAAAAGGAAATAGCTTAAACAAGCTATAAAAACAAGTACGTGAAAGCAAAATACTTAGAAACGTTTTAAAACTTAAAAACGTACGTTTAAATAAAAATTACATAAACGTACAAAATAAAACGTGAATTCTGACCAATATAAATCCCACGGATGTGAAAATTATATTTTTAGAATCCAAATGATAAAAGAAAATTATTGGAAAAAGAAAATTATTTATTTGACTATTTATTTAATTATTATTAATTAATTACTATTTAATAATTATTTAAAACTAATTTAAATTATAATAAATACTAAATGAACTCTAATAAATATGAAACTTTTTCTAAAAATACTATATAAGTACAGGAACCTAGGAAAATTATAAAAATGAAAAGTGCTTAATGAAAAAGCAGAAAAATAAGCCAAATGGCTTAAATAGAAGTTATCACTTTTTTTTTTTTTTTTTCTTGATTTTTCTTTTACAAAACTATTTATATACTAATAATAACAAACTTTAATGAAGACAATATTATTAAAACTTAAAAATAAGCAGATTGGAAGCTTATGAGCTTATCAGCTTGAGCTTTTGGCTCAACTTGATGGTTTAAGCTCAAATAAGTGACCAATTAAGCTAAACAAAAGGAAACAAAGGTGAAATAAAATGAAAATAAGTAAAAGGGACTGGAATAAAACTAGAGGAACAAGAAATAAGCACTGATAAGCTTGAAATAAGCAAATAAGCAAGGTACTGCTAGAGTAACAAAGGTACTGCTAGAGTATCAACCTGCTGCTGACTTTAGATGCAAAATAAGCTTATGAAATAAGCTATAAAGCACAAAGTGAAGATTGGAGTAGCAAGATGGGTTGGTTAGCTTTTCAAAAAGTCCAAGCTCACCCTGTGGGGTCCACAAATGAGCTTTTGAGGAGCTTATGAAAAAGCAGCAAATACACTGATGACTCAGTAAATTTAGTGAAATGGGACAAACAAAAAGCTATTAGCAGCCCTATCAAATAAGCTAGAAAATGCACAATAAGCTCTGAACCTTTGAGCTTGATAGGTTAGCTTCTCAAGAAGCCAAAATACACAAGCTTAAGAGTACCAGAGAGCTTTTGAGAGGCTTATGAAAAAGTCTCACCTATACTGATGACTCAGTGTAGGGAGTGATTTTGAGAAAACAACATGAGCATGATAAGCAGTCCAAATAAGCTAATAAAGGGAAAAGTGAAAGCATGCATTCAAGCTAGCCAGAAGGGCTTTACAAAACAACAAATATCACAAGCTAATCCTAACTGATGAACAAGATGCAAGCTTTTGAAAGTAGCTTATGAACCTGTGCACAGGGGAGGTTTGTGAAAAAGTCCTAATTTGAGACTAGCAAATAAGCAGTTTATAAGCTGAATAAAATTAAACTAAAATTATCCTAATGAAGATAAGCAGCAAAATATTAATTATCTAAAAGCACAAATACTGAAACTCAATATTAAGACCTATAGAAAATTAACTAGTTTGATCAAAAATTGACAACTATGAATTTTGACTTTTTAAGGAAATGAGCTAAGTTGACTTTAACCAATTTCTAATGATCACTACAGACTAATTATGTTATATTATGATATATTAAGATGATTTTACGCTAAAACAACAATTAGTGAACTGATATGATGAAAATGGTGTTATAACTCCTAACAGATAGCAAGTTAATAAAGATTACAAGCTATTTTGACTTTTTATCAAATAAGGTACTGGTTTTATGACTTAATTGAGAGAGTGGATACTATTATGCCATACATCAAACAAGAACAACAGCAGAAACAACTTCCACCACAGTTAAAACAGCAAATCCAAACAACACTTGTTAAACACTATCTTTTGATTATTAAAGCAAATACTTGAATTAAACCTTAACACTGATTTCAAACTTTATATTATCATTAAAGAAGACCTTATGAGCATAAAACAACAACAATACTAGCATGAAACACAGAACAACAGTAAAATACCAAAAACTTAGAAATATGCTTACAAGTGAAATCCAGCTGAAACACAGAACCAAGGACTAAGAACACTCCTAATAGCTTACCACTAAGCTTCTAACCCAAGGCCATCCAAAATTCACCCTGCTCCAGCTGTAATCACCATATTCATTGACATTTTTTATTTTTGATCTAATTTTTGTGATTTCTTTGTATTTTTGAGTTTTATAACTACACTGACTTTTATAGTATCTAAAAGCTTTCAGAAGCTTTCTAGGAGCTTATATGATCTAAATGAGTCCAAGATTAACACTATTAACAACATTCAAGGGAACATGAGATTTTGAACAAGAAATTGCATAAACTGATTTCAAACTTAGAAACTGAAATTGATTATTGGAAATAGATTCACATACACTGAAAACACTAAATAAAGTACTTGAAAGCTAAAACATACACTGGAAAATGTAATTTGATTAATACGAACTAAGAAAACTAAAATTACACTAGATATCTATCCACATTGCTCCTTAGCTGCTTTATAATGATCTTTAGCACTTCTAGTTATCCTCTGAAACTATCCCACTTCATTTTAGCCCTTGGATCTTCTGCATTCATCAAAACCACACATGTGGCATTTTGGCGCCAAAATATCAAAAGCAGGTTTTTTGCAATTAAAGAATTGTGGAAGGATGTGGAGGTGGAGGGGACAAAGAGGAGGATTTTGTGGTGAGGTGGAAGCCAAGTGGGTAGCTAAAACCATGGAGGTGGAAGGTGGTATCTGGTTTGGTGGTAAACGGTTTTGAGGGAAGAAGAAAAGTTTGACTTGTGGTCAAACTTTTTGGTTAACTCAGGGGTGGATCGGGTTTGTTTTTAGTTGGGCTTGGGTTAGTGTAGGATTGGGTTGGTAACTGGGTTTAGTAATTAGGATTTTGGGTTGGGTATTTGTTTGGTTTTATTTTGGGTTTATAAAAGATAGGGTCCGGTTTGGTTTATTAATTAAACACAAGGACCAATTTTGTAATTTATGAAGTTTTGAGGGGGCTGGGTTGACAACTTTCCAAAGTTATCAAAGGGGTATTTCTTGCCAAGTTTCAATAGTACAAGGACCATAAAAGATAATTTTCCATTTTTGAAAACCGGGGGACTTGTTTTGCCATTTTTGAAACTTCAGGGACCTAAGTTGCCATTTTGCAAACTTGAATTTTAAAGGACTAATTTTGACAACTTGTGAAAGTTCAGGGACTGAAACTGCCAATTATGCAAACTTTGTTCGATTTTCAATTGATTTCAATCCTTTTGCACTTGCAACACATAAAAACACAATCAAATGATATTTCCTGTATTTTGAAGCATATCTGCATGTTTTTAAATGTTTTTGCAGTCTAAATGTGACAGAAATGATGAGTATTTAGACACTCATCAATCCCCCACACTAAACTATTGCTAGTCCCTAGCAATCTTTTTTGAAAGTTTAATGGATTTTACTCTTTACCAGATAGCCATTACTTCTGGAGTAGCCAATGTTTTAGTATGTGATACTTTGGTACAATGATAACCAAATGATTTTGAGCAAATCATCAGCTGTCAACGGATTTGATTTGTCTTTACCAGAAGCCGTTTGCTTCTGGACTAGCCAACTCTTAGATAAAATACAGTTATTATCTTGGTGAGCTGATTACCAATTATGGTTTTCCAATGCCTTTACCACAAGCCATAACCTTGCGGGCTAGCCAACTCTTCACTTATAAAGATATGGTGAGTTGAATACCATACAATTTTTGGTAAATTGTAAGCCATAAACGGATTTGAGACATCTTTACCAAGAGTCGTTTGCTCTTGGATTAGCCAATCCTTATGTGGGTTAGACATGGCGGACTGATAACCATTTATTGCGTTCTAAGTGAGAAGAAATTTTAAAATTTTGGCCAAAATGGGGGTACTAGATGGTACATATGATCAAATTCGCTAGAATTCCCCCCCACACTTAGAACTGAATATTGCCCTCAATATTCAAAGTACCGGTTGTTAAACCAACACTTAGAACGTGAAAAGGTAATACTAATAGCCATTATTTTATATATACACATATATATATATATATATATATATATATATATATATATATATATATATATATATATATATATATATATATATATATATATATATCTGAAATGTACATATTGTTGACATAAATAAATGCCTAAAAACATTATCAATATTTATTCATATCTCTATGTTTTGATGATCACAAAATGTAAACTCATTAAAACATAACCTTATAAATTAAACAAGTACTTAGTTGTAAATATTCACTTCTACAACTAAAATCACTTAAGGTATGAATGAACTAATGCTTAATGCATTATATGATCAAAGGAACATTTTCTTAAAAACTAGATTTTTTATAAAACATTAAAAACATTTTATATATTTTTGAAAAACATTTTTGGCATTAAATAAAATGTTTAATCTTTTATAAAAATATGAATTCAAATTTTTAACCAAAATCAGTTAAAATGTTCCAAAAAAACCTTCCCCACAAAAGGACAAAATTGGCCAACGTTCAGTAGGGGCGGCCCCCTTAATTTTACTAGGCGGCCCCCTTAATAATTAAGGGGACCGCCCCCGCTCCAGTAGGCTCCAGCTGTCCAGATTTTTCCCTATAAATACAAGCCTTCTCCTGGATTTTTTCTCAACCTTTTTGCACTAAAACTTTCTGTTGTAGATCTCATTTCATATCTTAAATAAACCTTTGATCATGTAATCTTAAGCATTGGTTTCCAAGTGATCCAAGCTTCCACCATCCAAGTGCAAAAGAAGAATACTTCTATCAATCAAGATTAGAAGTATTACAACTTAGTATCATTTTGTTACTTAAGTTATGTTTTTAACAAAGTTTGTAAATCATTCATTCATTTGTATGTAAGGTGTGTGTTGTAGATTAGTGTTGTGTGTAAGTAGTGAAGATGTTGTATAATTAGTTGTGGTATAGAAGTTGTGAGGTCAAAATGTAGAAGTCGTGAAGCCGTGGTGTAGAAGTTGTGAAGCCGTAGCTTAGAAGACATGAAGTCCTTGTGTTGAAGACATGAAGCCGTAGCATAGAAGTTGTGAAGCGGTCGTATTAAAGTTGTGAAGTCTTAGTTGTGAAGTCCTAGTGTTGAAGTCGTGAAGCCGTAGCATAGAAGTTGTGTAGCGGTCGTGTTGAAGCCGTGAAGTTCTAGTCGTGAAGTCCTAGTGTTGAAGTCGTGAAGCCGTAGCATAGAGGTTGTGTAGCGGTCATGTTGAAGTCGTGAAGTCTTAAGTCATGAAGACATAGTGTTGAAGTCGTGAAGCCGCATCATAGAGGTTGTGTAGCGGTCGTGTTGAAGTCGTGAAGAAGTCGTGAAGCCATTGTGAAGAAGTCGTGATTAAGTCGTGTAGAAGTTGTGTTGTGAAGTTGTGAGATTGGTTCTAGCTACGATTAGAACTCGACATTTAGCTTTGTGTCATTAAACCCGTGTAAGCCAAAGTTGTGTACGGTTTTCTCCGCCATAAGGGAGCTTATTAAAGTTGTGAAGAAAACTCTCGAGTAAGGTGTGCTCGGGGAGTGGAGTAGGGCAAGGAAGGTGTCCTTGTAGAAGAACCACTATAAATCTCTCGTGTCTCGGTTAGATCTTTCCATACCTTATTTATTTCTTTACTTGCATCATCATTACTTTCATACACATAGGCTTATATAATTGCTAGTATTAATTAGAGGTCGACTTCACATAAAGATCAAATTGAAAATCCATTCAAGAAACCAAAACTTTTACAATCCATTTAAAAGAATACATATATAACTAATAATAAGATTTAAGTTTTATCTTTCATAACAAACTAGAATCTAAAGTTTTTAAAAGTATAAAACAAAGGTTTTATAATAAATTAAAAAGACGTAAAACTATTCAACCCCCCCCCCCCTTCTAGTTTTCCACAATTGGTATCAAGAGCCACGTTAATCAAGATCTTTAAAATATATTGTATTTTAAAACTTGAATCGATCTATGGAATTCGAAAAATATCTAGAAGGGGAATCTTTGCTAAAACCACCACTATTTGAAAACTATACTTTTCTTGAATGGAAAAATAAATTTGAAACTTATGTGAAATCAATTGATCTAGATCTTTGGCATGTCATTTCGATTGGTGATTTTCAACCAACAAAAACGGATTTTGAAAGACAAACAAAAACGGATTTTGAAAGTCAAATTGATTATTTGAAAACAAAGAATGAAATAAATAATAAAGCTAAAATAATTATTTATAAAACCTTGCCGAAAGTTGAATATGAAAGAATATTCTTCTGTAAAACGGCAAATGATATTTGAAAAATTTCTTAAACTTTCATCAAGAAAAATGTCAAGCCAAAGATGAGGATCTTGATCTTGTACATGAATTAGTTATCTTAGAAAATTTAATAGATAAACATTTAGATAAAATAGATACATGTGCTACTAGTTCAAATGTTGTTAATGTAGGTATTAACGACGAAGACTACATGAATCAACTCCAAAGTGAACTCAATCCAAAATCATGGAGTGACACAGACGAAGGAGAAGATCATGATCCGTACAAGACATGTTCGGGTCAAGCCACTTCGGTTTAAATAAGATCATCATCTGAGACATTATGAAGAAAAGCTAGGACGTGAGGTAAGTTCTCTATTTAAAATTTCATAAGTAATTACTTCATGCATATAATCTTATTAATGCCTTAGGATATGCTTAGTCTGATAGGTTGCTTTGTCTTTACTCTTTAGTTATATTCGTTCTGTGGCTTAATAAACTAGAAACCCTTTAGTTAGCCCCCCTAAGTGTTAGTGAACCAAGCAATCTTCATATTTGGTACTCTTCGATAGGTAAATTTAGGAACTTAATTTCTTCTAAAAAGAGAATGACTACTGGAGAATCTATTGACTAGAAACTCAATTTGACCTAACGGTTGAATTGCTTCTATGTGAGAAGTTGGGTGTGTGTAACCCGTAAAAACGGTCGTGTTTAGCCTGAATTGAGCACCACTAGTAATAGTCTCATACTCATTCTCCAACTTGAATACATTATTCTTCCTAAATATACCTAACGATAGTTTACTGTTATGAACTTTGCTTTTCACTAGAGCTTTTCATTCCTAGATTTATGTCATCTTGCGTATATAAAATTTCTAGATGTTTACTTGCTCCTATGTGATTTGACTGCATGCCTTCGTAATTATTTGTTTAGTTGTTGAATGCATTGTCATTATAATAGCTTTTGTTTTTCTCTAACATGATGTATTTTTGTATTTAGTCATAATACATGCTTAAATGCCATAGGATATGTAGAAAGAGGTAGCATGTGACAATAGACTTAACCAATGCCCTTGAGCATGAGATCTTTTATAAACCACTATTTTTAAACCTATAATTAATGGGACTTATTTTTAAATTTGCAAAAACTTCACATTTTGGAAAAATGATTTTTCAAAAGATTATGACACATTGCTATTAAACATGTTTCACCATCCTACCTTTCTTTCAAACTTGTGTCCATAATTACGTGTTTATCAAAAACCAAAGATTGGAAAAATATGTTTTCTTTCCTCATAAAAACATTTTGAAACAAAGCCAAAACTATTTCATTAATATACTTTTCACATCCACATAAAATCTACTTTCAAGCATTGTTGAATAATGCCAAAAACATTTCTTTAAATCATGCTTGGTGATCTCATATATGTCATATATACTTGTGTATATGACACTTATAAGTGAACTAAATCAATAATGAAAAATCATGGTTTACTTATTAAAGATCTCACTTGGTACAAGTCTAGAAGTCCATGCTATCACAACTCCACATTCCCTTGTATATAGATAATCAATAGGATTAATTAACTAGCTTATTAATCTTCCTAAATATGATACTATGAATTACTTGGTGCTATGTAGTGTTTTCTTGTCTAACATATATATGTTACATGCTAAATAAGTTGTTTGCATGCTAGATAATAATGAATATGCTTAGCATACATAAGTTATTAAATCCTAAATTGCCTAAAAAGAAGTTGGACTTGCTTGAAACTAAACCCAAAAACACAACCCTTTCAACAATTTTCTGCCAAAAACCCATTTCCAGTAACCTGGAAATCAGCAGATGGGCGGCCCCCTTAATTCATTAGGCGGCCCCCTTAATCTTTAAGGGGACCGGCCATCTGATGGTCGAAGGTGCTGCTCCCTTTTTCTATTTTTAAGCCCATTTTATCCTATACTTCCCAAAATTCACAAACACATTTTGTCACAAACCACCCTCCAAAATTTACCTTCCACAATCACATCATCACTACACCATAAATACTCTTTTGGAGGAGGAAGCTTGAAATTTGCCATAACCCAACAAATGATGTTGTTCAAACTCAACCAACACCTAAACCTCATCCTAATGAACCCTTTCACACACATAACCAATCATCCATATGTCCACCTTCATTCACTCATAATTACCCAAGTTCACAAATGTCTCCACCACCAAAAGTGTCACCACCACTTCCACCAAATAACAACCACTCTCCATCATCATCACCTTCCACTCAACACTTGAAGTTCATTGAAGAACTCAAGGAAGCCCATGAGCTTAATGCTCTCCTTGCTTTGCACCTTGCTCAAAGCAACTTAAACCCATCACCATCCATATCACCATCATTACCATCACCACCACATCACTTGAGTCAAATTGAGAAACATGTCAACAATTGTCCTTGTTGCATCTTTCTCCAAAATCAAATCATCATTACCATCATCACCATCCATCTCACCATCATTACCATCATCACCACATCACTTGAGTCAAATTGAGAAACATGTCAACAATTGTCCTTGTTGCATCTTTCTCCAAAATCAAACCATCATTACCATCATCACCATCTATCTCACCATCATTACCATCATCACCACATCACTTGAGCCAAATTGAGAAATATGTCAACAATAGTCCTTGTTGCATCTTTCTCCAAAACCAAACCATCACCTTAAATGAGCGTCTCACTTGGATTGAGTATCTTCTCACTAGATCTAATCCAACACCAACACTTGAACAACATCAAAAACCCTCATTCAACATGGTCAAGTCCAAGCTCGCCACCTCCAATTCCTCCATCAACACTTTCTCCAACATCCATACACCCAAACTTACAACCCCATTAATCCAATTTTTCTTTACTCCCTCTTTACCATCATCCATCCAAAATAATTCAAGCTTTTCATGTCTCAAGCAAGTCAAATGGATCTCTTAGGCAATTTAAAATTTTCTACTTATTGTATGCTATAAGCAAAATATGTGTTGTATCAATAATTATGTTTTTGACATAATTATTTTCAACTAATGAATGCTTTATTTCTTGTCTTTAATATATGATTGTTATGCTTATTGCTTGTATACTTGATATCATGATA
Organism: Artemisia tridentata subsp. tridentata; assembly: GCA_021014915.2. Classification (NCBI taxonomy): domain Eukaryota; kingdom Viridiplantae; phylum Streptophyta; class Magnoliopsida; order Asterales; family Asteraceae; genus Artemisia; species Artemisia tridentata. The sequence goes on from CP139502.1 coordinate 332,994,966, forward strand.
TATATACATGCTTGATGATTAATAACATGCTTATTCCGTAATATGTTTTAAATGTATACATGCGTAATTAACATGTTTATGTCACTATTTAATCATTCTTGATGTACATGATTCAAATGGAGCTTGCTGCGAAAACACCCTAAAAATGACCCTTTTCTGGAAATTTTTCAAATTTGGTCGCCTGGAAAACACCAGATGGGCGGCCCCCTTAATTCCCTAGGCGGTCCCCTTAATTTTAAGGGGGCCGGCCTACAATTAAGGGGACCGGCCATCTGGGCAGTAAAATTTACTGTTTTCTTTTGCATCTTGCGACCCCTTTTATCTAGCCCAAACCTTACCTAAATCAACCATCACCTCCATCAAACACCCATTTTCATTCACCATGCTATCACCAAAATCATCTCTAAGACACCAAAACTCCATTACCACCACCTCAATGTTAATCCCCAAGTGCACCAAATGCACCATCAAAAACACCCTTTCATCCATCAATAACTACATCAACTCACACCTTTCATCACCACCATCAAGAGCATCAACTCCACCTCCTACTCAAGAACCTCCATTCACCCAACTTGTCATTTCCATATCACCAATAACACCTCTTGATGCTCATTTCTCATCATCACCAATACCACCACATCCACAACCGAACCATCATCTTTGGTCTTAGAGATGAGATACACTACATGTTTTCATCCCTTGAACACATGCTTAACAACCAACCTCCACCACAACCTCCATCATTTTCACCCACTACACTACCACCACCTTCATTCTCACCAAATTAAGCATATGCAATGCTTAATCAAAAATAATTTTTCAAACCATTTTGTGTGCAAGCCCCATGGAAGATCATGTACTCCTAGAATGATTATGTAGATTGCATTACTTACTAGCTAATGTAGGATTGAATATAATCTTGGATGTCTTTATATGCATGCTTATTTTTGCTATATATATGCTTGTGCTTCTAATATTTTTCTTGCAAGTATTCCATATATCGATTCCTTGGTGCCCTCAAACGAGGGGGAGCACACATCAAGGGGGAGTTCTCGTTCCGACAAATTTTATCTCTAAAACTTGTCGGCTCAACCTTTTTGATGCTACAAAAAGGGGGAGAAGTGAATGTAAACTCACTAAATACTTGTCCAAAAATAACTTTTTGGATTTAATGAGTTTTAGTTTTGTAATCATCAAAAAGGGGGAGATTGTTGACATAAATAATGCCTAAAAACATTATCAATATTTATTCATATCTCTATGTTTTGATGATCACAAAATGTAAACTCATTAAAACATAAACTTATAAAATAAACAAGTACTTAGTTGTAAATATTCACTTCTACAACTAAAATCACTTAAGGTATGAATGAATTAATGCTTAATGCATTATATGATCAAAGGAACATTTTCTTAAAAACTAGATTTTTTATAAAACATCAAAAACATTTTATATATTTTTGAAAAACATTTTTGGCATTAAATAAAAATGTTTAATCTTTTATAAAAATATGAATTCAAATTTTTAACCAAAATCAGTTAAAATGTTCCAGAAAAACCTTCCCCACAAAAGGACAAAATTGGCCAACGTTCAGTAGGGGCGGCCCCCTTAATTTTACTAGGCGGCCGCCTTAATAATTAAGGGGACCGCCCCCGCTCCAGTAGGCTCCAGCTGTCCAGATTTTTCCCTATAAATACAAGCCTTCTCCTGGATTTTTTCTCTTCCCTTTTGCACTAAAACTTTCTGTTGTAGATCTCATTTCATATCTTAAATAAACCTTTGATCATGTAATCTTAAGCATTGGTTTCCAAGTGATCCAAGCTTCCACCATCCAAGTGCAAAAGAAGAATACTTCTATCAATCAAGATTAGAAGTATTACAACTTAGTATCATTTTGTTACTTAAGTTATGTGTTTAACAAAGTTTGTAAATCATTCATTCATTTGTATGTAAGGTGTGTGTTGTAGATTAGTGTTGTGTGTAAGTAGTGAAGATGTTGTATAAGTAGTTGTGGTATAGAAGTTGTGAGGTCAAAATGTAGAAGTTGTGAAGCCGTGGTGTAGAAGTTGTGAAGCCGTAGCTTAGAAGACATGAAGTCCTTGTGTTGAAGACATGAAGCCGTAGCATAGAAGTTGTGAAGCGGTCGTCTTAAAGTTGTGAAGTCTTAGTCGTGAAGTCCTAGTGTTGAAGTCATGAAGCCGTAGCATAGAAGTTGTGTAGCGGTCGTGTTGAAGCCGTGAAGTTCTAGTCGTGAATTCCTAGTGTTGAAGTCGTGAAGCCGTAGCATAGAGGTTGTGTAGCGGTCATGTTAAAGTCGTGAAGTCTTAAGTCATGAAGACATAGTGTTGAAGTCGTGAAGCCGCATCATAGAGGTTGTGTAGCGGTCGTGTTGAAGTCGTGAAGAAGTCGTGAAGCCATTGTGAAGAAGTCGTGAAGAAGTCGTGATTAAGTCGTGTAGAAGTTGTGTTGTGAAGTTGTGAGATTGGTTCTAGCTATGATTAGAACTCGACATTTAGCTTTGTGTCGTTAAACCCGTGTAAGCCAAAGTTGTGTACGGTTTTCTCCGCCATAAGGGAGCTTATTGAAGTTGTGAAGAAAACTCTCGAGCAAGGTGTGCTTGGGGAGTGGAGTAGGGCAAGGAAGGTGTCCTTGTAGCCGAACCACTATAAATCTCTCGTGTCTCAGTTAGATCTTTCCATACCTTATTTATTTGTTTACTTGCATCGTCATTACTTTCATACACATAGGCTTATATAATTGATAGTATTAATTAGAGGTCGACTTCACATAAAGATCAAATTGAAAATCCATTCAAGAAACCAAAACTTTTACAATCCATTTAAAAGAATACATATATAACTAATAATAAGATTTAAGTTTTATCTTTCATAACAAACTAGAATCTAAAGTTTTTAAAAGTATAAAACAAAGGTTTTATAATAAATTAAAAAGACGTAAAACTATTCAACCCCCCCTTCTAGTTTTCCACACATATATACAACACGTGGGGCATCTCCCCCACACTTGGGTGTTAGAAAAGAGAAGGAAGTCAGAAGTATGGGTGAAAACCCATATGGTGTGCTAATATTTTTGTTTACCGAGTCACTTAGCTTGACTCAACCCCGCATTTATTGGTTCATGGGGAAAGTTTGAAGATCCGGGACAACCATGGGTGGTATATCCTCTCCAAAGTAGTGTTTCAAACGATGACCATTCACTTTGAAATTTGGACCGTCATTTTGAGATAACTCAACGGTACCATATGGATAAACCTTTGTAATAGTGAATGGACCAGACCAACGGGATTTGAGTTTTCCCGAGAAAATCTTCAATCTTGAATTGAAAAGAAGGACTCGATCACCAACGTTGAAAACGCGGTTCTTGATTTTAGAGTCATGAATCTTCTTTGTCTTTTCTTTATAGATCAAAGAGTTCTCGTAAGCTTGATCACGTAGTTCATTTAATTCATTCATTTGAACTTTACGGTGATCACCCGCAGTTTGGAGGTCAAAGTTAGCATGTTTCAAGGCCCAGTAGGCTTTGTGCTCTAATTCGATCGGAAGATGACATGCCTTTTCGTACACAAGCATGTAAGGTGTACACCCGATGGGTGTTTTGTAAGCTGTACGGAAGGCCCATAGTGCATCATCTAATTTATCCGACCAGGATGCACGATTTTCTCCTACAGTCCGTTCCAAGATTCTTTTAATACCACGATTTGAAACTTCTACTTGTCCACTTGTTTGTGGGTGATACGCAGTAGAAAGACGGTGAGTTACACCATACTTTTGCATGACTTTATCAAACTTGTCATTGCAGAAATGTGTACCACGATCACTGATTATAGCACATGGAGTTCCAAAATGGGCAAAAAGAGCTTTCAGGAATTTTACAACAACTCGGGCATCATTGGTGGGTAAAGCTTTCGCTTCAACCCATTTTGACAAATAGTCAACAACCACGAGAATGTATTTATTTCCTCGAGATGATGGAAATGGCCCCATAAAGTCAATGCCCCAGACATCAAAGATTTCACAAACTTGAATAGCATTTTGTGGCATTTCATTTCGTTGTGAGATATTTCCGTGATGCTGACAAGCGTCACAAGTTTTGATGAGATCATGGGCATCCTTATAGATTGTGGGCCAATAAAACCCGGAATCAAACACCTTTTTGGCGGTGTAGTTTGGACTATGATGGCCCCCAGTGGGTCCAGCATGGCAAGCTTTGAGAATGTCAATAGCTTCCTGTCCATAAACACACCATCGGATGACTTGATCCGCACAGATTTTGAACAAGTAGGGGTCGTCCCAGAAGTAATGTTTAACATCCTTGAAGAATTTATTCTTCTGTTGGGTCGACATCCCTTTCACTATGAAGTTACCCGCATGGTAATTTGCGAAGTCAGCAAACCATGGGGTGATAGAATCTCCACGAAAAGCAACCGCATTGAGTGTCTCGAGAGGAAATGTTTCATTAATTTCCTTTTTCTCGAAAACATCTTGGTGTGGGTTCTCTAATCGGGATAGATGATCAGCAGCTAGGTTCTCAGCTCCTTTTTTATCACGTATAATGATATCAAATTCTTGAAGGAGGAGAACCCAACGGAGCAATCTCGGCTTTGCATCTTGTTTTGCAAAGAGATATTTGAGAGCCGAGTGATCCGTATACACTGCACATTTCGTCAAGATCAAATATGGCCAAAACTTCTCAAAGGCATACACCACAGCTAATAATTCTTTTTCTATAGTGGTGTAATGAGTTTGAGCTTCAGTCATGGTTTTACTTGCGTAGTGGATAGGCTGAAAGTGTTTGGCTTTTCGTTGCCCCAGGACTGCACCTATGGCAAAGTCACTTGCATTGCACATAAGTTCAAAGGGTAGATCTCAGTCGGGGGCAACCAGAATGGGTGCTTCAGTAAGCTTTTTCTTTAATGTTTCAAAAGCTTTGATGCACTCGGGTGAGAAGATAAAAGGAGCATCCTTTTCAAGGAGATGAGTCATAGGCCGGGCGATTTTAGAAAAATCTTGTATGAATCTTCGATAGAAACCGGCATGACCCAGAAAACTCCTAATACCTTTGACGGTAGTGGGATGAGGTAATTTAGCAATTAAATCAACTTTAGCTCTGTCAACCTCAATCCCATTCTTTGATATCTTATGGCCGAGGACAATGCCCTCTTTGACCATAAAATGACTCTTTTCCCAATTTAGACAAAGATTTGTGTCTTTACACCATTTTAACATGTTTTCTAAATTGGAGAGACATGCTTGGAACGAATCCCCAATGACCGAGAAGTCATCCATAAAGACCTCCATTGTTTTCCCGATCATATCGGTAAATATGGCCATCATACACCTCTGGAACGTGCCTGGAGCATTACATAAGCCGAAAGGCATACGTTTATAAGCAAAGGTTCCATAAGGGCACGTGAAGGTGGTCTTTTATTGATCTTGTGGATCAATGGGGATTTGAAAGTAACCTGAGAAACCGTCAAGGAAACAATAGTACTCGTTTCCCACTAATCTCTCAAGCATCTGATCCATGAAGGGTAGAGGAAAATGGTCTTTACGGGTGGCATCATTTAACTTACGATAGTCAATGCAAACATGCCACCCAGTAACCAATCGAGTTGGAATCAACTCATTTTCATCATTTGTGACAACAGTTATGCCACCCTTTTTTGGAACACAGTGAATGGGACTAACCCAAGGACTATCAGAGATGGGATAAATCAATCCTGCATCAAGAAGTTTGAGAACCTCTTGTTTGATAACATCATGGATTTTAGGATTCACCCTTCTTTGGTGTTGGACTACTGGTTTAAAGTCATCCTCCATTAAAATTTTGTGAGTACAAAATTTAGGGTTGATACCCTTTATGTCGGTGAGTTTCCAAGCAATGGCTTGTTTGTGTGACTTTAAGACCTTTATTAGAGCAGTCTTTTCCTCACCACTTAAATCTTTAGCAATAATGACGGGTAATTTATCATCACCCTCCAAAAATGCGTACTCAAGATGAGGTGGTAAGTCTTTGAGTTCGACCTCAGGAAATTCATCGGTTTTCTCAACTGATTTGATTTCCTCATTATGAAGTTCAACGGGAGGGAGTGGAGGAGAATCGTCCTGATTTAACAATTGCTCAAGAAGAAGAATATCTCCCTCCAGATCAATCTCAGCGTTATCAATTCCTTCTAGAAATGAATCACACTTGAGAAAAGCCTCGATCTCTTCCAAAATGAAATCACTTCCCTCAAACGGAGTGAGAGAAGGGGAAGTGTCAGAAATGATAGGTTGAGAAGATGGAGTGGGATCCCCACTCACAGAATTATGAGAATAACCAAGAAAATCCTAAGAGTACTCCTCTGAAGCAATATCAATGACATCGATTCGGTTAACCGATTCAGAATCATAATTTGAGGAGTACCTCGAAATTTGATTGAGGTTAAAGGTAACAGCTTCATTACCCACAGATAATGTGATTTCATGCTCAAATACATCAATGAGAGAACGGCCCGTTCTTAGGAATCCTCTTCCAAGAATGAGAGGAACCCTAGGATCAGCATCGAAATCAACAACCACAAAGTCAGCTGGAAAATGGAACTTTCCTACTTTCACAAATACATCCTCAGCAATGCCGCGTGGATGAGATATGGTACGATCTGCAAGCTCAAGAGTCATGCATGTAGGAGTGAGAGCCGGAAGAGAAAGTTTCTTCCATACTGAATAAGGCATCAGGTTGATGCTTGCACCAAGATCAGCCAAGGCATAGCATTCAACCATTCCTGGAAATACACAAGGTATTAGAAACTTTCCAGGATCTCCAAGCTTCTCAGGAAGCTTTTTCAAGATAACTGCTGAGCAGTTCTCATTTAATGGAGTTTTAGCCATTTCAAACAGTTTTTCCTTGTTGCTTAACAAGTGTTTGATTGTGGATGCAAACTTGGGCATCAGGATGATAGCATCCGCAAAGCTTATGTCAAAATGTAATTCTTGAAAGATTTGAAAGAATTTATCCATTTGTTGACTAGCCTTTTCGCGGAGCTTTTGCTCATTTAAACGTGATGGGTAGGGAATAGAAGGTTTGGATTTAGGGTTTTCAACCGGGGTTTCAGGAGGTTCAAAGACAACTCGTGGTTTTGGTTTGGTTTTCAGGACAACTTGAGGTTGGACGTTGTCGGTACCTCCATTATTAGTTGGAAGTACCTTGTCCTTAGTCACCTCAGGTTCACTATCCACTACCTTGGGAGGAGAAGAAGAAGAAGTGGTAGTAGGAATAGTAGGTCCATCATATGAAGCACCACTTCGGGTTGTGATCGCCTTAACATCGCCCTTCGGGTTAGCGATCGTGTTGCTCGGAAGTTTTCCTGAGCCCGAAGGTTGATCATTTAAAGATTTTTTAATCTCAGAGATCTGGCTGACCAACAACCTGTTAGTGTCCTCTTGAGCCTTCATGAATTGCCTCAATAACTCATCAGATGATGGTTGTGGGGCTGGAATGGCTTGAGGTTGATTAGGGAAATTTTGGATTCGGTTATTTTGATTATAACCTTGATGTTGAAAATTCCCTTGATTTGGATTACCATTTCCCTGAAAATGATTTCCCTGGTTGGAATTGTTTCGGTTAAAGTTTCCTTGGTGTTGGAAACCTTGATTTTGTCCAGAATTGAAATTCCCTTGGTTTTGATAACCTTGGTTCATTCGAGGTTGGTTTTGGTTTCGGTTTTGCAAATTCTGGTTCTGATTGAAACCGGGTGGTCCTTGGTAGCTGTTAGCTTGGTAACTTGGTTCTAGTTGAGGACGGTATTGATTACCTCCCTGATTTGAAGTACCGGCTATAGCATTAGCTTCAAAAGGACTACCATCGGTGGCAGTACAGTTGTAGTATGCGTGAGGGCCACCACAAGTAACACAGACTTCCACTTTCTTCACTTCAGCATGTGAAGGATTTTGTGTGAAAGTGACTTTCTTTTGGTTTGAGAGAACCAAAGCTTGAATAGCGTCCGTGAGCTTGTCAATCTTAGCATCGGTGCTAGAAGTACTCACAGGAGATGAAGTAGAAGGACCAGCACTAGCCTGAGAATGATATGGCTTTGTTCGTGCAGTACGGACCTTAGACTTATTTTCAATAATCGCTAAAGCTTCTTTGGTGGTTTTGCTCAAAAAGTTACCTCCAGTGGAGGCATTGAGAGAATCTTGGTCAGATTGGCTCACACCATTATAGAAAGTGTCGATTTGCATCAAATCGGTGAAACCATGATGAGGACATTTACGAAGCAATTCTTTGAAACGATCCCACGCGTCACTAAACGATTCATCAAATCTTTGTGTGAATTTGATGATTTCATTTTTAAGACTTGTCGTTCTAGACGGGGGAAAGAATTCGTTTACAAACTTTGTAACTAAATGCTCCCATGTCTCAATTGAACGGGGGGGTTGTTTTTCAAGCCATATCCGGGCTTGTCCCTCGAGAGAAAATGGGAATAGAAGAAGCCTGATTGATTCAGAAGGGATATTCTTGTATTTGATGGTAGATGTAATCTTGTTAAACCATCGAATGTGAGCATGAGGATCATCCCTCTCAAAACCATAGAATTGACTTGAGGTTACAAGATTCAGTAACCCGGTTTTGAGCTCAAAACTATCAGCCACGTTGGCTGGAACAACAATGGCATCTCCATAACCCTCGATGGGTGCCTGGAGAAGCTCATTCATTGGCAAATCTGCCATGATGACAGGGTCAGTACGTACCTCAGATACGACTGATGGGGCAGAACGTCTACGACGTCTTCGAGGTATGTTTACAAGCTCACGAAAAGGGCTTGAAGACCTAGAAGAACGAGTGTGCATGCACTAAGACGAATCTAAGAATCCTTTATAGTGATGGAAACTTAGAAAAGGGGAAGAAGATTCTTTTTGGATTTTATTTGTTTATGGAAACTTGAAATACGATATTTTTGGTTATCGATCAGTCAAACGAATTAACTTAACGATAATTTTGGTTTTTATATATATATATAAAAAATAAGAGAATATGAACAAGGATGGTAAATATACAATGGATGTATATTCAACAACACTGATTCTTCAAATACGTTTTTACGCAGCACACCTCCCCGGCAGCGGCGCCAAAATTTGATCTGCCTCAAACGGTCAACTAATATTGACCAAGTAAATGGTCAACAAGAGTCAAACAGCTTAAGGACACAATACAATTTACCAAAGGAGTTTAGTGTATCCCCGGGTCGTTAAGTCCCAACGAGGTGTGTAAACTGTAATAAAACGAATCTGTGATCGGGTGAAATTGAATAGGAAAAGGGTGTGAGTGATTAAACTAAGGAAATATAAAAGGAAATAGCTTAAACAAGCTATAAAAACAAGTACGTGAAAGCAAAATACTTAGAAACGTTTTAAAACTTAAAAACGTACGTTTAAATAAAAATTACATAAACGTACAAAATAAAACGTGAATTCTGACCAATATAAATCCAACGGATGTGAAAATTATATTTTTAGAATCCAAATGATAAAAGAAAATTATTGGAAAAAGAAAATTATTTATTTGACTATTTATTTAATTATTATTAATTAATTACTATTTAATAATTATTTAAAAATAATTTAAATTATAATAAATACTAAATGAACTCTAATAAATATGAAACTTTTTCTAAAAATACTATATAAGTACAGGAACCTAGGAAAATTATAAAAATGAAAAGTGCTTAAAGAAAAAGCAGAAAAATAAGCCAAATGGCTTAAATAGAAGCTATCACTTTTTTTATATTTTTTTTTCTTGAATTTTCTTTTACGAAACTATTTATATACTGATAATAACAAACTTTAATGAATACAATATTATTAAAACTTAAAAATAAGCAGATTGGAAGCTTAAGAGCTTTTCAGCTTGAGCTTTTGGCTCAATTTGATGGTTTAAGCTCAAATAAGTGACCAAATAAGCTAAACAAAATGAAACAAAGGTGAAATAAGATAAAAATAAGTAAAAGGGACTGGAATAAAACTAGAGGAACAAGAAATAAGCACTGATAAGCTTAAAATAAGCAAATAAGCAAGGTACTGCTAGAGTAACAAAGGTACTGCTAGAGTATCAACCTGCTGCTGACTTTAGATGCAAAATAAGCTATAAAGCACAAAGTGAAGATTGGAGTAGCAAGATGGGTTGGTTAGCTTTTCAAAAAGTCCAAGCTCACCCTGTGGGGTCCACAAATGAGCTTTTGAGGAGCTTATGAAAAATCAGCAAATACACTGATGACTCAGTAAATTCAGTGAAATGGGACAAATAAAAAGCTATTAGCAGCCCTATCAAATAAGCTAGAAAATGCACAATAAGCTCTGAACCTTTGAGCTTGATAGGTTAGTTTCTCAAGAAGCCAAAATACACAAGCTTAAGAGTACCAGAGAGCTTTTGAGAGGCTAATGAAAAAGGCTCACCTATACTGATGACTCAGTGTAGGGAGTGATTTTGAGAAAACAACATGAGCATGATAAGCAGTCCAAATAAGCTAATAAAGGGAAAAGTGAAAGCATGCAATTCAAGCTAGCCAGAAGGGCTTTACAAAACAACAAATATCACAAGCTAATCCTAACTGATGAACAAGATGCAAGCTTTTGAAAGTAGCTTATGAACCTGTGCATAGGGGAGGTTTGTGAAAAAGTCCTAATTTGAGACTAGCAAATAAGCAGTTTATAAGCTGAATAAAATTAAACTAAAATTATCCTAATGAAGATAAGAAGCAAAATATTAATTATCTAAAAGCACAAATACTGAAACTCAGTATTAAGACCTGTAGAAAATTAACTAGTTTGATCAAAAACTGACAACTATGAATTTTGACTTTTTAAGGAAATGAGCTAAGTTGAATTTAACCAATTTCTAATGATCACTACTGACTAATTATGTTATATTATGATATATTAAGATGATTTTAGGCTAAAACAACAATTAGTGAACTGATATGATGAAAATGGTGCTATAACACCTAACAGATAGCAAGTTAATAAAGATTACAAGCTATTTTGACTTTTTATCAAATAAGGTACTGGTTTTATGACTTAATTGAGGGAGTGGATACTATTATGCCATACATCAAACAAGAACAACAACACAAACAACTTCCACCACAGTTAAAACAACAAATCCAAACAACCCTTGTTAAACACTATCTTTTGATTATTAAAGCAAATACTTGAATTAAACCTTAACACTGATTTCAAACTTTATATTATCATTAAAGAAGACCTTATGAGCATAAAACAACAACAATACTAGCATGAAACACAAAACCACAGTAAAATACCAAAAACTTAGAAATATGCTTACAAGTGAAATCCAGCTGAAACACAGAACCAAGGACTAAGAACACTCCTAATAGCTTACCACTAAGCTTCTAACCCAAGGCCATCCAAACTTCACCCTGCTCCAGCTGTAATCACCATCTTCATTGACATTTTTGATTTTTGATCTAATTTTTGTGATTTCTTTGTATTTTTGAGATTTATAACTACACTGACTTTTGTAGTATCTAAAAGCTTTCGGAAGCTTTCTAGGAGCTTATATGATCTAAATGAGTCCAAGATTAACACTATTAACAACATTCAAGGGAACATGAGATTTTGAACAAGAAATTGCATAAACTGATTTCAAACTTACAAACTGAAATTGATTATTGGAAATAGATTCACATACACTGAAAACACTAAATAAAGTACTTGAAAGCTAAAACATACACTCGAAAATGTAATTTGATTAATACGAACTAAGAAAACTAAAATTACACTAGATATCTATCCACATTGCTCCTTAGCTGCTTTATAATGATCTTTAGCACTTCTAGGTGTCCTCTGAAACTATCCCACTTCATTTTAGCCCTTGGATCCTCTGCATTCATCAAAACCACACATGTGGCATTTTGGCGCCAAAATATCAAAAGCAGGTTTTTTGCAATTAAAGAATTGTGGAAGGATGTGGAGGTGGAGGGGACAAAGAGGAGGATTTTGTGGTGAGGTGGAAGCCAAGTGGGTAGCTAAAACCATGGAGGTGGAAGGTGGTATCTGGTTTGGTGGTAAACGGTTTTGAGGGAAGAAGAAAAGTTTGACTTGTGGTCAAACTTTTTGGTTAACTCAGGGGTGGATCGGGTTTGTTTTTAGTTGGGCTTGGGTTAGTGTAGGATTGGGTTGGTAACTGGGTTTAGTAATTAGGATTTTGGGTTGGGTATTTGTTTGGTTTTATTTAGGGTTTATAAAAGATAGGGTCCGATTTGGTTTATTAATTAAACACAAGGACCAATTTTGTAATTTATGAAGTTTTGAGGGGGCTGGGTTGACAACTTTCCAAAGTTATCAAAGGGGTATTTCTTGCCAAGTTTCAATAGTACAAGGACCATATAAGATAATTTTCCATTTTTGAAAACCGGGGGACTTGTTTTGCCATTTTTGAAACTTCAGGGACCTAAGTTTCCATTTTGCAAACTTGAACTTTAAAGGACTAATTTTGACAACTTGTGAAAGTTTACGGACTGAAACTGCCAATTTTGCACTTGCAACAAATAAAAACACAATCAAATGTTTATTTCCTGTATTTTGAAGCATATCTGCATGTTTTTAAATGTTTTTGCAGACTAAATGTGACAGAAATGATGAGTATTTAGACACTCATCAACTGCTCATGGTTCTGAATGGAAAATAAACTAAATATAATTCTGCTGCTAGGGTTAATTATTCTACTGCTAGTGTATTTATTCTACTGCTGGAGTTTACTGAAGAAGATCAAGAAATAAGCTAAGTATCATACTACTGCTAGGCAACGAAGATTCTACTGCCAGAGTTATTATACTGCTGCTTATTGGATATTGATGTATAGTATGTTATATAATTATGGAATAGATACGAATAGATATTATCATGTATAGAAAGTTATAGTAACCGAGTAGGACTCCTTAGTCTATAAAAGGAGGATCTAGGGTTAGGTTTAACATACGTATTATTGTTAGTTTGATTCACTTCAAGTTTATTGTAACCCTGTTACTTTTGAGTAACCTTATTAATATATTGAGGTGATTGTTGAGAGAATTCTTTTGTGTTTGAATAATAATTCTTCTTAAGATTAAATACTAGATTCCGCATAGTATTTAATAGTTTGTTCAAGAACAGTTTCTATACCTATTGTCTTAGATCTATATCTAAGATAATTAACAAGATTGTTCGCTCAACTGGGATCAACAAGTGGTATCAGAGCTTGTGATCTAGAGACTGCTATCAAGAAGAATTTTGTAAACTCAGATCTGTTCATCATCTACATAAGCATTGGATTCAGAAACTACTCATATGGTGACTGCTTCAAAGGTACCAATGTTCAAGGCTGGTGAGTATGAACTCTGGAAGATGAGGATTGAGCAGTACATGAAGATGCTTGACTACTCCATGTGGGAAGTCATTCAGAATGGAGATACTCTACCTGCTAAGGCTGCTGATGGGACACCTTTACCCATTAAAACTAATGAGGAGAAGGCACAAAGGAAATTGGAAATCAAAACTTACAATATTCTTTTGATGGGTATACCGAATGAATATCAATTGAGTTTTAGTAACACTCAGACTACTAAGGAGTTGATGGATGCTGTTGAACTTAGATTTGGTGGGAATGAGGCCACCAAAAATCTAGGAAGAATCTGCTCAAGTATCAATTTGAAACATTTACTGCTTCAAGTTCAGAAAACATTGATGCTACCTATGATAGACTTCAAAGGTTGGTGAGTCAATTACAGCTTATGAAGGTCTTAGTGCCTCAAGAAGACATGAATCTCAAGTTTCTGAGGAGTTTACCATCTGAATGGAATACTCATACAGTGGTCTGGAGGAATAAGACTGACTTTGAAACAATGACTTTGGATGATTTGTACAATAATCTAAAGGTGTGTGAATCTGAAGTCAAGGGTACATTCAGCTCATTTTCTAGTGCAAACAACTTCGCTTTTATGTCTTCAAACAACAAGGGATCTGGAAGCTCTCAAGAAAACCATTCTGTTGTTGGTCATGTTGTTTCTGCTATTGGCACATCTGGTTCTGCTGCTAGTTCAAATACTGATAAAATCAGTAATGCAGCTATCTGTGCCTTTTTTCCCTGATCTCATCACAAGTACTTCTGTTACTGATCAGGATTTGGAACAAATAGATCCTGATGATCTAGAGGAGACTGATTTGAAATGGCTGATGGCCATGCTTACAATAAGGGATAGGAGATTTCTAAAGAAGACTGGTAGGGCAATCAAGTACAGACAAACCAATGTGGGGTTTGACAAGGCCAAGGTTGAGTGTTACAATTGTCAGAGAAAGGGGCATTTTGCTAGGGAGTGCAGAGCACCAAAGAAGAACAGAGAGGCTGCAAGGATTGTTCCCATTGAGGAAACCAAGACTACTGCTGCTCTAGTGTCCTGTGATGGCTTGGGAGAATATGACTGGAGTGACCAAGCTGAAGAAGGACCAAATGCTGCTTTCATGGCTGAAGAAGAGAAGGGATACAATTTTGCTTTGATAGCCTATGCTTCTTCATCCTCTGGTTCAGACTCTGAGGTATCTAATGAGTCTACTTGTTCATTTAAATCATGCCTAGATACTGTAGAGGAACTCAAGTCTAGGAATGAAAGTTTAAGAATGGAAGTAGAAAAGTTAAAACTTGATAATTTAGGTTATGTATATGGCCTAAAATCAGTAGAAGAAAAACTTGACTTTCTTAGACAGAATGAAGTAGAGTATGTTGATAAGATTAATGGACTAGAAGTTGAAATTATTAAGAAAAATTGTGAAATTAATGTTCTTAATAAAAGAGTAGAAGAGGCTGAAAAAGGTAGAGATGAAGCTTTATCTGAAAAAGAAAAACAAGTTTTTAGGGTAGAAAAACAACAATTTGCATCAGACCTAGTTAACAAGTTAATTGAAAGTCAATTAATGAGAAGAGGAAGTGGCTTAGGTTACAATGAAGTTGCTCCTCATGTTAAAAGTGCCTTTAAACCTCCTAGGAAGGAATTGTCTTTCATTACTGAGATAGATGCAAAACCTGTAGGTGAAACCAGTGAATCAAATAATGAAAAACCTGATAGAACTTTTACACCTAAGGTTGAGAAAAAGTTTTCTGGTGCACCAATCATTGAAGATTGGGTGTCAGACAGTGAAGAGGATGAACAGACTGAGTCAACATCTAAGGCTAAAAAGAAAGAAATTTCTAAAGTTGTTGAATCTAAAGTCTCACAGGTTAAAACAGTTGAATCTAAAGCTAAACATGTTGAGTTTGAAAAACCTGTGTTAGGAAGTAGGATCTCTAGGAAAATGGCTGAATTTGATGAGAAACCTAGAGAATATCCTAGGAAAACTAATAACTTGCCTAGAGGAAACCAAAGAAATTGGAACAGCCTAATTTCACACAAGTTAGGTAGTGATTTTGAATTGGTTAAGAAGGCATGTTACAGTTGTGGTAGTTTTGAGCACTTGCAGGAAGATTGTTACTACCAAAAACCTGTTAAAACTTATGCTCAAATACCTGTATGGAACCAACACACTAGGGTGAACCACAGGAATTTTGCTGGAAAGACTCACCCTCATCCCAATAGAAACATGGTTCCTAGGGAAGTTTTGCTGAGAAATGGTGTGTTAGGAATTAGTATATTTAGTTTTATGACATTACTGCTGGTAGGGTAGTAATAGTTCCTGCTGGCAGGTTTGTAGTTCCTGCTGGTATGGTTCCTGCTGTTAGTAGGATATAGTTCCTACTACTAGTATTGTTACTGCGGGTAATAGTTAATAGTTAACCCGTATATTTAGAAGTTTGTTAGAGATTACGATATGCATGAGATATATTAGGAATAGATATTGCATATCTCTTTTACACGTTTTGTAGTGAATGCCGAATTAGGGTTTCTTGGAGTATAAAAAAAATCACGGCAATGAACATTGTACGACCTTGAAAACAATTTTAATAGTTAATATAGATCCATAGAGGATCAAGAGTTATTTAGTTATTCTTCTTTCAACTCTATTGTTTATATTCCGCGTAAACACTAGTTTAATAGTCAGAGTTTCTCTTAGTTTGTTTGTGATTACATAAACATTCTATTGATCTTAAACCGGCTCAAAATATCTATCTAGGACTGATCCTACAAGTGGTATCAGAGCCTGGTTAGAAACTCTGTGAAAGAAGAACAATCTTTATCAACAAATCTCTTAAACCGATAAAAAGTTCCTTAAACCCTCATACAATGACTTCATCCGATGATTCGGTTACCAACAATGAAAAGCCTGAAACTCAAAGTGTTCAACAAATTGTAACAACCACTGTGTCAAGCAATAATGCCAAGTTTCCTTACCTTAAGAAGGATGAGTATGAGATATGGGCAATGAAGATGGAATACTGGATCACAAATAGTGATTACAACCTCTGGCATTTCATTCAGAATGGTAACAGCAGGAAGAAAACTGGAAGAGATTCTAAAGGCAACATCATAATTCTTCCTCCTGTTTCTGCTGATGAACATATTGCAGTTCAGAGGGAGACCAAGGCAAGAACAATATTGCTTCAGTCTCTCCCAGAAGACCATATGGGTGATTTTCATCATCTTGATGATGCTAGAGAAATCTGGTTGGCTATTAAAGCCAGATTTGGAGTTAATGATGAATCTAAGAAGATGAGGAAGTCCATGCTAAAGCAGGTGTTCCAAGAATTCAAGATCTCAGAAGAAGAAGGATTGCATAAAGGCTATGATAGGTTCCAGAAGATTTTGAGCCAACTCAATCAGCTGCAGGCCAAGCCGAATAATGAAGACTGCAATACCAAGTTCCTGAGAGCATTGCCTCATTCCTGGTCACAGGTATCAATCACTCTCAAGACAAAGGGTGGTCTTGATTATTTAAGCTTTGATGACCTGTACAACAAGCTCAGGTCACGTAAGATTGATATCAAGGGAGGTTCAAGCTACAGTTCCCCTGCTCCAACTTACTCAGCATTTGTTAGTAATACTAGCACTAAAAATAAGCTTTCATATGCTGATAGCCCAACCGCATCATCTACATCAACCTCATATACCCCTGCTACACCAAGAACACATTCAAATTCTGGCAATGTGATTGAAGATGTGCTTCATTCTTTTTTTGCTGAAAGTGATCCACAACAGCAACTTATATTTGAAGACTTTGACCAGATTGATAAGTTGGACTTGGAAGAATTGGATATCAAGTGGCAGATGGCTATGCTTTTAGTGAGGGTGGACAGATTTAAAATGAAGGCTGGCAGAAAGATCCAATTCAATAGGAAGGATGGAGCAAGTTTTGATAAAAGAAAGGCTAGATGTTACAACTGCTCACAACTAGGCCACTTTGCAAGAGAATGCAAAGAAAAGAAGGCAGATGATAAGACAAGATACTCTGCATTCAGGATCAAAGAATTAAACTCAGAGGAGCCTAAAGCCTTGCTATCTGTTGATTCCATGGTGGATTGGTCACAACATGAGGTTGATGCTGAGGAAAGAGGTGCTGCTCAAGTTTATGGAATGCTTGCTGGATGTGAGACAGAAGATGAGGCAAATGTGGCTGAGGAATTTGCTTTGATGGGTACCTTATCTCAGGTACAAACTTGTCTATTTGGTTGTCATGATAAGTATGCTGAACTTAAGAAAGAGTTTGATGATTTAGAGTCTTAATATAAAGATTATTATGTTCAGGTTCAAGCCTATAAAAGTACACTTAAAAATTTAGAAAAACAAAAGGCTTGGTACCAAACTAATCAGTTGGCATATGAAGAAAAGACTAGGGTTTTAGAAAGAGATTTGGAAAATACTACTAATTTGTTAAAACATTCTGAAAGTGAAAATGCTAAGGTGAATTTGGAGAAATAGGACTTGCAGGCTAAGTTAGATAGTGAAGTGGCTAGGCTTAATAAATGGAATGAATCACCTAGAAGCCTATACAAGTTAATTGATAGTTCTATGTCTGTGAAAACTAAACTTGGGTTGGGACTTAAGGATTATATAGGGCCAGATGAAGTGTATGACCCTGATGAGCCAAGCATCTTTGACCCTACCCCTAAGGAGGTAAATTATCAAATTCCTGTTAAGTATGTTAGAGAAGGAGAAATGAGATCTGTTTCTCCATCAATAACAGGAACTTTTAAGCCTACCTCTACCCACACAGACTTTGATGAATCACACATGACCTATGGCAAAAAGTCCAATGACTTTCCTGACTCTGACTGTGAATCTAATGACTTTGTCTCTTGTTCTAACAGTGACAATTCCTCAGAACCCAAGACGAATGACTTTGCCTCATGTGATTCAAGTGACAAGTCTCCCACACCCAAGTCTGATGACTTCTCCTCAAGAGTAGCTGATGATGAATCCAATTCAAAGACAGCTTCTTTTGAAGACCTTACTTTTCATTTTGTTAAAAACGATTCTATTTCTAGTTTTGATTGTGATAAGTTTGTGTGTAATAAGAGAAGTCATGTAAAGAATAAATCTTTTAGAAAGAAATCATGCTTTGTTTGTGGTAGTTATTCTCATCTTATTAAAGATTGGGATTTTTATGAGAATAGAATGGGTGTATGTGCTGGGCAACAGCAATCTAAATCACTGTGGAATAATGTTGAAAATATACCCCCGTTTGTTCCTCAAGCAGCACAAATGAGCTCTGGCAGAGCTCTTTTTTCTGCTGGTAAACCAGTTTCTGCTGGTAGACCAGTTCCTGCTGGTAAGCCAGTTCCTGCTGGTAAGCCATTTCCTGCAGGAAAACCAGTTCCTGCTGGTAAGCCAGTTTCTGTTGGCAACCATTTCCAGCAGGAAAACCAGTTCCAGCTGGTAAACCTATTTCTGCTGGTTGGAAAAGAAATGCTACTAGACCCTTCTTCAGACCTACAAGCTCTTACTTTCAGAATGATTATAGGCCTGTTCATTATGACCCAATGCATATGGGGGGGGGGGAAGATGGGAAACTGCTGTTAAGTCCTCAGCAGGTTGTTCTTGGAGACATAATGTCCAATATTTGAGAATGGGGTCCAAGAACAATGGTGGATCTCATCAATCTACATGGTTTAAATCTTTTTGATCCACAAGGCAGGCCCAAGTCAGTTATGACTTAGGTCTCCCATTGTAACTAATGTTGTTGTATTGTCTATTTGTTGTAGGAAAATCCTCATAGAAGTAAAGACTTAGGTATAGTTGATAGTGGGTGTTCTAGAAGTATGACTGGAAATAGAGATAGGTTGGTGGACTTTGTGAGTATAAATGGAGGCATTGTGACTTTTGGAGGAGGAGATGGCAAGATAACAGGGAAAGGAACTATTAAGACTTCCAAGCTGGATTTTGAAAATGTCTATTATGTGAAGGAACTAAAGAACTTCAATTTGTTATCTGTCTCACAAATTTGTGACAAGAAGAACAGTGTTCTCTTCACTGAGACTGACTGTTTTGTGCTGTCCAAAGACTTCAAGTTGCCTGATGAGAGTCAGGTTGTACTTAAAGTTCCAAGAACACACAACCTTTACAGCTTCAATTTGAATGATGTCCAGCCTGAAAGTGATTTAGCTTGCTTGGTGGCAAAAGCATCCTTGGATGAATCTACCAAATGGCATAGGAGGATGGCACATGTGAACTTCAAAACCATCAACAAGCTTGCGAAGAATGGATTAGTAAAAGGGCTTCCTCTCAAGACCTTCACAAATGAACATAATTGTGTGGCCTGCAACAAAGGAAAGCAACATAAAGCTTCTTACAAGGCCATCAATGCTGTGAGCACCATCACTGAGTCTCTCCAGTTACTTCATATGGATCTTTTTGGTCCTACTTCCATCAGAAGTATTGACCATAAGTACTATTGCCTGGTGATTACAGATGACTTTAGCAGGTTTTGTTGGACTTTCTTCTTAGGTACTAAGGATGAAACCTTTCATGTGATTAGGGACTTTCTTGCCTTAATTGAAAACCACCTAAATAAAAAGGTTAAGACTATAAGGTGTGACAATGGTACAGAGTTTAAAAACTCTAACTTAATTGAAATCTGTGGGAAAAAGGGGATTAAAAGGGACTATAGTAATGCCAGAACCCCACAACAAAATGGGGTTGCTGAAAGAAAGAATAGGACCCTTATAGAAGCAGCTAGATCAATGTTGGCTGACTCTAAGTTACCTACCATGTTTTGGACTGAAGCAGTTAACACTGCTTGTTATGTTTTGAACAGGGTATTGATTACTAGTCCTCACAACAAAATACCTTATGAACTTTTGTCTGGGAAGGTTCCTAACATTAGTTATTTTAAACCTTTTGGATGTCATGTGACTATTTTGAACACCAGTGATCACATAGGTAAATTTGAAGGGGAAAGCAGATGAGGGGTTTATTGTAGGTTATTCTGCTCATAGTAAGGCCTATAGGGTGTATAATTTATCTGCTAAGAAGATAGAAGAGACACTCAATCTGAGAAATCTTGAGGGTAAACCTAATATACAGGGTGCAGGTCATGAGTGGTATTTTGATCTTGATTATCTGACTGATACATTAGGATATTCTAGATTCAAAGCTAATCAATCTGCAGGTACACATGATTATCAAACTAACAATGCAGGTACCTCAGATGATGATTCAGACTCTGATGTGATGAACAAACCATTTTTGTTCCTTCTTTTCCTTCTAACCACTTTTCATGTACTGAGCTCAAAGATTCTTCTGATATGAATGAAGGTGATTCAAGTTATGCAGAAGAACTAGCTAAGCTTCAAAGACAAGAGCATGATGCAAAGGAAGCAGCTGAAAAGTTTGGTTTTGAATTCTCAAAAGAAACAGAGGAGCTCTTAAGACAAGTTGCAGTTGAAGCCCACAGGAATATGGATTCTGCTGGTAGTTCTTCTATTCCTGCTGGTAGTGTTCCTGTTACTGCTGGTACTACCAATTCTGCTGGTAGCACTAATGTTCCTACTGATGTCTCCACTCCTGCTGCTCCTTCTTCCACTCCTTCTGTTGATTCATTGGGCTTCAATGAACCTCCCACAAGGTATCCAAGGCCATCTGATCTTGGTAACTCACTCACTTCACACTCTGATTTGCAAGATCTTCATCATCAATCAAGAACAGGCATCTTTACTTCCTCCTCATATGATGATGACTTCAATCCTTCTATCACCAATCAAGCCTCAACCATTGATGTGAATCCTAATGCTACTAAGAGGATAAACACTGTTCATCCTCAATCTTTAATTGTTGGTGATCCTACCTCAGTAGTTCAGACAAGAAATAAGGTGAAACAAGCAAAGTTCGGTGAAAGTGCATTTGTCAGTTATATTCAAGATCAGCAAAGGAATAATCACACAGACTATCTCCATTGCCTCTATGCTTGTTTTTTGTCTCAAATTGAACCAAGCAGTGTAGCACAAGCCCTTGAAGATCCTGATTGGGTTGATGCTATGCAAGAGGAAATGCAACAATTTCTGAATAAGAATGTCTGGAAGTTAGTGCCTTTACCTGATGGAAAGAATGTAATTGGGACAAAATGGATCTCAAGAACAAGAGGGATGCTAGAGGTATTGTGGTAAGGAATAAAGCTAGATTGGTAGCTCAAGGTCATAGCCAAGAGGAGGGTATTGATTATGATGAGGTGTTTGCTCCAGTGGCAAGAGCTGAGGCCATTAGACTATTTCTAGCCTTTGCCTCATATATGGGATTTATGGTCTACCAAATGGACGTAAAAAGTGCTTTTCTCTATGGAGAAATTGAAGAAGAGGTTTATGTGACTCAACCCAGAGGATTTAAGGACCCTCAGAATCTAAAATGGGTCTACAAGGTGGTAAAAGCAGTCAATGGTCTTCATCAAGCACCAAGGGCATGGTATGCAAGATTGTCTACTTTTCTGTTGAAGCATGGTTACAGAAGAGGTGCAATGGACAAGACACTCTTCATCATGAAAAACTCAAGAGATATCATCCTTGTCCAGGTCTATGTGGATGACATCATCTTTGGTTCTACAAAGGAGGCTTGGTGTAGAGAATTTGAAGAATTGATGAAGGGTGAATTTGAGATGAGTGCTATGGGTGAGCTTTCATTCTTCTTGGGATTACAGGTCAAACAAAAGCCTGATGGGATTTTTATCAGCCAAGAAAAGTATGTGCAAGACATACTTAAGAAGTTTGATTTGGAAAGTGTGAGGACTGCAACAACTCTTTATGAAGCTCCAAAGCCAAAATCCAACAATGAACCTGATGATGCTATTAATGTTCATCTCTACAGATCAATGATATAGGTTCACTTATGTATTTGACAGCTTCTAGACCTGATATAATGTTTGCAGTCAGTGCTTGTTCAAGACATCAAGTTACACCTCTGACTTCCATCCTGAATGCAGTCAAGAAAATCTTCAAGTATCTAAAAGGCCAACCTAAGCTGGGCCTTTGGTATCCTAGAGATTCTCCATTTGTGTTGGAAGCCTATAGTGACAGTGATTATGCTTGTGCTAACTTTGATAGGAAGTCTACTACTGGGGGTTGTCAGTTTCTGGGAAGGAGATTGATCTCTGGGCAATGCAAGAAGCAGACCATTGTGGCTACATCTTCTACTGAGGCAGAATATGTTGCTGCTGCTAGTTGTTGTGGTCAGGTACTTTGGATACAAAATCAGTTGTTAGACTATGGGTTCAATTTTATGAACACCAAAATCTTTATTGATAACCAAAGCACAATTTGAATTGTTAAAAACTCAGTTTTTCACCAAAGAACAAAGCACATTGAGTTTAGGCACCATTTTATAAGAGATGCTAATGAAAAACATCTAATTCAAGTGCTTAAAATCCACACTAATGAAAATGTGGCTGATTTATTAACAAAAGCTTTTGATGGACCTAGATTTAACTATATGGTGGTTCATATTGGGATGATCAATCCCTGATTGCTGTGATTGAGGGGAGGCATAAGCCTAAGGGGAGGCTTAATTTTGTATTTTTGTATAATTATTTTGTATAATTATTTATATTTTGTATATTGTGTCTACTAACCATTTTGCAGGAGTTAAATTCAAGCACAAATAAAACAAGAACCATAAAAGTTTATTCATTAAAAAGTGGTGCACTCATAGATGCACCATTACAAAAGCAGGATTCAAAGACATCAACACACAAGCCAAATACATACACTACTACTCCATCTTCCTTTTCCCCTTCCCTTGGAAATCAGGCATGGTCTTGTGGATTCCTCTGTTCTTGATTGAGTTCCACACCTTTGAACTAGGGAGTCCTAGCACTTGTTTGCTTGGCTTTGGACGAGGCAATGGGATCATACTCATTGATGATACAGCCTTTTCAATTTTCCTTGTGAGTATGACTGAAAATGGAGGTGGCTGTGTTTGCTCATCATCATCATCAGAGGAGGATTAATCATCAACATAAGATGGAGGAGTTGGAAGTTCATCAGATGATAATGGAGGAGTTGGAAGTTCCTCAGATGCTGTTGGGTTCCTGCTGGTCTGACCAGGGTAGTTTGGTGGAAAGTAACTTTTCCATCCTTCACTTGTTGCATCAGACGATGAATCAGACGAAATCTCTACAACTGTTGGTTTGGAGGAACTCATTTTGATTGGATCATTGTCTTTGCGTTTTTAGTATGTGATGTGCTATTTGTTCGAGGCCTTTTATAGACATAATGGAGGTTTAAGGCAATTGAATGTTGGGTTGGTATTTGGAATTAATTCGTTGCAGGAATGGGTTTAATTATGGTGATTTTTGAGGATTTGACCAAATTCGATGTTTAATTATGAATTTTGGTCAAGGGTACTTTGTTCCTGCTGGTTGACCAACTGTTCCTGCTGGTTGACTGGTGGTTTGCTGCTGGTCTTGATATAATTGGGTATTTATTTTGGGTAACCGTATATGTAACCTAACTTGTACATCCCTCGCCCAAAAGAACGATTTTCCTCATAAACCTCCTCATTTTCACAACTCATTCCCTGATTACTCCCTATGGCGGCCCTTCAATTCAAAGGCGATCATAACAAAGTTGCATTCTTGGGGAAAACGAAGGGAATATGTTGTCACAGAGTCCTCTGTAAGGACTCAGCTTCAATTGGATGATGAGGGTGGGGTGTTTGGTTTTACTGAGAAAGACATTCTAGAGGGTATGGCTTCTATTGACTATCCTACTGATGGCACTTTTACATTTTGGAAAAAGAAATTTTGTCCTAAATGGAGATTCCTTATTCACACCCTTCTTCAGTGCATCAGTCCCAAGTCAGGAGGTTGGGATCAATTTTCCAGCTCTCTTGCCTCTGGTCTCATCTGCCTCTCTGATGGAAGAGTTTATAACTTTTCCAGGTACATTTTTGAGGAGATGATTAATAACATAGGAGATACCAAACATAAATTCCTAATGTACCCTAGGTTCTTACAAATGATATTAGGAATTGAGACCAATGACCATTCACCCATAATCATGGGGAGGCTTAATGGAAAACTTTTTGCTACCATGAAGACCAATTTTACAGGGGAACATAAGCCTCTAAAGACTGCTATGTTGACTGGTGGTGATGATTATGCTGGTACAGCAGAAGCTGCTGGTGGTACTATGCCACCCATACCTGATGCTGCTGGTCCTAGTGACCCATTTCCTACTGGTGTCAATACATCTATTGCTGCTGGAGCAAGTGCATCAGTTGCTGCCGATGCTAACTCATCACTATCCCTTAGGCCTTATGCTCCTGATGAGCAATCTGATGCTCCTGTAAAGCCAGCCAATACTGCTGGTGATCAGGCTGAGCAAGTACATTATCCTGTTGACCCAACTAATACTACAGTTGAGCCCAATCTTGAGACACCCCTTTACAAGGCTCTTCACTCCTAGTCCACCTAGGCAACCTTTTAATGATGATGTCCATATCAGTTGAGATTTTTATGTTTCTCCACACAGATCCGATGAGGCTCCCAATACCACAAGTAATCCTGCTGGTGGAGCTGAGGATCCTGATGCTCACACTTCCATGTCAAGTTTACTTTACAGGTATATGAAAAAGGTGGATACTTTGGACGCAGACCTAAAGGATTCCAAGCAGAAAGTTGATACTTTGGAGGCAGAGCTCATGGACACCAAACAGACTCTTGGTGGTGCTATCCTTAAGTTAGTTGGCAGAGTTGAACATTTGGAAGCTCAACTTCAGACAAGGAAATGAAAGGTTGTGGTTTCTGACTCAGAGGATGAGGAGATTGATTTGGATGCACTCTATGTCTTGGCTAGTGCTTCAATGGCTAGTGTCCACACAGAGCAAGATACTTTTTCTGGGTCTGAGCATCAAACATCTGCCAGGTTCCAAGCCTTCAGTAGGAAAAAGGAACAAGCAGCTTTCAGCCACATCAGCTTTTGAGAAGTTCAAATCAAATGTTGCAGCTGGTAGTGAAGCTATTCCTGCCGGTACTCCTTTAAGTGTTGCTGCTGCGAGTGAACACATTCCTGCTAGTAGTATATCTTCTGGTAGTAAGATTGTTCTCACTGGTTGTGATGATGTTGCTGCTGTTTGCAAGGATGTTTCTGCTGATAATCCTCCATCATCTATTTCTGCTGAACATCTTACTACTCATGATATTCCTGCTGTTGATGTTGCTGATAAGGTTCCTTTCAGTAATGATGTCTTTCAGTTTGGTGAGGAAATTAATTCTGGCGGTGATAAGTCTGGTCAAGCTAAGTCTGATGAGCATGTTAGTTCTGGTGAAGGAGTTACATTTGTTGGCAAGCAAAGGGACGGAAAACAAATTATGGTTGACACTCCTACGCCCGAGAGGACAAAGAGAAAAGAACGAGATGATCAAGCTTCTATAGCTGGTATTGCAAGATTACAAGCAGAAGAACGAGCTGAGATTGAAAAGGAGGAGAAACATAAAAGGCAAGATGAGCTACTTGCAAGAAAGTTATCAGTAGAATCTGATGATCCTATTATGACCTTGATTAATGAAGATGATGAGCTGAGAGCAAAGTTTGAGGAACTTAAGTCAATTTCAGGTTTGACTGCAGAGGAGAGAGCAAAACACCTAGCAGAGTTCATAAATGCTAGAAGCAATGAAGAACCTTTGGGGGATTTTCTGGCTTTGATGAGACGGAGGAGGCAAGCTGTTGCAGAAAGGAAAGCCAAGGAGAAACGGGAAAGACCTATGACACAAGCTCAACAAAGGGACTATATGAGACATATTGTCAAGAATCAGAGTTATGTTCTCTATACTACTGGATGGAGTATGGCACAGGTTAAGAGGTTCCCTGATGAGGAGTTAAAGGGTTACTATGACAACATTATGACCTCCATTAATAAGTCTTTGCCCAGATCTCAACCAGCTTTAGAAGAACCTTTTTCTAAGAGGCTTAAGTCTACTGATCCTGCTGGTTCTCTAAAGGGTGCTGATATTGCTACACAAGAGGATCCCACACCCGAGGTTGTTGCTGCTCCTATTTCTTCTGGTGGTGATTCTGCTCTTCACTCACCAAAGGATACTTCTGTTTCTGTTGATACCACAATCAATCCTACAGTTGATCCTAATTCTGATGGTGGTGATTTAGCTTCTGAACCTTCACTTCACTCAACGGAAGATACATCTGTTCCTGCTGCTTTCATACCACCTATTCCTCCTGAAGCAACCCAATCACATCCTACGGCATCTTCCATTCCTGCTGAGGGTGGTGATCATGTCACACCATCTGTTTCTGTTCCCACTACTGCGGTTCCATCTGTAGAAACACATGAGGTCCCCTCACCTTACCCTACTCCAAGAAAAAGGCAGAAGAGTTTGGCTAAGAAGTGTGCTTCTAGACCTGTTACTGAGTTGGATGATCAGGAGTTTATTCAGTTTGATTCTGAGAGTGAACCTGAAGAAGATTCTCCTCGTCCTTGGGCTGCTATTGGTGGATGGGAAGTTGTGTCTACACTTATGGGAGAACTTCATGCTATCTATCGAGTTGATAATGTCACAAAATATTTTACCTTTCTCAGGGAGATTTTGCATATGGTGGATAGGCAGGACTTGATACACCTCTATGGTCTGGTTGATAAGCATTATTCATCTCAAACAGCTACTGGGGTTGGTCTTATGCTTTGGGGTGATTTGAAGGTGTTGATGGACTCTCTTGAAGGTGGAGCTGGTTATTCTGTTTGGGCTAATCAACAGTCTTGGCAAGTGAGAAGTTGGAGGTTGTATACTCTTTCCAATGTTCATGTGTTGGAGACCATGACTGGAGAGGTGTTACACATGTTTGTGGATGTGTCATATCCTCTATCTATCAAGCTCATGGAAAGAATGCTCAGGCATAAGTTGGTACTTGGAAAGACTGCGGTGGGAAATGACTTGACTACTGCTGAGCAATTGGTTAGGTTCATCAAAAACCAACTTGTTGCTGCCCAGGTTCCTGCTGATTGATGGTATCTTTTACATTTTGTTGTATCTATTTTTTTTTCTTTTATTCTATATATACTTTTGCTTGTTTAGTTAAAAATAAATAAATAAATAAAATAAAATAAAAAATAACTTGTATTTTTTTTAGCTGTTGGCATACACCGTTTGTAGGTACAGTGTTGGTTTCTTACCACACAACAAATGGTAATCAACTCACCATGTCTAACAGATAAGAAAGAGTTGACTCACCATGAGGGTACGGCTCTGGTGTGATTATCAAATCCGTTGACAGCTGTAATAGTTTGCTAAAAACTATTGGGTATTCAACTCACCCATGTTTCATTACTGAGAGTTGAAATGTTCATCAATTCACCATGGATGTTACCCTTTAGGGTTCCAAAGAATTGGCTAGCCCACAAGAGTATGGCTTGTGGTAAAGGCTGTGGAAAACCATATTTGGTAATCAATTCACCAAGGTGTTCAACCAAAGAATTGGCTAGTCCTGAGCAAACGGCTACAGGTAAAGACATTTCAAATCCGTTGATAAGCTGATGGTTTGCTAAAAATCATGTGGTTATCAATGTACCATGGTCTTACACACCAAAACATTGGCTACTCCAGTAGTAATGGCTATTGGTAAAGAGACATAAAATCTATTAATTTTCAATGATTCACCTCTCACAGGAGTTAACACACCTTGAAGTGATGAGAATAGTATGAAACTTAACTGAATTGATGTACAAGTAGTCATGGTTGCTGCAAAGATCAGATCAGATGATGGAAAGCTTATCAAAGTAAAAGTTGCTGCTGGCTCCTTGGTCTTAATAATGGTTACTTGGTGCTGCTGGTTATCACCATGTTGCTGCTGGTTTCCTTATATTGCTGCAAATGTTCGACTGTCAATCCTCATGCTTTGGAAGTCAAAGATCTATCTAGAAACTTGAAGTTAACTGAGTCAGGTAGGGTAGTAGTGGTTCCTGCTGGCAGGTATGTAGTTCCTGCTGGTATGGTTCCTGCTGTTAGTAGGATATAGTTCCTGCTGCTAGTATTGTTACTGCGGGTAATAGTTAATAGTTAACCCGTATATTTAGAAGTTTGTTAGAGATTACGATATGCATGAGATATATTAGGAATAGATATTGCATATCTCTTTTACACGTTTTGTAGTGAATGCCGAATTAGGGTTTCTTGGAGTATAAAAGAAACTCACGGCAATGAACATTGTACGACCTTGAAAACAATTTGAATAGTTAATATAGATCCATATTAACTATTCAAATTGTTTTCAAGGTCGTACAATGTTCATTGCCGTGAGTTTCTTTTATACTCCAAGAAACCCTAATTCGGCATTCACTACAAAACGTGTAAAAGAGATATGCAATATCTATTCATAATATATCTCATGCATATCGTAATCTCTAACAAACTTCTAAATATACGGGTTAACTATTAACTATTACCCGCAGTAACAATACTAGCAGCAGGAACTATATCCTACTAACAGCGGGAACCATACCAGCAGGAACTACATACCTGCCAGAAGGAACCATTACTACCCTACCAGCAGTAATGACATAAAACAAAATATATTAATTACTAACATGGTGCTACTAGGACAATTACTACTGCTGCACCAAAAAGGCCCAATAAAATGAAAACAAAGGTTTCTACTGCTAAGGCACAAGCAGTTTCTACTGATGAGCCAAAAGTAATTACTGATACTGTTGTGGGCAATCACTTTTATGCTGTTAAGGCCTTAGCTTACTGGGTCTGGAAACCTAAAATTAAGGTTTTAGATCATGTTCTCAGACACAGCAGTGCATCAATGGACTTGAAGAAATTTGATTACTTTGATGCACAAGGCAGATCCAAGTCAGTAATGGCTTGGGTCCCAAAGAGAAACTAATTCTCTTACTTTATGTGCAGGGCAATCTACAGGATGAGCTAAAGGATAAATGCATTTTTGATAGTGGATGCTCTGGACATATGACTGGAGACCAAAGCAACCTGGATGATTTTGAAGCCATGGATGGTGGCTATGTTGCTTTTGGTAATGACCCCAAAGGTGGGAAGATTGTTGGTAAAGGTACTATTAGAACAGGAAACCTGGATTTTGAAAAAGTGTATTTGGTAAATGGACTTAAGTTCAATCTTTTTAGTGTCTCACAAATGTGTGACAAAAAGAATTTTGTTCTTTTTACAGACACTGAGTGTCTTGTCTTATCTCCTGACTATAAGTTGCCTGATGATAAATCTGTGCTACTTAGAGTCCCTAGAACAGACAATATATACAGTGTGGACATAAAGAACATAATTCCTAAAAGAGATTTAACTTGTCTGTTTGCCAAGGCCACAATTGATGAATCCAAACTTTGGTATAGAAGGCTTGGACACTTAAATTTCAAAACAATAAACAAATTGGTTAAGGGAAACATTGTGAGAGGTTTACCTTCAAAATTTTTTGAAAAACCTGAAACCTGTGTTGCTTGTCAGATGGGAAAGCAACACAGAGCTTCTTGTAAGTCCAAAGTGGTGAACTTTATTTCTGAGCCCTTATACATGTTGCATATGGATCTTTTTGGGCCAACTTTTGTGAAAGTTTGAATAAGAAAATGTATTGCCTAGTTGTCACAGATGACTATAGTAGGTTTACTTGGGTTTTCTTCTTAGCAACTAAGGATGAGACTTCTGGCATTCTTAAGGCTTTCATAACAAGAGTAGAAAACCTAGTTAATCACAAAGTTAAGGTAATCAGATGTGACAATGGAACTGAATTTAAGAATAATGTGATGAATCAGTTCTGTGTTGAAAAAGGTATCTTAAGACAGTTTAGTGTGGCTAGAACTCCTCAACAAAATGGTGTTGCTGAGAGGAGGAATAGGACATTAATTGAGGCTGCTAGGACAATGTTTTCAGAGTCAAAATTACCCACTACTTTTTGGGTTGAAGCAGTTAACACTGCTTGTAAGGTAGTGAAGCCTCATAACAAGACCCCTTATGAATTATTGCATGGTAGGAAACCTATGATAGATTTCTTGAAACCATTTGGGTGTCCTGTTACTATCTTAAATACAATTGATAACCTAGGCAAATTTGATGAGAAGGCAGACCAGGGATTCTTTGTTGGATACTCCACAAATAGTAAAGCTTTTAGGGTATTCAATAAAAGAACTAGGCATGTGGAAGAAAACTTACATGTTAGGTTTAGTGAATCCACACCTAGTGTTGCTGGAAGTGGACCTGAATGGCTGTTTGACATAGATTCATTAACCAAAAGTATGAATTATGTGCCAGTAAATGCAAGTACAACTAACATGTCTGCAGGAACACAAGATAATTCCAATGTAGGTACACAAGCTCAGGAAAATGAATCTGCAAAGGAGTTTGTCTTGATAGAGAAGTGGAAGCTTAATCAAACTTTCAAGGCCAAAGAGAAGGAGGGCAAGAGTTCACAAGGTGATGTTGTTCATAAAGATGT
The DNA here is from genome assembly GCA_021014915.2 of Artemisia tridentata subsp. tridentata. Lineage (NCBI taxonomy): Eukaryota > Viridiplantae > Streptophyta > Magnoliopsida > Asterales > Asteraceae > Artemisia > Artemisia tridentata. Next base: position 333,025,846 of record CP139502.1, read on the forward strand.
AGAAGGTGGGGATGAACCTTCTAATGCTGAAAAGGTGGTGAAAACAGAGGAAATAACACAAGCAGTAGTATTCCTGATTCTACTGCTAGGCCAAAAGTTACTACTGCTGCACCAGGATTTTCTACTGCTGATGAAGATGGGAGGTCCTTTGATGATGTTAACTATCCAAATGATCCTAATATGCCTGGATTAGTTAATGTCTATGCAGACACTGATGATGAAGTTGTTGAAGGGTTTGGTGCAGAGGCTGACTTAAACAACATGGAGAATGCAATTCCAGTCAGTCCTATTCCAACCACCAGAATACACAAGGATCATCCAAAGGAGCAAATTATTGGAGATGTTCATTCTGCTGTTCAAACAAGAAGTAAAGCAAAAGGTTTCAGTAATTTGTTTGATCAAGGATTATTTGCTCAGTCTCTTCATCAAAGAAAGAGCCACAAGGATTTACAGAATTGTACTAAATGGGTGTTCAGATGCAAAAGAGATGAAAGAGGAATAGTGATCAGAAACAAGGCAAGATTGGTGGCTCAAGGATACACTCAGGAAGAGGGCATTGACTATGATGAAGTATTTGCACCTGTAGCAAGAGTAGAGGCAATCAGACTATTCTTGGCATTTGCTTCATTCAAGAACTTCACTGTGTATCAGATGGATGTGAAAAGTGCTTTCTTGTATGGAAAGATTGATGAAGAAGTTTATGTGATGCAACCACCTGGCTTTGAAGACCCTGATTATCCGTTTGAAGACCCTGGTTATCCTAATAGGGTTTACAAGGTGGAGAAAGCACTGTATGGACTACATCAAGCTCCTAGAGCTTGGTATGACACCTTATCTAAGTATTTGTTAACCAATGGTTTTAGTAAAGGAACCATTGAAAAGACTCTGTTCATCAAGAAAGACAAAAAGGATATCCTACTAGTACAAGTAAATGTAGATGATATCATTTTTGGGTCTACAAATAAGGTGTTATGTGAGGAATTTGAGAAGCTCATGCATAGCAGATTTCAGATGAGTTCTATGAGGGAACTCACTTTCTTTTTGGGGCTTCAGGTTAAGCAGAAAACAGATGGGATTTTCATCAGCCAAGACAAGTATGTGGCTGATATTTTGAAGAAATTTGGTTTTTCTGATGTGAAACTAGCAAAGACAACAAAGGAGACCAACAAACCTCTGATCAAGGATGAAGATGGGAAAGAAGTTGATGTACATCTCTATAGATCAATGATTGGTTCATTGATGTATCTAACTGCTTCAAGACCAGACATTATATTTGCTGTGTGTGCCTGTGCCAGATTTCAAGTGACCCCCTAAAGTTTCTCACTTGAATGCTGTGAAGAGGATTTTTAGGTACTTACGGAGTCAACCTAGGTTGGGCCTTTGGTATCCTATGGATTCACCTTTTGATCTGGTGGCATACTCAGATAGTGATTATGCTGGATCAAGTTTGGACAAAAAGTCAACTTCTGGAGGCTTTCAATTTCTTGGACATAGGTTGATCTCTTGACAATGCAAGAAACAGACTGTGGTGGCTAATTCAACAACCGAAGCTGAGTATGTGGCTGCTTCTAGTTGCTGTGGACAAGTACTCTGGATTCATAATCAACTGCTGGATTATGGGTACAATTTTATGAACACTAAAATTTACATTGATAATAACAGTACAATGTGTATCATTAAAAATCCTGTTTTTCATTCAAAAACAAAACATATTGAGATAAGACATCACTTTATAAGAGATTCTTTTGAAAAGAAATTAATTCAAATTGTTAAAATCCATACTGACAATAATGTTACAGATTTGCTCACTAAAGGTTTTGATGTGAGTAGATTTCAATTTTTAATTGCTAGTATAGGAATGATCAATCTTTGAAAAATCTTATCTCTGTGTGTTTTTGTGTTAGATTGTAAGGATTTGTACTGTTATTAATCAAATAAGTTGTTTCTATTGCTTGCTTTGTTTGTATGTTGTCTGCTGTTATTTGTTTATTCAACTGCTATGAAAAACTATGACTTGAGATTATTGTGGTATCTTGTTTCTTGTGTTTTGTGGTTTTGGACTAACCTTTTGTAGGAAAAATCAAAGGGGAAAGCTTATCTGATGTGAAAAAGATGTTTGACAAGATCAGCAGACATTCTACTGCTAGTTAAAAAGTTTCTGCTGCTAAGCAAAACTTTCTGCTGCTGGAGTTCTGCTGCTCGGATTGAAACTTATGGGATTCTACTGCTCGGTTTCAAACTTATGGGTGGATTTTGAAATTTTACGCGTATATAACCCTAATGAGATCCAAACGGCTTAAAAACCTAATTCGATCTCAAAATTAACTGCGTGCGCCCAAAATTAAACCAAATTCAAACCCTAACACATCTTTTTAACATCTGATAAAAAACCCCCAAAATCAAAACCCTGATTTCACAATGGCAAAAAGATGCTTCTCCGATAACCACAATCAAGTGGCGTTTCTTCAGAAGGTCCTAGAAGCAGAGGGTTTTGCTGAAGTTATTGACTTTCTTAATGCTACTCATTTAAGGTATGCATTATTAGCAAATCCCACTATATACATTTCCCACATGAAACAGTTCTGGTCTACTGTTAAGGCCAAAACTAAAAATGGGGAAGAATATTTGAGAGCTGTGATAGATGAACAAAGGATAGTTATTTCTAAGTCATCTGTAAGAGAAGCACTTCATCTTTCAGATGATGAGGAAATAATTTGCCTTTCGAATTCTATTATTTATCAAGAACTTACAAATATAGGGTATGAGAAGAAGAATGACAGTTTAAAAATTTTCAAAGGACTTCTCTGCCCTCAATGGAAATTTATTCTTCATACCCTTCTCCATTGTCTCAGTCCTAAAACTACAGGGTGGAATAAGTTCAGCACAACTCAAGCATCTGCTTTGATTTGTCTGGCCACAGGACAACCCTTTAATTTTTCGGCAATGATACTGGATGGGTTGAAAAAGAACAGTTCTAGAAAAATTTATGTTTACCCAAGGTTTTGACAATTAATCATAAATAAACAACTTAAAGAACCTAAGGTACATACAAGGACACATGATAGTCCTGAGCTTAAAAGAAAAATATTTTCTTATTTTAAAAAGAATGGAACTGGTTTTTCTGGGACTGTCACACTTTTGTCCCAATATATGTTGCAATTGGCTGCTACTCAGGGTGAAGGTGCTGAAATCACAACATCTACCCATCACATACCCAATTCTGAACACTCATCTGAATCACCCCAAAAGACTCAATCCCTTAGGATTTCACAAACAAAGGACACTGAGTTACCTCAGACCAGTGTCAGGATGGAAGCAAATGAGGCTGTCATAGGTGATGGAGATGACATGATAGAAGAGGCTAACACTACTGTTCCTGGCTTAGTAGCTGGACAGGACAGTGTTAACATCAGTAAGACCTCAACTATGGCAACATCTAATGCAGAGGGTTCTTTTGAACCTGAAGCAGGTGATGGTAACCCCAGCCAAATGGCTCAAAATGGGGGCTCAGCTGATCAACCTAGGGTTGATACTGAGTTTAGGCCCATTGATTCACCTCTCGGACCAGGTTACACAGGTCGAAGTGATGAGGGCAGAACTGAGACAATTGAATTGATGGAAACCCATGTACAACATGACAATGTCAATGATTCACCTCTCGGGCCAGGTAACACAGGCCGAAGTGATGAGACTAGAAAAGATACTGAGGAATTGATGGCAACATTCAATGTACAAAATGACAATTCCTGTGATCCACCTCTCGGGTCAGGTAACACAGACCGAAGTGGTGAGGATAAAATGCAACAAATTAATGAATTAATGGCTAGATGTACAAAGTTAGAAACCCAAGTTCGTGATCTCTCACAGACAGTTAAAAAGTTGCAGATGAGAATCAGACATTTGGAGGGTCAAAAGAGATCAAGAACAAGGGTATCCAAAAGACTGAAGAAGGTTGGCACAACTCAAAGAGTCACCTCTTCTGAAGACCAAGGTTTGGGGGAGGATGCTCCCAAACAGGGGAGGAAAGAGACAAGGACTTCAGGGGAGGCTGAAATTGTTTTTGAAAGTGCTACTGCTGATTTTGATGTTGATATGGATCCTGGTGATAATGATTTTGTGTTTAAGGATAAACAGGGTAATGAAGCTGTGATTGATAAGGGAAACGAAGATGTTGCTGGTGGTGTGGCTAAGGAAGATTTTGTTGCTGGTTCAGGGTATTCTGCTGCTAAGGATACTCAAGCTGCTACTGAGCCAGAGCAAGTTTCTACTACTGAAGAGTTAGAAGATGATGATGTTAGCTTGGCTCAGGTGATGCTACAACTTAAGGCTACTAAATCATCAACTCCAAAAGAAACACAATCATCTAAACCAAAACCACAACCAGAACAGCAATCACAATCACAAACAGAGGAACAACCACAACAACAATCACAACCAGAACAACTTCAAACTCAATCACAACCTCAATCAACATCCAAACAAATAACTTCACCTACAACAAAACAAGTAACTCCAACACCTACAATTCCAAGAGCTTCTGTCAAAGGAGTAAGCATCAGAGAACCTATCCCATAAAAGCTACCTACACAAACACATACCTATACTAGAAAAGGAAAAGGCAAGATGGATGATGTGCCTGAGCCTTATCCATTTCATATTCCTTTTGAATTTTGGCCTCATGAACTTAGAGAAAGACATGATCAAGAAGCTGCAAAGAAGTTAGCTGTTCAGTTTGAGGAAGAAAACAAAGCTGAACTTGAAAGGCAAAGAAAACAAGCTGAGATTGAAGCAAAATTGAATGCTTGGGATGAGGAAAGAGCAAGATGTGAAGCTGATATAGAATTGTTAAAGGTAAAGGAAGAATTGCAAGATTCTTTTACTACAGAAAGTGAGTTTGACTGGTTAGAGAAGTTCAGAGCTCAACACAAGAAGAAACTTCTTAATCAGAGAAAGAGGAAGAAGGTGCTCAGACCTCCAACTGTCAAGCAAGTAAGAAATTTTCAAGAGCATTATTTAAAAAATATGATGGCGTTGAAGCTTGTGCAGTTGAAGCATTACTCAGATGCTGAAATTCAAAAGAAATTTGAGATAGCTAAAAGACAATGTGAAAGTTTTACACCAATGGGGTCTGAGGCTGCAGAAGAGATTATTACATGGAGGTTTGGTAAGAAAAAGGTAGAGAAAAATGTGGAAAAAGAAAAGATTGAATCTGAAAAGGTTGAAGTGGTTAAAGAAAAGGAAGAGAAAGTAAATGAAAATGTTAAGGAAGAAGAAAAAGAGGGTCCTAGCATTGGTAAAAAGAGACCAGGAAGAGTTTTAAAGATGAGTGCTAGGAGGAAAAAGAGAAAATTTGTAATGAAAAGTTCTGAGTCTGACAGTGATGCAACAAAGAAGAAAAATCAATCAGAGGAGTTCTACAAGAAAACAATTGAGTTACAACTAATGACTCAAATTGTGCATGATGATGATGATACTTTTGTAGATACTGCTCCATTAGAGGTTAAGACTCCAGTTATTGGATGGAAGACTGGTTATGATGGTTCTGATAAGAAAATTCCTTGGTATGAGATCTACAGAGTTGGTGGAAGACTTGAAAGATGCAATTCATTTGGTCAAATGCTTAAAAATATTGATAGAGATGATTTGATAAACCTCTAGGGCTTAGTCAAGAACAAATATGGTGAAAATAGACCACAAGAAGATATTGATAGAGTGCTCTGGGGAGATCTTAAAGTCATGTTTGAAGTTTGTAATGACAATAGAGTGTGGATGGAACAAGGAAGAAGTACAAAGATTAGTCTTTGGAGATTCTATGAGTCATGTGGAGTTCATGAGTTGGCATTGCAGGGAGGAATTCGACTGTATATGCTAGTTGAAAAGGATTACCCACTGGCTATATCTACACTTAAGATGATGATTGAAGGAGATATTAAACTTCTTGTGAATAGTTGGAATCAAGTGGTAGTTGATCTTATCAGAATGATTCAAAGAAAACTCTATGGGCAGAATTTTAAGAGAAAGAAGAAGAAGTATTGTTTCGAAGCATCCTCTTGGTGTTTATCTATGCTTAAAGGAAACTTGATGATTTTGGGAGAAAATATCAAGTTTAGGGGAGGATTGTTAGGTTTTAAGTTGCTACTGCTTCAGATGATATAATACTGCTCATGGTTCTGAATGGAAAATACACTAAGTATGATTCTGCTGCTAGGGTTAATTATTCTACTGCTAGTGTATTTATTCTACTGTTGGAGTTTACTGAAGAAGATCAAGAAATAAGCTAAGTATCATACTACTGCTAGGCAACGAAGATTCTACTGCTAGAGTTATTATACTGCTGCTTATTGGATATTGACGTATAGTATGTTAGATAATTATGGAATAGATACGAATAGATATTATCTTGTATTATAGTAACCGACTAGGACTCCTTAGTCTATAAAAGGAGGATCTAGGGTTAGGTTTAACATACGTATTATTGTTAGTTCGATTCACTTCAAGGTTATTGTAACCCTGTTACTTTTAAGTAACCGTATTAATATATTGAGGTGATTGTTGAGAGAATTCTTTTGTGTTCGAATCATAATTCTTCTTAAGATTAAATACTAGATTCCGCATAGTATTTAATAGTTTGTTCAAGAATAGTTTCTATACCTGTTATCTTATATTTATATCTAAGATAATTAACAAGATCGTTAGCTCAACTGGGATCAACAATGAATTACTCTTTGAATTAAGAAATCGAATCTTATGAGATAATGAAGATGGAGGATAATAGTCATTACCAGTGGTGAAGGTATGGTGGAGAACGGTGGGGAAGGTGGAGGAGAGTGGCGGTGGTGGTAGGGAAGGTGGAGGAGAGTGGCGATGGCAGTGGGGAAGGTAAAGGAGAGTGGCGGTGGCAATGGGGAGGATCGAATGAGCAGATGAGAGGAATTGTGTGAATCGAATTGATAAAATGAAGATGAATGAAAGATAAAATATTTACATAAGGTTATATGAGAATGACTGAAATACCCCTGCAAGTATTAATCTTAATGGAGGGCTAATTAGGGACACATGCTGGGCTGTAGTGGCTTCCTAGCCTTTTCATTTTAATACCCCTTCTCAATATATCTCATATCTACATATATATATATATATATATATATATATATATATATATATATATATATATATATATATATATATATATATATATATATATATATATATATATATGTATATACACACACACAACTAATACATACAACAAATCATCCCCCCCCCCCACTTAAGATGAATCATATATGAGTAATATAGGGGATCTTAATGATCTTCAAATTTATGTCTTCGACGTAGTCGTGATTCCCGAATTTCTCTACTCAAACCTCAAAATTAAGCAAACGGTGACTTCCCAATCATAAACCAAGACTACACGGTAGGCTAAGGCGAATAGGTGTAGCGAAACAATATTATATGGGTTATAAAATGTAACACCCCAACCCGATAAGGGTAAAGATGTCACACTAATGGCTTCATATCAGATCAAAACAAAGCATACATTTCAAGTAATACAAGAATTCTCAAAGGTTACAAATGAAATACTAAAATTACAAGGTTACAAATGCGAATACTAATTCTAATATACAATAACTTCTAATCAACTCTAATCCAGAATAACTATCAAGTCTTCTAAGTCCAAAAGTCTCTTCACTCATACCCAGCTTCCAACTAAAACCTGCCGCAGGAAAAGGAAATGCGGCTGAGCTTAAAAAGCCCAGTGAACAGATATATATAAACGAAAACGAAAGCAAACGAAAACGAACATGTATGATATAGTGCAATGGAATAACATAAGGTATAGATAAAGGTACAAAGTAAGAAAGGGAAAATAGGGAAGGTCAGTAATCCACCACGAGCCCAGAAACAAAACAAATCATATCATCTCGAATATAACCAAATAGAGTAGCTAGCTCCCAGATATGTGAAAGACGTGTATCGCACACACCATCAGTCACCAGATAAATATAACAATAAACAAATAACATATACAGATAACAGGTCAAATCTAGGATGCACCCATACGCCCCCACAGACAAATCAATAATCATAATTATAATGGCCATAGCAGATAAATAAATAAGGGACGGAACAGGTCATCACTCTCCTGCCCTTGAGTCATGTCATAGGTGCGTCAATGACATGGACATGAAACCCTCATGCCTAGTGATTGGCTCGTAATATCGAACTGTAGGTCAAGGTCAAATGAACTATCAAAATTATCAAAAGTCATATCTTAAGGTACATGGCAAAAAGGTTCATGTCAAATAGTTCAGAAATAAAAGTCAAGGTTCAAATCAAAGCTTATCAAATTAAGTTTTATATCAAAGTTAAGTTCAGATTATAAGGACTATATCAAATGGTTCAGAAAAGAATTTCACAGGTTCATAATTAAAGTTCTTAGCAAAAGTTCATTTTAGAGATTCTTGTCAAAAGTTCACTTAAAGCATTCCTTTAATAACGGATTTTCAATAAAATGATCTTTCAGAATAGTTTTCATAAAATAATCTTTCAAAACGGTTTTTCATAAAAACATTCTTTAAAACTAATTTTCACAAAAGTTAACAACTGTCATATAAAAATAGTATCATATCACCATTCATAATCATTCTTTTAAAATAACTGATTTTTCTCAAAACATTTTCAGGTCATAATAAAAAAAGGTTTTCACATTTATTTACCAAAATCAAATGAACCTTCGAAGTATCAAGTGGTACGAAAATTAATATCACACGGTCACGAACGAATATCAAATGGATCATTATAGAGGCTCAAAGCAAAAGGGTCATATCGAACATCAATAGTCAAAATGAATCAAACAAACGAACCAAAGTGTAGGGAACATAGCAATGGCTTAGGGAAATCCTAAACGAGTCAATACAAGAGATCAAGAGAACGAAGGCACCTTACAAGAAGGGCAGAATATCTGTACCTTATTCGATAGCAAAACAAACCAAAGACAGATCACAAGACACCGGATTACTCCCGCCTCAGCGAATCTACACGAATTATAATTGTACTTATAAGTTTCATAGCTTTATGATTTCATAGTTTCATAGTTTCTAAATCATAAGGTTTCATTTTAGTTTCTCTCCATCTTAGGTAACTTTACATATTCAGTAACTTTAGTTATTATCATTCCCGTTTATCAACTTAAAGTATTAAAGATGACCATGTTAGTAGGTTAAGGTTCATAATGTCATTAAGATAAGATTAGGGTAAAATAATGTAAATATTCTAAAGTTACAGGTTTACACAAGTTGAGTCCTTTAGTTTTAGCAAATAACAATTTAAACCCTTTAGTTTATAAAATAAACACAAAACACCTTTCACTTTCCTTTTTAACCTTTTTATGATTTCTAACAGTTTTTCACACGAAATTGTTATGCTTTCTATAAATGGTAAATCATATAAGAACTCAGTAATAAAATTCCCAAAAATTCCCAGAGATGTCTAAATGTCTTTAGTATTTTACCTAATTTTTCCAGATTTTATTAACTAGCAAAACTATGGATTAAAATTCACTTAAACTAACTTGTCCAGATTTCTGATAAATTTTACTATACTAAAAGTTATTAATTAGAAAACCTTTAATAAAAATTCATAAAAATCTATAAAAATTCCAGTAACTAATAGACATCCTAAATATTACCTAGTTCAATGGAAACCTTCTAATTCGACACGGTTTGGAAATTAAAATTCAAAAACCCGGACTGATTTTTCAGACTCACAAATCCGATCAGACACATAATTTTCCAAAAATCAAAAAGTAACCTTCCAGGCCTCCAAAAATTACAAAATTAATTTTTCCAGGTAGCTATTTCATTTAACTTAGTTTTAGACTCTTAAAACACCAAAATATACGTTCACATCATTTATTTACAGCCAGTTAAAGTCGAACAAAATTCCAGATCAGTAGCAGTTTTCACAGATTCATGTATAACTTAGGGTTTTATCATTTTATCTCTTTAATTCTTAACACATAATGATTATAGGTTAATCCAAAATATATTTAGGTCGATTATCACAGGTCTTACATAATTAAATCGAATAATTAATCACATATACACATGGTTCGATTTTTACATCTTAGGTTTTAGGGTTTCATTATGATTTTATGTGATTCTTTCTAATATTTTATGTTAATTCTTTTCATACGATTTCATATGAACATAAATCGAATAGAACAAGGATTGAACAAGGAAAAAGGATAATACAATACTCTTGTAGATCAAGACACGAGAGAACCACAAGAACAACACACCACGACTCTTCTTCCTTCCTTGTGATGCTAACTTGGGTCGAATCAAAAGAACATGAAGAAGGCAGCAGCAAGCAGCAGATCGACAAGAGGAAGCAGCAAAGAGGCCGACATTTGTGTTTTAGGGATTTAGGGTTTTTAGTTTTCTTTTTTTTTTTTTTTTTTTGGTTGTTGTGAAATCCGGTTTTAAGAAAAAAAATACCGACTTTTTGATAGGCCCAATTAAGGTGTGTTTGGGTTTATTTTGGATCTTCATAATGGGCTTAGTAACTCTTAATTATCTCTTCTTGTTTCTAATTCTTTGGGCCGAAAATCTTGTGTATTAAAACACATCAAATGGGTCGAATAGATTAGTGCTAGATATAGGGATTTTATTTGTGACCTTAAATTTCATAATGTATGGTTTACGTTAACTTACTTTGTTTTGTAACTTAGGTTAAGTTCGAATGAGGTTACTTACATATTTCATAAGTTCTTAAAAGTTCAAATTCAGAGGGTATTTTAGTCTTTTCGGATTGTTTAAATTTCGGGGTTTTACAACTCTTCCCCTCTTAAAAAGGAATTTTCGTCCTCGAAAATTGAAGTGGAACGAACGAAAAAAACACAACGGACAGTGAACGGAAATGCGAACGACTTAATTCTCATAACTCTATCCTATTGATCAACACAGCTTCGGCTTTTTCAGAAAGCACATACAATACTGAATTCAAATCAAAAGAATAAAATACCAAACGTAACAGATGATAATCATATTCTCTCGGAAGAGTTACCGGAAATTCGTAGGATTTTGACGGATACGCCGTCCAAAGAATTTGATTAGACAAGTCAGATGAGAACGTACGGGAAACAGATTGTCGATAACATTAACCAGTAGAAAGCTCTACGATAGTATCTAAGATTCTTATTGGAAGCGCAGAGGTCAGTAAAACGCGTGTCGAGAATCCAAACGTATCAAAACGCATAATGGTGACGGCAGATTACGCGTATAGGTAGAATGAACCTAAAGTCTCACTAACGCAAAGATCCTCACACAGTTTATCAAAATTCTAAGGCTCCTAAATGCACTTCTCGAAATATCCTATGCCCACAATAAGTGCACGGTATATGATGTAAGTATTATCACGTTGGCCAGACGTCATAATACTGGCATCATATAAATATGCCCTCATGATGGTCATACTTTATCTCAAGTCGTGAACAAAATGACTTATCTTAATCCACCTAATCCAACTACAGTCTCAGAGGTCATCAAAATCAAACAACATAACTAAGAGGAGAACGAAACTACTCGAAAGAGTAACGAAAATCCTAGAATGTCTATCGGAATTAAGGTACGTTTTTAACAGCGTAAATCCTTCATCCCTCACCAAATCAACTTAGCTAATATACGTTGTTGCTTCAAAATTCGTCCATTCATAAACACAAATCTTCTACAAGGTTCTTAACTTTAACAACGGTCTTCAATCTTGGTCCTTTCTGTGGAAAACTCTTTCATCGCAAGGTATCTGGTAGTGCTGTCTGCAACAATCTCCAAACGCCAATCAAACCTATTCCTCCATAACACAGGGGTCATTCTACTCAATACGAAAATGATCTATATATTCTTCCTTCGTCTCTGAGCACAAACACACTGTCATACCATGACAATTGTCCAACTACTCGCGAAAACATGATTCTATTAGCCAATACAATTGGCATCATTAAAACTCTTAAGGATCACAACGAGTACGAAAGCAGCTTCATGAATGGTTTTTAGAGAACTTCATATCTACTTCACATCACCTATCTTTCTCTTCAAGAATAAACTAAAATGCTTCACGGAGGTTACTTTTAGTTAGTCAACTCCTTTCTTAAAAGTTCTTGTGGTTGCTTCTTCCGTCCCTCAAACTCTAAATGAGGTCGTCTGGTACGGAGTTTCAAAGATTAGAACGAATCAATCATTGGTACACGGAAATGGATAATGACTTCGGATAGTGATACGGTTAAATTCACGATAGTTGATACGTCGCAACATACTTCTTTCTTTCTTCTTCATGAGTCAACAGGAGAATTTCAGGATAAACACTGGGGTGAAGAAAATCATATTCCATGGCATCATGGTTTCGTCAACTGGGATCAATTTAATGCTAACTCTACTCCTCAAGCAGAAGGGAATTCTAAGAGGTTCATCAGAAAACATCGGAAATTTTGTACAACAAATACTTCCAGTGTCGGAGCTTTTAAGGGTGGATACTAATAGGTGTCAGGAGAAATTGACATTCTAATGAGATCGGAATATGTGCTTTCATAGCAACATTAACCTTAACAGATTTAAGCGGTAGAGAGTTATCATAACAATAGTAGGGTGAAAAATAGATTGCAAAAAGTCTTATATCAGATATGGTAGTCCTTGGTAGCTTTATGAAGAGCCAGCCAATCCATAACCAAAAGACCTCAAAATCAAATATATCAAAAGTAAATGGATTCGTAGATCGAATACGGTCGTCAAGCCTGACGGATAGTTCATATGTCAAGGTCAAGTACATGGTTCATCATTGTGGTGAGATAGATAAACGAACAGTTCAAAGCGTCGAGATTTTGTTTAGCTTTTCAGCATAAGGGCAGGTAGGGTGTGTCATTGGAGATACGAACATCGTATAACCGTCAAAAGTGAAATTGTAGGGAATATTAGCTATCAGCATCATCATGCTTAGTTAACAATTTCGTACTGAGATAGTATTTACACCATATCTGTGGAAAACTAGAAGGGGGGTTGAATAGTTTTACGTCTTTTTAATTTATAAAAACTTTTGTTTACTTTTAAAACTTCGATTCTTTCTTATGTGAATTCAACTCTTGATCAATATGAACATATATAAGCAAATATAGATAAGTAATACAAGTAAGATAAATATAATGAAATAAGAGAGAGAGATGGAAAGATCAAACCACAACATGGAGATTTATAGTGGTTCGGCTACAAGGACACCTTCCTTGCCCTACTCCACTCCTCGAGTCACCTACTCGAGAGTTTTCTTCACTATGTCAACAAACTCCCTTATGGCGGAGAAACCTTACACAACTTTAGCTTACACCGGCTTAACGACACAAAGCTAGATGTCGAGTCCTAATCGTAGCTAGAACCAATCTCACAACTTATACACAACTTCTACACGACTTAATCATGACTTCTTCACGACTTCTTCACAACGGCTTCACGACTTCTTCACGACTTCTTCACGACTTCTTCTTCTTCACGACTACTTTACGACTACTTTTTCACAACTACTTATTCACAACTACTTCACAACTAATTTACAACACCACTACGTAATTACACTTTGATCTACTTATCACAACTACACAACACTTTACACAACAACACAATTGAATGAGGTAAGTAATAACACTTCTTCACTAGTTGAAGTAGAGTTCTTCTTTTGCACTTTTGGTGGTGGAAGCTTGGATCACTTAGAAACCAATGCTTAAGAAAATATGATCAAAGGATTTACAATGTTTAGAATGAATTTAGAACAGAAAGTTTTAGTGTGCAAAAGGTGAGTAAAAGTCCAGGAGAAGACTGGTATTTATAGGAGAAAAATTGGACAGCTGGAAGTCTACTGGAGCGGGGGCGGTCCCCTTAAATAGGGGGCGGTCCCCTTAATAATTAAGGGGGCCACCTAGTAAAATTAAGGGGGCCGCCCCTTCTGTCCGTTGGCCAATTTTGTCCTTTTGTGGGGAAGGTTTTTCTGGAACATTTTAACTGATTTTGGTTAAAAATTTGAATTCATATTTTTATAAAAGATTAAACATTTTTATTTAATGCCAAAAATGTTTTTCAAAAATATATAAAATGTTTTTGATGTTTTATAAAAAATCTAGTTATTAAGAAAATGTTCCTTTGATCATATAATGCATTAAGCATTAGTTCATTCATACCTTAAGTGATTTGAGTTGTAGAAATAGATATTTACAACTAAATACTTGTTTACGTCATAATTTTCCGATTAATGATTTTACATTTTGTGATTATCAAAACGTAGAGATATCGAAAAATATTAATAACGTGTTTAGGCATTATTTATATCAACAATCTCCCCCTTTTTGATGATTACAAAATCTAAACTCATTAAATCTAAAAATAAGTTTTTAGACAAGTATTTAGTGAGTTTACATCTATTTCTCCCCCCTTTTTGTAGAATCAAAAAGGTTAAGCCGACAATTTTTAGAACCAAATATGTCGGGACGAAAACTCCCCCTTGATGTGTACTCCCCCTCGTTTGGGGGCACCAAGGAAACGAGCTATGGAACGCTTGCGAGAAAAAAATGTTAGGAGCACAAGCATATATATAGCACAAATAATGAGCATGCATGAAAAATAAAGACATTCATAAAAATAAATGTTGTGTATAATTACACAACCATACATGAGTACAAGCATTCCTACACTAGCTAATAAGTTCAACTACATAATCATCCTAGACAACATAATCTTCCATGGAGCTTGCTTGCAAGAAGGGTTTGAAAAATTATTTTTAAGCATTGCATATGCTTAATTGGGGGAAAATGGAGGTGGTGGTGGTGTAGTGGGTGAGGGAGGTGGAGGAGGTGGTGGTTGTGGGTTGGCAATCATGTGTTCAAGAGATGAAAACATGTAGTGTATCTCATCTCTTAGACCAAAGATTAAGGTCCGGTTATGGACGCATTAAAGACAATTATCACCATGGGCTTCAATCATTGCCCAAGGTATAGGAAAGAATGGTGGTGGGGTTGGTGATGGTGAAAAGTGAGCATCAAGAGGTGTGATGGGTGATAGGGAAATGGCAAGTTGGGTGTATGAAGGTTCTTGAGTGGATGGTGGTGATGATGCTCTTGGTGATGATGTTAGGTGAGTGTGGATGTAGTCATTTATGGATGAGGTGGATGGAATGGAGGAAGATGAAGCTCCATGGGTGGATGGTGTTTTTGATGGTGCATTAGGTGCACTTGGGGATGAATTTTGAGGTGGTGGTGATGGAGTTTTGATGTCATCTTGGGTTAGGTCAATGAAGGGTTGTTTTGGTGGTATGATAACAAGTCTTTGTTTCCTTGAAGGCTTAGAGATGGAGGATTTTGGTGATAGCATTGTGGATGACAATGGGTGTTTGATGAAGGTGATGGTTGATGGAGTGAAAGGTAATTGTAAGGAGGGTTTTTATATTGTGAAAATGTGGTTGATTTAGGCAAATTGTGGAGGTATTGTGGTAATATTCCAAGACCAGTTCGTGCATTAAGGGTAATGGTAGCTGGGGCTAGGTAAAAGTGGTCACAAGATGCAAAAGGAAACAGTAAAATTTATTGTCCAGATGGCCGGTCCCCTTAATTGTTGGGCGGCCCCCTTAAAAATTAAGGGGACCGCCTAAGGAATTAAGGGGGCCGCCCATCTGGTGATTTCCCAGGCGACCAAATTTGAAAAATTTCCAGAAAAAGGTTATTTTTTAAGGTGTCTTTGCAGCAAGTTCCATTTGGATCATGTACATCAAGAATGATTAAATATTATCAATTGCACATTTAAAACAATATCATAAAACAATTATATTAGAAGTATAGTCATATAATTTCAAATAAACTAGTAGCTAGGTTCTAATAAGATTATCAACTAACATAATAAAAGTCATAGCAAGCAAGTGTCAAGATAGTAGTACCACATATAAGTGTCTAATAAAAATCAACTAAACATTCATCAAATATGTTTATTTCTTCTTCTTCCCAAACAACTTTCCAAGTGACTTTCCAATGGACTTGAAGCCGCCTCGTACTTCATGGTGCATTTGCCGTTGTGAGTTGAGCATCTCGGTTTGCCTTTCGAAGAGTAGTTCGTCTGTCATTTCGGCACGAGGAGGAACTTGATATTCGGTGTAATCAAGATCCGGGAGATTTTCCACGAAAGTCCTTGGTGATGGGGTACTAGCACGTGATGTGCCTTCCTCCGCATCATCATCATCATCATCATCACCTTGATGAGACGTGGAACCACGAGGTGGAAACGAGACTGACTTACGAGATTTACCCTTGTCACTACGGGGGCGACGGGTACGGACTTGAGCAAGTGGATTGAGGGTTGGTTGAACAGACTCATAAATTGGACTCCGAAGATGTGGATAGTGTACCATGACATGATTGTAGAGACGAGTGAGAAACAGACCATATGGTAGATTTGCATTATGAGTGTTTTTGGCGGACATGATACGGTAGACAAAGAGATATGCCAAATTGTACGGTTGTTCAGCAATGATACAATACAACATGTGGACTATGCTTGCCGCGACGTGATCAGGATGACCACTGGTACCGAACGCATTCTCACGAATGAGTTCTTCCCAACTCTTCATGTCGCGGCGTAGATCTTTGAGAAGGATTTGGTTTTCAGAGATTTCAACATCTTTTGACTTGATCTTTCGACTAGTCGTACCACGAGCTAGCCCAAGATATTGATGAATCTCTTCAGGAGATGGAATCTCGGAGTAGTAAGGACCCTGTTGAGGTCGATGTTCCTCAAGAGAAGAAAGGTCCCACTCATTCGAGAAAACAGCTTGACCGGAAGAGGGAATTCCTAGAATTTGCCCGAATTGAGCAAGAGTAAGAGTGATGAGTTGGTGTTGAATCATGAAGGATATGAGGATAGTGCCAAAGGGATCGGTTTGCAATACCACTTGACTATAGAAGTCAAGGACAAAGCGCGGAATGATTGGCTCATTAATTTTGTAGAGACAATCAAGACTTACGTTGGAAAACATACGTTCTATGTAGTCGGATTCATAGAACGATGGATGGACAATTCTCCCTCATGAATGTTTCTATCCTCAATGTGACGATAGAGACAAGCAACAGAGGGAGCTATCCCTGGAATGGCGGAAACTTTTGGAATGTATGATTTTGATCTTGAGACATCGCCAACTGTCACTTTGGGCATTTTCACCTATACAAGATAGCAACAAACAAAAAATAAGAAAATGACATGCATACATTATATATGCTACTTGTGTGGAACGTAAACATACTTCGACTCTAAAACATAAATCCTAAGAAGTAGTTTACAATGTTCCTTAGTTTTAATTTTTAACTCGCTTAAAGTGTGTTTTATGATGTTAAAGAATAGTTATAGGGATATTATGACAAGAAATCAAAAGTATCCGAACGTTCTTTTATATGTCATAAGCTACTTTGAAATGTGACTAGACAAACATTGGATTGTATATCTAGCTATTTCTTACGAGTGTTCATGTTAAGTAATTTAGATTTTGACTCAAAAATTTCTTTCAAAATGTTGTCCCAAACGCTCCTTTAAATATGAAAATGACTAGTAAAATTTCAATATACATATGAATTATGTATCTTGATGACTTAAAACAACTAATTGCGTGTTTATAAACTTGACAAGTAGTTATGAACTTAATTTTGATCAAATTTTGATGATTCTAGCTCCTAATCCAAACACTCTCTTATATTTAACAAAAACATTTTTTATGATTCGAAAAATATATTTTTAGGATTAGTGAGTTGTAATAAACCAATGTGATTAGTTTTAACAAGTGTTTATGGCATAATTCAACAATGTGATTAGTTTTGAAAAGGAGTGATTAGTTTATCAATACTTTGACACAATGGTTTTTAATTACTTAGTTTCTAGGTTGATTAAGCATTCTAATCCTATGGGGAGCATTTGATTACAACATTCTTAGACTTAATTTCAATAAAAATTTAAGTTTGGAAAAGTTTAGCAAAAGACCTAATTAAGATTAGACTCAAAATTGAATGAAATTAGATGAAATGTATAATGAAAAACTTACTAAATGTGTTGCTAATCGATGTATAGATGTTTGCCCTTTGTGAAATTGACTCGAAGAGGTGATTTGATAAAGGATTTGTGATGGCAGTTCGTATACAGCAGAGTGGGAGTTAAATGTGTTTGAAAAATGGGGTGTTTGGCAAAGTTTTCAAGGAGAAAATTCGTTTTGGCAGCAACAGTAGGCCGGCCCCCTTAAACATTAAGGGGACCGCCCCCGTTTACTAGCCGGTCCCCTTAAACATTAAGGGGGCCGCCTGCCAAATTTTAGAATTTCTTATTTTTGTTTCTGACGGCAAAATATTTATATGTATATATTTATAATATATCAAAAATACGTTTATTGGCACGAAGAAGGAATACTTGACACATTTTATTAACATTTTGTTAATAAACTTAATCTTGATAATTTTAGAAAAAATGCTCAAGACGTCAAGTCGACAGGAGGTTTGAGGATTGGGAAGAAATGTGCGTATATATATATATATATATATATATATATATATATATATATATATATATATATATATATATATATATATATATATAATTAGTATTATGTGTAAGTGTGGGATGTTGAGTAGATTTTGAGGAATGATGAGGTAATGACGGAGATAGGTGCTGATGGCGACGGGAGTTTGTTTCATCCATAGTTTTCTTGACTCGACGGTCAAAGTGTTACTTCTACGTTAACCCACTTAACTCACTTCTCTTCATCACCATGAGTTATGTGGTAGTGGGCACGGAAGATTTTCGTGTTGAACGTAAAAGTTCAAAAGAGGCAAAGGGGGAAAGAAAAGGTTCGAGGACGAACAATTTCTTTTAGTTCTAGATAATCAACAAATGACGTATCTAGGTTATGTGTGTGTATATATGTATATATATATATATATGTAGTATGTATAATAGTATAGGTATATATTATATATATGTGTATAGAGGAAGTATATACTAATACTTACATAATAATAATAAACTAGGCATCTTAAACTAATGGGGAGCATGCAATAGGCTAATTACTTAATCTACGTATATAATAATGAGCATGAAGGAGGTGCGTACCTTTTAGTCTTCAATGTGTGGTCTTCAAAATCTTCAAAGAGTGTTGACTTATAAAATCCAAACATGAGAGATAAACCGATATTCCCGATGACTTGAGATTTTAGCCACTTGGTCCCCATGGTCTCATTGGTCCAAGGTTGTTTGGCCCAAACATGGTTTGTAATTGATTTGGGTGCAAATATGGTGGAAACATTCCCCAAGGGTTGAAGCTTGGTGGATTCGGAAAATTCCATGTCGGGTAATTATTATTTTGACTATTTAATATATTTTGGTTTCTTTTAGGTTGAGGAGTTTTAGGCCGAGGGTGAGGACTAGGTGGTCTTCTAGGTGGAGGTGTTTTTGACCTTAACCTTGGTTTAGAGTATTTTACTTCATTTTTTAAGGATGGTTTATAAAAGGTTTTTACTTCCTCATCACTAGCTATGGGTATTTTTCTATCTTTTATAAGTATATACTTAGGTTTTGACTCTAAAGGTTTTTGCTCACTAGTTTCACATTCAAACTTTACATTTTTAGTTTGACTATTTGAATCCTTAGTTGAATTAAATCCTAATCCGGTTTTATCACTTGATACTCTTTGAATACTTATTATTTCCCTAAGAGAATTACTACTATTTTCGAATTTGTTAAGCCTACAAATTTCCTCCTTAAGTATTTCATTTTCATTTTTTGTTTCTAGACATGTTTTACATTCAAGAATTTCTTTTCCCTTTTCTAAGTTATGTAGTTTAATTTTTAATTCTAGTATTTCTTTTTCTAATTGATTATTAATGTGTTTTAGTGATTTATTTTTAGTCATTACTTTTTGGCCTAATATACATAACCTATTATATTCGTTATCTAGGTCTTTTTCATCTAATGATAAATTTTCATCACTAAAGTATTCGGTTTCGGAACGTACCTCACTTGATGTCTTAGCCATAAGACACTTCTCTTCTTTTGTGGTTTCTTTCTCGTCTTCATCACTGTCACTCCATGCTCCTCCAATGAACGCCTTTTGGTTTTGCTCCTTTGACATCATAGGACATCTTCCAATTAGATGATTTGGATCACCGCATTTGAAGCACTTCCTCTCGTTCTTGCTACCTTTGTCGTCTTTGTTTCTTTGGAGTGTTTTCCTTTCGTCATGTGGTTGTCTAACGAATCTTCCTCGTCTTTTGAAAAACTTCTTGAAGTCTCTTACGGCCATGGCATATTCTTCATCATCACTTTCGGAGGTTGAGCTATCCTCGTCACTTGATGCTTTCCTAGCTTTCAACGCGATTGACTTGCTTTGCTCTTTCTTTCCTTTGACCATCTCGGAGTCTTTCTTGATTATTGCTTCGTAGACTTTCAAGTTGCCAATCAACTAGTCAAGATGAAGAGTTGACAGGTTCTTCGATTCTTCAATCGCCGTAACTTTAGCTCGCCATTTTGGATGAAGAGCCCTAAGAAATTTCCTGACAAAGTTCTTACTAGAAAAGCTCTCATCAAGTGCCTTTAAACTTGTGATGATTGTGTTAAACCTAGCAAATGCATTATCAATTGATTCCTCTTCCGGAATCGTGAATTGTTCATATTGTTGAACAAGAAGATCTATTTTATTATCTTTGACTTGACTATTACCTTGGTGAGTTATTAGTAAAGAATTCCAAATTTTTTTGCGGTTTCGCACATAAAGATTCTTTCGTATTCTTTACGTGGTAACGCATTGTAAATAACCATTTTAGCCTCATTATTTTTAGAAAGTTTTCTTTTTAAATCATCACTTTGTTTTTCAAAAGGTACAACTTCATCCTTTTTAGTTTCAAGATTATGTTGAATAGGTAAAAAATCACCATTAGTAATAACATGCCAAAGATCTAGATCTTTTGACTTCACATAAGTTTCGAATCGATTTTTCCAATATAAAAATCCATCACTTTCAAATAGTGGTGGTCTTTGCATAGATTGCCCTTCTAAATATTTTTCAGATTTCATAGATCGTTTCAAGTTTTAAAATACAGTTAATTTTAAAAATCTTGTTTAACCTGGCTCTGATACCAATTGTGGAAAACTAGAAGGGGGGTTGAATAGTTTTACGTCTTTTTAATTTATGAAAACTTTTGTTTACTTTTAAAACTTCGATTCTTTCTTATGTGAATTCAACTCTTGATCAATATGAACATATATAAGCAAATATAGATAAGTAATGCAAGTAAGATAAATATAATGAAATAAGAGAGAGAGATGGAAAGATCAAACCACAACACGGAGATTTATAGTGGTTCGGCTACAAGGACACCTTCCTTGCCCTACTCCACTCCTCGAGTCACCTACTCGAGAGTTTTCTTCACTATGTCAACAAACTCCCTTATGGCGGAGAAACCTTACACAACTTTAGCTTACACCGGCTTAACGACACAAAGCTAGATGTCGAGTCCTAATCGTAGCTAGAACCAATCTCACAACTTATACACAACTTCTACACGACTTAATCACGACTTCTTCACGACTTCTTCACAACGGCTTCACGACTTCTTCACGACTGCTTCACGACTTCTTCACGACTACTTCTTCACAACTACTTCACAACTACTTATTCACAACTACTTCACAACTAATTTACAACACCACTACGTAATTACACTTTGATCTACTTATCACAACTACACAACAACACAATTGAATGAGGTAAGTAATAACACTTCTTCACTAGTTGAAGTAGAGTTCTTCTTTTGCACTTTTGGTGGTGGAAGCTTGGATCACTTAGAAACCAATGCTTAAGAAAATATGATCAAAGGATTTACAATGTTTAGAACGAATTTAGAACAGAAAGTTTTAGTGTGCAAAAGGTGAGTAAAAGTCCAGGAGAAGACTGGTATTTATAGGAGAAAAATTGGACAGCTGGAAGTCTACTGGAGCGGGGGCGGTCCCCTTAATAATTAAGGGGGCCGCCTAGTAAAATTAAGGGGGCCGCCCCTTCTGTCCGTTGGCCAATTTTGTCCTTTTGTGGGGAAGGTTTTTCTGGAACATTTTAACTGATTTTGGTTAAAAATTTGAATTCATATTTTTATAAAAGATTAAACATTTTTATTTAATGCCAAAAATGTTTTTCAAAAATATATAAAATGTTTTTGATGTTTTATAAAAAATCTAGTTATTAAGAAAATGTTCCTTTGATCATATAATGCATTAAGCATTAGTTCATTCATACCTTAAGTGATTTGAGTTGTAGAAATAGATATTTACAACTAAATACTTGTTTACGTCATAATTTTCCGATTAATGATTTTACATTTTGTGATTATCAAAACGTAGAGATATCGAAAAATATTAATAACGTGTTTAGGCATTATTTATATCAACAATATCCTTCAAAAGGAACTGGTTGGCAGGCAAGGTTCAATCATTCAAAGGGAGGGAAAGAAACTTCTTATATTCATGGTTGATAATTGTCAGGGTTCTCATAGGAGTAATAATGGATTACGCATAACTGAGTAGTATCAGACGATACACTTCATATCCGTCGTGAGTAATGAATTTATAGTATGTGTCAAACACATTTCAATTGAATGCCCATCTGGATGGTCGGAAAAGTATCTAACTGTTTATCAAACAGATCAGAAATGGAGATCATAATAAGGAAGTGAAACTTAAATGGTGGAAGGTATTAATGTAGTTCTCGAGGAACTACAAACTTACTTGGTTACTAGGCTTATGCTGTAAAACTTTCTAACTTCTAAGACAAATGTTCTTATAAGGCTTAGCTAAAGGCAAAGGCACGAATCAGAGTAATGCGGAAGCAATGATACTTAATCAAAATGCCTTATAATCTACCCATTCCTCACTGGTCAGAGTTTAAGTTCCTACTGGGAAAACCTAAAGCCAATTTTCCAAGGTTGTCCTACGAGCGCCTACAGTGGAAAAACCTAGTGGTCCTAACTTACACAGGCCAAGGGTAAATGTATTACGACTCGCAGCCTGTCTCTCTGATACCATAATTGTAACACCCCAACCCGATAAGGGTAAAGATGTCACACTGATGGCTTCATATCAGATCAAAACAAAGCATACATTTCAAGTAATACAAGAATTCTCAAAGGTTACAAATGAAATACTAAAATTACAAGGTTATAAATGCGAATACTAATTCTAATATACAATAACTTCTAATCAACTCTAATCCAGAATAACTATCAAGTCTTCTAAGTCCAAAAGTCTCTTCACTCATACCCAACTTCCAACTAAAACCTGCCGCAGGAAAAGGAAATGCGGCTGAGCTTAAAAAGCCCAGTGAACAGATATATATAAACGAAAACGAAAGCAAAAGAAAACGAACATGTATGATATAGTGCAATGGAATAACCTAAGGTATAGATAAAGGTACAAAGTAAGAAAGGGAAAATAGGGAAGGTCAGTAATCCACCACGAGCCCAGAAACAAAACAAATCATATCATCTCGAATATAACCAAATAGAGTAGCTAGCTCCCAGATATGTGAAAGACGTGTATCGCACACACCATCAGTCACCAGATAAATATAACAATAAACAAATAACATATACAGATAACATGTCAAATCTAGGATGCACCCATACGCCCCCGCAGATAAATCAATAATCATAATTATAATGGCCATAGCAGATAAATAAATAAGGGACGAAATAGGTCATCACTCTCTTGCCATAGAGTCATGTCAAAGGTGTGTCAATGACATGGACATGAAACCCTCATGCCTAGTGATTGGCTCGTAATATTGAACTGTAGGTCAAGGTCAAATGAACTATCAAAATAATCAAAAGTCATATCTTAAGGGTACATGGCAAAAAGGTTCATGTCAAATAGTTCAGAAATAAAAGTCAAGGTTCAAATCAAAGCTTATCAAATTAAGTTTTATATCAAAGTTAAGTTCAGATTATAAGGACTATATCAAATGGTTCTGAAAAGAATTTCACAGGTTCATAATTAAAGTTCTTAGCAAAAGTTCATTTTAGAGATTCTTGTCAAAAGTTCACTTAAATAATTCCTTTAATAACGGATTTTCAATAAAATGATCTTTCAGAATAGTTTTCATAAAATAATCTTTCAAAACGGTTTTTCATAAAAACATTCTTTAAAACTAATTTTCACAAAAGTTAACAACTGTCATATAAAAATAGTATCAGATCACCATTCATAATCATTCTTTTAAAATAACTGATTTTTCTCAAAACATTTTCAGGTCATAATAAAAAAAAGGTTTTCACATTTATTTACCAAAATCAAATGAACCTTCGAAGTATCAAGTGGTACGAAAATTAATATCACACGGTCACGAACGAATATCAAATGGATCATTATAGAGGCTCAAAGCAAAAGGGTCATATCGAACATCAGTAGTCAAAATGAATCAAACAAACGAACCAAAGTGTAGGGAACATAGCAATGGCTTAGGGAAATCCTAAACGAGTCAATACAAGAGATCAAGAGAACGAAGGCACCTTACAAGAAGGGCAGAATATCTGTACCTTATTCGATAGCAAAACAAACCAAAGACAGATCACAAGACACCGGATTACTCCCGCCTCAGCGAATCTACACGAATTATAATTGTACTTATAAGTTTCATAGCTTTATGATTTCATAGTTTCATAGTTTCTAAATCATAAGGTTTCATTTTAGTTTCTCTCCATCTTAGGTAACTTTACATATTCAGTAACTTTAGTTATTATCATTCCCGTTTATCAACTTAAAGTATTAAAGATGACCATGTTAGTAGGTTAAGGTTCATAATGTCATTAAGATAAGATTAGGGTAAAATAATGTAAATATTCTAAAGTTACAGGTTTACACAAGTTGAGTCCTTTAGTTTTAGCAAATAACAATTTAAACCCTTTAGTTTATAAAATAAACACAAAACACCTTTCACTTTCCTTTTTAACCTTTTTATGATTTCTAACAGTTTTTCACACGAAATTGTTATGCTTTCTATAAATGGTAAATCATATAAGAACTCAGTAATAAAATTCCCAAAAATTCCCAGAGATGCCTAAATGTCTTTAGTATTTTACCTAATTTTTCTAGATTTTATTAACTAGCAAAACTATGGATTAAAATTCACTTAAACTAACTTGTCCAGATTTCTGATAAATTTTACTATACGAAAAGTTATTAATTAGAAAACCTTTAATAAAAATTCATAAAAATCTATAAAAATTCCAGTAACTAATAGACATCCTAAATATTACCTAGTTCAATGGACACCTCCTAATTCGACACGGTTTGGAAATTAAAATTCAAAAACCCGAACTGATTTTCCAGACTCACAAATCCGATCAGACACATAATTTTCCAAAAATCAAAAAGTAACCTTCCAGGCCTCCAAAAATTACAAAATTAATTTTTTCAGGTAGCTATTTCATTGAACTTAGTTTTAGACTCTTAAAACACCAAAATATACGTTCACATCATTTATTTACATCCGGTTAAAGTCGAACAAAATTCCAGATCAGTAGCAGTTTTCACAGATTCATGTATAACTTAGGGTTTTATCATTTTATCTCTTTAATTCTTAACACATAATGATTATAGGTTAATCCAAAATATATTTAGGTCGATTATCACAGGTCTTACATAATCAAATCGAATAATTCATCACATATACACATGGTTCGATTTTTACATCTTAGGTTTTAGGGTTTTCATTATGATTTTATGTGATTCTTTCTAATATTTTATGTTAATTCTTTTCATACGATTTCATATGAACATAAATCGAATAGAACAAGGATTGAACAAGGAAAAAGGATAATACAATACTCTTGTAGATCAAGACACGAGAGAACCACAAGAACAACACACCACGACTCTTCTTCCTTCCTTGTGATGCTAACTTGGGTCGAATCAAAGGAACATGAAGAAGGCAGCAGCAAGCAGTGGATCGACAAGAGGAAGCAGCAAAGAGGCCGACATTTGTGTTTTAGGAATTTAGGGTTTTTTAGTTTTCTTTTTTTTTTTTTTTTTTTTTTTTTGTTGTTGTGAAATCCGGTTTTAAGAAAAAAAAATACCGACTTTTTGATAGGCCCAATTAAGGTATGTTTGGGTTTATTTTGGATCTTCATAATGGGCTTAGTAACTCTTAATTATCTCTTCTTGTTTCTAATTCTTTGGGCCGAAAATCTTGTGTATTAAAAACACATCAAATGGGTCGAATAGATTAGTGCTAGATATAGGGATTTTATTTGTGACCTTAAATTTCATAATGTATGGTTTACGTTAACTTACTTTGTTTTGTAACTTAGGTTAAGTTCGAATGAGGTTACTTACATATTTCATAAGTTCTTAAAAGTTCAAATTCAGAGGGTATTTTAGTCTTTTCGGATTGTTTAAATTTCGGGGTTTTACATAAAACGAAAAGAAAGGCTCAGAAGGGTGTATCTAGGGGTATTGATGCGCGTAATGTGTCGTTCCGGTTTAGCAGTATTAATGCCTACTCAAGTTTTAAATTTATATTTAGCCGACTTATCAATAACACACACACTTAACGAGCAGTTTACCCGGTCAGTATGAATATAATGGTAAGTAGAGTGTCGATCACTAAGAGTGGAATGTATTATCTAGTTATTCTAATCAGTATTTTAATATCTTAAGTCAATTATACAACCTAATCTAACGCAAGGGGGTTCAGCCTGAGAGACTGGCACGTTTTGGTTGCAATTAAATAATAAACTAAACTAATGAGCACGAATCAGCGATAAGCACGCATGTACACAGATAAATACTTGAGACAATAAGAAGACCTGTCCTGATAATTAAGTAGCTTGTCACTTGTTTTATTGCTAGTTTTATATGAAGTGTATGTAATTAACCCTTTCTCGTTGGCTCTAATCTTATCAGCGAGTAAACCCTTAATGATTACTTATGTCTAAAAGTTATTCCTAATTGATCAAGTTAGTTATAACCGTGGGAGCAATATGATCTTCCGTAGTCACGTACGACAAGCCACTAATAGACACAGAGGTTATCAATGCACTAATAAAAGTCACCAAAGACATCAACATATAAACTTTAATTAATGGGAAAGCAGTTTTAAGGGAGTGCAACCTTTCCGTTGTCACATTACACAAGCCACCAATCCTGATGAATTAAAGTGTACTAATACAATGAAACAAAACTACTTAATGAATTAAACACATGCAGGACCTTCTTACAGCTCTTGTATCTTCGTTCGGGTGTGTCTTGTGCTGCCTATTCGTCTGAATTCGTTCGCTCGTCTAGGGATATATGGCACGTACGTCAAAAGTCTCTGAAATTCGTCTGGCCTTGGGGTATTTATAGTTTCTGTCTGAGGTAAGATACGGCGCATTGAATAAGAAGATGCGGCGCATTGACTTAACTTCACGTGGGGTCCAAGGCTATTATATTCCAGAATATTCATACACCGCCTTGAGATGCGGCGTATCTTCATAACTGTATGCGGCGCATGTCTTCTTGTATCTTGGATCGAAACTGGTGAAATCTTGATAGTGATGCGCCGTATGTAAGAAGTATAATGCGGCGCATCTGGAGTAGAACAAGCTGGTTCTTTTTCGTTGACCAAAGTTTCATATGCAACGCATGACAGAGTTGCATGCGTGCATTCTTCAAAGTCAGGCAATGGTCTTCAATCTCTTCATTTCAGCAGCCTTTTCCAATCTTGATCATTTTTCTCCATTTTTAGTCCATAATAGCTAAGTTTCACCAAATGCTTGTTTTTAACTGAGAATTACAAAAGTAAACGATTAAGTATCAATTCTCATACATAATATAATAAAACAAGTCAAATAAATAGGATAAATGATGATAATAAAATGTACTTATTTGAGTTCATCAAATATCCCCCCACTTGAACTTTACTTGTCCCCAAGTAAACCTTAGAATTAATCTTATGAAAATATATATCCTAAAAGATATTAGGATTTATTTTTATATTTAAGCATGTATTCGTTTTATCATAATCACACAACCAAACACTTAACGAATTAAGAATAAAATAAAATATTTCGATAAAAGCAAATCTAATCGTTTAACTGTCCAGTCATGACGAATATTCTATCATAAGCTTGGCAAGTATACACATCTCCTCCACTAAAGCCAAGGAATAACAAGTCTAAAGCGGTAAAAAGGGTTTGTAGGTTAAGGGTTAATCATTCTTCTTAATCTCTATCGATCTCAAATTCCAGAAAAGGCGACAAAATCACAAATACATGATCGAATCCACGACCACGATACTTGCAATTGCTCAAATCCTTAACTCGAATAGGCTAAAGATAGGACCAAGTAATCTTTACCAATAATATTATATCAAAAAGGGCGACAAAATCATAAAAACATAGCCGAATCCACGACTACGATACTTAAGATTGCTCAAATCCCTAATCTCAATAAATCAAAGGGTTGGATAAAGAATAATGTAGGATATGGAAAATATTTGGGATATAAAGTGGTGTAAAATGAAAAATAAACAAAATAGATAAATTAAAATCCTAAGTGTGGTTAATCACTATCCCAACCATCCCATGAATAAGACTCATATCATAGAATAACTCACGCTTTAACACTTGAAACACACGCTTTAGGTAGACACGAATTATACTCAACAAGATCTTAATCAAAGAATAAACCTTAGTTGGCGTTCCCATAACGTTCAACTCCCATTCAATCCATAAATGTAATATACAACAACTAGTGGTGATATCTACCACTTAATACAAAACTTTACATAAGTTGGTTAAAACAAGCTTCCAACTTTTCCTTTTTCTTTTTCTTTTCTCATTTTTTCGATTTTTTTTTTTTTTTTTTTTTTTTTTTTTTTTTTTTTTTTTTTTTGACATCAACATAAACATAGATGTGTAAAATTTCACAACTTTTCTATCACTTTCTTTTCGGATAATTTTTCCATACTTTTCATACTTTCAGAAATAATTGTAATAGCGAAAGTAGTAAACACACGAAGAATAAACTCAAAGATATACAATATTTACTTTCACTCCAATTGCATTGTGCAATTTCCCGACCTAACCATAGATAATGAATTACGCACGCGAACACAGGTAATGTAAGGAAACACACTTTGCCTAAAGCAATTAACCAACCACGGATTTTAATCTACAGGGTAGGCTAAGGTGTAAGGGTGTAACGATACATTATAACAAAGGTGTAAGAAACGAAAGGAATGGCTCTGAGTGTTTTTCTAGGGTATCTTACTCTAAAAGTGAGAGTAACAAAGGGTTTATACGGGGGTTAACTAACCAGTGTAGTTAGTTAATATCACATAACATATAAAGGCTATTAGGGTGTAATCCTAGAAATTTACCAATTTAGACAAGTCATTCCAATTATAAAAATAATACTTATTATGGTGGTCTCGAATAGTATACAAGCCAAGTTCTAAAGTTTACAAGTCACCGGCACACTCATAGATTTGTGAATTTTGAAAAATCACAATTTTTGGAAATAATGTTATGTGTGCAGCTATGCAACTTAGATCTTAAACAAAAACATGCTAAAAATTTTAAATTTTGATATATTAAGCGCATTTTAAGCATAATTTTTGAAAAAGTTTAGGACAAGTAAGTGTTCTAATTCTCCAATCCCCCCACTTAAGTTAAACAACGTCCTCGTTGTTTGTATCAAAGGTTAAAAACTGGAAAATAAAAGAATTAGAACAGAAAAACTCCCCTGAGATTTGCTCGGTATGATCCTCCATTAGTATAAGGGCAAAAATCAACTTCTTGTGGATGAGAACGTTTAAGCTTCATAATTGATGTATCCACAGGAAATGAAGGAATCTATAATACCATCAAGACTTAAACACACCTGAGTTAAGAAAGTTCAAACTTGCATAATACATTAGTAGTTAGTAAAAATAAAATGTAAAAATTAAAACTGAAAATCATCAGGTCAGTCGATGCGCCGTATCTTATGGAAGAAGATACGCCGTATCGAGCCTGGAATAATTACGAATCAGAATAAAAGATGCGTCGCATCCTTAACCAGGGATGCGCCGCATTAAATAAACTGACAAAGAGTTTTAAAGTTAAAAATAAAAATGCAGAAAATAAAATAAGATATGACCAGTGCAGGAGATGCGTCGCATCTTAGGATGGAGATGCGCCGTATCTTCTGCGTGCCTGACTGACTCGACACAGAACAGAATAGTAAAAATTCTCCGGGTTGTCTCCCGGTCAGCACTTGTCTTTATTCCAGAGTCTTCAAGTTAGACTCACGTTCAGCTCCTTATTTTGTTCTTGTCACGGTCCATCCTTCTTCTTTCATCCGAAAGATGTTCCCGTATAGCTCCGCAACATTTTCTTTCGTTCGACTTAATCTAGTATAACTCTTGGTCTTCGTCGCAACATATTCCTCATCTGGTCCCAAATAGTATTTAATGACTTTAAATTTTTCAGAAATAATCATGGGTGGCTTATTATAAGGGATCCCAAGTAGTTGACACTTTCTTTTGATGAATTCTTCTTCGTCTTTATCAACAAACTTAAAATAAGGATCCTTAATCAAATAGTCATCAAGTTCATCAATTAATGACTCATTGTTATTATCATCATGAATTGCCTCCCACTCTCTTTCCAATTCCCATTGTAAGCATCGACTAAGCTTTGCGTAATCATCAAATTGTTCATGCACCCATTCCCAGAAAGTAGTGTTCGATGTTCCCTTATGTAATACCTGAAATTCAGATAACCCGTAAAATGACCAAACTACCCCTGATAACATAAAACCTTATTAAACAATTTATAAAATTCTGAAACAATTCCAAAACTTCTGAAATCGAACTATATCTGAAACAAACAAATTTCTGGGACAATGTTACATCATTTTAAATGTTCAAAAAAGAAAAATTAATATACATATTTATTTACTAATTCCGAAAATACATAAATAAAAGAAAGAATGATTAAATCTTTTTAATTAAGGATTATGTTAAAATAAATTAAGAAAGGTTAAGCAAAATCAATTCTAATAATCCTATGATTCTAAATCCAAAATAATCTGATTCTTTGCCCCCCCCCCCCCCCAAAGTCGGTTTTCACAAGATTAAATAAAATCCTTTTTATTTTCTTCAAAAACCAAACCGCATAAACTATCAAAAACCCTAGCGACATAAAATAAATCGACCCAATCAATCACACAAGTTCTGGACGTGTGCAAGTAATTTTCTGGTGTTCTTGGAGGTGCAAGGAGGCTAGGAAAAATAAGGGTTGCTGCGTTTTCTCCTTGGTTCATTCTTGTTCTTTAATTCTTGTCGACTTGATCAAAAACAAGTTAATAATCCATATGACTTAACCAAACGTTTTAAAATTAATATGGCATTTTTCAGTGATCTTTAGATGTTATATGACTCATATAAAATATGTAAATCGAAGCATGCTTGCTAAATTATGCGTATGAAAATATAATGGCTAAAGAACACGTAAATCACAAATATATGAAATCGGAATTTCTGGACATGATAGCTATTTTATTTAGACCTCATATGATGTAATAGACCTGGGAAAAATGATAGATCGAATTATAGTAGCCTAAATCAAGTCGTTGTAATTTTAATGTCTAAAACGTACGTAAATATGCAATATATGTTAAACGATTTTTCTGGGCATGTTCTCTTTTTTTCGTGGGTTAATTATTAGTAATATGATCTGGGAAAAATATGGTTTTGATTTTTAGAAGCTTAAAAATTAACGTGGTGAATTATTGTATAAACCGGATTTTGTGAAAACAAAGAAATAAAATAAAATGGAAATCGTGGGTACTAGGGTTTGGTTCTTGGGCATGATACTGATCATTTAATGTGTTTTAATTATGAATTAATGATGGTTCAATGATTGGTGAAAAGTAGGGTTTGTATTTGTTGTTAAAAAGTCTAGCCGATTTAAGGGAAAAAGTATAAGGACCTGTTTTGTCAACTTTGAAACTTCTGGAATATTTTTGTCAGATCATATACATCTGTAGGAATGTGGGAAAAATATAACTTTGGGGTCCTAAGTGTAAATATTGCAATATAATGAATTAATGGGAAATTAGGGTTTCGAATGGAAATTAAATAAAAGTGAGGGACCAAAAGTGTAAATCTGAAATTCTGAAGTTTTTTTGAGTTAATACTGATATAAAAAGGTTGTTGTGTAATTTTGAGGATTTTTGGGCTAATTATGTAATTGTTATGAAATTATGATTTAATATATATATGTTTTGTAAACTTAAAGGACTAAATATGTAAATTCTGAATTCTGAGGGGTCAAATATGTAAAGTACTAACTCCTGATGGTATATTCTATAAATTTGAAATATAATATGTTTGGTTGGTAAATATGGATATTGTAGGGTTTAATTTGTAAAATATGTAATTATAAGGTTGGTTTTGTAAATTATGTAACTAAAGGGGTGTAATCTGTAAATTGTGAAACTTAAGGGAATAAAGTGTAATTCTGAATAAAATGAGTGTATAATTCTGTAACTTGAAGTATTTTCACAAATGACCTTGGAAATTAATGAAGTTACATTTAAAACCCTAAACTTTGTATAATTGTCATTTAAAACCCTAAACTTCTGTAACTTGATAAAATATACTGTTATCCCATAATAATCTCTGAATAAGGGTTAAACCTAATCTGAAATGATAATATCTGTTAATTCTGGAAACCTGCTAATTATGGGAACTTACTAAATCTAGAAAGTTACTAAAAATAGAAAGTACATAAAATGAAGAGATAAACTAAAAGGAATAATCTGAATAAGAAACTTTAGTAATTCTGTCTTCCTCTTCCTTAGGTGTGAAGAAGGAGAAGTCTTGATCTTCATTTCTGTGTTTGTTTGTTTATCTGCTGTGCTAATAAGGTACAGATATTCTGCCCTTTTTCAGTAAGGGTTTTTCATCCCCTTTTCTTTCAGTTTTACATTTTCTTTATTAGGATTTCCTATACCATTGCTATGTTCCCTTCTGTTGTGGATCTTTGTTGTGATCTGTTTGTCTTAAACCTTTTGTTGAACCTCTGCTATGATTCTTGTATTCTGAACCTTTTTCCTGAACTCTGATTGATCTCTTGTTCTGAACCCTGAATTTGTGAATCTTGATTGAATCTGATCTGTGAACCTTGTTCTGAACCTTAACCTGATATATCTGTGTAAACTTTGATTTGATTTTGGTATAAACCTTAACCTGTTAAATCCTTATCTGAACCTAATTGATTTTGAACCTTTAATAAAAGCTATTTTAAAAAGAAGCTATACCGTTTGAAATGGAAGTTACTAAACGTTTTGGAAGACCATTTTTATGAAAACTATTTCGTAAAATCATTTCAATGAAAACCATTATTAAAGGATTGATTTTAATGAACTTTTGACAGGAACTTCTGAAATGGATTATTGCTATAAATTTGTAATCATTAACCTTTGATATACTTTTTGGACTATTGGAAATAAACCTTTTAATCTGAACTTAAGCTTTGATATTAAACTTAATCTGATAAACTCTGATTTAAACCTTATTATCTTATTCTGAATTGTTGACATGACCCTTCTGCCATGAACCCTTAGATACGACTCTGTTTATTATATGACATCTGACCTTGACCACAGTCTGATATCCGAGCCAATCACTAGGCATGAGGGTTTCATGTCCATGTCATTGATGCACCGATGGCATGACTCTAGGGCAGGAGAGTGATGACCTGTCTCGTCCCTGATTTATTTTATCTGGTGTGTTAAGGAGTTTCTGGCCACAGGGGGCGCATGGATGCATCCTAGTTCTGACTCTGTTATCTGTTATCTGTTATCTGTTTATGTTATATGTTATTATTATATTTGGTGACTGATGGTGTGTGCGATACACGTCTTTCACATATATCTGGGAGCTGATCACTCCGATTTGATACATGAGGTCACCCCTCATATTATCTGTTACTTGAGAGGTATCCCCTCTGGATTATTATATGATTACTCTGTTATGATATTATCTGTTACCTCTGGGCTCGTGATGGATTTCTGTATTTCCCTAAACCTGGTTTGTACATTATCCCTTTCTCATTTCTTTTCTTTTACCCTTATTCCTTTCCTATTCTTTCACTTTAATTCAGTATCTGTATAATCTGTATTTCGGATTTGTTTCTGTATTGTTATCTTTTATTGTTTCTGTCATCTATATATATGTTCACTGAGCTCTCGTAGCTCAGCCGCATTTCTTTTCCTGAGGCAGGTTTCAGTAGGAAGCTGGGAATGAGTGAGAGTGTACCTCTGGACTTAGAAGGCTTGGTAGCTATTCTGGACTAGAATTGGATAGAAGATATTATGTTTTAGAATTAGTTTTGAAAGCTTTCATTGTAACCTTGTAGATTCAGTATTTCATTTGTAATCCTTTGAGATTTTTGTATTACTGTAGATGTATGCTCTGTTTTGATCTGATATGAATCCATTATTGTGATATCTTTACCCTTGTCGGGTCGGGGTGTTACAATTTATGGTATCAGAGATCACAGGCTGCGACTCGTAATACGTTTACCCTTGACCTGTGAAGTCTGGACCACTAAGTTTCCACTGTAGGCGCTTGTAGGACAACCTTTGAGAAATTGCTTTAGGATTTCCCTATAGGAACTTAAATTCTGACCAGTGAGGAATGGGTAGACTATAAGACATTTGTTTAAGTATCTTGCTTCCGCACCACTCTGATTCGTGCCTTGTTTTTGGTTAAAGACTATTGAAATTACATTTGGAAATTTAGAGCTTATGCCTTGCACCACCTAAAAATTGAAACCTAAATAAAATCTGAAGCATTGGAAATTGCGTAGTAATTATCTGACATTATTTGATCCTTGCCTTCCGATTTCAACTCCGACCTCTGAACCTTCTGTTAATCAATCTGATGCCTCTTTGGGCAATCTGAGAATCCCCATGGTGATGATGCACTTGATGCATTCTGTTATTTGTTTCTTGCTTCTGATAATTACCTATGAATCTTTTGATTCTGTCTTAACCATCTCTGTTCCCATGAGAAGTTTTGTGGCGTTTGACCACAAGTATAAAAATGCATTCCCTCTCATTTCCGAACGATAAGATTTATCTTTATTGATCCGTCTTTCTTTGACAGTAACCTTGATTTTATCCTTATAAGGATTGATTGATTTGATCATTTAATATTGACGACTGTCCTCCTATGTCTCACCTTTGGCGTTTGAAACAATTTTGGAACCCCTGCCATAATTACCGATTGTTAAACTTTTGCTGCCACTACCCAATTTTGACCTTCATTTCTGATCTGTTGGATAAACAGTCTGATATCTTTCCGACCATCCCGAAGACCATTTAACCTTAAAGTGTTTGACACATTCTATAAATTCATGATCCATGCTGGATATAAATGTATCCTCTGATCCTATTCTGTCCTGAATGATGAATCTTATTTGTCAATCAGTTTTCCTCAGGAAGGATTTAATGCAAATACTATCTCTGTATGGAATTGTTAACTGTGCATGATGATGCTAATAACGGATGTTCCATAAGCCTCACTTCTGACAATTATACGATGTTCGTATTACCAATGAGATACACTCTATCTGTCACTTATGCTAAAAAGCTAAACCAAAAACTCCAACACCTTGAACTGTTCGCTTATCTATCCCCAACACTATACTGAACCATGTACTTGACTCTGACATATGAACTATCCGTCTAGTTAAGTGACCATATACGTTCTGCGGATCTGTTTACTATTGATATACTTGATTTTGGAGATCTTTTGATTATTGATTGACTGGTTCTTCAGCTATCATAAACTACCGCATCTGAAATGTAACAATCTATTCCCCCCTACTTTTGATATAATAACCTCTAACCGCTTAAATCTGTTAAGCTTAACCCTGCTATCGAAATATGTACCCTGACCTCATCTGATTATCAAATTCTCCGGACACCCTATTAGTATCCACCCCTAGAAAGTGTTGGCATTGAAAGTTTTGTTGTACAAATTTTCTGGCATTTTCTGATGAAACTTCTGATTTTTCCTCCCCTTTGAGAAGTAGAATTGATTCTGAACCGATCTCAGTTAACGACCCATGATGCTATAGAAGTTGAGAGATTGAAGAAACTGATGAGATATGTTTTTGTCCACCTCAGTGTTCCCCTTGAATACCCCTATTTGTTATGAAGAAGAAAGAGAAAATTTTGCGTCTGCATATCAACTATCGTAAACTTAACCGTAATCTCACTGTAATCACTTTTCATTTCCGAGTATAAATGATTAAATTATTCTATCCTTGTGAACTCTGTACCAGACAACCTCATTTAATGTTTGAAGGACTGAAGAAGCAACCACAAGAACTCCTGAGACGGGAGATGACTAACTGAGAGCAATTTCCGTAAAGTATTTCAGTTTTATTCGTGAAGATTAGTGATGTGAATTAGATATGAGGTTATCCCTGAAAAGATTCATGAAAACTGTTTTCGTACTCATTGTGACCATTATAAGTCTTAAATAATGCCAATAGTATTGGCTAATAAGAATCATGTCTTCGTATTAAATGGAATGACCTTTGTTCTGGAAGAAAAGATGTGATTGGCATTTAGAGATTGTAGCAGACACCACCACCGAACATCCGATGACGACAGCAATCTGAGTTGGCGAATTCCGAACTGTGCTAGCAGACTTGTCCAAGACTCGCAGTCTTGCTTCTCTATTCATTTTAGTTGTACTAAGATGAATTGAGAGTAGAAGCAGACTTGAGAATAGAAACTGAGATCATGACCTTGAATAGAAGAAAATTCTGAAGCGAATAAATTCTGTGACGGATGAAGTTATGGAGGATGTGATTCACTTCTGCTTGACCTATCTAAATTTCTGTTACCTGATGATAAATCCTTTGAATGATTTAAGTTCCTTATCAGTAATTCCGCTCTGTGTTCATTCTGCGTATGTCGGATGATGGTTTTGTTATCTGAAATTTGACGAATGATGGATGATCTGATGTACCAAATTCTGATAGACATTTTGGGACTTCCGTTAAAATTCTTTTTCGAGTGATTCATTCTCCTCTTAGTTAGGGTATTTGATTTTGATGACCTCTGAGACCGTAGGAAGACTAGGTGGATTAAGATAAGTCTGTTCTGTTCACGACTTGAGATAAAGTATGACCATCATGAGGGCATATTTATATGATGCCAGTATTATAACGTCTGGCCAACGTGATAATACTTACATCATATAACGAGCACTTGTTGTGGGCATAGGATATTTCGAGAAGTGCCTTAGAGCTGTAAGAATTCTGATAACTGTTTGAGATTATCTGCATTAGTGAGACTTTAAGTTCATCCTAACTTTACGCGTAATCTGCTTTCACCGTTATGCGAATTGATACGTCTGGATTCCCGTCACGCGTTTTGCTGACCTCTGTACATCTGATACTAATCTTAGCTTCTGTTATAGAACTTTCTGCCATTGATGTCATCGATAATCTATTTTCTGTATGTTCAAATCTGATCTGTCTAATCAAATTCTGTGAACCGTATATCCGTCAAAATCTCATGTATTCCTTTGTCTCTTCCGAGAGAATATGATTTTCATCTACTACGTTGGTATGTTATCCTTCTGATCTGGATTTAGTGTGTTATGTCTCCTGTTTCGTTGCACCTAAATTCTCGTCTTAGTCTGTTATGTCTTTGTTTTGTTTTCTGCTCTCTTTTCGTTCTGCTTTCTGCAAATTTCGAGGACGAAATTTTTTGTTAGTGGGGAAGAAGTTGTAATACCTGAAATTCAGATAACCCGTAAAATGACCAAATTACCCCTGATAACATAAAACCTTATTAAACAATTTATAAAATTCTGAAACAATTCCAAAACTTCTGAAATCGAACTATATCTGAAACAAACAAATTTCTGGGACAATGTTACATCATTTTAAATGTTCAAAAAAAATTAATATACACATTTATTTACTAATTCCGAAAATACATAAATAAAAGAAAGAATGATTAAATCTTTTTAATTAAGGATTATGTTAAAATAAATTAAGAAAGGTTAAGAAAAATCAATTCTAATAATCCTATGATTCTAAATCCCGAATAATCTGATTCTTTGCCCCCCCTAAAGTCGGTTTTCACAAGATTAAATAAAATCCTTTTTATTTTCTTCAAAAACCAAACCGCATAAACTATCAAAAACCCTAGCGACATAAAATAAATCGACCCAATCAATCACACAAGTTCTGGACGTGTGCAAGTAATTTTCTGGTGTTCTTGGAGGTGCAAGGAGGCTAGGAAAAATAAGGGTTGCTGCGTTTTCTCCTTGGTTCGTTCTTGTTCTTTAATTCTTGTCGACTTGATCAAAAACAAGGTAATAATCCATACGACTTAACCAAACGTTTTAAAATTAATATGGCATTTTTCCAGTGATCTTTAGATGTTATATGACTCATATAAAATATGTAAATCGAAGCATGCTTGCTAAATTATGCGTATGAAAATATAATGGCTAAAGAACACGTAAATCACAAATATATGAAATCCGAATTTCTGGACATGATAGCTATTTTATTTAGACCTCATATGATGTAATAGACCTGGGAAAAATGATAGATCGAATTATAGTAGCCTAAATCAAGTCGTTGTAATTTTAATGTCTAAAACGTACGTAAATATGCAATATATGTTAAACGATTTTTCTGGGCATTTTCTCTTTTTTTTGTGGGTTCCTTATGAGTAATATGATCTGGGAAAAATATGGTTTTGATTTTTAGAAGCTTAAAAATTAACGTGGTGAATTATTGTATAAACCGGATTTTGTGAAAACAAAGAAATAAAATAAAATGGAAATCGTGGGTACTAGGGTTTGGTTCTTGGGCATGATACTGATCATTTAATGTGTTTTAATGATGAATTAATGATGGTTCAATGATTGGTGAAAAGTAGGGTTTGTATTTGTTGTTACAAAGTCTAGCCGATTTAAGGGAAAAAGTATAAGGACCTGTTTTGTCAACTTTGAAACTTCTGGGATATTTTTGTAAGATCATATACATCTGTAGGAATGTGGGAAAAAATATAACTTTGGGGTCCTAAGTGTAAATATTGCAATATAATGAATTAATGGAAATTAGGGTTTCGAATGGAAATTAAATAAAAGTGAGGGACCAAAAGTGTAATTCTGAAATTCTGAAGTTGTTTTGAGTTAATACTGATATAAAAAGGTTGTTGTGTAATTTAGAGGATTTTTGGGCTAATTATGTAATTGTTATGAAATTATGATTTAATATATATATGTTTTGTAAACTTAAAGGACTAAATATGTAAATTCTGAATTCTGAGGGGTCAAATATGTAAAGTACTAACTTTTGATGGTATATTCTGTAAATTTGAAATATAATATGTTTGGTTGGTAAATATGGATATTGTAGGGTTTTGCTGACCTCTTATGATGTATTAGACCTGGGAAAAATGATAGATCGAATTCTGAGGGGTCAAATATGTAAAGTACTAACTTCTGATGGTTTATTGTGTGTTTTGCTGACCTCTGTACATCTGATACTAATCTTAGCTTCTGTTATAGAACTTTCTGCCATTGATGTCATCGATAATCTATTTTCTGTATGTTCAAATCTGATCTGTCTAATCAAATTCTGTGAACCGTATATCCGTCAAAACCCCATGTATTCCTTTGTCTCTTCCGAGAGAATATGATTTTCATCTACTACGTTGGTATGTTATCCTTCTGATCTGGATTCAGTATGTTATGTCTGTTCTGAGGACCTGAAACAATTTTGGAATCTGCAAGTTCGAGTTATGAGAAGCAAATCTTTCATATGTCTGTTCACCGTCAGTTGTGTTCCTGTGTCGTTGCACCTCAATTCTCGTCTTAGTCTGTTATGTCTTTGTTTTGTTTTCTGCCCTCTTTTCTTTCTGCCTTCTGCAAATTTCGAGGACGAAATTTTTTTGTTAGTGGGGAAGAAGTTGTAATACCTGAAATTCAGATAACGAGTAAAATGACCAAATTACCCCTGATAATATAAAACCTTATTAAACAACTTATAAAATTCCGAAATAATTCCAAAACTTCTGAAATCGAACTATATCTGAAACAAACAAATTTCTGAGACAATGTTACATCATTTTCAATGTTCAAAAATTAAAATACACTTTTATTTTCTAAATTCCGAAAATATATAAATAAAAGAAAAAAATGACTAAATCTTTTAATTAAGGATTATGTTAAATAAATTAAGAAAGGTTGCACAAAATCATATCAAATTAATTCTTGATCCTATATACCGAATTTTCTTGATTTTCTGCCCTCCCCAAAGTCGGTTTTACAAGATTAAATCAACTCTTTTATTTCCCTTCAAAAAAACCAAATCGCAAAACACACAATAAACCCTAGCGACACAAAATAAATCGACCAAGGCTATCACACGATTTCTGGACTTGAACAAGTATTTTTCTGGGGTTCTTGGAGGTGCAAGGAAGCTAGGAAAATTAAGGGTTGCTGCGTGTATTCATTGGTTCGCTCTTGTTCCCTTTTTCTTGTCGAATTGCTCAAAAACAAGGTAATAATTCATACGACTAAACCAAACGTGTTAGAATTAATATGGCAATTTTAATGTGATCTTTACATGTTATATAATTCATATAAATTATATGAATCGAAGCATGCATGCTAATTTATGCGTATGAAAATATAATGGTCAAAGAACATGTAAATCACAAAAATATGTAATCCGAATTTCTGGACATGATAGCTATTTTATTTAGACCTCATATGATGTAATAGACCTGGGAAAAATGATAGATCGAATTATAGTAGCCTAAATCATGTCGTTGTAATTTTGATGTCTAAAACGTACGTAAATATGCAATATATGTTAAACGATTTTTCTGGGCATGTTCTTTATTTTTCATGGGTTCCTTATGAGTCATATGATCTGGGAAAAATATGAGTTTGATTTTTGGAGGCCTAAAATTAACGTGGTGAATTATTGTATAAACCGGATTTTGGAAAAAACAAAGAAATAAAATAAAAGGAAAATCGTGGCTTCTAGGGTTAGGGTTCTTGGGCATGATTCTGATCATTTAATGTGTTTTAATGATGAATTAATGATGGTTCAATGATTGGTAAGTTGTAATACCTGAAATTCAGATAACCCGTAAAATGACCAAACTACCCCTGATAACATAAAACCTTATTAAACAATTTATAAAATTCTGAAACAATTCCAAAACTTCTGAAATCGAACTATATCTGAAACAAACAAATTTCTGGGACAATGTTACATCATTTTAAATGTTCAAAAAAAAAATTAATATACACATTTATTTACTAATTCCGAAAATACATAAATAAAAGAAAGAATGATTAAATCTTTTTAATTAAGGATTATGTTAAAATAAATTAAGAAAGGTTAAGAAAAATCAATTCTAATAATCCTATGATTCTAAATCCCGAATAATCTGATTCTTTGCCCCCCCCCTCCAAAGTCGGTTTTCACAAGATTAAATAAAATCCTTTTTATTTTCTTCAAAAACCAAACCGCATAAACTATCAAAAACCCTAGCGACATAAAATAAATCGACCCAATCAATCACACAATTTCTGGACATGTGCAAGTAATTTTCTGGTGTTCTTGGAGGTGCAAGGAGGCTAGGAAAAATAAGGGTTGCTGCGTTTTCTCATTGGTTCGTTCTTGTTCTTTAATTCTTGTCGACTTGATCAAAAACAAGGTAATAATCCATACGACTTAACCAAACGTTTTAAAATTAATATAGCATTTTTACAGTGATCTTTAGATGTTATATGACTCATATAAAATATGTAAATCAAAGCATGCTTGCTAAATTATGCGTATGAAAATATAATGGCTAAAGAACACGTAAATCACAAATATATGAAATCGGAATTTCTGGACATGATAGCTATTTTATTTAGACCTCATATGATGTAATAGACCTGGGAAAAATGATAGATCAAATTATAGTAGCCTAAATCAAGTCGTTGTAATTTTAATGTCTAAAACGTACGTAAATATGCAATATATGTTAAACGATTTTTCTGGGCATGTTCTCTTTTTTTGTGGGTTCCTTATGAGTAATATGATCTGGGAAAAATATGGCTTTGATTTTTAGAAGCTTAAAAATTAATGTGGTGAATTATTGTATAAACCGGATTTTGTGAAAACAAAGAAATAAAATAAAATAGAAATTGTGGGTACTAGGGTTTGGTTCTTGGGCATGATACTGATCATTTAATGTGTTTTAATGATGAATTAATGATGGTTCAATGATTGGTGAAAAGTAGGGTTTGTATTTGTTGTTAAAAAGTCTAGCCGATTTAAGGGAAAAAGTATAAGGACCTGTTTTGTCAACTTTGAAACTTCTGGGATATTTTTGTAAGATCATATACATCTGTAGGAATGTGGGAAAAATATAACTTTGGGGTCCTAAGTGTAAATATTGCAATATAATGAATTAATGGGAAATTAGGGTTTCGAATGGAAATTAAATAAAAGTGAGGGACCAAAAGTGTAAATCTGAAATTATGAAGTTGTTTTGAGTTAATACT
Organism: Artemisia tridentata subsp. tridentata; assembly: GCA_021014915.2. NCBI lineage: Eukaryota > Viridiplantae > Streptophyta > Magnoliopsida > Asterales > Asteraceae > Artemisia > Artemisia tridentata. Next base: position 333,068,536 of record CP139502.1, read on the forward strand.
GATATAAAAAGGTTGTTGTGTAATTTTGAGGATTTTTGGGCTAATTATGTAATTGTTATGAAATTATGATTTAATATATATATGTTTTGTAAACTTAAAGGACTAAATATGTAAATTCTGAATTCTGAGGGGTCAAATATGTAAAGTACTAACTTCTGATGGTATATTCTGTAAATTTGAAATATAATATGTTTGGTTGGTAAATATGGATATTGTAGGGTTTAATTTGTAAAATATGTAATTATAAGGTTGGTTTTGTAAATTATGTAACTAAAGGGGTGTAATCTGTAAATTGTGAAACTTAAGGGAATAAAGTGTAATTCTGAATAAAATGAGTGTATAATTCTGTAACTTGAAGTATTTTCACAAATGACCTTGGAAATTAATGAAGTTACATTTAAAACCCTAAACTTTGTATAATTGTCATTTAAAACCCTAAACTTCTGTAACTTGATAAAATATACTGTTATCCCATAATAATCTCTGAATAAGGGTTAAACCTAATCTGAAATGATAATATCTGTTAATTCTGGAAACCTGCTAATTATGGGAACTTACTAAATCTGGAAAGTTACTAAAAATAGAAAGTACATAAAATGAAGAGATAAACTAAAAAGAATAATCTGAATAAGAAACTTTAGTAATTCTGTCTTCCTCTTCCTTAGGTGTGAAGAAGGAGAAGTCTTGATCTTCATTTCTGTGTTTGTTTGTTTGTCTGCTGTGCTAATAAGGTACAGATATTCTGCCCTTTTTCAGTAAGGGTTTTTCATCCCCTTTTCTTTCAGTTTTACATTTTCTTTATTAGGATTCCCTATACCATTGCTATGTTCCCTTCTGTTGTGGATCTTTGTTGTGATCTGTTTGTCTTAAACCTTTTGTTGAACCTCTGCTATGATTCTTGTATTCTGAACCTTTTTCCTGAACTCTGATTGATCTCTTGTTTTGAACCCTGAATTTGTGAATCTTGATTGAATCTGATCTGTGAACCTTGTTCTGAACCTTAACCTGATATATCTGTGTAAACTTTGATTTGATTTTGGTATAAACCTTAACCTGTTAAATCCTTATCTGAACCTAATTGATTTTGAACCTTTATTAAAAGCTATTTTAAAAAGAAGCTATACCGTTTGAAATGGAAGTTACTAAACGTTTTGGAAGACCATTTTTATGAAAACTATTTCGTAAAATCATTTCAATGAAAACCATTATTAAAGGATTGATTTAAATGAACTTTTGACAGGAACTTCTGAAATGGATTATTGCTATAAATTTGTAATCATTAACCTTTGATATACTTTTTGGACTATTGGAAATAAACCTTTTAATCTGAACTTAAGCTTTGATATTAAACTTAATCTGATAAACTCTGATTTAAACCTTATTATCTTATTCTGAATTGTTGACATGACCCTTCTGCCATGAACCCTTAGATACGACTCTGTTTATTATATGACATCTGACCTTGACCACAGTCTGATATCCGAGCCAATCACTAGGCATGAGGGTTTCATGTCCATGTCATTGATGCACCGATGGCATGACTCTAGGGCAGGAGAGTGATGACCTGTCCCGTCCCTGATTTATTTTATCTGGTGTGTTAAGGAGTTTCTGGCCACAGGGGGCGCATGGATGCATCCTAGTTCTGACTCTGTTATCTGTTATCTGTTATCTGTTTATGTTATATGTTATTATTATATCTGGTGACTGATGGTGTGTGCGATACACGTCTTTCACATATATCTGGGAGCTGATCACTCCGATTTGATACATGAGGTCACCCCTCATATTATCTGTTACTTGAGAGGTATCCCCTCTCGATTATTATATGATTACTCTGTTATGATATTATCTGTTACCTCTGGGCTCGTGATGGATTTATGTATTTCCCTAAACCTGGTTTGTACATTATCCCTTTCTCATTTCTTTTCTTTTACCCTTACTCCTTTCCTATTCTTTCACTTTAATTCAGTATCTGTATAATCTGTATTTCGGATTTGTTTCTGTATTGTTATCTGTTATTGTTTCTGTCATCTATATATCTGTTCACTGAGCTCTCGTAGCTCAGCCGCATTTCTTTTCCTGCGGCAGGTTTCAGTAGGAAGCTGGGAATGAGTGAGAGTGTACCTCTGGACTTAGAAGGCTTGGTAGCTATTCTGGACTAGAATTGGATAGAAGATATTATGTTTTAGAATTAGTTTTGAAAGCTTTCATTGTAACCTTGTAGATTCAGTATTTCATTTGTAATCCTTTGAGATTTTTGTATTACTGTAGATGTATGCTCTGTTTTGATCTGATATGAATCCATTATTGTGATATCTTTACCCTTGTCGGGTCGGGGTGTTACACCTTAAGTCCTTTTAAGTAGTTGATTCTACCTCTCTCTTGCAAAGCCTCTGCTTTACGTGGGCAGTCTTCAACTTTTTCATACCAATCATCGTCTTCAAAGTATACATCGTTTCCAACCCGTTTCATTCCAATTATACTTCCCCCATTACAGGTTCCATCATTCTTATAATCACAGGCGGCCATACACTACTCCCATCCTTGAAACAGAAAGGTGTACAAGTGTGATTAATGTGCTCAAATTCCCATGGTTTATCCCAAACCCATGGTATTTGGTCATTCCATTCGTAGTACCAGGTGTTTTTGAAATCATCATAAGTTTTGAATCCTGGTAGATCTCCAGTTAGCACATCATCGTCGACTTAAAGAAGGTAATTAAATTCTTTGAATTGTTTGCACAAAGGTGTCTCATAATTGAACAGATCAATGTCTATGCTGAATAATTCTTCAATGCCCTCATTGATTGTTGAATCATTAAGTGACGACCCATAGTCGCTCTCTACTTCTTCATCTTCCCCTCTCATCCAATATACCCATAACGCATCTTTAGTAGCTCGATCCATGCTCTTATGGTTATTGAACTTACTAGCCAACCAATCTGAAAAATCAACATTGTTAGGATCGTGGTCAACGTCAAAGCAAGCTTTTCCAATCATTTTCCTCCTTATCTCCATGAACTCGTTAAATTGTTCCCTAAAAGTCCGTATCAACCATGAGGTCACAATCCGTTTGATTTCATTCACAGGAGCAAATTTAGGATTACCGTATTTAAGTTCAAGCCATTCTTCGAGGGAGATGTCCATCAACCTTACCAACCTGCCATGAAATAGTAACTCTGACACAGCATAAATTCTTTCATCGTCCAGATAGTTCTCATTTAATCCCTAGTACTATTCGGAATAAGGCATGTAAGAGATTTGTATAGGTTGGGTATTGCCTCCACCACAGCTTTTATTGCTTGAGTTCATGTATTCAATTTGGAATTTCCCATCATTCTCTTCAATAGTAGTCCAAGTCAATCCTTTAGATTCAATGATGGGCCATAAGAGTAGCAATTCATCTTCAGTGTAGCTCATTAGTAAATCATAAGAGAATATCCCATCTTCAATATTGCCTAAGCGTTTGAATTCCTTATAAGTAGCTTCAAGAGGGGTTTCCCAAGAAAATAAATCGGCATCAATCATGAGCACATTGAAGTTGACATCATCAAAAACTTTCACTTCGAATGAATCCGAAAGCAAGAGTTCCTTAGCAAGATATCCGTTCACTGACATGTCTTCCATAGCAAAACCTGTCATCATAGGTAAAATCGTCAGTAGGATTTGTTCGCTAGAAGAGAAATTAATGAATTTAGAAACGGATATAAGAATAACTGATATCTGCAGACGATGCGCCGTATCCAGAAAGATGGATACGCCGTATCTTATTACGTTAAAATTTAATCAGACTTTTACTCAGAAAATAGATACGCCGCTTATAAATTAGAATGCGCCGTATCAGTTTTAATTATCAAAAATCGATTATACTTATTAAAATTAAATGCGTCGTATTAACAAAAGTTAATGCGTCGTATTTTCGTTACGTTTCAAAATACAAGATTTTTGATTCAGAAAGATGCGCCGTATCGACAGAAATCGATGCGTCGTATCTGTTTAATAATTCGAAAACTGTTTGTAATTAAAATAATAAATACGCCGTATCTGTAAAAACAGATGCGCCGTATGGCGTTAACATTTAGAAAAATTTCTTATTAAAAACAGAATACGCCGTATCTTGGGGAAAGATGCGTCGTATCGAATTTATTAAACGCGTTGTATTTTATAAAAATTAAACGCAATACGCCGTATCTGTGAAAACAGATGCGCCGTATCGTTTATATTAGCTCAGAACAACGATAGCAGAATACAGAAAATACGAAAAATAAAAACAAAAATAAAAACAAATGAAAATAAACAAAAATAAAAACACACAAAAACAGAAAATATGCAAATAATACAATGAATGCAATTTAACCTAATATACAACACGGTTAGCGGTTAGAATAAAAATTAAAAAGAAAAACCTAATTAAAATACTAATCAAATTAACAGATAATAACAATTCATTCCCCGGCAGCGGCGCCAAAAACTTGATGCGCGTGATGTGTCGTTGCGGTTTAGCAGTATTAATGCCTACTCAAGTTTTAAATTTATATTTAGCCGACTTATCAATAACACACACACTTAATGAGCAGTGTACCCGGTCAGTATGAATATAATGGTAAGTAGAGTGTCGATCACTAAGAGTGGAACGTATTATCTAGTTATTCTAATCAGTATTTTAATATCTTAAGTCAATTATACAACCTAATCTAACGCAAGGGGGTTCAGCCTGAGAGACTGGCACGTTTTGGTTGCAATTAAATAATAAACTAAACTAATGAGCACGAATCAGCGATAAGCACGCACGTACACAGATAAATACTTGAGACAATAAGAAGACCTGTCCTGATAATTAAGTAGCTTGTCACTTGTTTTATTGCTAGTTTTATATGAAGTGTATGTAATTAACCCTTTCTCGTTGGCTCTAATCTTATCGGCGAGTAAACCCTTAATGATTACTTATGTCTAAAAGTTATTCCTAATTGATCAAGTTAGTTATAACCGTGGGAGCAATATGATCTTCCGTAGTCACATACGACAAGCCACTAATAGACACAGAGGTTATCAATGCACTAATAAAAGTCACCAAAGACATCAACATATAAACTTTAATTAATGGGAAAGCAGTTTTAAGGGAGTGCAACCTTTTCGTTGTCACATTACACAAGCCACCAATCCTGATGAATTAAAGTGTACTAATACAATGAAACAAAACTACTTAATGAATTAAACACATGCAGGACCTTCTTACAGCTCTTGTATCTTCGTTCGGGTGTGTCTTGTGCTGCCTATTCGTCTGAATTCGTTCGCTCGTCTAGGGATATATGGCACGTACGTCAAAAGTCTCTGAAATTCGTCTGGCCTTGGGGTATTTATAGTTTCTGTCTGAGGTAAGATGTGGCGCATTGAATAAGAAGATGCGGCGCATTGACTTAACTTCACGTGGGGTCCAAGGTTATTATATTCCAGAATATTCGTACACCGCCTTGAGATGCGGCGTATTTTCATAACTGTATGCGGCGCATGTCTTCTTGTATCTTGGATCGAAACTGGTGAAATCTTGATAGTGATGCGCCGTATGTAAGAAGTATAATGCGGCGCATCTGGAGTAGAACAAGTTGGTTCTTCTTCGTTGACCAAAGTTTCATATGCAACGCATGACAGAATTGCATGCGTGCATTCTTCAAAGTCAGGCAATGGTCTTCAATCTCTTTATTTCAGCAGCCTTTTCCAATCTTGATCATTTTTCTCCATTTTTAGTCCATAATAGCTAAGTTTCACCAAATGCTTGTTTTTAACTGAGAATTACAAAAGTAAACGATTAAGTATCAATTCTCATACATAATATAATAAAACAAGTCAAATAAATAGGATAAATGATGATAATAAAATGTACTTATTTGAGTTCATCAGGTATCTTGCACTAATGGTGGGTGCAACAAAGGGTTTTTACATGGGTGTCGAAAAGTCGAGGTGACTGATCGATAAACACACACAATATTTACATGTATTGGCTATTTCGGTGTAAGTCCTAAAACATTGCCTTGTCAAATTATCCTTTCCAAATGTATCAAGCTTACTTGACACACTACTCGTCTATGGTCTTGAAATGATGTAAAGGCCAAGTTTTAAAGTTTACATACTACCGACACACTCAATTTTTGGTGGATTTGAGTAATATGGGGAAACTAAAAGGCTAAACCTCACCAATGAAATGAAGGGTTATAGTGTGCTCGGCTAAGGTCTATTCTAGTTAGGTTAATAAAAAAATGTCAAAATTTTAAAAATGACATAATTTTTCAAAATAAACTTGAAAAACGAGGGAAATGAGTTCAAGTAATAATTCTACTCCCGTCCCCCCACTTGAAATGTACAAAGTCCCTTTTGTACAAAAACATGAGATAATAAAAGGAGAAAAGTATAATGGAACGAGAACTCCCTTGGAATTTGATCCAAGCATGGTAGAAGGATCACGTTGAAACGACGTGCCTTTGCTTCGCCTACATGAGCAAACTTCAATTCCCTGAAATCACGACACTACCAACAAGCATAAATCTAAAAATGAAAAGGAAATAAAATAAAAATAAAAACCTAACTCACTTTAGTAGGAATCACGGTTGCATTTAGCGTATGCAACAAGCCTTTTAAACCACTCGGTGTCCCGAGTGGACGAGTGAAGTCTCATGAGGGTTTACAGTGAACACACCCACAACGTTCATTTAGTTACTAATACAAGGTAATGATATGTAAGTTGTTTGAAATAAGAGTAAAGGTTTAAACGAGATTACGGCGTAACTTAATAGTGGAGTTACACTGTAGGTAATAAAACCTGACAATCATCTGATGTCTGAGGATGGTTACGGCGTAACTAAATCACTGGGTTACGCTGTAATGTGTACTGAGGACAAATTCCAGGATTGGCTCAATCCAAGGTTTTACTTCATCCTTCATTCTCCAATTCCTGCAAAAAGTTAAAACAAAATCATCATAGTCAATGTTACTTCTTTTATGCTTATTAAAGCATGCCCATTCGCTTGTGAATCATTTGAACATGTTTTCCATCGAGGACTCTCCTCCATTACATTACTTTAGAAAAGTATTACAAGTAGGCCATGCTTGAATCGTCCCTCTTTTCTCAAGAATTATCGGTTCACAAAAATGAACCGTCCAGTGAACATTTTCATTCAGGTTAGCGCTCATGAAGTTTGTACGAAACCGTATTTCTTTAATGATCTTTCTTCTTCAAAGCACCACCAAACGTTTGCCTCCTTCTTTAATCGCCTTATTGTAGGTCCACACGAGTTATGGATCTAAGTAGCCTGTGTAAGACTATAGATAACTTGAATAAATCCAAATTAATCTATGTGAGAAACTCCTAACAGTGTATTGTTTGTTAATGCGGAATCTTAACAAGCAACAAGTATGAAGAACAAAATTGATAACTAACTTCGTATTTTTTATTAAACTTTTCTAATCGTCTGACACACATTTTAATACATAATGCCGTACGGTTCCTTTTATACACTAAGGAAAAACCCTAATGTTACAAAATGTGTGAAAGGATAAACATATCTTCTAACAAGATAACTAATATGACTATATCCTTTCCTAATATATAGCTAACTAACTTTGCTATTAAACATAAACAGACTTAATTATTACTAATCACTAGACTTAACTATATAACTATGTCTGCCAGACTTAACTTTGTACTGGCAGTCTTAACTAACACTAACAGACTTAACCATGTCACCAGCAGACTTAAGTCTGTTCTTCAATAATTCCCAACAATCCTCCCATAACTTGATCTTCATGCGCCATGAACTTCAAGTTTCTTTCTTGATAAGCTTCCTGAGGATGTTGAACTCTAATCTTTTGGAATTATTTTGAACTTCAACACTTTAAATCTTCATATCTGAACTATTGCAGCATCCTTTATCAACAATCTTGAAACCATCTGATCTTTGCAGCAACATTGACTATTTGTACATCAATTCTTAAAGTTTCATACTATTCTCATCACTTCCAGGTGTGTTAACTCCTGTGAGAGGTGAATCATTGAAAATTTAATGGATTTGATGTCTCTTTACCAGTTAGCCATTAACTCTGGAGTAGCCAATGTTTGGTGTAAAACCATGGTACATTGATAACCATTTCAACTCTTTGTACATGAAACATGGTGAGTTGAAATACCATATGATTTTTAGCAAATCATCAGCTATCAACGGATTTGTTTTGTCTTTACCAAAAGCCGTTTGCTTTTGGACTAGCCAATTCTTTGGTGGAATGCAGACCTCACCTTGGTGAATTGATAACCAGTTATGGATTTCCACAGCCTTTACCACAAGCCATACTCTTGTGGGCTAGTCAACTCTTCACTATCACAGATATGGTAAGTTGATTACCATACAATTTTTGGCAAATTGTCAGCCATAAATGGATTTGAGGTATCTTTACCAGAGCCGTTTGCTCTTGGATTAGCCAGTCCTTATGTGGATTAGACATGGTGGACTGATAACCATTTGTTTTGTTAGTGCAAAGCACCTTCACTAAGTGATAACTTCCATTAATCTCACTTATCAACTTGGAAAATTCTTTTAAACACCCCAAATAGCTTCCTTTTGGGATTGCATTTTAATTAATTCCAATAACTGATTACATACCTCATCTTGCTTATTACCCAGAAGCTTCTTTTCTATCATCTCCTTGCATACCCTTGAATGTAGAGGATATTCAACCTCTGCCAGCATGTATATGTGAGCACTCTGTAAATTCAAACAATGAACCTGACAACTATCAAAATACCTCCATCTTACTATCTCTTGTTGAAAGGGTAGCTTCCAAATCTTGTCAGTTCTTGATGGTGGATCAAACATGGTTTTCAAATCTCCCCAAAGAACTCTTTCAAATTTTTCTTCTGGTCTGTTATCCCCATACTTGATCATCATCAGCTTATACAATTCTTTGAGATCATCTTTGCTCAAATCATTCAATAAACCTGGAAAATTCACATAAACAACTTTTGTATAATCTTCCCTGATTATTTTATAAGCTCTTTTCTTACCAGTTTTGATGATCTGCCAATTGACAATCTTGGCAGGCTGAGCTGAGCTTTCAGGAATTAAACCCATGGTGAATTCCTCATAAGAGGGTTCTTCTTCCTCTTGCACATCCTCCTCAGTAACTAATTTACCCTTCTTAGCTGCTCTCTTTCTTCTAGTCCACCTTATAATGGGCTTCTTAGCTTCAACCTCTTCTTTTACAACCTCAGATGTCTTTTCAACCTCATATACCTTTTCTACCTCATACACCTTTTGCCTTTTGAAACTTCTTCTAATAGAATCCTCATAGTCAACAGGCTTGTAGTTATGATCCCTTTCATAAGCTCTGAGATACATACCCTCAACCTCTTCATATGACATTCCTCTCATCTTTTCAAAAGTGGAATGCATCATATTCTTTAAATATATCTTCATGTCAGACATTTCTGCTGCTTTGTGAGTTTTTTGGTAGTAGTGGTAGTACTCTTCCTCTTTTTAATCTGTTTGATCTTTTCCATCATGTCCCCAAGTGTTTCTGAATCCCTTCTGCATTAATAAAATCTGCCAACTGTTTTGCTCTTTCCTCAGCTGTCAGACATGCATTAGCCTTTAGCTCTTCTAGCTTTGCCCTTAATTCATCATCATCTTTAATCATGGACATAAAAGGATCACTTTGCAAGGGCTTCATCCTGTCTCTTTATCTCTTCAAGCCTTTCCTTTTCAGCTTCCTCTTCTGCTTGAATCCTTGCAATTTCGGCTAAACTTGCTTCTTCTTCTCTGAGTTGCTTCTTTGATTTCTTAGCTTGAGGAGTTTCTTCAAGTATCTGCTTGCCTTCTCTTTGAGTTGCAGAAGATTTGTCATCACCAGACTTATCTTCACTGACAGACTTAATACCAGAACTAACCATCTCAGCAGACATAACAGTATAATCACCAGAATTAACCTCATCAATCACCAACTTCCTTCTTAGCCTTTTCTTCTTCTTCTTTTGAATTTGACTAAGAGTTTTGGCTAGAGTTTTTGCTGCTTCCAATTCTTCAGGACTTATGTCAGAATCTCCAATTGGTTTTGCTTGAGCATGAGTCTGAAAAACTTGTTCTTCACCCAAATTCCTCCCTGTTTGGAAGAATTTTCATCTTCAGCACCCTCCTGATCACTAAAGTCAACCCCTTTTTTTCATGACCTTCTCCATCTTCTTGACTTTTCTGACCAAAGTTACAATAGCATTGGCCATGGTTTGGTTTGCCTTCTCCAATCCAGATATCCTTTGAACCAATGTAGGAACCAGCTTTAGAAGACCATCCACAGTCATTGAAGTGGATTCCTCTTCCTGAGTTAGAGTTGGAACCTGGGTTTGCTGCTGAGGTGAAGGTGGTGGAGGTGTAGGTGATGGTGGTTGTGGTGTAGGTGATCTAGGTATATGTGCAGACTCTTCAGCTTCATGAAGTGGTTGAGAATGTGCTTCACTTCCAGATAAGGTTCCTGCAATGTTAGTACCAACAGGCAACATAGCAGGTAATAATGGCTTATGTGCTCCCTGAAAACCCCTTTTCATGTTATTAAAAATTTTATCCTTAAAGGGTACACACAAATAAGTCTGCATTTTGTTTTCAGTTTCAATGTTCAACACCATTTGAAGAAAACGAGGGTACATTAAAAACTTGTGTTTACTATTCACATTTGCTACCATGCCATCAAAGATGAGTTTTGAAAAATTAAAAGTCTTTCCAATTGAAAGACAGACCAAAGCATAAGCAATATTTCTTCCAAATTGATCCTATCCCCCACTCTTGGGACTGAGACAATGCAGCAAATGATGGATTAAAGACTTCCACTGTGGTGAAAAATGGCTTTTCCAAAATATGAAACCACCATCAGTGGGATATACTATGTTACCCATACCCAATAAAATCATATTATTTGACAACATAGTTTCCCCTGAAGCATCATCCAATTTAAGACTACTTCTAATGGATGCTTCAGAGACTGAAACTTCATTGTTATCAATGGTTGCCCTTAAATGTAGAGTCCCATCAGCAAGAGTTTCAGAAATAGTAGTCTCCCAAAACTGTTTGACTAGGGAATCATAGATAGTAGGATTATGAGTCAAGGCATACCTGAGATGAGAGCCTTTTAAGAAATCCACTATCTGTTCGAAACCTGCGCTCTTGGTTGGTTTCTTCAAGAAACCCACATGATTATGCTTATCACAATATTTAAGTTGAGCCATAGAGAAATCGTAAGTACTGGTTGACTGGCGAATTAGGGTTTTATATTGGTTGTTAAAAACAGAGTAATAGTGGTCGATAATAAAACTTTTAAAATTGGAAGTAAATAATGGATAAATATGAAAAATGAATCAAATTTTATCCATATATACTTCTTTTTCCCAAAAAAATAGCAACGGTATTATTTAAACAGGAAAATCATTAAGTGTACAACCAGACCTAACGATAAAAAATTAATTACATTTTAACACTACCAGAATTAATATTGGTCAACCAGACTTAATAAAAACGCACCAGACTTAACAAAATTACCAGACAAATACGCATAGAAACCATTAGCAAAGCTTCGAATCACCACCAATCCATGCTTTTCCTGGAAAAATTAATCTAAAAACCAAGAAAATATACAACCCTATGTTGTTGCAAGCAGAACTAACACATACTGACTACCAGAATTAACTCTAAAGCTACCAGATTTAACTTCTACCAGAATTAATTCTACTTAATACTTGTACTATTTTACAAACTATACATTTAACCTCCCCTTAAATGTAACCTCCCCTCAAATGTAGCTATGGGTTTACCATTCCAATATTAACCACTAAGAAATTGAATCTAGGTCCATCAAAGGCTTTGGTCTATAGATCAGCTACATTAAAGTCTGTGTGTATCTTTTCCACCATAATCAATTGCTTTTCAAAGCAATCTCTTATAAAGTGATGCCTTATTTCTATGTGTTTAGTCTTAGAGTGATACACAGGGTTCTTTACTATACAGATAGTACTTTCATTATCAATGTGAATTATAGTATTCAAGAAATTCAAACCATAATCCAGCATCTGATTTTGAATCTACAAGACTTGTGCACAGCAATTTGCAGCAGTTACATACTCAGCTTCTGTTGTAGATGTAGCCACAATGGTCTGCTTCTAGCATTGCCAGGAAGTCAATCTTCTTCCAAGAAATTGACAACCTCCAGTTGTCAATTTCCTGTCAAGACTTGCTCCAGCATAGTCACTATCTGAAAAGGCTTCCAGGTCAAATGATGACTCTCTAGGATACCAAAGTCCCAAATTGGGTTTGCCCTTTAGATATCTAAAGATACTCTTCACATCATGAAGATGTGAAGTCTTGGGAGTAACTTGAAAACGAGAACAAGCACAAACTGCATACATAATATCAGGCCTAGAGGCAGTTAGATACATAAGAGAACCTATCATAGATCTGTATAGGTGCACATCCACATCATCAGCATCCTCATCTTTTGTTAATGGCACCTTGTTCTCCATTGGAGTGACTGCTGTCTTCACATTTGCAAGATCAAACTTCTTTAGCATCTCAGCAACATACTTGTCTTGAGAAATGAAAAGTCCATCTTCCTGTTGTTTCACTTGCAGTCCAAGAAAGAATGTGAGCTCACCCATTGAGCTCATCTAAAATCTGCCTTTCATCAAAGCCTCAAATTCTTCACACCAAGACCTTTTTGTGGATCCAAAGATGATATCATCTACATATACTTGCACTAGAATGATATCCTTCTTGTTTCTTTTAATGAACAAGGTCTTGTCAATCACACCTCTTTTGTATCCATGTTCCTCAAGAAATTTGGAGAGAGTAGCATACCAAGCTCTAGGAGCTTGATGTAATCCATTCAAAGCTTTGATTACTTTGTACACCTTCTTGGGATGAGCAGGATCAATAAAACCAGGAGGCTGGTGAACATACACCTCTTCTTCTATAGTGTCATACAGAAAAGCACTCTTGACATCCATTTGATAAACTATGAATCCCATGTAAGATGCAAAGGCCAAAAATAACCTAATAGCTTCAATTCTAGCTACAGGAGCAAAAACCTCATCATAGTCTATCCCTTCCTCCTGTCTGTATCCTTGGGCCACCAATCTTGCTTTATTTCTGACCACTACTCCTCTTTCATCCTTTTTGTTTCTGAAGACCCACTTTGTGCCAATAACTTTTGCTCCATGTGGTAGATCTACAAGAACCCATACCTTTTGCAATTGAAACTGCAACAGCTCTTCTTGCATTGCTTCCACCCAACTCTCATCTTCTAATGCTTCAGAAACCTTGGTAGGTTCCTTTTGAGAAAGGAAACATGCAAACAGACAGTGTTGTTGATCTTTGTGATTGTTCCTTTGCTGCTTCTTAACAAAACTGAGAAGTGCATGAGCTTCTTACTATTTCTGCACTTTGCTTCTAGTTTGAGCTGCTGACTTAGGATCACCAAGTATTTGACTTTTAGGATGAATATTGTGAATCCTAAGTGTAGGAGTTGGACTGACATCCACTTCTGTGGGTAAGTTATTGAAATCAGTAATCACTCCTTCATCATCATAAGAAGCTGCATCAAAGATCCCTTCACTTGGATTGTCAAAGATTTCAAGTTCTGGCATCTCAGGATTATCAAAAACATCATTTGGAGTAGGATCAGTCTCAGCAGAATTAACTGAGTCACTACCAGAATTAACTGAGTTAGTACTGGTAGCCTTCTTTCCAAGATGCTTTTCAGCCAATGCATTCAATTCATCTCTGAAAGATAGAACATCTTCTGAAACATTTGTAGGAGAAGCCGCTTTCCCTTATTCTTGAGTTTTGGTAACAGACTCCTTCTTCTTTGAAGTTGTTGAAGATATCTTTGTGCCACCAAGAGCTGCATCAAGCTTGACTGCTGTTGTGGGAACAACAATGAGTTCCTCATTCTCCTCTTCTTGCTCAGAAACATTTGCATCAAAAGCAACTTGAGTATCTGCATTGTTAGTTACTTCTTTGGAACCTGCATGAGGGTTAGCTTGATTCTCAATAGAAACAGGAATATAATTCATAGAATCAGTAAGATAATCAATATCAAACATCCATCTATAACCTATTCCTTTCACATTAGGTTTCTCCTCAAGAAAGTCAACATGGAGAGTCTCTTCTACCCTTTTTGTCACTAGGTTGTATACCCTAAAGGCTTTCCTGCTTAGTGAATATCCTACTAAGAACCCCTCATCAGATTTTCCTTCAAACTTGCCAAGCACACTAAGAGTATCTAGAATGGTAACATGGCAGCCAAAAGGACTTATGTAACTAATAACTGGTTTATGGCCAAATAAAAGCTCATAAGGAGTTTTGTTCTAAGGTCTAGTCACTCTTACCCTATTAAATATGTAGCAAGCAGTATTGACTGCTTCAGCCCAAAAAGTGGTTGGTAAAAGTGAGTCTGCTAGCATAGTCCTTGCAGCCTCAATGAAGGTCCTGTTCATTCTTTCATAAACTCTATTTTGTTGTGGAGTTCTAGCACTACTATACTCTTGTTTTATTCCCTTGTTACCACAAAATTCAAGCATGCTTCTATTCTTAAATTCAGTGCCATTATCTGATCTAATAATCTTAACCTTATGATTAAGCTGGTTCTCTATCTGCCTAATGAAAGTTTGAAGTAAGCCAGTGGTTTCATCCTTTTTAGACATAAAGAATTCCCAACAAAACCTAGTGCAATCATCAGTAATGACAAGGCAATAACTAGCATGATTTATGCTTTGCACAGAAGTAGGGCCAAAAAGCTCCATATGCAAGGTGTGTAAAGGCTCAGTGATTGTCCTTTCTAATTTAGCCTTACATGAAGCCCTATGCTGTTTACCCTTATGACAAGCAACATACATATGGTCATTCTTGAAAACCTTTGAAGGCAAACCTCTTACAAGGTTATTCTTCACAAGTTTGTTTAGGTTCTTAAAGTTTATATGACCCAATCTTCTATGCCATAATTTAGATTCATCAATAGTGGCTTTTGCAATCAAACAGGCAAAACCTTTTGCAGGATCAGGTGTCTTCATATCAAAGCTGTACATATTATGTTGTCTAGGTACTTTTAGGAGTATCTGATTTTCATCAGGCATCTTAAAGTCAGAAGTCAATACAAAATATTCAGTTTCAGTAAAAAGCACCTTATGCTGCTTATCACAAATTTGTGATATTGAGAAAAGATTAAATTGCCCAAGTTCTTTCACAAAAGACACATTATCAAATTCTAAATTACCCACTAATATTCTACCTTTACCAGTAATGTAGCCTTTGCTACCTCCAAAAGTAACAGAACCTCCTTTGAATTCTTCAAAATCCTTTAGGTGATTCTTGTTACCAGACATGTGCCCAGAGCACCCACTACCAAATATGCCTCTATCTCCCATGTTCGTGAGTGGATGATCCTGCACATAAAGAAGAGAAATTAGTTTCTCTTAAGGACCCAGGCCTGAGCAGGCTTGGGTTTGCCTTGTGGATCAGCATATTTGTATGTCTTATATGAACATGATCCACTGTTGTTTTGGGATTTATAAGTAAGTTCATTCTGAAATGGATCCCAAGACCAACATGCTGAGGCCTTAACAGCAGACCCCCCATTTCCCTTTACAGCATTGGAGTTTGTCATTTTTGCTGTATTTTTAACAATGGGTCTCCTCACAGGTGAGTGTGATTTAGCAAAATCATTTCTTTGATTAGATTTATTCACCTGTGGTCTTTGTGCAACTGGTTGTTTGGGTCTAAATGAATTAACATACCCAGAATTAACTTTCGGCTTAACAGAATTAACTTTTTGCCCAGAATTAACCTACCCAGAATTAACTTTGGGCTTAACAGAATTAACTTTTTGCTCAGAATTAAAATTTTGCCTACCAGTATTAACTTTTGTCCTAACAGAATTAACATGTGATCTACCAGCATTTATTTGTACTGGTCTAGGAACAAACTGATTTGCATGATTAACTCTGTTTACATTATTCCACACTGGTTTGGCCATCACATTACCAGTATTAATACTTCTTTGTTTCTTAAGCTCAGCCTCTCTAGCCATTCTCTTTTCATGAAAATCACAATCTTTAATTAAATGACTAAGGCTACCACAAACAAAACATCTTTTCGGGGCAAAAGAGTAACCTTTCACTAGCTCTCTTTTCATTCTATCAACCTTGGGTGACTCTTGATTTTTAACATGTTGCCTATGAGTTTTTATGTGTGAGACACAATTAGGTTCAACTATTTTAGGTTTTGGTGCAGACACAACTGGTTCATTAATCTTGACAGGTTTAGACATAGACACCTCTTTTGGTACATTTTCTGATTTTGATTCAGAATGCTCAGAGACATTTCCAATGGATCCTTCACTGTCATCAGATTGACATGTAGAATACTTACTGGATTTTTCATCTGAGTCACTTGTTTCAGCCTTTTGAGGTCCCTTTTTACCATAGACATACAAAGACTCATCAAACTCTTTTTCTGGTTTAGGAGTGTAATCTCCATTTAATGGAGGTAGAACTCCTTTGAAGTTATCAGTTTTTGCGAATCTATTGTATACAGGTTTACCAGCAAAATCACTATCTATACTTATGAACACAGTTCTTTCCATTTCTTCCTTATAACTTAAAATCTCACTATCTGATTTTATTTCATACCCTAGACCAATTTTGTAAGTTGAGCTCCAGTTCTTTCCATTTCTTCCTTATAACTTAGAATCTACTAATCTATGCAGATTTTTAGAGGAATCTTTCCATGAGTCTAGTGTTTTCTGCAATTCTTCCTTATCTTTTACAGCTTTCATTCCAATTCTCCTATATCTTTTAAGATTTTCATCTTTTTCATAGATTTCATTTGCTTGAAATGTAAGCTTTTCATTTAAGGCTAATTACTGTTTTTGATAAGTGATAATTTGAACTTCTAAGGTCTTAACAGCAATAGTGTAAGCAAGTATTTTAGCTTCCTGGTCACCTATCTGTTGCAATTGTTCATCACACGATGTTTTAAGACTATTATATGATTTTATGCAAGTTTTGGAACACAAGGATACCTCAGAACTAGAGCCAATAGCCATGAATGCATGATTTGGTTCTTCTTCTTCCTCTATGTGTTCTCCCCAGTTAATAGCACCAACTTTCAAAGTCAGCATACCCATTTGATTCTTCTCTTTCTTGTCTGCTTCTTGTTAGACCGAATCTTTCTGCTTCTTTCCATCAGTAGTCACCTTTGCTGTGCACTCCCTAGCAAAGTGTCTAGTGTTGTGACACCTATAGCACTCAACATTCTTCTTATTAAAGCCAACTGCTGTCTTTCCATCAAATCTGATGTTCCTTCCAGTTTGCTTGTAGAACTTCTTCACTCTGAGAGCAATCATTGATATCTGCCACTTTATATCCATCTCTTCAATGTCAACATCATTTATTTGCTCAAGGTCATCATTAAGAAGATCTGGTTCTTTTGAATTCTTTGCAAAGAGTGAATAAACGACTTCATCAGCAAAACCATCAGGAACTTCTCTTTCTCTTATATTGCTTGAAGAAGTAGCATAGACACCAGAAGTATGGGCACCAGAATTATAGCCACCAGAATTAACTTTGTTAGTACTGCTCTTGCTTTAGGAGACAAAAGCAACATTAGCAGCACTTGAAGATGGCTTTGAAAAACCTTTGATCTCATGTTCAAAGACCCTAAGATTATTGTACAAATCATCAATTGACAAGGTGTCAACATCTTCTTTCATTCTCATGCTCATTGCCAGATGTGACCATTCTTTTGGCAAAGATCTGAGAAACTTATGATTTGCATCTTCAGTAGACACAGCAGCACCATGAGATTCCAACTGTGAAAGGAGATGTTGGAATCTGTCATACCCTTTCTCCAATCCTTCAGAACTGGTCACAGTGAATGCTTCCAACTCTTGTTTGAGAACATCTTTCTTCATCTTCTTTGAATTAGCATTTCCTCCAAACCTTGTTCTAATTGCTTCCCAAATCTCCTTAGCATCATCCATTCCATGAAATCTTCTTAAATGTTCCTTGGGAAGGGCCATCAGCAATATGGTTCTTGCCTTCCTCTCCTTCTCCACAGCATGAATTTCTACGGCAGAAACTGGTGGAAGCACTCTAACAACACCATCCTTTCCAATAGAGATACTCTTCTTTGAGTTTCCATTCTGAATCACCTTCCATACATCATTATCAATGTACTCGAGGTAATGCTCCATCTCCATTGCCAAGATATCGTACTCCTCCTTCTTCAGAATTGGGAGTTTGATGTTTGAGATAGTGGTTGTTGCATGGATGTTTTGTTGTTGTTGTTTAGGTCTACTGGTTTCTGATGCATCATCATCATGGTTTGAAACTTCATCATCACTAAGATGATTTGAGTACTCATCATTAGCCGGGTGAGACATTGTGTAGGATTTTTGAGTGAATGAGTGTTTGTGGTTTGTGTTTCTTCGTACTCAGAGTCCCTCTAAAGGCTCTGATACCACTTGTAGGTCCACACAAGTTATGGATCTAAGTAGCCTGTGTAAGACTATAGATAACTTGAATAAATCCAAATTAATCTATGTGAGAAACTCCTAACAGTGTATTGTTTGTTAATGCGGAATCTTAACAAGCAACAAGTATGAAGAACACAATTGATAACTAATTTCGTATTTTTTATTAAACTTTTCTAATCGTCTGACACACACTTTAATACATAATGCCGTAGGGTTCCTTTTATACACTAAGGAAAAACCTTAATGTTACAAAACGTGTGAAAGGATAAACATATCTTCTAATAAGATAACTAATACGACTATATCCTTTGCTAATATATAGCTAACTAACTCTGCTATTAAACATAAACAGACTTAACTATTACTAATCAACAGACATAACTATGTAAGTATGTCTGCCAGACTTAACTTTGTACTGGCAGTCTTAACTAACACTAACAGACTTAACCATGTCACCAGCAGACTTAAGTCTATTCTTCAATAATTCCCAACACTTATTTTTGCTTCTCCCTCGCCATTGCACTTCTTGACAAAGGGGTCGCATATTGGTAAAGTAAGTTTCGCCCTGTCATTCATGTCTGTCATAGGTGTGCAACAATGTAGTTTACCAGTAGCAGTTACAGAAGCTTTCTCATTATTCCTTTCCTCATCCGCGGAATCCTGTTCATCATCAAACCAAAAAGATCCGTCTCCATCGGTTTCACAGGAGTTACATTCCTGTTCAAATCTTAAACACAAAGGAGTCTCATAAGCAAAAATATCATCAAAAATTTTAAGGATGTCCCATGGCTGCTCCTCAACCATAATGTCAGTCATACACACATTAGCTACTACCTCATTGGCTTGACATAAAACCCCATTCATATTAAACACAACCCTATCGTTATTAATTCCTAACGAAATTTCCCTTTCGAAAACTTTAATTCGGGCATGTGAAGTAGCAAGGAAGGGTCTTCCTAAAATAATGTGTTCCGTAGGCACATTTATCATATTCATCACAACAAAATCGGTGGGGAATAAAAATTTATCACTTTTAATTAGTACATTTTCAAAAATCCCCACCAGAGTTGTTCTAGACATATCAGCCATTTCAACTATCATTTTTGTTTTTCTTAGACTTGTTAGCTTAATGTTTTAAAATAGAGAAATTGGCATGACATTCACACTCGATCCTAAATTGGCTAATACCGTTAAGTCGCAATTACCAATGTTGCAAGGAAGAGTGAAACTTCCCGAGCCATTCTCCTTATCCGGTAACTGCCTTGGTGTAGTTCCTTGTGCCTCCGTATCATCCTGCAAAAAAGAAACTCCACAAATTTGATTTGAATTATGAAAGTTTTCGTTGGAGTCTTTTACCTCTTTGTCAGCAAAGATTGCTTTGCAGGATCCTATAGACTTATTAGATTGTTCCTCAGGCTTTGAACAATTATTACCCATCGACTTCTTTTGATGGATATCTTCACTAAGCTTTCCAATCATGGCTTCCAGTTTCTTGAGGGATTCATCATGACTAAGAAGACTTTAATTAGTGCTTTCGTGGAAACTCTTCAACCATTCATCTTGTTCGTTTTGCTTCTTGGTTATGACTTCTAGGTACTTGTTGATGGTCTCCTCAAGATTAGACCTTCTTTCACCATAGGGTGCTCGATTGTAGTAGCCTGGTGGTCCTACACGGTACCCATTGCTATTACCAATGTTCCCCTGAAAAGGTCTATTAGTTTCACCATATTTGACCTCTTCTACTCTTTTGTCCTCTTCATTCAATGGGCATTCCTTGGCTAGGTGAGTTCCTCCACAAGTGTCTCATCCTACTTGAATAGCATGCACATTTTCCTTCAATGTTTTCATATCCCTGCCCAGACTTTCAAGTTTGTTAGTAATAACCGCAATATCGTCCAAACTTCCTCCCATGCTTCTACTGCTGCCTCCATCATGCCATTTATACGAACGATCTGCCATGTCTTGAATAGCTTCAAGGGCTTGAATAGGAGTCATCACAGGGACCGGCCCCTGAGAGTCATGCATTTGCCTCGTGGCAATGTTGATTCCCTTGTAAAAGATGTTGACCACTTGTTGTTTGTTGAGGTCATGAGTTGGGCACCTGTAAAAGAGATCATTGTACCTATCCCAAGATTTGTACAATGTCTTATCACTGTCTTACTTGAAATTATGAATCTCCTCAAGTTGCTTTTCCGTCTTTGAAGGAGGGCAATAAAGTTGAATGAATGTTCTTTTAAGGAGATCACATGTATTGATGGCTCGAGCGGGTAACCTATCAACCCATCTTTTAGCGGCTCCCGTGAGTGTCATTGGAAACACTCAGAGCATAATAGCATTATCAGAAACACCTGAAATGTTGAAAAGGCTCACGATGTACAAGACATTTTCAACATCCTAGTAAGCATCCTCAGTCTTGTTTCTGAAAAAGGGATTTGCTCGTAACTCCCTCATGAATTGATTCTTGATCTCGAAGTGAACATCCACTCCAATTACTGGCCTAACAAGCCACGGTCCCTGCTCTTCTCCAATCATAGCTAGGTATTCCTTGGGGGTAAGGTTGTCAATATCTACTTCGGCCATTGTTCCAGAAACTTAAAGAAAGATGTGAGAAAATTAAAAAATTTAAAAACTTAAAATGAAAATCCTAAAATAGCTCCCTGGCAGTGGCGCCAAAAACTTGATGCAGGATTTCTAACCAGGTTTTAATATTTATAAAGTCTCATCTACCTATGGTCTAACTAATGCACTACGAGAAGCGTACCCGGTCGTGTGTAGTGTAGTATTTGGTAATGCCGAGGTTGTCCCAAGAGCTATGAGTGCGGATCCTAATTTAAGTCTAATGTCACAATTTTAAAGGGGTTTTTGATTGATTAATATTTAAACTAAAGAAATGTAAATAACAAAACACGAAATTAAATGAGATGAATTCAGTAGGGAGAAATGTGCTAGCCTAGTTACTAATCTTATTAAGCCATGATTAAGTTTTCCTAATTATCCTTTCTAATGCTTTAGGTGGGGGTAAAAGTCACTAGACTCCTTTGGTTAATTCGTCTAGCCTATGTCGCATAAACTCCTACTCCAGCTCAAAGGTCAAGACCTTTATATCGAAAGAGATCGTGGGTAATCTATGCTAAGTCATTAAGTACCTCTGCAATTTAGACTCTATTCTAATGAAAACCGGCCTCTCAGAACTTAGGTTCCCTCTAACTTCTTAAGCAAATCAATGTGAAAGGTGATCCTTTGGTCAATTCGCACGCAAGGGGTTTCGTAGTCCTTTGGTCAATTCTTGCCAATCCTCGCAACCTACTCGACTAGGGTCCTTTGGTCAATTCTCCTAGTTTCCTAGATACAACCACACATTAAAGCTACCAAAACAAGAGGTTCTACAAATAAAGCTAGAAAACATGCACTTAGAAGCAATATTGAAAGCAAGAAACATAATCAAAGCATTAATAATTTCATAACTAGGCTAACACCAAAGGTGTTTAGCCTATCATACTCAACATTACAGCAAATTCAATGTATAACATGATAATGGAAGACATGGAATTAAATGATAATGTTTGATATGATAATACTAAAACTTATGTGGTAATGGCGTGAATTCTCCCTTAGAAGATGCTTGATATGCTGCTGGAACTTGCCCCTTGGAAACCCTTTTTCGTCACTTGAAGTGGTGTGGTGAAAGTGATATGTAAAATGCAGATTTAGGGCTTGTATTTATAGGGCTCGACTGGGTTACGACGTAACCTAAATAATTGGTTACGCCGTAACTGGCGTATCTCAGACGATCTTATCCAAAATAAATATGTACACCGTAACCTTATGAACAGGTTACGACCGTAGTCTTCAGAATAAATGTTTACGGCATAATCTCAGAAGTTGGTTACGTCGTAATCTGCACAGGATGACTTTTACGCCTTAACCTGTAATTTGGTTACGGCGTAATCTTCTTGACCATGAAATTCTTCTAAGTCATTGGATTACTACGGTGTAACTTATAGGTGAAGTTATGTCGTAACCTTGAATTGCGTTGACTTTGGTCTTTGTTAGTACAAATATTACGATATTTAAACTAAAAGGTTTTTTCGATTTTAATAATGACAAACATGTAACATGTAATGCATAACGTAAAATGCGCAAGTTACTTGTAAACACAAATCATCAACGCATACTTACATCAACATCTCTCAACGTATCAAGTATGCCTCAACAGAGTCGTAGATTTTCATCCCGACGTAAATCACTCAAGGTATGAACAAACAAATTTAAACTTGACGGATGATCAAAGAAATAATTTTCTTTTTGTTCTAAACTTCACATTTTTAATGTGACAAAATATTTTTCAAAAATACATTTTATAAGTTATTTTTGAATTAAAAAGAAATGTTTTAATTGTAAAAATAAGTTTAAAAATTCCGATAGCTATTTTCCCCCCCAAAACAGCTCCAAACATCCCCAAATAAACTTTCAACACTAAAAATAAAAATGGGATCATTTTCTTCTGGCACGGTACTACGGTACCATTAAATTTAGTGGTACCGTGATATATTTAGTGCTACCGTCCCTCGGTAACGGTCAAATTTTTTTTGCCTATAAATAGTGGACCATTTTACACTTCCAACTTGATTTTTCCAGTCAGTTTTCTCTGGTCTAATCCCTTCTTAGTTAGATCACTTTCTTCGATCATTTAGAGAGTTTTTCTTTTGTTTAAGAGTGATTCTTTCATTCAACCAAAGATCACCTTCATTCCTCTATTAGTCCAAGAGAAGAACACAAAGTATCAAGAAGATACAAGGTGTTAGAGTCATTGTGTAGTGCACTTGCATTATTTGTTGTTTACTTGTTGTATCTAGACATACATCAAGTTGTCACTGTCTTGTTGAGTCATCTTTTGTGGAAAACTTAATTAAGCTTAATAAAGCTTATGAACACCATCTACTTCTAAGTTTTCTGATCGTTTATGGACTCTAGGTTGTTTAGACCTTGATCTAGGGTAAACTATGATAAGTATAATGATAATATAGGCGGAATATTCAATGAAAGAAACAATATTATCACAACAAGGTTTTGCCAAACTTTCTCTACATCATCTCAATATTATTAAACATAATACGGTTACATCAATGAACTGTAACAGGGATACTAAGATCCTTGAGATGACAAACTACACTAACAGCCCCAATGCTATGTGATCAAATATAGCACGGTTACTCTAAAACAATAACAGGGATCAAGGAAAACCTTGATTACCTTGAGGCTTAACTACCCTAGGTGTTTTCCAATAAAACACCTGTACACACACACTTTTGGTGTTCACATTATGACACACCTTTTATGGAGCTACCCTTAACCCATATAACTTTTGTTAAGTCCTATAACCCAATGGTTGTAATAACAGCCCTTATCCTCTTTATATAATAGAGGAGTAGGGTTACACAAGAGATAAGATATTTGTTTTTCCCACTTGTGTAACTTGATAGTTGAGTGTGTCAGTATCTCACATACAACTTGTTCTTACAACTTTATTTATGTATCTAGACATGTTTCTGTCTTTATACATAAATATCCTTGCTACAAGATAAGAATCTACCCACTATATTTGACTTTTTGTACAAAAGATCTTTATCAGCTACAAAGTCAAACATGTCTGATCTCCACTAAGCAGTACCTTCTGTGAACCAGCAGTACCTTTTTGCACTAGCAGTAGAATGAAAATACGCTAGCAGTAGAATCAAATACACCAGAAGTAGAATGATTTATTCCTAGCAGCAGAATCTACTTGGTGTATTTTCCTTATCTTCTCAGCAATCTTCATGTTTCATTCTTCTTGTTTTGTATCATCAAATCTATGAAAACTATAAAACCCAACAATCTTCCCCTATTTGATGATGACAAAACAAACACATTCTTGTACGAACTTCCCTAGACGAAGTAGAGAAATTGAGATAATTAAATCTCACCATGAATGAAACAATATTGTCTTCCCCTTAATCCATGCCATCCACCATAATATCTCTTCCCTTTTTTTTTTGTTATCAACAAATAGGGAATGTAAGCAGTAAAAACTTCCCCTATGGTGATGCACGAACATAATATGATTAAAACACATCATAATATACTTCCCCTGAAATCAATGTGTTAACCATCTTCATGATTCTTCAAATATGTAAGCTGTATGAATGATGAAGAAAACCAATCATTACTAACTTGATGCTGAAGTGAAAGAAACCAACCTTGTGTCTTATATCTTGTACTAAATCTGACTTCGAACGTATACCCAACTTTGATGTATAGGGAGACCGCAATCTCATGACAATAAACTCATCTTCTATGAGACACTGAGCACTACAATGTAACTCCTTTAAGTGTTTGTCATTTCGTAGTCACTTGAACGAACGAACAAATTATCTTTAAAGTGTAACACCCACCTTAAGATATGATAAGAGCACAACCTTGAAAAATTTCACTTCATCTTCAAATAAGTAACAAGTTACCTTCTTCTCCAATAAGAAATAATAAGAAGCCTTTAATCTTTTAAGAACAAAAACCAACTATCTTCTATGTGTGTTCTTCCCCTGGGTGTGTATTCCTTGAAAGAAAACCAAAAATTCGACCATACCTCGACTGTTTCTGCAGCAGTTTTCAACGATGTATATCTTGCACTCTATAGCTCAGATTGAAGATCCCTCCAGTGAGAATCTACCTTGATATGCCAAGAACCTTCAATAAAAATTTTAGCCCCTTCCAACAGTTAACGAATGAGCTATAGCCTTTGCAAAACTGCCCTGCAGAAAGTTGTGTAAAATTAAGCAAAAACGAATTTTTCTTCTTTCCTTCGACTAAAACCTTATAACATCCTAGATCGATAGCCCTCGCTTTGATACCACTTGTTGAAAACTTAAAAGTAGATGGTGGTCATAAGCTTTATTAAGTTTTCAACAAGTGGTATCAGAGAGTTGGTTTTTGTTCTTAAAAGATTAAAGGCTTGTTACTATTTCTTATTGGAGAAGAAGGTAACTTCTTACTTATTTGAAGATGAAGTGAAATTTTTCAAGGTTATGCTCTTATCTTATCTTAAGGTGGGTGTTACACTTTAAACATAACTTGTTCACAGTATCTAACTAGTTGCCTTATATGTTTTGCATTGATATTAGGCCTATCAGTTTTTTGTTTGACTATCTTAGGAACACTTGTTCCTGCTTTCTTAACCACATCAGGTTTAGACATAACCTGTTCTTCTTCATCACTATCATTTGTACAGTCCTCAACAACTATAGCATCTGTTTTCCTAACAGAGGACACCTTGTCCTCAGGAAGTGAAGCTTTGCTTAAGCTCTCACTTACTTTTTTAGGTTCATCAACAACAAAATATGCTTTTGGCTATACACCATATTGTAGCTCATGTTGTTGAATTTCAGCTAAGCCTGAATGCTCTAGGTCAATCCCTGGGGGTTTAGGGATTCCTCTGTAAGGAGGTGGGACATTCTTATATCCTAACCCAGATTTTACCTTATTGATCGCTTGACATGCAATCATGTTAGTAACACCCTTAGAAGCATGTTCTAGTGTTTCTACACTTAATTGAATATTATCATTTTTTATTTTGATCCTATCATAAGCATCTCTTATAAGATTAATTTCTGCATCTCTAAAGAATATGTCTTGTTTAAGAAGAGCTTTGTCATCTAAAAAAGCAAACTCATTTTCCTTATAGTATATAATCTGTTTCTCTAAAGAAGCTAAACCACACTTATAATTTACTAAGTCTTGACGAGTTGTGCTTAGCTCTTTCTTTTGATCATCATAATGTTTGATTAAAGTTTGTAATTCATTAAGAGCAGTGCAAGCATTTGAACAAGCTTTATGAGATTGTACCTCAGTAGGGAAAGCCATGAGTGCCATCTGAGAAGAATCTTCTTCTTCTTCAGCCATGAAACTCCAATCAAATCCTAAGCCATCAATAGCTACCATAGCTTTTGGCTCAGAAACTTCCCCTGTTTTGGATTTGCTTCCAAAACCTCTGTTCTTGCTATCTTGCTGCCTTGGTCTTCTACAATCTCTTGAGAAGTGGCCAATCGGCAGTTGTAGCATTCTATTTTTGACTTGTCAAAACCAGCAGTATCATTGCTGCTGATTGTGAGCTTCTTCCTCGTCCTTTGATAGAACTTCCTAGCTCTCATGCTAAGAAGAGAAATTTGCCATTTTAGGTCCATTTCCTCCAGATCATCATCATTGATCTCTTGGAGGTCTTCATGTGTTAACATGGACCCATCATTCTTGCTTGTGAGAAAAGCACAGCAAGTGTTCTCATCTAAAATACCAAAAGTACTGCTTGATGAACTAGCAGCACCATCTACACCATCAATCTTCACCTCTTCAACTGATTTTGAGGTACTAGGAGTTGACATAAATGCCATGTTCCCAGTATTAGAGCTAGTACCTCCAGTTTTCTTCAAATCATGTTCCACAATCTTGAAGTTGCTATACAAGTCCCTCAGTTTCATGGTGTCTATGTCTGTCTTGTTCTTCCAGACAAAAACATGTACAGCCCACTCTTCTGGTAGACATCACAGAAATTTTGAGTTTAAATCTTCTTGAGGTATTTCAACCCCAAGAATGGCAAGTTGGCTCACAATATTCTGAAGCCTGTTAAACATATGGTTTAATGATTCATGGTTGGTTGAGGAGAAGTTTTCAAACTGCTATTTGAGAAGAGTCATATGGGTCTTCTTGGTGGCTTCATTCCCACCATACCTTGCAATAATGGCCTCAAACAAAGACTTTGCATCTTTGAACTTGCTGAAGTTTAGAAGTTGATCATTTGGAATGGTCATCATCAGCATACTTCTGGCTTTAAGGTCATTCTTCTTTCTGACTCTATCTTCTGCAGTTGTTGGTTTGGTATTCAAAGTTGTAACAATCTTACCGTCAACAATTGATGTAGAGGTTGTAGGATTGAAAGAGTCTCCATCTTCAATAATTTCCCAAAGTGTATAATCTTGCACTTGGAAATATTGCTCTATTCTCAGCCTCCACATCTCAAACTCATTCTGTTTGAGCATTGGTAACTTTGTAGCAACATTTGTCTGAATAGATTCAACGTCCATTTCTTCTTCTTCTTCTTCTAAGTCAAAGATATCAGCCTTGCTCTGATACCAATTGAGAGGATGTGATACACTTAATAGGATGTTAGTCCTTTACAACGAGTGTATGTGATACTTTGAATGAATATGATCAAGTATACGGAATCTACTTAATCATACTTAGAAGGTTATTAGTTATGTAAATGGAACAGTGTTGATTGTTGAATATGATATTAAACAAAGAACAAAGAAAGTATATCACCAAATGATTCAATATTATTCAAAATAATACGAGTGATCTTCACTATCACTAGGGTTACAAGACCTTGAATCTTAATGTTTCTATGACTTGTGATATTGTTGTGTTTGTTCTTATCAACTATTAGACACTTAAATTCACAATTTGACACACTTGGTTGAACACTTTAATATCTAGTCTATGATCTCCCTTTTATACAAACAAAGGAGATCATTACAATTATGATAAATCTTGCCAAACTACTTGCTTGAGTATGTCAGTCATTAAGATACAACATGTATCTATGTCTACAACTTGCTCTGTGTAAACCACACGGTGACTGATATTGACTAAGATATTATCTACCGTATATACTTGACTTTAGTACAAAATATCTTCGTATACTTATCCATCCAGCAGTAGAATACGCGACACTTATCCATCCAACAGCAGAATCTGTTATACCAGCAGTAGTATTCTTGCGGCAGCAGAATCTCTAACACTAGCAGTAGAATGAAATGCACTAGCAGTAGAATAACATTTAATGTATTTCCTGAGCAGAACTGATCTTGTAAACCTTTAGTTCCCGATAATAATCTTCATAATATTTAATTCCCAACAATTGTGATCTTGTAGAGATCGGGAGATCTTGTGTAGCTTGTGTTGATAGTGAGTAGATCGGGTAGATCATGTGAAGATAGGGTTGATCGTGTAGATCGTGAGGATCGGGTAGATCATGAGTAGATCGGGTAGATCGAGTGTAGATCATGTGGATCTTGTAGCTTGTGTGATTTGTGAGGATCGGGTAGATCGTGAGTGAGATTGGTACTAGCTAGATTAGTACTCGACATCTAGCTTAGTGTAGGAAAATAATGTAAGCGACGCAGTTTATGTGTTTAGGCCTTAAAATACAAGGTTTGTTATGTTGGGCCATAAAATATAACGGGTTTTGTTGTACCCGAAAAAGAACTCGACATCTAGCTTAGTGTCGGAAAATATTGTAAGCAATGTTGTATGGTTTTCTCCGCCGAGAAGTGAGCTTGTTGATTAGTGGAGTAACTCTCGAGTTGGGTACTCGGGGAGTGGAGTAGGGCGAACAGGAGCTTCGTGACTGAACCACTATAAATCTTCGTGTCCGGTTTGCGCTTTCTTTACTTATCTCTTTACGTTTATTCTTGCATTTACCGCTTTACATTTATACTTTGCATTGCATTTATATTTGTGTGGTTTGTTGCTTATATCATGTTAGTTGTGTTTGTGTCATGGCATGTTATTACTAATATGTCTAAGTTTGTGTTAATGTGACATGCCTTACTTGTTGCTTTATATTATCTCTAGTTCTTGTAAGACTAGTGTTGACACTTTTCATATTATGTCACACTTGATCGGGTGTTTGATACAAAAGTTTTTAAGTTTTTAAATGGAAACATATTCACCCCCCCCCTCTACGGTTTCCACAATTGGTATCAGAGCCAGGTTGCTCAAATTTTTAAAATAAATGGTTTTCAAAATTGAGTACGATCCATGTATCAAATTACCCATGAAGGTGATAAAATATGAAAAGTATTTAGTTGCTTAATACTTACAAGTTTTGTTGTTAAGTATACTTTGTCTACTAGCTTGAAGGTTTTCTTAAACCAATAAAAGAATAGAGTTTGTAAGTGTCCGATCACGTTTATAGAAAGAGTCGTAAAGTGATGAGGTTTTGAAATGAGCGTTTGGGACAACTCCTTGTTTTATAGTAATTGTATTTTAGTAAATATTTTTCTTAGTCCTTAAAGGTTACTTAATATATATATTAGATGTTCGGTATCTAGTTTATTAAGTTTTACATCTTTCGTTACGTCAAATACTTGTTGCAATGAGAAAATTGGTTTTTGACAAAACTGTAATAACAGGTCACAGTACCGTTAAATATAACAGACGGTACCACTAAATACGGACGGTACCGCTAAATTTAACGGTACCTTCGTCTGTTTTTCAGAATTGGGTAATTTTCAAAAATTCGTATAAAATCAACCGTAAGTCCGTAGGAGTCGTGCCACCAATCGTTTTAAACGTAATTGAGTCTATTTTCATTTAAAAATATCTTTATGAATTGTTTCTAAGTGAAACTATACTAGAGTTCTTGATTTGTAACGAAAGATCTTTTTAGCTATGTCGTTTGCGTAAATGTTTGGCCAAAATGAAAAAGGGCGTTTCAACTTTTGAACATTGATGCATTTTCAAAATGACTTGGTAAAAATCTTTGAAATGGGGAGGAAACCAATTTATTTAAAAGAAAATAATTAAAGCCAAGCTAGGTATACATTGTTATACTTAATACACAAAATGACGATAAGTATTTTTGTGTGTCATGCTAAATGGTTATTTGTTTTTCTTTGTGTCCTAGTGTTGTTAGTTAATATTTTTTTAGTGTTTATAGTTATCTTTAGTTGAGCTAATTGTATCTATTATCACAAGCGTTTTACATGCCTTGTTGCTATGTGTTGATTATTAGTTTTTTGGTCTATGCGTCAATAGGACTTAGACTAGACTTCTTGTACTAAGTTGCTTAATTGATTTTGCATTCCATATAAGCATAGACCACTTTTCTTGCATATGTGTTTTCGACATCTTGCAAGTTTTAAAATTTTTTAGTAACCTTATTAGGAATAGAAACTAAGTTGGTTGATCATGTGTGTCGAAAGATATTGTCTTACACAATTATGTTTCCAAAGGTTTAAGTGTAAAAAATATATCACCTCAAAATATTTAATACTTTCATTAAGTCCGTAACATGATCTCTAAAATATTACATCCTCTTGTCTTTCTTAACCATGGGTTGTCTAAACAAGATAATAGATCATATTAATACATTAGTATTTAAGTAAAAGAAAATGTATTAAATTTGCGTTGATCTAACACACACACACAAAATGTTTTAAACATTTAGTATTTTACGTATGTTGTATAAAAATGGTTAAGATAATTATTTTTATACTCATGATATATCGAAAAATAAGAATATTATACTTAATAATAAATAGTGTTCGCACATAAAAATAAATGACAATCTTGAAGTAGTAAGTTAATATGTCATTAACCTCACACATACAATTGGTATTAGAATAAATGGAACACATTCCTTAAATTTTTATTTTCTTTTAAAAGGAGTGATCGTGAGGGTCAAGAAAGATTTCGAGTACATATCAATTCATTATTCAAATTATGATTGATATCATCATCGAATCTAATTGACAAGTTTTCGAGTATGGACATAAAATTGGAGTCATTATTTGTCTAGCTTCAAGATAACATCAAAATATAATGAAATATATTATCTTGAATCTACATACTCAATCACACTCGGTTGTTATGAAAATAATGACATCCTCTCAAGACGAAAATAATATGCATCGGATCATAACTCACACTTGTGTTGAAGATGCCATACTGTGTCTTCTTGTCCAATGGTTGTGTTCCAAACATTTAACTAATATGTTTAAAATATGCATAAAATACACAACTAAATAGGATTGACAACTTGGATGTTTCATCCAAAATATACAAGTAATTTACTTTGCAATGCAATTAGTAAATGTGTCATTTCCAAAAAACCAAACACGAGCAAACAAACAACATATGTAAACTTTGCGCATGAACGACTCAACAATCAAAATCACATGTCAAGTAAAAGTGTCACACATAATATGTTATTAACTATTATGTACGTCATCAATCTTCGAGAAAATCACATGTATTTCTCTTATCAAAAGATTGACAAATGATAATTTATATCATATGCATCTCATTCCCTTTGTAACATGAATGGTTGTGTTACAAGAGAATACATTGCATCTTGTTAATAAATATAGGATATTAGATTTGAATAATAACCCAATACAACATGTGTCATTGCATAAACAAGTAAAATTGGTCATACACTAAAATACTTGTTTTACTAAGCATTCGTAAGAGTGATAAGTTTCCTCTTAGAAAAGCATATTTGTTGAAAGATACAATATGCCTCATTTCAATCATACATCATATAATACTCACAAGATCTATTGAGGTAAGTAACCTTTACTAGATTCTTTTCTCAAGATATGCAAAGGAGCATTCTTGAAACACTCTCAATGTAGTAGATTCTACATTGTATCACATTAAGGCATCTCTTGGCTCTATAAAACCAAATCATGCTAAAATAACATGAGATGCACCATCTAAACTCAATAACCTCTAAATCTCAAACACAAGATTGAAACATTGTGCTTGCCTTTGGTAGGATATTGTGTAAGACATGTCATCTTCTTAACCGACTTTCAAAATATGGTTAGTTAAGTCATATTAGGCCATGTATTAGTGAAATAAGCTAATATCATCTTTGCTATACTTCGATAGGCAAATATAGGAATTTGAATTTTTCTAACATGAGAATGACTACTGGAGAACCTATCGCACTAGATATTCAATTTGACCTAACGGTTGAATTGCTTCCAGGAGAGAAGTTGGGTTCGTGGTATAACCCGTAAAAGTGGTCGTGTTTAGCCTGAATTGAGCACTACTAGTGATAGTCTCATACTCATTCTCTAACAAGAAAAATTTTTCATTCCTACATTTGACTAAAGATAGTTTACATTGGTGAACTTTATCTCCCATTAGGATTGCATTTTGAACAAGTGGGAATTAGGATTCTCCTTAGTGAACCTAGATTACTTGCATCCCACATATGTGTTTCAAAGTGATAACATGTTCTTGTGAGATATGATTAAATGCCTTCATGCTTTCTTAATGCTCAATGATTATTTTCTTAATTATTGAATGCATGTTTATTAGATTTTTTTTTTCTTTTGTCTTTGATTAGCTATTCCGATGTTTTATCTCTTGATATATATTTCTATGATACATGCTCTTAAATACTAAATGATCATCATGTTTTGCATGATATTTTCATTTATTCCTTATATGTTTTTTGGATGATTTTCTTGCGCACCCACACTACGTCGTTTTGAGGCAAAATGAATTAGATATGCCTATTTCTATAAACTCTTAGACGTCATATAGTCATAAACTAGTGTAAAAATCTATAAGTTAGGATTAGTCGCGAAATTGTCCTAATTCCTTGGTCATCATTTCGCTTTCTTCCAAGTGATACACTATTTTGTCAAGGGAAGGTTTGATACAAACCTAGTAGAACTCGGAGTAGGTTTGACAACTTAAATATTTCATCCAAAATATTCAAGTAATTTTAACTTGCGATCGCAAATGTTAAATGTCATTTCCGAAACATCATATTCAAGCCTTTTAACAAAATATGTTAAAATGCTCATCCAAAAGCTAAAAGCTAACATCAAACTTTGGGTGACAAAGGACTCACGAGTTACTATATAAGTGCTTAGTAGTTCCTTTCATCCTCGTGTGAATATACACTTCTTAAGACCAAGTATATTCATTTTCGTTAGTTCCTTTTATCCCCATATGTTTGTCATCATATTTTGTGTCAAGCTCACCTCATAGATAATGAGGATCGAGCTTATCTATCGGTTTTAGGGTAGAAAACAAACGTATCATCCTATCTCGCCAAGAGTACGTTGATACTCTCTTTCTTCCGAATAACGGGCAACATGCCTATACAAAGATTGATATCTTTGAGTCCTTTCTTTTTCGTCGTCAATCTTGATCACCTACCAACGCGCGGCGATCTCACAACAACAATGGATGTTCATCCCAAAAATCCCATCAATCACCCTAAGAACACCAAACCTCAATCATCTTGAAGCCATCCTTATGTTCCAAATCGAGTCTCACCCACACATCTACCACCGTTGTGTCGGTAAAATACTTCATTTTTTTTAGATCCTCAACCCTGCTGTGAATTAGCACCATAGGTCTTGATTTACACCTTTCAAAACCCCATGCAACACTCTCGTATGAAACACATCGAAATACGTCATCACTTCCTTCGCGATAACATTCAAAAAGGAAACATTTCTATCGAGAAAGTTCCTTCACAAGACAACATCGCCGACATACTAACCAAATCTTTCAAACAAGAATCCTTCGACTCTTTACGTCTAGGTCCAGGAATGATGGAACACATTCTGTGAATTTCATAACTTACGTGTGTTCAAGAACATCTTCCGAATTTCGTCTTATGACTATTTAAATATTTCATTGGAAATGTTGAAGTCATCCTTCGAGTCACGTCTAATGACTATTTAAGTATTTCCTTGGAAATATTAAAGTCATCTCGGATTGTCAATAATCTCGTGTCAAATCCCGTTGGATTTATCCCTCAAAGAACTTATTAGGTATAGATTATTTCATCATGTCTAAAAGTCTCACTAAATCAGCGAGATTTATTTGTTAGATCCTTTGAAATCGTTGATTTTATTTGTCAAAAACATCTCCAGATTAGAGTCAAATCCTCTCAAGCTTCCAATGACAACTTAAACATTTCATCCGAAATGTTTAAAGTATATTTAATTTGCGAAATGCAATTAAATGTCATCTCTCGTTCTCGATCAACGTTCATCGAATCCCGTTGGGTTCATTCATAAAAGAATTTATTTGGTATAAATTCCTTTAATCTAAGGTCCAGAAAAATCACAACATATGTGAAATTTCTTTGTCGAAAATCAAATTCTGGGTCAAAACTGACCACAGCAGGTCATGGTACCCTTAAATAGGTGACGGTACTACTAAATTTAATGGTACCGTCAGACCGTTATCTGCTGAGACAGCTTATTCTGTTTTCAATTCTCACAGTTTCAAAAGTACTATCAAAACTCCACAACCTTGAAGATTCTATCTTCTTAACCCTTAGCACATTTCTACGTAATCACATGCCTCATCATATGAATGTTCTATGAATATTCACAATGATTGGGAAGAGCTACGTGACTTCAAAGGTGAAGTTTATTGTATGCTATCCACCACTTGTCATAACGTTACTAAGCTCATCGCTTCCGTCAACGTTTGTTTTCCTCTTTATTTTTTTATTCTTTTTCCAACACATCTTGTCCGGATGGTTATCGATTAAGGGGGAGCGAAAACACACTCATATAGTCCTTCACCAAACACTCTCAAGAACACACAAATGTGGTTCTTATTCCCTAGAATTATCTACTAAAACACTCACCTCCTAAGTACCCAATATTTAGCAAAACCTCAGTCACAAAACCAAAATCGGTTCTAGCCTCCTAAGTACCCACTACTTAGCAAAACCTCAGTCACATCAAACCTCACATTAATATCATTCATCATCACACTCAACCTTTACAACTAAACTTCACTCTTGACAGGGATATTTAGTTTAAGAACCTTCAACCCATCGATCATTACACTCAAACCTCACAACTATCATTCACTCTTGATAGTGATAGTTAGTTCAATAACCTTCAATCCTCACAATCATTATACCCAATGTGTATAAACTACACAATCACACAAAATCTCTAACTCACAACTAGGATCATCCAAAACTAGAACTCTAGAACTTCGTTACCTCAACCCCATTAGAGAAATTTACCCTCCATAGGATCACATGCACATCCTTTTCTCCTTTAAAATATATCATGCATCTCATTGTCAGTGCAAATGATATATTAATCTGAACCGTCTTTGCCCACCTTTTCTCAAAGGTCAAATCCAACATTTTCCCGTCTTATGGAATTATTTCCATTCGCATCTAGGTGCGTATCGCTCTCGTTTTCATTTTTCTTTCTTCTTCGAGTCTATATTATGACATGACTTGTCATAATATTAGTGACATATATCTACCTCATTTAGAGTATGTCTTATCAACAAAATATCCTTAACACCAATCATCTTAGGTAGATGATTATGTCATTTAAAAGGTTTGTTAGAACTCGCCTTCCCAATGACAACTTCGAAGAAGTCATTTTGTGTGTCAGTCAATGAACGAATCTCGTTCTTGTTAGTGTGATTGATTGAACAATTACACCTTAGGTTGTCGGTCGGGTTGTGACACTCAAGTGTCTTTGAATTGCAATATGCATTCATTTTTATTTTTTATTTTTTTGTCGCTCAACTTTCTTGTGCTTTCTTCTTTGCTTTTATCCTTTTAGCACACTTTCATCACGTGTCTAACCTCTAGCATACTTTGATATGCTCACATACCTCATCAAACTCATTTTTTTTGTAGCTACAATTTAACTTAGTTTAAACTTTGCATGTCTTGCTAAAAGTATTCTATCCCTATAATGTTGCTCCAATTCTTTTATATATTATGTTGCACGGAGCTAACCCTTGATGTAGGAAAAGCCTTTGTAAGAATTTGATCCATGGATCTGCTAGATACTAAGGTAAATAAACAAGGGGACTCAATCACCATAGGGGAGCATTGAGCTAGGGGGAGCTCGAAATTATTTGAATACATAGCATGGAGCCATCTTAACAGTGGTGATAGAATACTTCACTGGGATGACGCAAGCTTGCCTTTCTGGGGAGAAAGGAAAGTAGTGTAATAAGGGGGAGTAGGGAGTGAGTTCAAGGAAGATCTTGTGTAGCTTGTGTTGATAGTGAGTAGATCGGGTAGACCATGTGAATATAGGGTTGATCATGTAGATCATGAGGATCGGGTAGATCGTGAGTAGATCGGGTAGATCGATTGTATATCATATGGATCTTGTAGCTTGTGTGATTTGTGAGGATCGGGTAGATCGTGAGTGAGATTGGTACTAGCTAGATTAGTACTCGACATCTAGCTTAGTTTCAAAAAATAATGTAAGCGACGTGGTTTATGTGTTTAGGCCTTAAAACACAAGGTTTATTATGTTTGGCCATAAAACATAACGGGTTTGGTTGTACCCGAAGAAAAACTCGACGTCTAGCTTAGTGTCGGAAAATATTGTAAGCAATGCTGTATGGTTTTCTCCGCCGAGAAGGGAGCTTGTTGATTAGTGGAGTAACTCACAAGTTGGGTACTCGGGGAGTAGAGTAGGGCGAAGAGGATCTTCGTGACTGAACCACTATAAATCTTCGTGTCCGGTTTGCACTTTCTTTACTTATCTCTTTACATTTATTCTTGCATTTACCGCTTTACATTTATACTTTGCATTGCATTTATATTTGTGTGGTTTGTTGCTTATATCATGTTAGTTGTGTTTGTGTCATGGCATGTTATTACTAATATATCTAAGTTTGTGTTAATGTGACATGCCTTACTTGTTGCTTTATATTATCTCTAGTTCTTGTAAGACTAGTATTGACACTTTTCATATTATGTCACACTTGATCGGGTGTTTGATACAAAAGTTTTTATGTTTTTAAATGGAAACGTATTCACCCCCCCCCTCTACGGTTTCCACAGTCTTCTTAGAGTAAATCCTAGGTACGGCGTAAGTGAGAGTGGTAGTTACGCCGTAACTTCTTCTTGGCCAGCATGCTTGTATATATCTTCGTTAATAATCTTCCAATTCCGCGTCTCTTTGTTCCTATGCTCATATACGACCTGGAAATGAAATATAAAGGGCCGTAGGTTTAGGATTTGGCCGAGTAACGATTAAAATGGTGATGATATTTTGACTCGTTGGGCTTAGACGTAATTGTAGAAAACTAGAATGGGGGGTTGAATAGTTTTACCGATTAAAATCACTTCTTAAAACTTATAGATCGACTTAAGTCAATCTAGTTTTGACGTGTTGGGTATTGATAGAAATAAAAACATATAAACTAAACAAGGAGATAGAGTTAGAGAGACATAACCACAACACAAGTATTTATAGTGGTTCAGCTACAAGGACACCTTCCTTACCCTACTCCACTCCACGAGCCACCTACTCGAGAGTTCGTTATCACTTCACAACACAAACTCCTTTCACATGGCGGAAAAGCCTTCACAACGTTGCTTACACTTTATATGGTACAAAGCTAGATACCGGGTCTTTCACACAAGTTAGACCAAACCTTCATCGCCTACACTTTATCCGGTACAAGGCTAGATACCGGGTCCTTAGCACGGCGGACCAAACCAACACACCCAGTACAACTCGACTAAAGGATCCAACGTCCTTTTACACCTATCGACTCAACACATCTACAACACCCTTTGAGAAAAAAGAAAGAACAAGAATCATGATGAGGCGAAAAGTGTACCGCTTTTAAGGGGTCATTTAAGCCCGAAATCGTATTTATTTGATCAAATATTGCCCTAAATCGTTCCTTTTGTCATTTTAGGTACTTTTGAGGAGAAATCTGGAAAAGGAGGCATTTTGGACGTTTTTGGAGCATTAAAGTGAAGAAAACGGCAAAGTCTCAAGAATCGGCTAAAAGTTACTCTTGACGGCGTCACAATTAACATGGGACGGCGTCATGCATTGGCAAGAAAAGTTGGATGTGAAATTTACTCATGACGGGCCAGTGAGTTTTCATGAGAATTCTGACGGCGTCACGCTTTAACTAAATCAAGGGCGTCACGGCTTAAATCATAAGGGGACGGCGTCACGTTATAGGTCCGACGGCGTCAAGCCTTGATAAGCCAGAATGGATTTTGGAAGAGCTAAAGAGGGACGGCGTCAAGAAGGTCACCCGGGAACCCTAAAAGCGGCGAGGTGACGGCGTCACAATGAATAAGGTGACGCCGTCAGATGTCAAAGTCTATATATAGTTTTCTAATTTTTTGTCATTAGGGGAGAGCTTAGTGTGTGGAATTTTGGGATAAAACCCTAAGACGATTTTAGCTACTTTTTCAGGGCTTTTTGCCTTGAGATCTTCCATGTTTCATTGAAAGATAAGTTATCAATTAATCATTCAATATGTCTATGTGTTGTTTGATTCTATCTTATGCTTGTCTTTTGTTTAACATGTTAGGCTAAATTTATCTTGTGTTTGCTTAGATCTAATGAAACCTAGCTATTGATTATTGGTTGTTAGTGTGTTGTTAGTTGTATTGGATGATTGTTTATCTATGTTAGGCTTAAGAAAACTGGCTAACTTCCTATTCGGTAACTTGCTTGAACGTCTTAAGAAACATGAACCAAACGCGTACTAAAGGTTTTTATGGTTGTATTTAATGCACAAGCGAATTCTAGTGATCCCATGTTAGGAGCTTCCTAGCCGGCTTGACATAGGAGTGAAGTAGGAGCTTGTAGAGTTTGGGGAAGTAAGTACGCCACCCCACGAATGGTATTAAGGAATACACCCGTCATCCACGCGACTAATACACACTAATTAACCGGTAAAAGATAGTTAGGGAGTAAGGAAATCTAAGTAAACACATTTCTCTACACATAAGTTTCTCACCACTTTTCATTTTTGTTATTTTATTTTATTTGCATTTGTAGTAATTTGGGTTAGTTGACTAGCAACTAATTCCGCCCACTCCTTCAAAACCCGAGATTTTACTTGCTTTTATAAAATATAAAAACATAAAAAGAATCTTCCTCAACCCTTAGACCTAATTAGAGTAGCCTTTCACACCTAACGAACACTATTCCCTGTGGAGAACGATCAATCCCCCGTACTTACCACTACACTATACTACATCGGTCAGGTACACTGCCTGGTGGGGTTGTAAGCCTCTTGAGATCCCTCGAGAGGTAAAACCTGTTGTAAGGTTGCAAAACCCACGCATCAAGTTTTTGGCGCCGCTGCCGGGGAATAGTTATTGTTTAGGTTGAATTTTTATTTCTATTAGGTCTACTCACTAGATTCCTTTCTAGTGAGATTTTTTATTTTATTTTTCTAGGTTTTCTTTAGTCTATCTTTTTCTTTGTGCCCTTTGTTTGTAAAACCATTTTCATTTGTCACTATGGCGGATGAAATTCCATTTAGATCATTGACAATAGATGAACAATTATACTTCACCAAGAGATTTGTTTCCTATCATTCCTATGAATTGTTTCGTGATCTTTGTGATATCCAAATAAAGTTGGGGGTAAGGTTAGATGGGTTTAATGAATTCTATGCATGTGATACTTCTCTTAGACAATCATTATCTGGATCAATTCCTTTTAGTAAGACCCTTTGGATGAATTTTGAGGAAAGCTTCCTAACGATGACCCATAAGTGGAACGAATTGATGGATTCGTATGAGCAAAAAGACCTAGTTTCCAAGGACATGGACTTAGAGTCAAACCAAGATTCTGAGATGGTTAGAGTTGAGCCACCTAGCTGCATGTCATGGTTAGGCACTACCATAATACAGGGTGAACACTTAGGTGACCTTGATATGACGGAGGATTTAGCCGAACATGATCACATTGATCAAAAAGACCTAGGTTTTGTGATTGATGACGTCGAATCTCAAGAAACACATGATGAATCTTTTAGGCAGTTTGAATATAGCAGTCAGAATATTGAGGATGATCCGTATGATTTGGACATAGAAGTTGAAATGCCTAGAGAAGCACTTGAGATACTTGGGAAAATGTTAGGGTTAGATCCCACTAAAACGCATGATGAGGATATAGGTGAGCTTGACGTAAGGAATGATGAGGTAAGTAACATAAGCCCACCAAGTGCCCCACAAGTCCTACCATCATTTGAGGCACACACACCGCCCGTGACTTACCCGGAAGAAGTTGAGGAGACTATAGGAACCCCAATAGAGGTAGAGCCCTTGTACCAAACACAACTAGAAGAAGTATGTTTGAATACTTGTGATCACAACCTTACTCTTAGTTCTATGGAAGTTCCTAGTTTTGATGAACCGGAGCCTAAACCAAAACCGTTACCTAATCTTCCATCCTTAGATGTGAACTTAGGAATTGAATTAGGTCCCGATCCACCCATCAAACCATGTAGTCCGGGTAATGTTAAGATAAAGGTAGTAGACTCTAGGCCATGTGGAGTGGAAGCTAATATAGGAGTGAACCGTGACCTTACATACTTACATCACCCATTCATGATTGATCACAAGAAACATTATGGGTTTAAACCGGGTTTATTAGGTCAAGATGGATTCCCAACTAGGAGTCTCTCGAAGTTGATAGAAGATGATCCCTTTTTAGGAGGAAACTCAAAATCACCCATTGACCAAAGTGAACTAGGCAAGGTTATGATGAAAGGAGCACACCCCTTTGAGCATATAATTCATCCACCACTCTTTCCTCACGTGGCATACTCCTACCGAGCTGGTGTGTATCGCTACTATCACCCGCACTTAATCCTAAGTGTAGGGAAAACCTCTCCTTTATCCATTAAATAAGGGTAGAGTCAGGCTCGTGACTCGAACAAAAACAAGCGCTCTTGGGAGGCAGCCCATGGTTTATTTGCTTTGTGTGTTTATTTATTTGTTTGTTTGATTTTATTTGTTTCCGTATGTGTGTTTAATTTTTATTATTATTGATTCATGTTCAAAAGTAATTTGTGAAAATGCTTTATTTTGTTTTTAACTTCGTCTTAACTACATATAAAGGTATTTTGCAAAAGATAAGTGTAAGGGAAATCTAAATCGGTTTATTAGAACACAAATTAACATGAATCGTAATAATAATAAATTAACATACATATTAGTATTTGTTTGAGTCAAATGCTTGTATCGAGTCATAATGATGTTTTGCAGGATTTCCAGGAAGTAAGGTAAAGGTTTTTCCAGAAATTTTCCGGAAACTTAAAATGAAAGTTTTGTTTTCATAAAAAGTTTTTATTAAAATCTCCAACTTATAATCTCCAGGAATCTGCAAAGTTATCATTCCACAAGCATTATATCCTTATATATAGATTTTATCCCGCCGATGTTATGCAGGTTTTCGTGTTTGTTTTCTCAGGTTTAACAGGTTATTTTGGACAAGGAAATGTTTATGGAATCAAGCTTATGGCGATGCATTAGTCATGGAGCTTCAACATTCTCTTTGGAGGAAGATTTAACCGTGTAATTTCATTATCCAACGAGCGAATCAGGGGAGTATTTGATTTCATTCTTTTACTTTTTTCTTTTACATCTTGTTATTTGAACATTGGGGACAATGTTCATCTTAAGTGTAAGGGGAGGGTAAAAGTACGATTTTAGAGAATACAATTGCGCTTGATTTTTGTTTGTTTGATGGTAGATGTGTAATAAAACTGAGAGAAATACTTGTTAAGGTAATTTTAGTGCCAAATTTAAAATTTTTTACAACATATAGGAGTGAAACTTTGATCCTAATAAGCGTCTCATGGATAGGAGTTATATGACTAGCATAAAAACCGTACCACTAAAAAATTTTCCACCCCCAAATATGTGAGGTTCGCCCCTAGAATTGGTAGGAAAAGCATTTATGCTATGATGTGTGTACCGGTAGCACTTAGATTCTAGAACTTGCGTTAGGACCATTCCGAGGCCACAAGTGAGACTACATTCGTGTAGTTAGATTTACTACATGATAAGAGGCATTAGGATTAACCCATTGTTTTACACCTGTGTTTTTGTTATAATTACTTTGGCTACATTGGTCAAGTAATTCTCCCACACCCTTTGCGTTGTACTCATTTTTAGTACACGATACCCCTAGTACACCCCTCAGAGCCTATCTTTTCGTTTCGACCTTTAAGCATTTTACTTAAAGGAAGAATTTGTTACACCCCACTTAAATGTACACCCAAATCGCCTTAGCCTACCTTGTATGCACTCATCTTTAGTGCATTATTGTTACAACATTTGTTTAAACCCAAGTTAATTATCTAGTTGATTACATGGTTGCTAAGTCGAGTCATATCCTTGTACATATTGTTTTGGGACGATTGGGATTCATGGGTAAAGTACTAGTGTAAAGGAGTAATGGGGAAGAACATCATTTATTACCCCCATATGTGCTAAATGTTTTAAAAGTACTCCAAGTTTTTCAATTATCTTAATTCGAGTCATTAGAATAGTTATTTGTAAAGTTATGTAAAAGTTCAAGTGTAGGGGGATGCAACGCCCCTATGATGTATTATTTTGGATGGTAGGGTAAAAGTGTATGCAAAAAAAAAAAAAAAAAAAAAAAAAAAAAAAAAAAAAAAATCAAGAAAAATACAAAAAAAAAATTGAGAAAAAGAAAAATAGAAAAAACATACGGACTACCATCCCGTTTCATTTTATGTTTATTTTATGTTTATGTTTTGTTATTTTCCTTCATTAGCTTAAGATCGAGTCTAGTCTTGGCTTAGCAACGTTGTATAGTACATGTGATTGATCAAGATCTTTAACTCGCCACCAGTAAAATATCCCTTATCCAACAAAACCGTGTTTTCCTTTTCCCTACACCTAACGTTATAACCCATTTAAAAGCCCTCTTTGATAGTTTATCTTAGGTGCTTATGCCTAGTGGAGGAGGTTTTCGATCCTTTCCCAAGCCTATGGTAATCTATTTGCTATGACAGGTAGTGAGAGATATTTTCCGTTTTCATTTATGAGATTTATTTTGATGACACTTGAGAGATGTGAGTATCTAAACACTACTTGTGAGGTGCTAGTATATAATCTCCGTGCTTATTATGATTGAAGTGGAACGAATATTTGTTGTAATTACTTTTATGTTTGCATTAAATGACCCCTAACTTGTATTTTGATTAGAATAAAAGCGCATTTGCTTGAGGACAAGCAAATCTCAAGTGTAAGGGTATTTGATGAGGCGAAAAGTGTACCGCTTTTAAGGGGTCATTTAAGCCCGAAATCGTATTTATTTGATCAAATATTGCCCTAAATCGTTCCTTTTGTCATTTTAGGTACTTTTGAGGAGAAATCTGGAAAAGGAGGCATTTTGGACGTTTTTGGAGCATTAAAGTGAAGAAAACGGCAAAGTCTCAAGAATCGGCTAAAAGTTACTCTTGACGGCGTCACAATTAACATGGGACGGCGTCATGCATTGGCAAGAAAAGTTGGATGTGAAATTTACTCATGACGGGCCAGTGAGTTTTCATGAGAATTCTGACGGCGTCACGCTTTAACTAAATCAAGGGCGTCACGGCTTAAATCATAAGGGGACGGCGTCACGTTATAGGTCCGACGGCGTCAAGCCTTGATAAGCCAGAATGGATTTTGGAAGAGCTAAAGAGGGACGGCGTCAAGAAGGTCACCCGGGAACCCTAAAAGCGGCGAGGTGACGGCGTCACAATGCATAAGGTGACGCCGTCAGATGTCAAAGTCTATATATAGTTTTCTAATTTTTTGTCATTAGGGGAGAGCTTAGTGTGTGGAATTTTGGGATAAAACCCTAAGACGATTTTAGCTACTTTTTCAGGGCTTTTTGCCTTGAGATCTTCCATGTTTCATTGAAAGATAAGTTATCAATTAATCATTCAATATGTCTATGTGTTGTTTGATTCTATCTTATGCTTGTCTTTTGTTTAACATGTTAGGCTAAATTTATCTTGTGTTTGCTTAGATCTAATGAAACCTAGCT
Organism: Artemisia tridentata subsp. tridentata; assembly: GCA_021014915.2. Taxonomy (NCBI): domain Eukaryota; kingdom Viridiplantae; phylum Streptophyta; class Magnoliopsida; order Asterales; family Asteraceae; genus Artemisia; species Artemisia tridentata. The sequence continues at coordinate 333,112,724 of CP139502.1, forward strand.
ATTGATTATTGGTTGTTAGTGTGTTGTTAGTTGTATTGGATGATTGTTTATCTATGTTAGGCTTAAGAAAACTTGCTAACTTCCTATTCGGTAACTTGCTTGAACGTCTTAAGAAACATGAACCAAACGCGTACTAAAGGTTTTTATGGTTGTATTTAATGCACAAGCGAATTCTAGTGATCCCATGTTAGGAGCTTCCTAGCCGGCTCGACATAGGAGTGAAGCAGGAGCTTGTAGAGTTTGGGGAAGTAAGTACGCCACCCCACGAATGGTATTAAGGAATACACCCGTCATCCACGCGACTAATACACACTAATTAACCGGTAAAAGATAGTTAGGGAGTAAGGAAATCTAAGTAAACACATTTCTCTACACATAAGTTTCTCACCACTTTTCATTTTTGTTATTTTATTTTATTTGCATTTGTAGTAATTTGGGTTAGTTGACTAGCAACTAATTCCGCCCACTCCTTCAAAACCCGAGATTTTACTTGCTTTTATAAAATATAAAAACATAAAAAGAATCTTCCTCAACCCTTAGACCTAATTAGAGTAGCCTTTCACACCTAACGAACACTATTCCCTGTGGAGAACGATCAATCCCCCGTACTTACCACTACACTATACTACATCGGTCAGGTACACTGCCTGGTGGGGTTGTAAGCCTCTTGAGATCCCTCGAGAGGTAAAACCTGTTGTAAGGTTGCAAAACCCACGCATCAAATCACTTCTGTGATCTTGGAAGAGAAGAATCAAAGCAACCCATATAACGAGCTTGCACGTCTTCGAGAGGTTGTGATCTCGCCTTATGGAAGGAACCTAGAGAATCACAAAGAGAAACTACATAGAAAGATCCTTGGATCTGAGGTTAGAGAGTTTAGAGTATAGAGAGAAGTAAACTCTAAAAGGGGTGAGAGATAAGAGAGAAATAGCTCACTATTTATAGTCAAAACTGCCTACTGTTCAGCCGGTTCCACCGGATCCCTTCCCAGAGGGATCCGGCTAGCGTAAACCAAGGGATCTGGGTAACTGTGTAAACCAGTCCGGATTTTGGGTTACAAACCAGGTTATAGGTTATGATCAATGGATAGATGATGTCATGCCTGATGTCAAAGACATCTTTGGTCATGGGTCATGGACTTTGGGTTATGGGTTATGGACTTTGGGTCATGGGTCATGGGTCATGGGTTTTTCCCATTATGGATGTGATGCATGATGTCATGCAATGGGTCATGGGTTATGGGTCAAGCTCCATGGGTTATGGTTTATGGACTTGGTTTTGGGCCATGGATAGTCCAAGTGTTTGCTAGCTTTTTCTTAACATGTATTTTATAAAATGTAAGTAACAAATGTTACTTAAGTGTTTTTATAAAATAGTTTTGGTTTCATGTAAACTTGTTAACTAGATATGTTTAAGGTTTACTTGTTTAATGAAATGAGTTGGTAAACTATTGGCTCAAAGCATGACGTAATTTATTTATCACGTTAAAATAATTTTACGTTTGTTATCGACAAAATATTGAAAGATCGTAAAATATAAATAAACGTTTTGAAGGTTTATTTCTATTAACAGTAATGTTGTGATGTTTTGGCTACGTCGAGTGTTAGCCAGGTCTCGGTGTGACCTCGGTTTTCCTAAAGATGACTTGATATTGTTGTTGTAGAACCTAAGACCTCGATAGATCTTTGAGCACTCTTGGATCGTTAGTAATGTTTATGTAATCACAAACACACTAATAGAAAATCTCTAATACTTGTATTCTAAAGCGGAAATTAAACACAAGTAAGAACACAGATAACTAAGAACGTTTGATCCTCTATGGATCTTTTATTAATACTAAACACTTGTTTTTCTTAACTCGTACATCATACATAATAACGTGTTCCTTTTATAGATAAGAAACCCTAAATCCGTTTCACTAGAAACCCTAAACCGTTTCACAAGAAACATATATCTAAAAACTAATAGAAAATATGCTATATAATTTCCTAATAAAACTCGTGCATATCCAAACTAATAACAAAGTACGCTGAATATCTATATCAGCAGAAACCAACTACGCAGAATCTTTACTTCCACAGAAACACTCTTCAGCAGAATCCAACACTTCAGTAGATTCCGTCAGTAGTAACCTTCAGCAGAATTCTTCCTTAGCAGAATTCCCAACAATCCTCCCCTAATCTTGAATTTGACATGGTTAAGTTCAAGATTCTTGATAGATCTCTAACACTTCAGAATAAGGGGATTGAATTCGAACATCATCAGCAAAGAATCAAAGGAACCACATCTCTATGAATGGCAAAACTTTAAACTTCAGGTCTTTGCAGCAACAAATGACAAAGTGTACATCAAAACATTTAAGTTTCATACTATTCTCATCACATCCAGGTGTGTTAACTCCTGTGAGAGGTGAATCATTGAAAATAATGGATTTGATGTCTCTTTACCAATAGCCATCACTACTGGAGTAGCCAAATGTTTAAGTTCGAAAACTATGGTACACTGATAACCATATGATTTTTAGCAAATCATCAGCTATAAACGGATTTGAGATGTCTTTACCTGTAGCCGTTTGCTCAGGACTAGCCAATCCTTTGGTTTCAACTGAACCTTGGTGAATTGAATACCAAATATGGATACCAAATGTCTTTACCACAAACCATACTTTTGTGGACTAGCCAATTCTTTGGATCCCAGAAAGGGTTACATCCATGGTGAATTGAGAACCATTTCAACTCTCAGCAATGAAGCATGGGTGAGTTGAGTACCCTATGATTTTGAGCAAACCATTACAGCTATCAACAGATTTGATGTGTCTTTACCAAAGCTGTACCCTTTGGACTAGCCAACTCTTTGATGGACACAAGTCACATCTGGTGAGTTGATAACCATCAACAGAGTTATACAACAAACCTGCAGAAAAGTTAGTACAAATATAATTTTTTTTTTAACTAAGAAAAGAATGAAATAAGAAATAAATGAAATAAAGAAAAATAAGATACAAAAATAATACACAATACCAGAATCAAGTAGAAGCTTTGTGGTGCAAAAGCTTGGACTTGATTAACCCAACCAGCTGTGCAGCATGAGTCTCATCATTAGCCACTGGATCAGGAGGAACTTCCAATTTTCTTCTAAGCATGCGATTCATCAGAGGAATGGACCAAGGATAATGCTGATCAGAAAACATACATACCCTAATGCCAGACTTTGTTTCAACAACATGCACATTAGGCATAGGATAAAACCTCCAAGTATCAACCCTCCATTTGTGTGAATTCTCCCAGATTGAGTAACCTTTTCCATTAGGAGAGTGAGAATCAAACAGAACTTGCAGATCTCCCAATAAGTACAAACCAGCCCCCTGTGGTGTATGAGAGGCATAGTACTCTGTGACCATTCCATAGAGAGTATGCAAATCTTGCCTATCCACCAAGTGAAGTATTTCTTGCAAGAAAGTAAACTCCATATAGGAATGATCTTGTCTATAGATTGTGTTTATCTGTCCATCTGTCAATGTCCATTTGACCAACACATTATAAGAACCCTCAGGAAATGTCTCAGAAGAACCCACTCTGATAAAGGTTGTATCAGCAGCATTGAGATCCAGAGGCTTAGAAGAACTCCCCTTTTTAGACTTATGTGCTCTAGAAACCTTCTCTCTAGCTAACCTCACAGATCTTCTGATGGCAATTTGTCTGCTGTGTGCCATCCTTTTCTTTCTTCTCCCAGGTATATATATCCCCAGAGGACTAACATTTTCAGATGCCCCAGAAGCATCTTCAGGAGGAATGGAAGATGTAGGAACAGAACCACCATCTTCATGCAACTTCTCAGTAGCTTCTCTGGCCTGTCTAGCCTCAACAGCTTCTAGTTCAGCTTTCCTCACCAAATCTACATTCTAGTTGGAAATAAATGATCCCTCTTGTTCAGCAGATGCAGAAGAAGGAATGGGAGCAGCCTCAGTATAGGTGTCAGCAGATTGATTGCCTTCAGGAGTTGCCTCAGCAGAAACAGCTTGAGGGAGCAGTTGGTCTTTATCACCAGAAGATGAAGTACCAAGCTCAGCTGTTTTGAACCTTTTAGCTTCTGAAGCATCTATACTTGCACTAGGCCTCTTCAATTGAGTTTGAGATGAATGAATAGCCTTCATAATCTGATTATATATTTGATGCAAATCAGATTCAGACAAGGCCCAGACTTGCTTCTTGGTCAAAGCAGAGTTATATACAGAAGTATATTGATGATAAACCACATTTCTCATATAATTCTTGGTTTGTGCCACAGTCTGGGTTTTAGCTCTCTTAGCTTTGGCCTTCTGTGTAGCAATGGCCTTTCTCCTTTCTGCTGCAGCTTTCTTCCTCTGTTGACCAAGAGCTACCATTTGTGCAGCAAAGTTGTTACTATCAAAAGCAGCTCCTAAGATGCTTTGGGCCAAAGTAGAATTAGAAGCAGCTTGTTGAGTATAAGAATCCCATTGTGCATCAGTAAAATGAACTGATTGCTCATCTAGTTCTCTTTGCCTTTCAGGAGGCAAATCTGAAGTAAATTGAGCTGTCATCTTTTGTGCTAAAGCTTGACTTTTCATCATATCCTCATACTCTTTAACCAGCCTAGCTTGCTCCTTCCTTTCTTTGTCACTCACAAGATCTGTACCAAGATCTTCATCAACCATCACACCTTACTCATTGCCAGAAGTATCAACACTAGGAACTCTGTCAATATTTTCAGAAGAAACACCAATAGAAGCATCAGCAGAAACATGTTGAGTGGTAGATTCAACATGTGGAGTAGAAACCTCAGCATTAGGATTCAAGACAAAGGATCTCCCAGCAACAAACACTTCAGCAGAAACTTCAGAAGATGTGACATCAGCAGAAGCCACATTAATCATTGATTCATCTGCCTGAACATGATCAACTTGTTCTTGAACAACATTCAAACTTGGCATTGTAGATTCCTTGCTCAAATACTGTCTTCTCCTCTTTCTGTAGAACTTGATCTGCTCTTTTTGTTGTGAGGATTCAGCAGCTTTGGGTGAAGAAGTATGAGTCTGCTGAGCAGCTTCAGCCAATAAATCAAGATGATCCAAATAAATATCCTCCTGCTCTTCATCAGAGGCAAACACAAACTTCCTTTTCTTTTTCTGCCCAAGTTGATCTTCTAACTCCTGAACCCTCTTTTTCAACACTACAATCTCATCACCAAGTGAGGATTTGGTATCTGCAAGCTCCTTCTTCAACTTCTCAATTTCTTGATCATTCCTGTTGAGCAAATTATACAGAGAAGTGAGAGTAATAGGGTCCTCAGCTCCACCAGCAGATGTCCCAGTGGTAAAGGGAGCTTCATTGGGCCTTTCAGAAGAAACATGTATATTCTCAAAAGTAGGAGTGCTTTCATCAATTGGTTGTCTAAAAGGGCTAGGAGTGGACAGTCTGGTAGTCTCATATTCAAGAGGTGTAGACACATGAGTGTCAAGAGACTGAAGTGTCTCCTCAACCTCAGGAACAAGCTCATCAGGAGCTTCATGAGTTTGTGATGGAATAGGACTGGGTGAAACATGTACAGGTGAAGGTGTAGGTTGGTCAGGAGAAACAATGGGTGCTTCAGCAGTTGTGGATGGACCCTCATCCCTTTCCACTGATGGATTACCATCAGCAGTATTGCTTGGGATTGATGGAGTACCATCATCAGCAGCATTGGGAGATGATGGAGCACCAGCAGCATTACCCTCATCAGCATCATCAATGCCATGTGGCAACATAGCTGGTAGCAGAGGGTGATGTTCTCCAACATAGTGAGTTTTCATTGAAGCAAACAACTTAGCACTAAGGGCTCCTATGGGATAATGGCCTATATCTTGGGTGTTTATGTCTAAAATTATCTGAAGAAACCTAGGGTACATGAGAAACTTATTTTTTTTCTTTTGAATATTTTCTATCATATTATCAAAAATAAACTTAGAGAAATTATAAGTTAAACCCTGTGATAGACATACTATACCACAACCCAATTGGGTAGAGAATTGATCCCATCCTCCAGACTTGTTGCTGATGCACTGAAGCAATGTGTGCACCAAAAACCTCCACTTGGGGCAAAACTTGTTCTTGAGCCACATAACTGTATCCATACTTTGATAACCAGCAGCTCTCAGCCTAGCAAGTATCTCATCAGTGTTGGTGTGATAGACACCACCTTCATCATCCAACTGCAATCTAGTCCTAATTAATGACTCAGTCACCACATACTCTGCTCCATCAATCATTGCTACAATCTCTGTATCAGACCGTTTCACAGCAGATGCCCAAAATTGCTTGACCAAAGATTCGTGTACTACATCTGGATAATGAGTCAGTGCAAAGTGAATCTTGGAACGCTTCAAGAAATCCACCATAGGTTCATACATTTCATGTCCCTTTGCTTTTCCCAGAAAAGCAACTTTGTTATGATCCTTCTTAAATTGTAGGGCCTCCATTGAAGAACTTATGAGAGATAGGGTATGAAGTAAGTGAATGGAAAATGGGTTTAAATTGCTCGAAGAGAGAATCAGTTGATTTGGGCGAAGATTATATGAAGTAGGTTATAAATAGAAGTTACCCAATTATGGTCAAAATTTATCGGAACTAATTGTTGACCGTATCTGACGTGTAAAGTAACTTCAACATTCAAAATTAACTCTTCAGCAAAAATGACGGTCAATCTGCTGAAGTTAGAAGTCAATCAGCAGAAACAAATCAAGAGTAATAATATCTTCAGTAAAGATCTGGAGTTTTACTTTGCCACCCAACTCACATTTATTACCATCAACCCTTGACTTCGCCTATAAAATAACCCCAAATCACAATCCGCACATATTAATTAACCACAATTAACCATCAAACCCTCATTCAACCAAGATCAATCATCAACACCATGAGCAACCAACCAGAAGTAGTTGATCTCACTTCTGAGTCATCAGCAGACTCAGGAAATAACATTCCTCAATCACCACCAACACACCAAGCCTCCCAATCAACTTCACGACCTTCCCATAGAAGGTATGGTCTTACCAAAGAACAAGCCCGCAAGAGAAAGCATGATGTGGGCTCATCAAGCAGACCAAACAACCCACCCAAAACTCCATCATCATCATCATCTAAGGATAGTCGTCCTTTATTTCGATACCCCTACCAAGATGAACCTCATCCTTTGAAGTCCCCATTTCTCCCTTCATCGGAAGATGATAGTGTGGTGAATCCAAGTGATTCACCTAGGGGCTCTGATGACTCCACAGAGCGTCTAGAGCCACTCTTCAATAGATTGGTGAGAGAGGAAGAGGAGAGGGAAGCAGCAACAGCCAGGGAAGAGAATCCCCAACCTTCACAACCCCAACCAAGGCCACACACCAGAAATCCACCACTCCCAGTGACAAGGGAGGTGGTGATTGGTCTTCCTGCTCCAAGGTCTGGTGTTTCATACCATAGAGACAAAGGAAAGGGCAAGGGTGCAGAGGTGACCGGTAAAGGGAAAGGGAAAATGGAGTAGGTGATGATGAGATGTTGCCAAGGACCAAAGATATAAAACTAGGTTCTTCAGCATCTTCATTCCTGGTCATGCATCTCCAACAACTTTTGAAACCATGATGATAGAATCTAGAGTCTGTGTAGGTTATCTTGTATAGGAATGGTCTTTTATTACAATTTGAAGTTGTTTGTATGCTGTAATTTCTTTTGAATGAATGAACAACTTCTCTTTTATCTTTCAATGATTATCACTTGAACTGTGCTTCAGCACTTCCATTCAGCAGAAACCATCTTTAAGCTTACTTGACCATGTCCCATTTAACCAATCTTGGTGAACTTCAACTGAAGATCAGCAACTACACATCAAGGCATTCTGCAAAACAGACACTTAACAGCAAACAAACCATACAAAACTTAAAGTACATAAGTTGGTTAGTGTGTTAGCAAATATAATATACAAATTATTACAAATTTTACAACAACAATCCTCCCCTGAGGCATATGCCTCCCCTGAGGCCTATGCCTCCCCTCAAACTGAGTAGTTAAGGGTTAACCATCCCAATATGGACAACTAAGTGTTGAAACCTAGGTCCATCAAAAGCCTTAGTCAATAAATCTGCCACATTATCATCTGTGTGAATCTTAACCACCTTAATCAAATGTTTTTCATATGTATCTCTTATAAAATGATGCCTGATTTCAATATGTTTTGTTCTATTATGAAAAACTGGATTTTTGACAATGCATATGGTACTTTGATTATCAATAAAGATTGTGGTGTTCATAAAATTAAACCCATAATCCAATAATTGATTTTGTATCCAAAGAACCTGTCCACAACAATTGGCAGCAGCAACATACTCTGCTTCAGTAGATGAGGTAGCAACAATAGTTTGTTTCTTGCATTGCCAATAAATCAATCTTCTTCCAAGAAATTGGCAACCTCCAGTTGTGGATCTCCTATCCAGATTTGCACCAGCATAATCACTATCACTATATGCTTCCAACTTAAAAGGAGACTCTTTTGGGTACCAAAGACCTAAGTTAGGTTGGCCTTTGAGGTACTTGAAGATCTTTTTGACTGCATTTAAATGAGAAGTGAGTGGAGTGACCTGATGTCTAGAACAAGCACTCACAGCAAATGTAATGTCAGGCCTTGAAGCTGTCAAATACATCAATGACCCAATCATGGATCTGTATAGGTGAACATTCACTGCAGGATCTGGTTCAAGATTGTTCTTTGGTTTTGGAGCTTCATAAGGTGTAGTGGCAGTTCTGACATTTTCCATATCAAACTTCTTCAAGATATCCTTCACATACTTATCCTGACTGATAAAGATACCATCTTGTTTCTGCTGAACTTGTAGACCCAAAAAGAAAGTAAGCTCCCCCATAGCACTCATCTGAAACTCTCCCTTCATCAATTCCTCAAACTCCCTGCACCAAGCTTCTTTAGTGGAGCCAAAGATAATGTCATCCACATAAACCTGCACAAGAATTATATCCCTGGAATTCTTCTTAATGAAGAGTGTTTTGTCAATGGCACCTCTTCTGTATCCATGCTTCAGCAGAAATGCAGAAAGCCTAGCATAAAGCTCTTGGTGCCTGATGTAGTCCATAGAGAGCTTTTACAACCTTGTAAACATGTTTTGGATTATCTGGGTCTTCAAAACCTTTGGGTTGAGTGACATATACTTCCTCTTCAATTTCACCATACAGGAAAGCACCTTTCACATCCATCTGATATACCAGGAAACCCATATAAGATGCATAGGCCAAGAAGATTCTAATGGCCTCAACCCTAGCTACTGGAGCAAAGACTTCATTATAATCAACTCCTTCCTCTTGTCTGAACCCCTGAGCCACCAATCTTGCTTTGTTTTTAACCACAATACCCCTTGCATCTCTTTTATTCTTCAAAATCCATTTTGTCCCAATGGCTATCTTCCCTTCAGGTAGTGGTACCAATATCCAAACCTGCTGATTCTTGAATTGTTGCATCTCATCTTGCATTGCTTCAAGCCAACTTGAGTCTTCAAGAGCTTGAGCAACACTGGTTGGCTCCACTTGAGAAAGAAAACAAGCAAACCGACAATGCTTAAAGTCTGTGTGATTGTCCCTTTGCTGATATGAGACATAGGAAAGAAAAGCAACTTGACCATACTTAGAACCTTTCACAGTACTTCTAGTTCTAACAGGTGCTTGAGGATCACCAAGGATATTGGATTGGGGATGAGCAATGTTGATCCTTTTGGTAGCATTGGGGTTGACATCAATTGAGGTGTCAAGATTGTTCACAGTGGGGCCAAAATCACTGTCATAGGAGGCTGAGTTGAAGATTCCAGCTTTGGGTTGGTGATTCCCAAGATCAGAAGGACTTGGAAAACGTGTATATGGATCTTCAAAGTCTGTGGACACACTAGGAGAAATGGGAGAACCTTCAGGAGAACTGTCAGCAGAATTGGTGATGTCAGAGGAAACAGAAGAACTATCAGAAGAATCCTGGTTTCCACTGACTGGTTGTGCTAACTCCACACCAAATCTTTCAGCTTCTTGATTGGTTGCATGCTCCTGCTTCTTGAGTCTAGCAAGGTCCTCTGCATAGTGTGACTCATCTTCAAGCTCATCAGAAGTTCCTTTGGAGCTATCACCTGCAAATTGGTTAGGAGAAAAAGAAGGTACAACAATAGTGTGTTCATCATGCTCAGACTCACTATCTGAGTCATCATCCATGGTACCAACATTGTTTGTGGGAGACTCTTGAGAACCTGCAGATTGGTTAGCAACATATCTAGTATAGCCCAAGTAATCAGTTAAGTAATCCAGGTCAAAATACCAAGCATGACCTTGACCCTGAACATTAGGCTTTTCTTCTAGGTATCTCAGGTTAAGGGTCTCCTCAATCTTTTTAGCATTTAAATTATATACCCTATAAGCCTTACTATGTGCTGAATAACCCACAATATACCCCTCATCAGCTTTCTCATCAAACTTTCCCAGTGGATCACTAGTATTCAAAATGGTCACTTGACATCCAAAAGGTTTAAGATAATGAATATCAGGAACTTTCCCAGTGAGAAGTTCATAAGGTGTCTTGAAATGAGGTCTAGTGATGGATACCCTGTTCAAAACATAACAAGCAGTGCTTACTGCTCCAGTCCAGAACATAGTGGGTAATTTAGAGTCTGCAAGCATGGATCTTGCTGCCTCTATTAAGGTCCTATTCTTTCTTTCAGCAACCCCATTTTGCTGTGGGGTTCTTGGATTGCTATAGTCCCTTTTTATACCCTTAGACTGACAAAGTTCTATTAAAACAGCATTTTTGAACTCTGTCCCATTATCACACCTAATACCTTTAACCATTTTGTTTAGCTGGTTTTCAACAAGGGTAATGAATTCTTTTAAAATAGGAGATGTTTCATCTTTAGTTTTCAAAAAGAATACCCAACAAAACCTGCTATAGTCATCAGTGATTACCAGGCAGAAGTACTTATGATCAATACTTCTGATTTGAGTTGGACCAAAGAGATCCATATGCAGCAACTGAAGAGGTTCTGAGATGGTTCTCACAGCAGTAATGGCTTTGTATGAGGCTCTATGTTGCTTTCCTTTGTTGCAGGCAACACAATTGTGCTCATTGGTGAAGACTTTGGAGGGAAGTCCATGAACTAGACCAAGTTTAGAAAGCTTGTTAATGGTCTTGAAATTCACATGAGCCATCCTTCTATGCCATTTTGTAGACTCATCCAGGGATGCTTTAGCCACCAAACATGTTAAGTCACCTTCAGGTTGAACATCATTCAAATTGAATGTGTACAAATTGTAAGTTCTGGGAACTCTCAGCAGAATTGGTGTATCTTCTGGAAGTTTGAAGTCTTTAGAGAGCACAAGACATTCATCCTCAGAGAAGAATACTTTGTTCTTGGTGTCACAAATTTGTGATACTGAGAACAAGTTGAAATGTTACAGTTCCTTCACATAATATACATTCTCAAAGTCCAAATTAGGTGTTTTGATGGTTCCTTTTCCAGTGATTCTACCATCTCCTCCACCAAAATTCACATTGCCTCCTCCTTCAATGGGTACAAAATCATGCATCATTTCAATGTTTCCTGACATACTCCTAGAACAACCACTATCTACTATGCCTACTTCTTTACTTTTCAGAGGATGATCCTACAACAACAACAAAAATATACAAGATATAAGTACACTTTGGAGACTCAAGTCATTGCTGACTTGAGCCTGCCTTGTGGATCATAAGAGTTAGGCCATGTAGATGTATAAGATCCACCATTGTTCTTGGACCTGCTATGATAATTAGGTCCCTTTTTGGTCCAAAAACAACCTGCTGAGGGCTTAACAGCAGTATCCCAATATCCCCTACCCACATACATTGGGTCATTATATCGAGGCCAATAACCATTCTGAAAGTATGAACTAGTTGGTCTCACATATGGTCTAGCAACAGGTCTTCTCCCAGCAGATGGAGAATGTCTATCAGCAGAATTGCTGGACTTATGAGTTGCTTGTGGAACATATGGTGGTATATCTTTAACATTATTCCACATTGGTCTAGGTTTATTTTGATCAGCACATACACCCATTCTTTGCTCATGAAAATTACAATCCTTAATCAAATGAAATTTACTTCCACACACAAAACATTTCTTCTTTTTAGAAGATTTATTCATATTGAAAGATGTTCCATGACATGCAAAAGTATTCAAACCATTAACATTAACAGAATTGTTTTTGACAGAATTAAAAACATTGTTTTACAAAGAATTAAATGACAAGTCTTCAGAGGAAACTGTCTTTGAATTTGATTCATCAGCAGCAACTCTAACAGGCTTGTAGGGAGTCTTGGGTGTAGGCTTTGGTGAGGTCTTGGGAAGGTCTGACTTTTCACTTGAATCACAACTGGTAGTAGACCCTTGGTCAGAGGACTTGTCACTAGAAGAACAAGAGACAAAGTCAGTAGAATTAGAATCAGGGTCTGGCAAGTCACTTGACTTTTTGCCATAAAGATGGTGTGATCCATCAAAGTCTGAGGTGGTGTTGGTAGTGGGCATGAATTCTCCTCTAATAGGTCCAGGCACAGCATGTAATTTTCCTTCTTTAACAAAGTTTGCTAAGCCTGCTGGTGTAGGTTTACCCATATCAAACCTAGCCTCTAAGCCAACATATTTTTTAAAACCTAAACCTATACTAGTGTTTACAGGTTGAGTATTATAGAGACAGTTAGATAACTTATCACCTGACATTAACCAAATTTTATGATTAGCTATTTCCTTCTCTAATTTCTCTTTTAGTTCCTGATTCTCTAACTCTAGTTTAGCTTTTACCTTTTCACAACATTTTAGTTCATTTGTAGTACATAGTAAATCTCTCTCTAACACCCCTATCTTTTCTTCATAGGCAGTCTGATTCTTCTGAAACCAAATTTGTTGTCTTTCTTTAGTTTTTAAAGCCTGTTTCTAAGCCTCAACTTCAACATAACATTCATTATATTTAGGTTTCAATTCATCATATGCCTCCTTAAGTTCATTATATCTTTCACTACAACCAAAAACACAATTATGTACCTGAGAGATGCCCATAAAGGCAACTTGATCATGTTGATCCTTTGTAGTACAGCTTGCCAGCAATCCACTCTGCCCAGAAGCTTCATCATTATCAGGTTCATGCACCTTCCAGTTGACATGATCATCCAGAGTGACCAAAGCTCCAGCTTTCCCAGCTTCCACTTGATTCTGCTGATAGGTAGTATACCTAACCTCATCACCAGCCTTCCTATCCTTGCATTCTCTTGAGAAGTGACCCATCTGACCACATGTATAGCATTTGACCTTCCTCCTGTCAAATCTAGCAGGGTCTCTTCCCATGAAACCAAACTTTCTTCCTGACTTGTTCTCAAACCTTTTGATGTTCATTGAGAGCATGGCCACCTGCCACTTCAAGTTCATCTCTTCCATATCCAGAGGATCCACTTGATCAAAATCCTCAAAAGCAAGTTGCTGCTGATGATCATAATCAGCAACAAAAGAGTGAATTACATCTTCCAATACACCACTAGACTGTTGTTGTGAATTTGGTCTGTTGTTGGTGTAGGAAGATGATACTGAGGAGCTTGGGCTTGAAGCTTGATTCATCTTATTAGAGGTGGTGCTAACAAAAGCTGAGTAACTGGGAGTGGATGAATGAATGGGACTTCTAACATCAGGCTCAAGAGTCTTAAGCTTATTGTTGAGATCATCAAAAGATAGCATATCCAGTCCACCTTTAGCTTTGAGTGCAATGCTCACTTGCAGCCAAGATGGAGGTAAAGATCGCAAGAACTTTGCATTGCAATCCTCATTGTCTGGCCTGGCCTTCAGCTGATTCAATTGACTCAAAATCTTATGAAACCTGTCATACCCCTTGTGAATACCTTCTTCCTCAGAGATTTGGAATTCTTGAAACTGCTGTTTCAACATAGATTTCCTCATCCTCTTTGACTCATCGTTCCCACCAAACCTAGCCTTAATGGCCATCCAGATGTCCTTTGCATCCTACATGTAGTGAAAGTCACCCATATGATCATCTGGAATAGCCTGAAGGAGAATAGTTCTAACTTTTTGCCCTCTCTGTACAGCTAGAAACTCTTCAGCAGTTTTAGGACCAAGGATGGTAATCTTGCCATCAGCATCTTCGGTGTGCCTTTTCAAACTATTTCCCTTTTTGACAATTTCCCAAAGATTCCAATCAATATTTGTGATCCAGTTCTGCATCTTCATAGCCCATAATTCATACTCTTCCTTCTTGAGATATGGGAACTTTGCATTGCTGTTGGTGAGAGTGAGTTGTTGCATAGATGAAGATGTGGTGTTATGGTTGTTGTTGTTAACTTCTGATCCATCGTCTGATCCAGGCATTGTTTTGGTTGTTTTGGTTGAAAGGGTGTAAAGAAAGGATGTTCTTAGTATCACAGAGACTCTCCCGAGGCTTTGATACCACTTGTAGAACCTAAGACCTTGATAGATCTTTGAGCACTCTTGGATCGTTAGTAATGTTTATGTAATCACAAACACACTAATAGAAAATCTCTAATACTTGTATTCTAAAGCGGAAATTAAACACAAGTAAGAACACAGATAACTAAGAACGTTTGATCCTCTATGGATCTTTTATTAATACTAAACGCTTGTTTTTCTTAACTCGTACATCATACATAATAACGTGTTCCTTTTATAGATAAGAAACCCTAAATCCGTTTCACTAGAAACCCTAAACCGTTTCACAAGAAACATATATCTAAAAACTAATAGAAAATATGCTATATAATTTCCTAATAAAACTCGTGCATATCCAAACTAATAACAAAGTACGCTGAATATCTATATCAGCAGAAACCAACTACGCAGAATCTTTACTTCCACAGAAACACTCTTCAGCAGAATCCAACACTTCAGCAGATTTCGTCAGTAGTAACCTTCAGCAGAATTCTTCCTTAGCAGAATTCCCAACAGTTGTTTTGGACTATTGATTGGTGATGTTGACTATTTGACCCAGTTTATGTGACCGAGGGTTCGTTGGGATTTAATATGGATTCGGGTTATAAGTTTTGACCGTAGGGATTGATAGTGGATTGTGACTCGAAACGGATATAAGTCGCGACTTGATTATATTTTGACACGGCTTAAAATAAAAAGGAAGGAAATAACAAATCATTTAATATAAATATTAAATAGCAAATTTATTTGGTTATTTAATATGAAATGGCAAAATGGAATTTTAAAGTGTAGTTATAAAAATTTGGATAAAAACAGAAAAACGTGAGAGTTATTAGACGTTTCGAGGCATATGTATCGTGGAATACCGTATTTGGAATTGTTGGAATATCTATGAGATTATTGTTTAGTTACGGTTTGGTTTAACGTTAATAGACCCGACCAACACGATTATCGGACTTATTGGTTTGACGAATCCAATAAGGGCCCGGTAAATGTGTTGTTGATGCAAATAATGTTCTAAAAACGTTATTTATATCTTTCGATAACTTCACGTTTTGATGATGACAAAATGTGAAAAAACTTTACATTAAAATTAACGTAAACAAGTTTTTAGTCGAAAGACCCCATTTCTACGCAAATCACTCTAGGTATGAACAAAAAAATTTACAACTTGACAAATGATCAAAGAAGTGAATTTGTATTTAAAACTTCACATTTTTAATGTGACAAAACATTTATTCAAAAATATGCTTTACAAGTTATTTATGAATTATTAAGAAATGTTTTATTGGAAAAATAAGTTTAAATATCATAACAGCTATTTTCTTCCCCAAAATCAGCTCCAAACTTCCCCAAATAAACTTTCACCACTAAAAACAAAAAATAAAGCGTTCTTGTCTGTAACGGTACCACTAAATTTAGTGGTACCATGTGACATTTAGTGGTACCGTGTCCTTATAACGGCTAGATTTCTTCTGCCTATAAATACCAGCCCTCTTCACAGTTTTAGGGCATCCTTTTTCACACACAACTTTTTGAGTTTAAAACTGTCATCACATCTTTTCCTCTTGATCATTTACTTTAGTTTTCTTTTGTTTAAAAAGTGATCCAAATATCCAACCAAGAGATCACGTTCATTCCTCTACTAGTGCAAGAGAAGAACACAAGGTATCAAAGAAGATACAAAGCGTTGTAGTTATAGGTAGTGCACTTGTAACACTTGTTACATACTTGTTGTGTCCTTGCATACATCAAGTTCATTTTTCTTTTGAGAGTTTGTGAGAGTAGATCATTGTGATCTTGTTGAGATCTTGAAGATCTCTTGTAGCTTGTGGGCTTGTGTTTTGATCAAGTGGATCAAGGGTAGATCAGGTAGATCGAGTCTTGTAACGCCCCAACCCGACAAGGGTAGAAGCATCACATTATCGTGACATCTTAAAGCATACTTAATGAACATAATGAACATACATAAACAGCGGAAGTCTTAAACATAAATAATCAAAAAGAGTTAAGTCAACATGACTTAAACCAGTACATAAGTTCAAAGAAATGAAATACTCCCAAGGGATGAATAACAAATCATCAAGGTTTAAACAATGTTATATCATAAGCAAATGGAATCTAAGATGACTAGGGTAAAGTCTCCACACAAGCTCAACTCTCAACCCCAAAGCAAACCCCATCTCCTAGCTTAGATACCTGCCGCAGGAAAAGGAAATGCGGCTGAGCTTAAAAAGCCCAGTGAACAGATATATATAAACGAAACCAAAAGATAAGGAACGAACATATAAAGTATGGTGCATTGAGAAAAGCATAAAGTATAAACAAATGGATATCAAAAGTAAAGAAAGGTCAGTAATCTACCATGAGCCCGAACACAAATAAAATCAGATATCATAGTAACCATGGAGTAGCTAGCTCCCGAACATGTGAAAGACGTGTATTGCACACAAGCATCAGTCACCGAACATATCATTTCATATCATATCCAATCAAATACAAATCGAACCTAGGATGCATCCATACGCCCCCGAACAAATCATATTGGCCATAACAAATATAAAGTGCGCATATCATAATCAAAATGGGACGGTGTGGAACATCACTCAACCACACTAGAGTCATGTCATTGGTGCATCAATGACACGGCCATGTTACCTTCATGGCTAGGAAACAAATTGGCTCGGGTATCAAACTGAAGGGTTCAAATGTCATATCATATCAAAGTCAAATGTCTAAGTCATCAAAGAGTCATAATCAAAGTCCAAATGTCAAAGGTTCAAAGAAAAGGTTCATATCAAAGTTCAAATGCCAAAGGTTCACAAATCTAAGGGTGCATAGCAAAGGTTCAAATAGAGCATAAGTCAAAGGAAGCCATACTAGGAAGGCTCAGATCAAAGGTATCATAATCAAAACTAATATCAAAAAGATGTGCATGAATCATGAGAAACCTTAAGAGATAAGGTCAGAATATATGTACCTTATTCAACAGCAAAAGCAAACAAAGATAGATGGATCACAAGACACAGGATCACTCCTGCTTCACGGAACCTATACGGATCAATAACCAAGTATTACATTAAGTCCAATTGAATTAGGTTACTCTTTTTAGTATACTTTCCCTTTTTAGTAACTTTCTATTTTTAGTAACTTTCAAATTATAGTAACCTTCATATTTAGTAAGTTCCGCTTTAAGTAAGTTAACCATTTTAAGTAACTTTCTCTTTTTAGCAGGTTTCCCGAATTAGTAAGTTTTGGGGAAAACTTCATATAGATCATTTTAGGGTTACTTATCACATATTATAGGTTTACAACTAATTCATAAGTGTTTTATATCACAAATACAAGTATTCATGCTAAACTTGGTTATTATTCTCATTAATAGTAATTTAGGGTTTTTTTTATCATACTTAAACATGTAGTAGTCAAATTAAATACTATATTAGGTTATATAAAGATCGTAGGTAGTTTATTTACTGTATTAGACACTCAATTAAAGATCCATTATGATTAGGTTACACATATTAATGATATAATAGGCTTTGAGTGTGTAATTCACCCGTTTAAGAAAACTCAGCTTTTAGTATCAAAACATGTATCACATTTTCGGATTTTTAAGGTATATTTGTGTATCTCCTGGAACCTTAGAAAATTTACCCCAGGTAGATACATATGTCTACTACTTTGTGTAATTTTTGTAGAATTTTCTAGGTAGTATAACTATAGAACAAAAATTCATTATCAAAACTAGTCCAAATTCGGTAACACATCTGAGACTCAAAAAGTAAGCAAATAAGAGACCATGTTGTCCTACTCTAAAAATTCCACAAAAAATCACAGAGACCAAACACATCCTATATTTAAGCCCTGTCCAATTAGATCTAATGATTCCTTACTTATTTCAAAACAAAAATCATCTACCCATGTTGAAATTCGGGTTACTAATTGACAATTTTGACACTTGAACTTGTAAAATCAGAAAAGACATTCTCCTGACCTCTAAAAATTATAAGGCTTACATATTCAGAAATTTCTTTTCCAGAATTTGATTTTAGACTCAAGAATCACTCAAAAACACATTGGTATCTTTAAAATAGACCCCCTTGAACCCGACTCAAATTCCTGACAGCATGCAGGTGGGACAGAAACAAACCTTAATCCCCAATTAAAACCCTAATCGACCCACAATTAATTCTAGGGTTTTATTCCAATATTCATACCATCATTAGTACCTTTTAATTACTGATTCAAGAGTGTTAAATGAGGTTTAACACAATTCATATGGGTCTTCTTTTTATATATATTAACCAAACCGATTCCAATATTAGGGTTTAGAAGGATGTTGTGATAGCCGGTTTGCATATGATCATTAAAACAATTTCAAGACTTGTTTAGATGAAGAGAATGGATCATGAGGATACTTAGGAATGTCATACCTTCCTGGGACAGCAAGTAATTGAATCGAACCAAAGAAACAAATCAAAACCACACGTTGGAAACCCTTGTGATAGTACCGTATCACAACCCTTTCTTGCTTGCAATCTTTCACCAAAACTCCAACCTTCTTCCTTGCTTTCTCCTGGACTTCTTGGCCGAATTTTTGAGAGGATATGGATGATATTGTGTGTGTTGATATGTCAAGAAAAACCGTAGGTTGAAAGGGTATGAAAAAGGAAAAACGTGTGAAGTGAAAAAGGAAACAAGATATGACAATATTTGGGCTTATCTCTTCTCTTTTATTTAACTTGGCAGATTTTGTGATAAGGAAGCATATAATTTCGTTTTCTTTTACTTATTTAGGGATAATATATGCTTTAATTTAGTTTATATAATGTATAGTTTGACTTAATTAGTTTAGGTAATTTAGGAATTAATATACTTTAGTTTATATTCATTGCACATTGTTTTGTATTATCCTTGCAGTAATCTTGTGTTCTCTTGAAATTTTTGGTTAGGGGTATTTCAGGTATTTCATATGATTGAAGAATGAGGGTTTTACATACCAGACTATGAAAAGAAATGAGGATAACTGGTTCGCATCGATTCCTCGGTTTCCCAGGTAGCCTCACGCTCTGGGTGATTCTTCCAAAGAATTTTAACAAATGGAATGACTTTGTTTCTCATGATTCGATCTTGTCGATCCAAAATAGCTTCGGGCTCTTCCGAAAGAGACATATCAGGTTGAATCTGATCAAACAGATAAGATGCCACGTGCAAAGGATGATAGTTGTATCCTCTCAGAAGAGATACGTGGAAAACGTTATGAACATGCGATAGCTGAGGAGGTAGAGCCAGACGATAAGAAACCTCCCCAATACGCTCAAGAATCTCAAACGGTCCGATGAATCAAGGACTAAGCTTTCCCTTCATCCCAAAATGTTTCACTCCCCTGAATGGCGATACTTTCAGAAATACACGATCCCCAACACGAAACTCTAAGTCACGTCGATGCTTATCAGCATAACTCTTCTGCCGAGTCCGAGCCTCTTTCAGCTTCTCCTTGGTAACCGCCACCTTCTCATTAGTGATCTCAATAATTTTTGGACCCTCAATCAAATGCTCCACCCACTTCATTCCAACAAATGGGCGCCCTACATTTCCTCCCATACAAAAGCTCATAAGATGCTGCCTTGATGCTAGCATGCCAACTATTATTATAAGCAAACTCCACCAAGCACAAGTATTTGTCCCAACTTCCAGTCCACTCCAAAGCACATGCCCTCAACATGTCTTCTAAAGTCTGAATGGTCCTGTCTGACTGACCATCTGTCTGTGGATCAAAAGCCGTGCTAAACTTAAGACGTGTACCCCAACCATTATGTAGACCCTTCCAAAAATGAGAAGTAAACCGCGGATCTCTGTCTGAAATAATAGATGTCGGGGTACCATGAAGTCTAACAATCTCTTGCTGAAAAATCTCCGCCAATTTACTAACACGATAATCCATACGAATAGGTAAGAAATGAGCAGACTTGGTTAATCGATCGACAACCACCCAAATTGCATCATGTCTTTTTCGAGTAGGAGGTAACCCCATAACAAAATCCATGGAAATCTCATCCCACTTCCAGGTAGGAATATCTAAAGGCTGCAACAAACCAATCGCCCTCTGATGTTCAATCTTGACTTGCTGACAAGTCATACACTTGGCTAAAAAAGAAGCTACATCTTGTTTCATACCATTCCACCAAAAATGCTGCTTAAGGTCCCTGTACATCTTGGTAGAACCAGGATGAATAGTGAATTGGGAACATTGAGCCTCAGACAAAACAGCCTCACGTAGCTCAGGATCATCCGGAACACAAAGCCGATCTTCAAACCATACTATACCAGAGTCATCCACTCTGAACTCCGACTGTTTACCCTCCTGAACATTCTGAACCACAGCCCAAAGCTCACCATCATCCTTTTGAGCTTCCTTAATCCGTAGTATAAGAATGGACTCGACCTTCATGCTGGCCCAATATCCATCATAACCCCGCACACAAAGTTCAACATCCAAAATCTCCAAGTCATTAAGAATTCGAGGTTCAATCTCAAGGCTTGCTATCATACCAGATTTCCGGCTAAGTGCATCAGCAACAACATTAGCTTTGCCCGGATGGTATTGAATGTTCGTGTCATAATCTTTGAGGAGTTCTAACCACCGCCTCTATCTCATGTTAAGTTCTTTCTGAGTGAAAATATACTTAAGACTCTTGTGGTCAGTAAAGATGTCACACGACTCACCATACAAATAATGTCGCCAAATCTTTAATGCAAACACAACAGCAGCCAACTCTAAGTCATGAGTCGGGTAATTCTCCTCATAAGGTTTTAATTGCCTCGAAGCATAAGCAATCACCTTCCCATGCTGCATAAGAACACAGCCCAAACCCTTCTTCGACGCGTCACTATAAATTTGAAAACCCCCAGAACCAGATGGAAGAGTTAAAATAGGAGCAGAAACCAACCTCTGTTTCAACTCTTCAAAACTCTTCTCTCGTTCCTCAGTCCAGACAAATTTCTCACCCTTCCTCATCAGTTGTGTCAGTGGTAAGGCTAAGCGTGAGAAGCCCTCAACAAACCGTCTGTAATAACCTGCAAGCCCCAGAAAACTCCTAATCTCAGTCACAGTAGTAGGTCTTGGCCACTTGGTGATAGCCTCAACCTTAGATGGATCCATGGTGATACCATCAGCGGATACAATATGACCAAGGAAAGCAACTTGTCTCAGCCAGAACTCGCATTTAGAAAATTTGGCATACAACTTCTGCTGCCGAAGAGTTTCCAAGACAATCCGAAGATGCTGCTCATGTTCTCCTTCGGTCTTGGAATAAACAAGGATGTCGTCGATGAAAACAATAACGAACTTGTCGAGATACTCGTGGAATACGCGATTCATAAGATCCATAAATACAGCGGGAGCGTTTGTCAAACCGAAGGGCATAACCAAAAACTCGTAGTGACCATATCGGGTTCGAAAAGCGGTTTTGGGAACATCTTCTTCCTTCACACGAAGTTGGTGATAACGGAACTCAAATCAATCTTCGAAAAGAATTTAGCCCCTTGCAACTGATCAAACAAATCAGCGATACGTGGAAGAGGATAACGATTACGGATAGTGATACGGTTAAGTTCACGATAGTCAATACAGAGTCGCATACTTCCATCCTTCTTCTTAACAAATAAAACAGGTGCACCCCAAGGAGAAACACTGGGTCGGATGAAACCATTCTCCAAGAGTTCCTGTAATTGTTCCTTCAACTCCTTCAATTCGATGGGCGCCATACGGTACGGAGCTTTGGAAATAGGTTCGGCACCTGGAATCAATTCGATGCCAAACTCAACTTCCCTAGCAGGAGGAATACCAGGAAGTTCGTCGGGAAACACGTCAGAGAAATCACGTACAACGGGAAGACTTTCAATACTCGGACTTTCCAAAGATGTATCTTTAATGGATGCCAGAAAACCTTGGCAACCATGGGAAATCAGAGTTCGGGCTTTCATAGCCGAAATAATCTTAGCAGACTTGAGAGGTTGAGAACCATGATAGACAAAATTGGGGTGATGAACATCGCCAAAGATCACATTTCTGGCATGACAATCAATGGTAGCTCTATGAGAAGCCAACCAATCAATGCCCAAAATCACATCAAAGTCAATCATATCAATAGGGAGCAAATTCGCCGGACGAATGCGGTCATCAAACCGTAAGGGACAATTCACATATTCATGTTCAATGAGTACATGGGTTTTCATTGGTGTTGAGATGGATATACGATTAGTTAGTGGTGTTGGGGTCATATTAAGCTTCTTGGCAAACGAAATAGATATAATAGAATGTGTGGCACCGGTATCAAATAATGCAAAAAGAGTGCGATCGCCAATGTAAAGAATGCCAGTAATAGTACCTGATGAGTTCGCTGCCTGATCATGAGTCGTAGCATAAACACGACCCATAGTAGGAGCTGGCCTAGGAGAGTTCACTGATGCAATCCGTCTCTCCTGGGGACAATCCCTCACCTTGTGATTAGTGGATACGCATGTGAAACATCCTCCAGTAGCTTTGTGACAAACGCCCGGGTGAGGCTTTCCACAAGTAGCACAGAGAGGTGGAGGAGGTAAAGTCTCAGTAGGCCTCCTCTGACCCGAAGAACCTGAAGAACGACCCTGCTGAGAACCTCGAGTCGACTGATCCCTGTACTGACGCTGGTTGTTGTTACCATGACCCTGACGGTCATTCCCATTCCTACCAGTAACCCTCTGATCCTGACCCCTGAACTCCTGTCGCCTCTGATCAAAACCCCGGTCCTGATGACCCCTGTGCTCAACACCCTGGTCCTGACGACCCTTATGCTCATAACCCTGGTCCTGACGACCCCTATGCTCATAACCCTGGTCCTGACGACCCTGACTCCTGTAGTCAATACGGTTACCATCTCTGCCCCTCTTGTTTGAACCTCCATCAGCATGAAATAACTCTATGTTACGGGCCGCGTCCGCAACTAGTGCAACATCTGCGTAATCATTATTCACAATCCGGTCCAAAACCCACTTTTTCAGCCCCCACTTAAAGTGCCTAGCCTGTCTATGAGCGTCACCAGCAACCGGTCCAACAAAACTAGCTAACCTCAGAAACCTCTGCATATACTCTCCAGATGACTCCCGATCAAACTGATATATAGCTCCATACTTGCGCTCATACCTTTGCTGCTCAGAGAAAGGAAAATACTGCTTATAGAAGATATCACGAAAAGTATTCCATGCACAAGTGTCAGCAAAATTTTCTCCCTTAGCCAGAACATACGCCTTCCACCAATTCAACGCATCACCTTCCAACTTGAAGGTAGCCAAACGCGTCTTGAACTCATCACCACAACCCAAGACCTTGAACAACTTCTCCATATGTGTGATCCAATCTTCTGCCTCCGTGGGGGTGGCAGCAAATCAGAAAGAAAGAGGCTTAAGCTTGGTGAATGATAACGCTCAAATTGTGCATGTTTTTAGTAGCGTTATTCGTGTTTTTATATATGTTATTTGGTTATATTTATATGCTTTTGTTGCTAAATCGTGCCAAAGTGAGTTTGCAAAGCATTTGTGACCAAAAACAGGAAAAAGGAAGAAAAAGATGAGAAAAATGAGAAAGAAGGAAATATTTATGAAAGTGCGAAGATACTTATGCCAAGATCCAATCAAAAAGGCATTCCAAAGAATGAAGGTCCAAGTATTCATGTTGCTAAGCTTCAAAGATGTAGAAAATATCAAGTGTGGATAAAGAACCAAGAACCAAAAGGAAGTAACAAGCCAAATTACAAAAGTCCTCAAAGAGAGAAAACAGCAGTACTCCATCCGATCGGAGGCTGCCCGCAACCGATTCGGATGGAGGCTGGTACTGAAGACCAACCGATCGGTTGGCCATAATACCGATCGGTTGGATAGTTGCTGATTTGCCAAACTTCATCATTAAGTTTTGTCTCTTCATACATCCGGTTCTAAAGCTTTCCATTGATCCTTCTAGTCTATTCTAAACTCCTTGGAGGCCAAGTTGAATCATTAATGACCCTAGGCTTGTGATGAGTATAAATAGAGGCCCTTGTGAAGAGTTTAAGGAGAGAATTTTTACACCAAGGGGCAACTCTCAATCAATCAACCTTTTAATCATCAACCACTCATCAAATACTCTTAAATTCGTCCTTAAAGGTCCAGGAGTAGTTGGAGAGTTAAGAAGTCAACAATTGGAGGTCAAAACATCAAGGAGGCAATACCATTACCATTTCATTTGTAATCTTATTTCCAATCATTGTAAGACTTTCAATTATGGTTTCTAATGTTCAAAGTTCTGAGATTATGTTCATGTTTGCTATGAGTGGCTAGTGCCTTTGTGCATTTGCTTAGATGATGTGTATTACTTATTGATTTGCGTATGATTGTGATAACATGTTTTAATTCAATTTCAAGTTAATTCTAAGATCCAATTGTGATTAAGTTTCATAGTGACATTTGTTGAATCAAGTTTAACTAGTTGCTAATTATCTTAAGGGTCGAAAGAACTATGGTTATTCAACTAGTTATAATCATTTGTCTATGAATGATTGTTTTTACCCATTATTCTTGATTAAACAAAGAAAGTTAATCGTGGTTGTAATGAGAATGCTTTTGTCTATCAAAAATAGGATTGATGGTAAACCATTTCAAGGGTCGAAAGATTAATAGTTTATTATCAATTGTGACCTTTTGTCTATGATCGGTTACCTTTTGTATTGACCATTTCCTAAGCTATTTGATAATGCAAAAGTAGATTTTTGTGTTTAAGGTACACCAACTTATGAACCTTGAATTGATCTTGAATTGAGTGGTTAGGCGTAACGCTTGTTTTTATGAACTAAAATCTTGACGAAGGTTTAATTTGTAGAAACAATAGATTAGTTTTCCAAACTAATTATCATGACCAACATGTTGTCCAAAGTTATCACAATCATGCTTATCAAAGAGTAGTATACTAGTCTAAGCAAGTGTAGTTTTTAATCATTTGAATTATCAGATTTT
Organism: Artemisia tridentata subsp. tridentata; assembly: GCA_021014915.2. NCBI lineage: Eukaryota > Viridiplantae > Streptophyta > Magnoliopsida > Asterales > Asteraceae > Artemisia > Artemisia tridentata. Next base: position 333,138,249 of record CP139502.1, read on the forward strand.
TGTCATTACTTGTTAAGAAATTTACTTCTAGTAGCTTATAATTCGATTCACTACACAAATCCCTGCGAACGATCCCGACTTACCATCATAATCTTGCTATAACGGACGAGTTCACTTGCTCTTATGTGTTGTTCCTAGATTCGGTAATTCGACCTTTATAAATTTAAAACTTGCACTACACACGACACATCAGTGAACCTCTCAATCCAAACATGCATCCTAGTAGGTGGAGCACCGCCACCCGACGAACCAGCACCATTCCTGATGTCTTCGGTGATTCTGGTCATCAATTCAGCAGAGAGATTCGGGAGAGCATTAGCCAAAGCAGTGGCTATCATAGCCTCGAAGTCAGGGACATCCCCACCATCACCGTTTCTACGCGTATTCACCATCTGAACGAAAGGAAAAGACGAAACAGAAACCTAGTGTCTACCCAAATCCTCACCAGCCAAAACCTAAGCTCTAAGGGTCAAATCCTAGGGTCCATATGTTCACAGGCCATGACTTATGTACTACAGGTCGCAGCCTGGGCTCTGATACCATAATTGTAACGCCCCAACCCGACAAGGGTAGAAGCATCACATTATGGTGACATATTAAAGCATACTTAATGAACATAATGAACATAAATAAACAGCGGAAGTTTTAAACATAAATAATCAAAAGGAGTTAAGTCAACATGACTTAAACCAATACATAAGTTCAAAGAAATGAAATACTCCCAAGGGATGAATAACAAATCATCAAAGTTTAAACAATTTTATATCATAAGCAAATGGAATCTAGGATGACTAGGGTAAAGTCTCCACAAGCTCAACTCTCAACCCCAAATCAAACCCCATCTCCTAGCTTAGATACCTGTCACAGGAAAAGGAAATGCGGCTGAGCTTAAAAAGCCCAGTGAACAGATATATATAAACGAAATTAAAAGATAAGGAATGAACATATAAAGTATGATGCATTGGGAAAAGCATAAAGTATAAACAAATGGATATCAAAAGTAAGGAAAGGTCAGTAATCTACCACGAGCCCGAACACAAATCAAATCAGATATCATAGTAACCATGGAGTAGCTAGCTCCCGAACATGTGAAAGACATGTAATGCACACAAGCATCAGTTACCAAACATATCATTTCATATCATATCCAATCAAATACAAATCGAACCTAGGATGCATCCATACGCCCCCGAACAAATTATATTGGCCATAACAAATATAAAGTGCGCATATCATAATCAAAATGGGTCGGTGTGAAACATCACTCAACCACACTAGAGTCATGCCATTGGTGCATCAATGACACGGCCATGTTACCTTCATGGCTAGGAAATAAATTGGCTCGGGTATCAAACTGAAGGGTTCAAATGTCATATCATATCAAAGTCAAATGTCTAAGTCATCAAAGAGTCATAATCAAAGTCCAAATGTCAAAGGTTCATATCAAAGGTTCAAAGCAAAGGTTCATATCAAAGTTCAAATGCCAAAGGTTCACAAATCTAAGGGTGCATAGCAAAGGTTCAAATAGAGCATAAGTCAAAGGAAGCCATACTAGAAAGGCTCAGATAAAAGGTATCATAATCAAAACTAATATAAAAAAGATGTGCATGAATCATGAGAAACATTAAGAGATAAGGTCAGAATATCTGTACCTAATTCAACAGCAAAAGCAAACAAAGATAGATGGATCACAATACACAGGATCACTCCCGCTTCACGGAACCTATACGGATCAATAACCAAGTATTACATTAAGTCCAATTGAATTAGGTTACTCTTTTTAGTGTACTTTCCCTTTTTAGTAACTTTCTATTTTTAGTAACTTTCCAATTATAGTATCCTTCCATATTTAGTAAGTTTCCGCTTTAAGTAAATTAACCATTTTAAGTAACTTTCTATTTTAGGCAGGTTTCCTGAATTAGTAAGTTTCAGGGAAAACTTCATATAGATCATTTTAGGGTTAATTATCACATATTATAGGTTTACAACTAATTCATAAGTCTTTTATATCACAAATACAAGTATTCATGCTTAACTTGGTTATTATTCTCATTAATGGTAATTTAGGGTTTTTTTTATCATACTTAAACATGTAGTAGTCAAATTAAATACTCTATTAGGTTATATAAAGATCGTAGGTAGTTCATTTACTGTATTAGACACTCAATTAAAGATCCATTATGATAAGGTTACACATATTAATGATATAATAGGCTTTGAGTGTGTAATTCACCCTTTTAAGAAAACTCAGCTTTTAGTATCAAAACATGTATCACATTTCCGGATTTTTAAGGTATATTTTTGCATCTCCTGGAACCTTAGAAAAATTACCCCAGGTAGATACTTATGTTTACTACTTTGTGTAATTTTTGTAGAATTTTCCAGGTAGTATAACTATAGAACAAAAATTCATTATCAAAACTAGTCCAGATTCGGTAACACATCTGAGACTCAAAAAGTAAGCAAATAAGAGACCATGTTGTACTACTCTAAAAATTCCACCAAAAATCACAGAGACCAAACACATCCTATATTTAAGCCCTGTCCAATTAGAGCTAATGATTCCTTACAAAAATCATCTACCAAGGTTGAAATTCGGGTTACTAATTGACAGTTTTGACACTTGAACTTGTAAAATCAGAAAAGACATTCTCCCGACCTCCAAAAATTATAAGGCTTACATATTCAGAAAGTTCTTTTCCAGAACTTGATGTTAGACTCAAGAATCACTCAAAAACACGTTGGTATCTTTAAAATAGACCCCCTTGAACCCGACTCAAATTCCTGACAGCATGCAGGTGGGACAGAAACAAACCTTAATCCCCAATTAAAACCCTAATCGACCCACAATTAATTCTAGGGTTTTATTCCAATATTCATACCATCATTAGTACCTTTTAATTACTGATTCAAGAGTGTTAAATGAGGTTTAACACAATTCATATGGGTCTTCTTTTTTTATATATTAACCAAACCGATTCCAATATTAGGGTTTAGAAGGATGTTGTGATAGCCGGTTTGCATATGATCATTAAAACAATTTCAAGACTTGTTTAGATGAAGAGAATGGATCATGAGGATACTTAGGAATGTCATACCTTCCTGGGACAGCAAGTATTTATATCGAACCAAAGAAACAAATCAAAACCACACGTTGGAAACCCTTGTGATAGTACTGATCCGTGCTAAATAGATATAAATATTATGCAACGACGGATGCTCGTGAATAATTACAAATTACCCCTTTGTGAAAAAGGATACTTGCAAAGACTCACGTTCGTGTGTAGTGTTAAGACAGGTAAGTAATTACCCGAATCGTTTCCCAACGAGGTGTGAATGGGCAACTGTGAAAAGCTAGGATTAGAGTGATTGATGATATGATATGAGATTTTGCTTTATTTAATAATTCTAAATAACAAATTAAAAACAGATATGCACAATAAAATTGAACGCGAATAAAAATAAACTAAAACGCGTAACAAGAAATCTAAAATGGGACAAAAACTGACATTTATGAAATTTAAAACCTAAAAATGTAAAATGACTTAAAACTTATTTAAAAACTTAAATTATATTTTTTTTATACTTTTTATTTAATTATTATTAATTATTTATTTATTTAATTACTTATTAAACTATTTAAATTTATAAAAAATACTAAATGAACAAAGAAAATTCTAAAACTTTTTCTAAAAATATTATAAGATGAAAAGAAGCTAAGAAAATTATAAAAATGAAAATTACTTAATTAAAATTTAAAAAGATAAATTCTATTAAATAGAAGCTATCACTATTTTTCTATTTTTGATTTTATTAAGGTCTAATAATATAATTATATTTTTCCTAGATTAAAAATGACAAAAGAAAATTATGAAAATTGGATTTATATTTTTCTGATTATTTTTCTATTTATTATGATTTTATTACTAATAGAAACTAATAAAAAAGATTAAAAATATTAAATGACTTAGGAAAAATCTGAAAAATTCAGGATAAGTCTAAATTAATATTTAAAAGATAGGAAAATTAAAATCAAAAGTTTAATAAGTCTACTGAGCTGATTTGGGCAGATAAGCAGTTGGCAAATAAGCTAAAAATAAGCTAAAAAGCACAAAACTCAACCAAATGATCAGGACAGGCTTAATACACTATTAGAAGCTTAAAACAACTTAAAACTACAAATAAGCACAAGAACTGAGCAAAATAAGCAGTAGAACAGTTGTGAATATGAAACAGAAACTCAGGAAAATGCCAAAATTGCAGGGCAATTTAAGCAGTCTAATAAGCAACTGAGATGCAATCTAATGGGGGCAAAAGTGAGCTAGTAGTATGAGCTTTTCAGAAAACCAAAAATTAAGGTCAGAGCTTATGTAAATAAGCCACAAATGAGGCAAGTTCAGCTGTCAAAAACACTGAGTCTGCTGTTTGTGCAGAGGTTGTGCAGAATTGCACAACTCAAAGCAACCTAATCCAACTCTTGTTGACTAATCTAATATGACCAGGAGTGACTCAGAAATGCCAATAAACAGGCCAAAATAAGCTTGTGGCTTAATCTAGCTTATTTGAGCAGTTGAGCTTCTCAAAATCCCACAGATGATGCAAGGGTGCTATATCTAGCTATATGGCTGATCTGAGTTTCAAATTAGCTTCTTAGGACTGAGAAAAGCTTGTACAAAGTTGGACTAATGGTCAATCTACAGTGACAACTGATTTTGGCTTATGTAACTGCCTAAACCAAACACTCCTTAATGGATGCTGTTTTGGTTTTTCTAACTGGAAATGGTGCTTTAAGCTAAGATATGAGTTCTAATGATATTATCAAGTATATTAAGCTATGGAAATTAGCTTGTGACTGAAAATAGAGCAATATAATTAAGCTAGCTTACTTTATCTATTTTTGGCTTTTCTAAGTTTTTTAAGATGAAATCAAACCAAGGCTATTAAAACTGATTTTATATATTGAAATATGTTTGTAGACTACTGATAAGCTAATAATTGACTGAAATAAGCTACAATAAGCTACTTAACAGTGAATTGAGAAATTAAGCTAAAAATGAGAATAAGCTTACAACTGAGAGTGTGGCTATGTGTGATGAAGCGAAAAGTGTACCGCTTTTAGGGGGTCATTTAAGCCCTAAATCGTATTTATTTGATCAAATATTGCCCTAAATCGTTCCTTTTGTCATTTTAGGTACTTTGGAGAAGAAATCTGGAAAAGGAAGCATTTTGGACGTTTTTGGAGCATAAAAGTGAAGAAAACGACAAAGTCTCAAAATCGGCTGAAAATTACCTTTGACGGCGTCAGGATTATCCCCAGACGGCGTCATGGCTTGGCAAGAAAAAGGTGGATGTGAAAATTACTCATGATAAGCCAGAGAAATTTGCATGGAATTCTGACGGCGTCACCCTTTAATGTGATCAAGGTCGTCACGGCTTAATTTAAAGAGGGACGGCGTCAAGCCTTGATAAGCCAGAACGGATTTTGGAGGTCTAAAGAGGGACGGCGTCAGGAAGGCCATCCGGGAACCCTAAAAGCGGCGAGGTGACGGCGTCAGAATCTACAACGTGACGCCGTCAGACCTTAATCTCTATATATAGTTTTGCAATTTTTTGTCATTAGTGTGGAACTTATTGAGGAACTTTGTGTGTAAGAACCCTAAGACGATTTTAGCAGCTTTTTCAAGGCTTTTTGCCTTGAGATCTTCCATGTTACATTGAAGATAAGTTATCAATTAATCATTCAATATGTCTATGTGTTGTTTGATTCTATCTTGTTCTTGTCTTTTGTTTAACATGCTAGGCTAGATTTATCTTGTGTTTGCTTAGATCTAATGAAACCTAGCTATTGATTATTGGTTATTAGTGTGTTATTAGTTGTATTGGATGATTGTTCATCTATGTTAGGCTTAAGAAAACTGGCTAACTTCCTATTCGGTAACTTGCTTGAACGTCTTAAGAAACATGAACCAATGCGTACTAAGGTTTTTATGGTTGTATTTAATGCACAAGCGAATTCTAGTGATCCCATGTTAGGAGCTTCCTAGCTGGCTCGACATAGGAGTGAAGTAGGAGCTTGTAGAGTTGGGGAAGTACGTACGCCACCCCACGATTGGTATTAAGGAATACACCCGTCATCCACGCGATTAATGCACACTAATTAACCGGTAAAAGATAGTTACGGAGTAAGGAAATCTAAGTAAACACATTTCTCTCCACATAAGTTTCACCACCTTTTCATTTTCAGTTATTTTATTTTATTTGCATTCGTAGTTATTTGGGTTAGTTGACTAGCAACTAATTCCACCCACTCTTTCAAACCCGAGATTTTACTTGCTTTCATAAAATTATAAAAACATAAAAAAGAATCTTCTCTCACCCTTAGACCTATTAGAGTAGTTTTTCATACCTAACGAACACTATTCCCTGTGGAGAACGATCAATCCCCCGTACTTACCACTACACTATACTACATCGGTCAGGTACACTGCCTGGTGGGGTTGTAAGCCTCTTGAGATCCCTCGAGAGGTAAAACCTGTTGTAAGGTTGCAAAACCACGCATCAAGTTTTTGGCGCCGCTGCCGGGGAATAGTTATTGTTTAGGTTGAATTTTTTATTTTATAGGTCTACTCACTAGATTCCTTTCTAGTGAGATTTTTATTTTCTTTTTCTAGGTTTTCTTTAGTCTATCTATTTTCTTCGTGCTTTTGTTCGTATAAGATTTTCATTGACTATTCAATTTGCCATTATGGAAAACGCGAATCCGCCCCTTACACCTGGCGAAGTAGCTTTGTTGCGTAGCCAACTTGAGAATGAGATTAGTGAGCTCAGAGAGCTCAATAGAATTATTGATATAGAGCTCGATTATGCCTTGAACAACTTAGAGACCGCCATATACTCAGATAATTACTTAGAACGTAATAATCTTACGGTTGAGAAGTTGATTGAGAAAATTAATGAAGTAAAGGTAGATCCTAGGTTGGATGATTATTTCAATGAATACCCCACTAAGGAGGAGATTGCTTACTATAACAACCTAGTTGATAACCCTTGACCACCTTTTGTTAGAATTGACCCAAAGATTAAGAGAGGTGATCCCGGGAATGTGAAGATACCATGTATGATTGGGTACCAATACGTTGAGCATGCTTACATTGACTGTGAATCCCCAATCAACGTGATGTCCTCAGGCCTTTATAGCCAGATCATAAATACACCACTTGAGCCTAGGAAAGACCCCAAGTGCCCAGGCGGAGTTTGTAACTTCGTTGGAAGGATTAAGGATATGCATATCCTTGTTGGGAATTTTACCTTTGTCACCAACTTCATGATCTTAGAAGATTTGGCAAGTGTTGTTGACTGCCGCCTATCTCGCGTGGTGTTAGGTAAGCCATTTATTGAAGCATCCAATTTAAAGTATGATCGTTTGAGAGGCACGGTTCAGTTTTCTAATCACATAGATAGGATCACATATAGGATGCCTTATCGGGTAAATGAATTTCGTTTTGTGCCTCGATTTGACAAGGACAACATTGGTGCGATTGAGGACATCAATGATGAGGATAAAGAAAAAGGCATGGACTATGTTTGGAATAAGAGAAGCCTTTATTATAAAGATTGCTTGAACCTAGGACCTAAATACAAAGTTGATATGGAGGTTGTTAGGATGATTAAAGGGGCAATTGAGAAGCAAAACGGAAAAACGTAGACCCCGAGACTTTGAGTCGAGCTACAAGACTCGTTAATAAAGAAAAGCGTTTCTTGGGAGGCAACCCAAGCTTTATTTGCTTTGTGTGTTTATTTGTTTGTTTGATTTTATTTGTTTCCATATGTATGTTTAAATTTTATTATTATTGATTCATGTTCAAAACTAATTTGTGAAAATGCTTTATTTTGTTTTTAACTTCGTCTTAACTACATATAAAGGTATTTTGCAAAAGTTAAGTGTAAGGGAAATCCAAATCGGTTTATTAGAACACAAATAAACATGAATCGTAATAATAATAAATGAACATACATATTAGTATTTGTTTGAGTCAAATGCTTGTATCGAGTCATAATGATGTTTTGCAGGAATTCCAGGAAGTAAGGTGTAGGTTTTTCCAAAAATTTTCCGGAAACGTAACATGAGAATTCTGTCAGATCATTTCTGACGGCGTCAGGCTTTACAACCTGACGACGTCAGGTTTAATTTTCTGAAAATTTTTGAAAGTTTTGTTTTCATAAAAAGTTTTTATTAAATCTCTAACTTATAATCTCCAGGAATCTGCAAAATTATCATTCCACGAGCATTATATCCTTATATATAGAGTTTATCCCGCCGATGTTATGCAGGTTTTCGTGTTTGTTTTCTCAGGTTTAACAGGTTATTTTGGACAAGGAGATGTATGTGGAATCAAGCTATTGGTGATGCATTAGTCTTGGAGCTTTTACATTCTCTTGGAAGAAGATTTAACCGTGTTACGTCGTTATCCACCGAGCGAATCAGGGGAGTATTTGATTTCATTCTTTTACCTTTATGCTTTTACATCTTGTTATTTGAACATTGGGGACAATGTTCATCTTAAGTGTAAGGGGGGTAAAAGTACGATTAGAGAATGCTATTACGCTTGATTTTTGTTTGTTTAATGGTAGATGTGTAATAAAACTGAGATAAATACCTGTTAGGGCAATTTTAGTGCCAAATTTAAAATTTTTTACAACATTTAGGAGTGAAACTTTAGTTCTAATAAGCGTCTCACGGATAGGAGTTATATGACTAGCACAAAAACCGTACCACTAAAAAAATTTTCCACCCCAAATATGTGAGGTTCGCCCCTAGAATTGGTAGGAAAAGCATTTATGCTATGATGTGTGTACCGGTAGCACTTAGATTCTAGAACTTGCGTTAGGACCATTCTGAGGCCACAAGTGAGACTACATTCGTGTAGTTAGATTTACTACATGATAAGAGGCATTAGGATTAACCTATTGTTTTACACCTGTGTTTTTGTTATAATTACATTGGCTACATTGGTCAAGTAATTCTCCCACACCCTTTGCGTTGTACTCATTTTTAGTACACGATACCCCTAGTACACCCCTCAGAGCCTATCTTTTCGTTTCTAACTTTAAGCATTTTACTTAAAGGAAGAATTTGTTTACACCCTACTTAAATGTACACCCAAATCGCCTTAGCCTACCTTGTATGTACTCATTTTTAGTGCATTATTGTGACAACATTTGTTTAAACCCAAGTTAATTATCTAATTGATTACATGGTTGCTAAGTCGAGTCATATCCTTGTACATATTGTTTTGGGACGATTGGGACTCATGGGTAAAGTACTAGTGTAATGGAGTAATGGGGAAGAACATCATTTATTACCCCCATATGTGCTAAATATTTTAAAAGTACTCCAAGTGTTTTAATTATCTTAATTCGAGTCATTAGAATAGTTATTTGTAAAGTTATGTAAAAGTTCAAGTGTAAGGGGAATGCAACGCCCCTATGATGTATTATTTTGGATGGTAGGGCAAGAGTGTATGAAAAAAAAAAAATATATATATATATATATATATATATATATATATATATATATATATATATATATATATATATATATATATATATATATATATATATATATATATATTCAAGAAAAATACAAAAAAATGAGAAAAAGAAAAGTAGAAAAATCATACGGACTACCATCCCGTTTCATTTTATGTTTATTTTATGTTTTTGTTATTTTCGTTCATTAGCTTAAATCGAGTCGAGTCTTGGCTTAGCAACATTGTATAGTACATGTAATTAATCAAGATCTTTAACTCGCCACCAGCAAAATATCCCTTATCCAACAAAACCGTGTTTATCATATCCCTACACCTAACGTTATAACCCATTTAAAAGCCCTCTTTGATAGTTTATCTTAGGTGCTTACGCCTAGTGAGGAGGTTTTCGATCCTTTCCCAAGCCTATGGTAATCTATTTGCTATGACAGGTAGTGAGAGATATTATCCGTTTTCATTTATGAGATTTATTTTGATGACACTTGAGAGATGTGAGTATCTAAACACTACTTGTGAGGTGCTAGTTTGTAATCTCCGTGCTTATTATGATTAAAGTGGAACGACTATTTGTTGCAATTACTTTTATATTAGTGTTAAATGACCCCTAACTTGTATTTTGATTAGAATAAAAGCACATTTGCTTGAGGACAAGAAAATCTCAAGTGTAAGGGTATTTGATGAAGCGAAAAGTGTACCGCTTTTAAGGGGTCATTTAAGCCCTAAATCATATTTATTTGATCAAATATCGCCCTAAATCGTTCCTTTTGTCATTTTAGGTACTTTTGAGGAGAAATCTGGAAAAGGAAGCATTTTGGACGTTTTTTGGAGCATAAAAGTGAAGAAAACGACAAAGTCTCAAAATCGGTTGAAAATTACCTTTGACGGCGTCAGGATTATCCCCAGACGGCGTCATGGCTTGGCAAGAAAAAGGTGGATGTGAAAATTACTCATGATAAGCCAGAGAAATTTGCATGGAATTCTGACGGCGTCACCCTTTAATCTGATCAAGGTCGTCACGGCTTAATTTAAAGAGGGACGGCGTCAAGCCATTATCTGACGGCGTCAAGCCTTGATAAGCCAAAACGGATTTTGGAGGTCTAGAGAGGGACGGCGTCAGGAAGGCCATCCGGGAACCCTAAAAGCGGCGAGGTGACGGCGTCAGAATCTACAACGTGACGCCGTCAGACCTTAATCTCTATATATAGTTTTGCAATTTTTTGTCATTAGTGCAGAACTTATTGAGGAACTTTGTGTGTAAGAACCCTAAGACGATTTTAGCAGCTTTTTCAAGGCTTTTTGCCTTGAGATCTTCCATGTTACATTGAAGATAAGTTATCAATTAATCATTCAATATGTCTATGTGTTGTTTGATTCTATCTTGTTCTTGTCTTTTGTTTAACATGCTAGGCTAGGTTTATCTTGTGTTTGCTTAGATCTAATGAAACCTAGCTATTGATTATTGGTTATTAGTGTGTTATTAGTTGTATTGGATGATTGTTCATCTATGTTAGGCTTAAGAAAACTGGCTAACTTCCTATTCGGTAACTTGCTTGAACGTCTTAAGAAACATGAACCAATGCGTACTAAGGTTTTTATGGTTGTATTTAATGCACAAGCGAATTCTAGTGATCCCATGTTAGGAGCTTCCAAGCCGGCTTGACATAGGAGTGAAGTAGGAGCTTGTAGAGTTGGGGAAGTATGTACGCCACCCCACGATTGGTATTAAGGAATACACCCGTCATCCACGCGATTAATGCACACAAATTAACCGGTAAAAGATAGTTAGGGAGTAAGAAAATCTAAGTAAACACATTTCTCTCCACATAAGTTTCACCACCTTTTCATTTTCAGTTATTTTATTTTATTTGCATTCGTAGTTATTTGGGTTAGTTGACTAGCAACTAATTCCGCCCACTCTTTCAAACCCGAGATTTTACTTGCTTTCATAAAATTATAAAAACATAAAAAAGAATCTTCTCTCACCCTTAGACCTATTAGAGTAGTTTTTCATACCTAACGAACACTATTCCCTGTGGAGAACGATCAATCCCCCGTACTTACCACTACACTATACTACATCGGTCAGGTACACTGCCTGGTGGGGTTGTAAGCCTCTTGAGATCCCTCGAGAGGTAAAACCTGTTGTAAGGTTGCAAAACCACGCATCAATGTGGATAGCATGAACAGAAAGAACAATCTAGCTTGTTAACAACAAGCTAGAAAACCCAAAGAAACCATCCTGAGAGCTTTTTAAACCCAGAATAGCTTTTAAGAGCTTATGTTGACTTTTTTGTTGACTTTCTTCAAATTTGAAACTTAGAACTAGTATCCACTATATAAGCTTACAGAAAGCTATGGAGAGCTTATGTGAGCTTATAGCAAGGGTGTTTGGAGCTTATGATGATAATTTAAAGGAACTTAGAGCTTATACGATTCACAGATAACTTGGAATTTAAATGATTACTGAAATTGAGTACATAGTAACTTGAAACTGGAACAAAGTAACTCAAACTAACTTGTATTGATAACTTGAAATGAGAATTACAATAATTAAGACTGATTAAGTAAAAACGATTACAACTAAATTAACTACTGCCTTGAAAGGCTTACAAACATGTTCTATATATACTACACTAAGGTGGGAATTTCTTGTAATCTTCCTCTGAACACTTCTACACCCTTGATTAGCTTGAATTCATCCCAATCGTTGAAATGCATTTTTGGCGCCAAAAGTCTTGTGAGTTGATATGAGCAGGTTTACTTCAATTAAGGATTTTTGTGTGTTAGTGAAGGTGGAAGGGAGTGGGTAGACAGCTGGTGATGAGGTGGTGGGTTGAGGTGATAGAGCAGAGAAACTATGGGCTTGGGTGGTATTGGTGTCTGGTTTGGCGGGTTTTTAGGGAAAGGGATGAGTTTGACCGGGGTTTGACCCTGGTATTAGGATTGGGCCGGGTTATGTTTTCATTGGGTTGGGGTTGGATTAGGTTATAGTAATAAAAGGGTGTTGGGTTTTTATTAATAAGGGTCCGGTTGGTTAGTAGCTAAATCACAAGGACCATACTTGTAATTTCCGAATTGTTGAAGGGTGTGAGTAGACAATTTTTCCATAGTTATCAAAAAGGTTTATTTTGCCAATTATAAATAGCACAAGGGTAATATTTGATAAATTCCAATTTTTAAATACCCGAGGACTAGTTTTGCCAATTTTGAAACTTGAGGGGTAAAAGTTGCCATTTTTAGAAAACTTTCATCCAGGGATTAAAAGTGAATATGTTTGATATCCCAAGGACTAAAGTTGACTTTTCTTTCATTTTAAACCTTCAGGGACTAAATCTGCCAATTTGTGAAACTCCAGGGACTGAAAGTGACAATTATGCAAACTTTGTTCGTTTTTCACTTATTTTCAATCTTTTTGTTTCTGAGTCATATAAAAACACATTTTATGATATTTTCAGTATTTTGAAGCATATCTGCATGTTTTTAAATGTTTTTGCAGATAAAATGTGACAGAAATGATGAGTATTTAGACACTCATCAAGTACCGTATCACAACCCTTTCTTGCTTGCAATCTTTCACCAAAACTCCAACCTTCTCCCTTGCTTTCTCCTGGACTTCTTGGCCAAATTTTTGAGAGGATATGGATGATATTGTGTGTGTTGATATGTCAAGAAAAACCGTACGTTGAAAGGGTATGAAAAAGGAAAAACGTGTGAAGTGAAAAAGGAAACAAGATATGGCAATATTTGGGCTTATCTCTTCTCTTTTATTTAACTTGGCAGATTTTGTGATAAGGAAGCATATAATTTCGTTTTCTTTTACTTCTTTAGGAATAATATATGTTTTAATTTAGTTTATATAATGTATGGTTTGATTTAATTAGTTTAGGTAATTTAAGAATTAATATGCTTTAGTTTATATTCATTTCACATTGTTTTGTATTATCCTTACAGTAATCTTGTGTTCTCTTGAAATTTTTGGTTAGGGGTATTTCAGGTATTTCATGTGATTGAAGAATGAGGGTTTTACAAGTCTAGTGTGTTGATTGTGTGAAGTAGAAAGTTTGGTCCACAAATTGTATATGGATCACTAAGTAGTCTTGAATACCTAGTAGATGGTTAGGATAAATCCGAACCAATCTAAGTGAGAAACCCTAAGTGATTGTTAATGTTAATGCGGAATCTTAACAAGAACAATTAAGAACACAAGCAGGGATATCACTAACTTCGTATATTGATATTCACTATAATGAATTCGTACAACTCACACGCAAACTAACAATCTTTAGGAATCCTTTTATAACACAAGGAAACCCTAGACGACACAGAAGATATACACAAATCTTCTATAAAGATACATACACGCATTGTATCTTTTCCTAACATAACTCTAACAGACTTTCCTATCTTCACGACCAGACTTAACTTTATAAGTCAACCAGACTTAAATGTGCTACCAGACTTAACATTACATAACCAGACCTAATAACACAAACAGACCTAACTTAGTAAACTACCAGACCTAAGTTGTCTGCTCTTGATACGTATCATAATTCCCAACAATCCTCCCCTAACTTGATCTTCATACTCCATGAACTTCAAGTTCTTCTGATTAAGCCTTCTGAGGATTGAATCTTGAACACTTTGAACTGTATTTAGGTCTTGTTCCTTTCTAGCAGCTTGAATCTTGATAAGCTCTTCTGATATGGTCTTTGCAGCAACATTGACTATATGTACATCAATTCATATTAAGTTTCATATCTATTCTCATCACTTCCAGGTGGGTTAACTCCTGCGAGAGGTGAATCATTGAAATTTAATGGAGTTGATGTCTCTTTACCAATAGCCATCACTACTGGAGTAGCCAAATGTTTTGGTGTGTAAGACCATGGTACACTGATAACCATATGATTTTAAGCAAATCATCAGCTTATCAACGGATTTGTTAAGTCTTTACCAAAAGCCGTTTGCTTCTGGACTAGTCAATTCTTTGATGGAAAAGCACCTCATCATGGTGAATTGATTACCATTTATGGTTTTCCACAGCCTTTACCACAAGCCATAACCTTGTGGGCTAGCCAACTCTTCACTTATCTTAGATATGGTGAGTTGAATACCATACAATTTTTGGCAAATTGTCAGCCATAAACGGATTTGAGCAATCTTTACCTGTTAGCCGTTTGCTCAGGATTAGCCAGTCCTTGTGTTGATGAGACAAGGTGGACTGATAACCTTTTGATGTGTTAGTGCAAAGCACCTCCACCAAGTGAGAAGTTCCAATAGTCTCACTCAACAACTTGTGAAAATATACTTAATCCAGCATTGCCTATAAAAGAAATAAAAGACATAGATAAAACAAACCAAAATTTTTTTTATTTTTTTTTATTTTTTTTTTTATCACTAAAAGAACTAAAATCAAAACTACAAGACTTAAAAGTAACCTAAATGCTGGTAAGTATTCATACTTTACATACTTCACAGTTTGACCTCCCCTTAGGCCAAACCTCCCCTTAACTCAAACTAGGGGTTCATCATACCAATGTTAACTACCAGATAATTGAATCTAGGACCATCAAATGCCTTAGTTAACAGGTCAGCAACATTAAAATCTGTATGTATTTTCTCCACTCTAATCAACTTCTTTTCAAAGCAATCCCTAATGAAGTGATGCCTTATTTCTATATGCTTAGTTTTAGAGTGATATACTGGATTCTTAACAATACAGATAGTACTCTTATTATCTATGTGGATAACAGTATTCATAAAATTCAAACCATAGTCCAGCATCTGATTCTGAATCCACAAAACTTGTCCACAGCAATGAGCAGCTGCTACATACTCAGCCTCAGTAGTTGAATTAGCCACAATCGTCTGCTTCTTGCATTGCCAAGATATTAACCTCCTTCCAAGGAACTGACAACCTCCTATTGTTGATTTCCTATCCAGACTTGCACCAGCATAGTCACTGTCTGAATAAGCTGTCAGGTCAAAAGTTGACTCCTTAGGATACCAAAGGCCCAAATTTGGTTTGCCCTTTAAATACCTGAAGATCCTCTTCACAGCATGAAGATGTGAAGTCTTTGGTTTAACCTGAAAGCGTGAACAAACACAAACTGCATACATAATATCAGGTCTAGAAGCAGTAAGATACATGAGGGAACCTATCATGGATCTGTAAAGATGCACATT
This sequence comes from Artemisia tridentata subsp. tridentata, assembly GCA_021014915.2. NCBI lineage: Eukaryota > Viridiplantae > Streptophyta > Magnoliopsida > Asterales > Asteraceae > Artemisia > Artemisia tridentata. The sequence goes on from CP139502.1 coordinate 333,153,983, forward strand.
CACATCAGCAGCATCTTCATCCTTTGTTAAAGGCACTTTGTTCTCCATGGGAGTGACTGCTGCCTTCACATTTGAGAACTCAAACTTTTTCAAAATTTCTGCAACATACTTGTCTTGAGAAATAAAAAGTCAATCATCCTTTTGCTTAACTTGCAGTCCCAAGAAAAATGTAAGTTCACCCATTGAGCTCATTTCAAACCTGCTCTTCATTAAACCTTCAAATTCATCACACCAAGACTTTCTTGTGGATCCAAAAATGATATCATCCACATAAATTTGGACAAGAATAATATCCTTCTGATCTCTCTTAATAAATAAAGTCTTGTCAATTACACCCCTGATGTATCCATGTTCTTCAAGAAACTGTGAAAGAGTTTCATACCAAGCTCTAGGAGCCTAATGAAGACCATATAGAGCTTTAATAACCTTATACACTTGATTGGGGTTAGCAGGATCCACAAAGCCAGGAGGTTGATGTACATACACATCTTCTTCAATAGTGCCATAAAGGAAAGCACTTTTGACATCCATCTGATATACCTTGAATCCCATGTATGATGCATAGGCCAAAAATAACCTGATAGCTTCAATCCTTGCTACAGGAGCAAAAACCTCATCATAATCTATGCTCTCCTCCTGTTTGTATCCTTGAGCTACCAACCTTGCTTTGTTCCTTACAACTACCCCGCTTTCATCCCTTTTATTCCTGAAGACCCATTTAGTACCAATAACTTTAGATCCATTAGGTAGGTCTACAAGAACCCATACTTTCTGTAGCTTGAACTGCAACAACTCTTCTTGCATGGCTTCTACCCAACTTTCCTCCCCTAAAGCTTCAGAAACTGTAGTGGGTTCACTTTGAGAAAGAAAGCAAGCAAATAAGCAATGTTGCTGGTCCTTATGGTTGACCCTTTGTTGTTGCTTAATCAGGCTAATGAGTGCAAGAGAATCAGACTGATGTTGCACTCTACTTCTTGTTTGAACAGCTGACTTGGGGTTACCAATTATTTGGCTTTTGGGATGAATGGTGTGGATCCTGAGAGTGGGGGTTGGACTTACCTCCACTTCAGTGGGTAAGTTATTGAAATCAGTAATAATTCCTCCTTCATCATAGGAAGCCCCATCAAAAACACCTTCATTAGGATTAGGAAATACTTCAAGTTCTGGCATCTCAGAATCAGCACAGGCAGTATTTGAAGAAAGGTCTGGTAGAACACCACTACCAGACTTAAAATGTGAAGTACTGGTAATGCTAGGGGATATGACTTTGCCAGACTTAACTTCAGAATCTATTTTCTGAGTGGAAGAATCATTGATTACTGCTTCAGTTGCATCAGACTTGTTCTCTGTAGATGGAATCACAACAAGCTCAGCCATATCATCAATGTTCCCTGAATTTGAAGAATCTTTGGTACCTGCAATGTTAGTAGCTTCTTGGGTACCTGCATTAGGGTTAATTTGATTCTCCTTGGAGACAGGAATATAATTCATAGAATCAGTCAAATAATCAATATCAAACATCCACCTATGACCAATTCCCTTGACATTGGGTTTTTCCTCAAGAAAGTTTACATGCAGATTTTCTTCTACTTTCTTGGATACTAGATTGTAAACCCTAAAGGCTTTACTGTTTAATGCATACCCAAGTAAAAACCCTTCATCAGACTTTCCTTCAAATTTTCCAAGAACACTTAGAGTATCAAGAATGGTAACATGACACCCAAAAGGTCTTATATGTCTAACAACTGGTTTGTGGCCAAACATAAGCTCATAAGGAGTTCTATTTTGAGGCTTGGTCACTCTAACCCTATTAAAGATGTAGCAGGCATTGCTGACTGCTTCAGCCCAAAATGTAGTAGGTAAAAGTGAATCTGCTAGCATAGTCCTAGCTGCCTCAATTAGTGTCCTGTTCATTCTCTCTGTAACTCCATTTTGCTGAGGAGTTCTTGCATTACTGAATTGTTGCTTAATTCCTTTATTACCACAAAAATCTAGCATGCTCTTGTTTTTAAACTCAGTGCCATTATCACTCCTAATGATTTTAACTCGTTTATCAATAAGGTTTTCAATCTGTCTAATAAAATTTTGAATCAAAGGGGTAGCTTCATCCTTCCTAGACATAAAGAACACCCAACAGTATCTAGTACAATCATCTGTAATGACAAGGCAATAGCATGCATGATTAATACTATGGACAGATGTAGGGCCAAAAAGATCCATATGTAAGGTATGCAAAGGTTCAGTGATTAATCTTTCTAATTTAACCTTACAGGATTCCCTATGTTGTTTTCCCTTGTTGCAAGCCACACAAGTATGATCATTTTTAAACAATTTTGAAGGCAAACCTCTCACAAGGTTATTCTTCACAAGTTTATTCATGTTTTTGAAATTCACATGGCCTAACCTTCTGTGCCACAACTTAGATTCATCTAATGTAGATTTTGTAATTAAACAGGTAGCACCTTTTGCAGGATTAGATGCTTTCATATCAAAACTGTACATTTTGTGTTGTCTGGGAACTTTAAGAAGAATTTGATGTTCTTCAGGCATCTTAAAGTCCGGAGTCAACACAAGACAATCAGTTTCAGTAAAAAGCACCTTATGCTGAGTATCACAAATCTGTGATATTGAGAAAAGGTTGAACTGCCCAAGTTCTTTCACAAAAGATACATTGTCAAATTCTATGTTGCCCACAATAATTCTTCCTTTACCAGTTATCTGTCCCTTGCTTCCTCCAAAAGTAACAGAACCTCCCTCGAATTCATGAAAATCATTAAGATAGTTCTTGTTACCAGTCATGTGCCCAGAGCATCCACTGTCAAGTATTCCTCTATCTTCCATATAGCATAGTGGATGATCCTGCACAAAAAGAAGAGAAATTAGTTTCTCTTAGGAACCCAGGCCTGAGTAGGCTTGGGTCCGCCTTGTGGATCAATATGCTTAAATTTCTTAATTGAACCTGATCCACTGTTGTTTTGGGATTTATACATGGATTTATTTTTGTTTGAATCCCAAGACATACATGCTGAGGTCTTAACAGCAGAATCTCCATTTCCCTTTAAAGGTTTTGCTGTTTGCTTTCCAACTTGTCTTCTCACAGGTGAATGAGCTTTGTAAAAATTATTTCTTTGAAAATTTGCATTCACCTGAGGTTTTTGAAAAGGTTGCTTGGGTCTTACAAAACCAGTGTTCACATTAGGTCTCACAGAGTTAACATAACCAGTATTCACTTTAGGCCTCATAAAGTTAACATTTTGCCTATTCACATTAAAGTTTCTGTAGCCAGACCCAAAATTTAGTCTACCAGAATTAACAAAAGAGTTAGGTCTGGTAGTGTTATTTAGTTGTACAGGTCTGGGGACAAACTGGTTAGCATGATTAACTCTGCTAGCATTATTCCAAACTGGTTTATTTAAACCTTGAACCTTATTAACATTCATTCTCTTTTGCTCAGCCTCTCTTTTCATTCTCTTTTCATGGAAGTCACAATCTTTTATTAAATGACTCAAACTTCCACACACAAAGCATCTTTTAGGAGCATAAGTATAACTACTCCTACTTTCTCTGTGAACACTATTGCTTCTAGGAGACTCATTCAATTTAACAGATTCCCTAGGAGTTTTTATGTGATTGACACAACTAGGTTTAACTGTCTCAGCCTTTTGTTCAGTCACTAAAGGTTTAGTAACAACAGGTTCACACTTCTCAATAACCTTAGGTTCAGGATTTTCTTTTTCCTCATTGTTTGACTCAGACTTAGAGTGATCAGAGGAACCATCAATAGATCCTTCAGAGTCATTGGATTGACAAGAAGAATATCTACTGGATTTGTCCTCTGAGGTAGTAGGTTCAGGCACTTGAGGACCTTTCTTACCATACACAAAGAGTGAATCATCCAATTCTTCTTTTTCAAGAGGAGTATAGTCATCACTCAAAGGTGGTGGTACTCCCTTAAAGTCACCAGTCTTAACAAACCTATTGTACAAAGGTTTATCAGCATAGTCCTCTTCTCTATTCTTAAATATAGCCCTATTCTCATTTTCCTCATATCCTAAGCCACATTTTTTATTTGACTTAATTTGAGAATCCCAACATTTAAACAGGTTATTATTTGAATTGTTCCATTGATCTACCCTTTTTCTCAGCTCATCCCTTTCCTTCTGAATTTTAAGCCCTAATTGTCTATACCTTTTAAGCTTCTCATCTTGTTCATATATCTTATTTGCCTGAAAGTATAGTTTTTCATTTAAAGCAGCATGTTGGTTTTGAAGAGTGACCTTTTGTGCCTCTAAAGTTTTTACAGCATTTTTATGTGCTAATAAATTTACTTCTAGATCACCTATTTGTTCTTGCTGCTCATCACACAAAGCCTTAACATGATTATATGAGTCAGTACATAATTTAGAGCATAATGATACCTCATTACCAATGGCCATGAGAGCATGATCAGACTCCTCATTTACTCTTGGATGCTCATGATGCGTGGTTTTGCAACCTTACAACAGGTTTTACCTCTCAAGGGATCTCAAGAGGCTTACAACCCCACCAGGCAGTGTACCTGACCGATGTAGTATAGTTTAGTGGTAAGTACGGGGGATTGATCGTTCTCCACAGGGAATAGTGTTCGTTAGGTATGAAAGACTACTCTAATAGGTCTAAGGGTTGAGGAATATTCTTTTTTTATGTTTTTATATTTTTATGAAAGCAAGTAAAATCTCGGGTTTGAAAGATTGGGCGGAATTAGTTGCTAGTCAACTAACCCAAATAACTACAAATGCAAATAAAATAAATAACTGAAAATAAAAAGTTGGTGAAAACTTAAGTGTAGAGAAATGTGTTTACTTAGATTTCCTTACTCCCTAACTATCTTTTACCGGTTGATTAGTGTGTATTAGTCGCGTGGATGACGGGTGTATTCCTTAATACCAATCATGGGGTGGCGTACGTACTTCCCCAACTCTACAAGCTCCTACTTCACTCCTATGTCGAGCCGGCTAGGAAGCTCCTAACATGGGATCACTAGAATTCGCTTGTGCATTAAATACAACCATAAAAACCTTTAGTACGCATTTGGTTCATGTTTCTTAAGACGTTCAAGCAAGTTACCGAATAGGAAGTTAGCCAGTTTTCTTAAGCCTAACATAGATAAACAATCATCCAATACAACTAATAACACACTAATAACCAATAATCAATAGCTAGGTTTCATTAGATCTAAGCAAACACAAGATAAATCTAGCCTAACATGTTAAACAAAAGACAAGAACAAGATAGAATCAAACAACACATAGACATATTGAATGATTAATTGATAACTTATCTTTCAATGTAACATGGAATATCTCAAGGCAAAAAGCCTTGAAAAAGATGCTAAAATCGTCTTAGGGTTTTCTCCCAAAAATTCCACACTAAGTCCTCCTTTTATGACAAAGAATTAGAAAACTATATATAGATTTTTGGATCTGACGGCGTCACCTTATGGAGTGTGACGCCGTCACCTCGCCGCTTTTAGGGTTCCCGGATGACCTTCTTGACGCCGTCCCTCGTTAGCTCTCCAAAATCCGTTCTGGCTTATCAAGGCTTGACGCCGTCAGACCTTGAACGTGACGCCGTCCCTCTTTGAATTAAGCCGTGACGCCCTTGATCAGGTTAAAGCGTGACGCCGTCAGAATTTACATGCAATTTTCACTGGCTTATCATGAGTAAATTTCACATCCACCTTTTCTTGCCAAGCCATGACGCCGTCCAGAGTAAAATCTGACGCCGTCAAAGGTAACTTTTAGCCGATTTTTGAGACTTTGTCGTTTTCTTCACTTTTATGCTCCAAAAACGTCCAAAATGCCTCCTTTTCCAGATTTCTCCTCAAAAGTACCTAAAATGACAAAAGGAACGATTTAGGGCAATATTTGATCAAATAAATACGATTTAGAGCTTAAATGACCCCTTAAAAGCGGTACACTTTTCGCTTCATCAAATACCCTTACACTTGAGATTTGCTTGTCCTCAAGCAAATGCGCTTTTATTCTAATCAAAATACAAGTTAGGGGTCATTTAATGCAAACATAAAAGTAATTACAACAAATAATCGTTCCACTTTAATCATAATAAGCACGGAGATTATAAACTAGCACCTCACAAGTAGTGTTTAGATACTCACATCTCTCAAGTGTCATCAAAATAAATCTCATAAATGAAAACGGATAATATCTCTCACTACCTGTCATAGCAAATATATTACCATAGGCTTGGGAAAGGATCGAAAACCTCCTCCACTAGGCGTAAGCACCAAAGATAAACTATCAAAGAGGGCTTTTACATGGGTTATAACGTTAGGTGTAGGGAAAAGGAAAACACGGTTTTGTTGGATAAAGGATATTTTACTGGTGGCGAGTTAAAGATCTTGATTAATTACATGTACTATACAATGTTGCTAAGCCAAGACTCGACTCGATCTTAGCTAATGAAAGAAAATAACAAAAACATAAAATAAGCATAAAATAAAACGGGATGGTAGTCCGTATGTTTTTTCTATTTTTCTTTTTCTCATTTTTTTGTATTTTTCTTGTAGGGTATTCACAATGCATGAATCACTAGTTTGAGGCTTGTTATGGATCGAATGGATGGAAGTTCTAGAGAGAAGTGGGAGCCTTTTAGTGAGAGAAAGAAACTTGTGTAATATTAGATTGAAAAGGTCCAACCCTTCCCATGTGTGGGAAGGGGTATATATACTACTACATATTGTGTCCCTAGTGGACTGTGGAGCGAGCTGACAGAGGGGAAAGCCCCGACCCACTCCACAAATATAGATACGACTAATACTAATACTAATATTACTAATAATTCTATGAGCTATGATTATCTAATAAGTACTCGGGGTGACCGAGTCTTCTGCTGAATATTCATATTCCTAACAATCTCCCCCTAAGGGAGGTCACCCCAGAAGTAATGTTCTGAAATTCAGCACTTCTTCCTTGGATCTTGACATCATAGCTCGTACTCATTGAATCTTCAATGTCATAGATTGCTGTGCAAACATCAGTGATCTGAAGATGACTTCTCTTTTGTCTTGGATGAACTTTGAATAATCTCTGAACGTATCATCCCACTTGAGTCTCCAAGTCATCTTTCTGTAGTAATACTCCATGTGATGAAATATACTTAGAGCCGACATGCTCACACGATATGGGGTCATGATCTTCAGCATCAGAGTTAGCAGAAGCTGTGTTTAAGGTCTTTTAGGGTGATCATGACTTCTTTGATGATGATGTGGTGTGAACATGTGGTGATGGATTGGCATCTTTTCTGCAACCAGCTACAACAGCAACCAGCTACAGCATTCCACTGCCACAATCGCCAGAAGTTCCTGCATACGACAGTTAGCAATAATTCGACCGGTACTTACAAGTTTGGACTTCGAGATAGTCAACAGCATATTGTGAAAATTATCTCTAATCCTTACCAAGACCGTTCCTAATCGAAAACTCATAGAGAGCTTTTTAAGATTTTACCGTAGTAAATCAGCGATTAGGTGAGTCGCTGGAGATCACTCCACGACTGTAGACCGGTTGAAACCGCCGCGACCACTAAGCATAATCCACGAGGAATTACCGAAGTGACCTGCTTTCAGGGCTGCTTGATGTTGACCCTGGCAGGAATTTCCATTCAATCATTGAGAATTACATAAGTAAATTCTCTCATAAATGTTCTGGCAGATTGCTAAGATCTGCGTAGGACTCATGAGATTACAACTGGTGTCCTTAATGTTGAACAACCAGTGTAGAAATGATTCGTGTCCCTATGAGATCTTATTATGTATCTCGTGGCTCTAGACTCAATTGTGCGTTTTGATTTGGTGATCGGAGGCTGGAGAGGACTGCCACCTTTTCAATATCATCTAACTCGGAGTGAGAGAGATGATAGGAATGTATTGAACTCCGTGACAATTGAAACAAGAATCCTTTGAGGGACCTTGAGTGGCTAGGGAGGGTTGTGCAGCGTATCACTGGGTCCATGATACTTTGTCTTCAATGCCAGCAATCAACTAAGTGATTCTGACAGCATATGTATTGACCCGGTTTCTGCCTAAGTTGTAAGGAGGGCTATTTCTTTTCACCCTTTCTCTTTACAATTCTTTTTCATTCTTCAACCCCTTCAGTGCTTACCGAGACTTCATAACTAACACCTTGTTGGGTTTGTTCCAGTGTTAGCTCCATCTCAGTCGGCACTATTCCCTTATGCACATTTCTCCTTTTTAATCATACCTAAGGACTTCTACACTAACTAGTGGATTGTCCCTGGGTAGATCCCTCCGGCTCTGGCGGGATCGTGGGAACTTGAGCCTAACCTAACCATCCTTATAACTCCATGCATTAATTAAAATGGTCGGTCTTTGGTATTCATCCACAATTGCCAAACCAAATCTTTGAAAAATCTCTCAAAGTGTTCATGATTCTGAAACACATTTTTGTAAACACTTGAGAGTTTTATATTTTTCAAATGCTCCCCCTCAACATGTGCTTGGTTGATTGTTTTATAAATTTGCACATGTTAGGTAGAGCTCGCACTTTTTGAATTGATCCACTTTCAGTGAACATGACCGATTCGAGACACGCTTACATCACTGGTTAGACCAGCTTGAAATTATTACCCGTCCTGGTCAAGTCCATAGAAAGTTTCTCGAAACGGTACACTCTACTCAGATACATCTTTTTCGAGACACGCTTACATCACTGGTTAGACCAGCTTGAAATTATTACCCGGCCAAGGCGTATCCTTTCGATTGATGACAATTCAAGTTTCGTCAATTCTTAGGTGAAGTCTGAGCCTTGTTCACACAAGATGCCATAATCCATTGTTTTGTAAAACCATTTGCTCCCCCTCAATATATGCATTGATATAAGAAAGATTTTCGTACATATGGAGGAGCTTGCTTTTATGACCAAAACATTTTGCTCCCCCTCAATATGTGCCTTGATATGCAAAATGGTTTAGCACATACGGGAGAGCTTACATTAATTACCAAATCATCACATTTTATCAGAATTTCCTATTTAAATCACATTCTCTCCCCCGATCAAAAATTTCAAACCATTTGAGATTTGTGATCCCAATTGATTTAAATACGTTTAGAAAAATTCGGGAGAAAATGTGGGCAGGTTTAAATGTATTCTGATTTAGGAGCATACGATGCTCCCCCTGAAACAACGAGAGAGTGTCACTGCTGATGTTGCACAAATTTGGTAAGGTGTCAGAAATTTGAAAATTTAAGTCAATTGACCACCTTGTGTAACATCAAGACTCTCTTGAAGAATCAAACATGATAAAGAGTCTGATGTAAAGAAGACTTCTCTTCTAATACACGAAATGACGCACTGAAACGTACACCAAGTCGGGAGAACATGGATATAAAGTAATCCATGCCCAGGTGAACATCACCCGGTTGGAGGAACAGCTGTCTTTTTGGCGACATGCTTTCCCCATTGTACAGTGCGGGTTGCAGTATGAAGTAACTGCAAGCCATTAAGACATGTTTTAACTGATTAGTATAACTTCTGCTCGAGCTTCATTTAAGAATCCGTGCCATTGTTGAATGACATTTCTAGATACGTAAATGTTATCGATAAACAGAAGACATGCCTAGGTAGAACTATTTTTTGGTATTTTCTGATTTTTTCGATTTTTATGGTTTTTATAGGTTTTATATTTTTGTATTTTTCTTTTTGATTTAAGATATATACAACTATGTACAAGGATATAAGAAAACAATCCTTTACTTCTCCTTTTCTTCCTGAAGACACTTGAGGGTTTCAGGAGTCATGCTTTTCATGCCAAGGCGTGGGAGAATAAACTGAAATCTTTCTCTTGGGAGGGCCTTGGTGAAGATGTCAGCTAACTGAAACTCTGTCCTCACGAAGTATAGCTCCACAATTCCTTTTTCCACCTGTTCCCTGATGAAGTGATGCCTGATGTCGATGTGTTTTGACCTGGAGTGCTGAACATTGTTACAACAAAGAGCAATGGCGCTTTTGTTGTCACAATATAGGGGAATTTTGTTGTATGAGAATCCATAGTCCGAAAGCTGTGATTGCATCCAAAGGATTTGTGCACAGCAAGCAGACATAGCAATGTACTCAGCTTCAGTAGATGATATGGAAGTACTCATCTGCTTCTTAGAAGACCAACTAACCAACTTTTCCCCTAAAAATTGAGCTCCTCCTGAAGTACTTCGACGAGTGTCTTGACATCCCGCATGATCAGCATCTGCGTATGCCGTTAACTCCATTGCAGTGTCCTTAGGATACCAGAGACCCATATGAACCGTGCCTTGAAGATATCGGAAGATCCTTTTCACTGCTTCAATATGCTTCTTGGTTGGTCTGGATTGATACCGAGCACACATACACACAGCAAACAGAAGATCTGGTCTGCTAGCCGTGATGTACATCAAAGATCCAATCATGCTTCGATACTGTGTGATATCAACTGGAATCCCTGAAGGATCTTCATCCAGCTTCGTTCTATCAACCATGGGAGTGTCAACAGGTTCACTTGAATGGAATCCAAACTTTTTCAGGATCTCGTAGGCGTATTTGGATTGATTGATGAATATGCCTCCGGGACTTTGAGAAACTTGTAGTCCTAAGAAGAATGACATTTGTCCCATCATGGACATTTGGAATTTGGAATTCATCTCCTTTGAGAAAATATCACATTCACCAGGATCTGTTGAAGCAAAGATGATATCATCTACATATATCTGAACTAGCAGTAGATGGTTTCTTGATTTCCTGGTGAATAGTGTAGGATCAACAACACCCTTGGAGAATCTGTTTGCTAGGAGGAACTTGGACAATGTATCGTACCATGCCCTTGGCGCCTGTTTTAGCCCATAAAGAGCCTTCTTCAAGCGGTAAACATGAGTAGGGTGTTCAGCATCCATGAATCCTTCAGGTTGACTCACGTAAACTTCTTCCTTTAAGTCACCATTCAAGAATGCCGTTTTGACATCCATCTGGTAGACTATCATATTACGACTAGCCGCATTAGCTAGGAAGATTCTTATAGCTTCAATTCTAGCAACCGGAGCAAACGATTCTTCAAAATCAATGCCCTCTTCTTGTCTAAACCCTTTAGCAACTAGCCGTGCCTTGTTCTTTAAGACATCACCATACTCGTCAAGCTTTACTTTGAAGATCCACTTTAAAGCAATGATCATTGCACGCTCAGGAGGAGGCACTAATTCCCATACTTCAAGTCGATCAAATTCATGGATTTCATCCTGCATAGCCTGGAACCAGCAATCTTTAGTCATTGCTTCTTTGGCATCTTTTGGTTCAACTTTAGACAGTACAGAATTGAAGAAGCACCATAGTGCATCAGTGGCTAGTTGATTACGAGTGGATACTGGACGTGAGGGATTGCCTATGATGTTGTCGATTGGATGATCACTGGTCCATTTCCTGAGATGGTCGTGAGGTTGATGGTTGTGAACAGACGAAGCAGTGCTGTGATCTTCAAGTAAGGATGTGTCTGATGAATGTTCAGGAGCAAAGATGTTTTCAAAAGGAGCCTCTTCAACATGAGCAAAAGGATTAACTTCCAAAGAGTTATTATCTGAAGATTCTTGCATTACTGGAGAAGTTTGAGTGTTTGATGACGAAGGCGATTGACTGGCAGCAGGAGCATTGTGACTGACTGATACTGAAGCTGCAGGTCCTTCTGAATCTTGTGGGGCTTGAACCTCATCCATAGGAATTACAGCTGATTCACTCGGGATGGTTCCATTTGTTGGCTCAAAGTATTCATCAAACATGGGATCGAATAACTTCTTCAACTCCTCACATGTAGGTGGCACATAAGAATCTGCAGGCGTGGAATTCTGTACAAGTCCTGAACTAATGGGTCCAGGAGACAAAAGGTGAAGATCGGGTCCAGAACTGATTTGTCCTGAAACAGGTAGCTCACTCAGCTCATCGAACGTAACATGAATGTCTGGTGCGTTTCCATGATTTAACGAAAATACCTATATCTGCTTTAGCTCTTAATTTTCCCAAGTCTTGACTATCGTTAGTTGGATAGCAAAGAGCACCAAACACACGCAGAAAGGAAAGATCTGGTTTCTTGTTATGAATTAACTCGAAGGGAGTCTTCTCATGAACCGGATGAATTAGGGATCGGTTTTGAGTGTAACATGCTGTTGCAATAGCTTCTGCCCAGAGAAACATCGGTGTCTTTGAAAATATAAGCATGGTTCTTGCAGCCTCCACCAGAGTACGGTTCCTTCGTTCAACCACCCCGTTCTGTTGAGGCGTGCGAGGGATACTTTTCTGATGCGTGATGCCAATACTTTCATAGAAATTACGGAGTTGTTGGTTAACAAACTCAGTACCATTATCTGTGCGAATGATTCTGACAGTTTTATCTAGCCTTACTTGCAGCTGTTTTATCAGTTTAATGATAACCTCTGGAGTTTCGTCCTTGGTTCTCAAAAACTTTACCCATGTGAACCGAGAATAATCATCTACTATCACCAGAACATACTTCTTTCCATTTATGGTTTGTATTCTCATTGGACCGCACAAGTCCATGTGGAGGGTGTGAAGAACTTCCAAGTTGGTGTTGACGGTTTTAGGCTTGTGGGTTTGTTTCTTGCTTTTACCCAGTTGACATGCAGAGCAGAGATGATCCTTCTCATATTTCAGTCTGGGCATCCCTCTAACAAGATCTTTACGGGAAAGATTATTTATGGTACCGAAGTTCAAGTGGTTCAAACGACGATGCCACAGCCATGATTTTGTTTTAGAGGCTTTAGAAAGCAAGCATATTGGAGAGGACTTCAACATTTCTTCAATTGAGATGGTGTATAAATTGGTGCCCCGACTGCCCTTGAGGAGATCTAAACCATCCAATTCTCTGACGAAACATGTATGCTTTCTGAAAGCCACTTCCAGATCTGAATCACAAAATTGACCCACAGAAAACAGATTGTGTCCTAGTCCTTCCACATAATATACCCTTGAGATTACACTATTACCAAACACATAATCTCCATAACCCATAATAGCACCAAAGTGGTCGTTCCCAAATCTAACTGTCCCGATAAACTTTTTCACGAAGTTCTTGAGCCGTGAGCGATCTCCAGTCATATGTTTTGAGCAGCCTGAGTCCAAATACCACAGGACGATTTGTACGACCTGCATTTGAAACCAGACAACAATGGATGACTGAAAAATGTGGATCCCCAAGTGCAATTGGGGTCCATTTGGTCAGCACACACATATTCAGGAACCACAGATTTCACAGATGCTACTATCTTTACTGTGGAGACAGAACTTGAGACAGGACAAGACCTAGATGGAAGGCATTGTGATTCTAAAGGCAAGATTCTACCAGTTGGTCTCCATTCCTTATTCTTCACAATTTTATGCATATTCATTTTAGGTAATGGTCTCTGTTTTCCTAAATTGAATTTCCTTCCAGTGGGTCTCCATTGATAGCCTATGCTAGCAAATGTTTTTCCTGTTGCTTTCCAAACCTTTTTGCATGCTTCAGATATCCTACCATTCTTAACATGGGATGATGCAGAAGACATCAGGAAAGACACAACACATTCATCATGATTAGCAGAAATTAAACAATTGTCGCAAGTTTTACAGATAGCATTAGAATTCGAATTAATTACAGTACTTTTGATACTAGAATCAACACGATTCATCCTACTCATTGTAAACTTATTGTTCCTAGGTTGGGCTTCTACATTCTTCAAGTGATCATTCTTAGCTGGCGCAGTCATATCCTTTCTTTCATTTCCTCTAGACCTTGACCCGCTAGCTTGGGTGTCACTTTTTACTCCTGTAGAAGCATCGAAGGTAACATTAGTTTGTTTTTCTGTCACATGCCTTCCTGATAATGATGTGTTGGGTTCTGATGTTTTGGGTGGTAGGTCAAAGGCTACATACTTGTTCACAACATTGGATGATGATGCAACAGATCTATCTCTATGGCCTCTAAACTTAGGAATTGAGCCTATGGCATATTCTAAGTTTTCCTGAATCCTTTTCGTGAGTTTGCATGCATAGACAACTGCTTGATCAAGTGGCTTATCATTCCTATCCTCTTCAACTACCTCACGAAGTGTGTCAAGACCTTCTCTAAGATGATCTAGATATGTTTGATGGGCAAGGTTGTTATTTCTAAGCTTAAACGGAATACGCCCAACATCAACATCATACTTTTTACAATCAGTAGCCTTTGGTGTATCACAATTACAAGTGGTGCATGGCATTTTACCTTTCACCCGAGCCTTAAGATTCTCAATTTCATTTGTCAAAGAGGTTATTTGATCATTATGATTGCTTCTTGTAACTTTAATAGAATCATATAACTCTTTGAAATGTTGTTTAACCTTTGAATTTTCTTCTCGATAACACTCATTTTCGTAATGTAACATATTTATGGTGTTTTGATATTGAAAATTCTGAGAATCTGAAGACGAAGGTTTATTGGTGCCATATACTTCACACTTGTTGGATTTCAATTGGGCAATTTGGGCCCTCAGCAGTCGAATCGTGTTCGTGTGAGCTTGAATTGTCTCATCACGTTTGCTTAATTCAAAATAAGTATCAAACTCAGGAGCATCCGAGGATGTCTTGACATTTGATATTTTGCATTTTTCTTCTAAGTGTTGATGTTTGAGTTGCAAATTCAGATAATCAACTTCTAGTTTTGAAAAACGTTTAACCATGTTATCATGGTCATCATTTTGAATTTTTTCAAGCAATTTCAAATTCTCCCCCCTCAAGCTCAACAACACGATTCTGGGTGACATTTAACGCAATAGCATACTCATTAAATTGACAAGCAGACAATGCAGAATCAGTGACAGTGTAAAATACATCTTGTGCAATACATTTAGCAATCAAGTTGTCATTAGTGATGAGTATGTTTTTTCTTTCAATCTCACGACTCTTAAGTTCTATTGCATATCCATTCACCTCATTTTCCATGTCTTTAAACACTACTTCCATTTCTTTTATTTCGGCTTTAAGGGCAGTTTGCAACCCTTCAAAATGTTCTTTAAGTAGTTTAAAGAATGGCATGACCTCAGTTAAGTAACACCTTTTTGCATGTTCAAAACACCTTTCCCCCTCAGTAATGCCGGTTGGTGTGATTCTCTTCTTACATGTTTTATCAAAATCAGCAAACAGTTGCCAAAGCACATATAAGCTAATAAAGGTTTTGCATTCAGTGGGAAGAGACAAAGGCACCAGATTCCTAGGTGTATTGGGAGGATACACCGTTATGGACGCAACTTTTCGAATGAGGGGGGTGTTGGCCTTAAGTTTATCTTCCTTAAGTTTTTCACTATCTTGTTTCCAAAATATCTGTTCAGGTGTTAACTTCTTTTGAGGAGCAAACACAGTCAAACGATTTTCCTCATAATAATCATGGGGTTTGATTATTATTCGTCTGGCTATGCACTCGGGATCCCTCATTTTCTCATTCATTTTTTCTTTCGTTTTCTCACTTAACTCATCCTCTTCATCAGTGTAGATATGCTCAGGTTGGTCATGAATAGGCTTAATCATCACATTACCATTATATAGGGCTGGTTGAAGTACTTGCATACCCTTAAGGATGGTTGACTTTGGTTCACCTATCATGATTTTACTATGCTTATCACTCAACTTTCTGTGCTTATGAATCATTTGAGCAGTTTGTATGGTTTGATTTTGTGTGTACAACTTATCTTCAAGCTTGTTTTTTAACGTCTTGAGTTTAGAGAAATCATTTAAAAGAGTTGTTTCTTTTTGTTTGAATTCTTGCTTAAGTGTTGTTACACACTTTTGTGCTTCCTGTTTTTGTTTGACAGACTGTTCTAGCTGACTTTTCAAAGAACTTAACTCTAATTTTAATGTTTCTTCTCGCACTCTAGACTCTTTAATAAGTGTACTCATTTGACCTTCTAATTTCTGCTCACGATCATTAAGCTCAAACTTAGCACGCTGTTCATACATAGCAACTTGTTCTTTATAGATGTTAAGTCTAGTGATCAAGTTATTATCAGGGACAGGCAATTGGTTCTCATGGTACACACATGCATTATCTACATTACTCGCATTATCTAAGGCACATACATTACTCATAGCACACACATCATTATTGACAAAGGATTCACCATTTGGTACATCAAGCGAGTTGTTGCTATTCAAATACTGTTCATATGAGACAATATTGCTATTTTCCATATCAACATCACTTGAGTCAGAAACAACTGCCTGATGTACTTCTTCGGGAATCTGATGTCCCTCGACAATATTATATGTGTCATAAATTTTTAGTACCTCAGAAATCACGGATGCATTAGAAGAACCAGCTTGACGAGATGAGGCCAGGGAAGACAAGTTAGCCATGAAGATCGTTTGAGCAGTAGGTTCATCATCCACATCAGAGTCAAATGCATCACAGTCATCTGCCTTGAAGATGTTAGGATCATTAAGTGCCAGATCCTGAACAGGTTTCTCATCCACATCTTCATCAAAAGTATTTCCTCCATCTCCTGCCAAGAACAATAACTCTTCCTCATCCAATACAGCACCATTTTCTTGAGCTTGCATTAACAGCATCTTGTCTTTGAAGTAATCTGAGTTCTGAGGACGTTTAGGTTGATTGCAGTTTCTAGCAATGTGTCCAAGCCCCCCACAATTATAACATTTGATCTGTTTCCCTTGCCCCTGATTAGCATTCCCTGCTCTGTTCTGCACATAACCTCGACCCATGTTTCTACCAGCTCTCCCTTGCACATTCTGGACCACAATTTTCCCGTCCTCCACCATTGCTAGATTGCGTGGGTTGGAAGAATTCCTTAACTGATTGTTGGTCTGAGGGAGTGATGCTTGAAACTGTTGAACTAGTAGAGATACTTGATTGGTGAGGTTGTCAATCATTTTTGTCGGTCTGAGAGTAGCCTGAGTCAAGTTGTGAACTCATAGCAGGTACTTGTGAGTGAAGTTGGTGATAGCTTGGATTGGATGATGATTGGTTTGTTGGTTGTATGTTTGTCATGAATGCCAGTGGGTCATTTGCAGTTGAAGGATTCAACTTTTCTCTCAGCACCCTATCATAGGCAGCATGCTTCTCATGTTGTTGCAGGTAAGCATACAGCTGTTCATAGTTAGTCTCCCTTAAACTTTTGTTGAGTTTGACGGCAGTAACAAATCTGTCCCATTCCGGAGTCATGTTGTTCACAAACTTTGAGTTAAGTTGGATATTGGGCATAGTCATTCTGATCATCCTCATATCATTTACCAACTTATGAAATCTCACATAGTAATCTGTGATATTTTCTCCTGGGTTCATTTTGAAATGCTCGAACTCATCATACAGCTGTGACTCACGATCTTCCTTTGTGAGTTCAGACCCTGCTAGCAGCATCTTAACGTTGTCCCACACAGCTTTGGCTTCAGTGTTGAAATTGATGAGCTTGTACACATCCTTTGGAAGACCTTGAATAACTATGTTGGAGGCTCTAATATCGGCATCATACCTCTTCTTTTCTTCTTCATTAAGATCATTGTAGTTCCTAGGTCTGTCGATGCCCCAAGTTACTGTTCCATCTTCACCAGTTGTAACCACGTCTCTGGTGGTACCCATCTGATAAGGTCCTTCGTCAATCGACTTAAGAATGTTAACACCATTATCTTTGCCCAAGCAGTAAAGTCTAATTCGTTGTGCCCAAGACTCATAATCCGTCCTATCTAGCATAGGTGGACGAGTGTCAGATCCTGCTGCTTGAATATCATCTGATGATGTACTTGATGTGGTAGCCATAGTAACTACGGGATTTTACTGATCTTGTGATTTAACCGAGAAATTGAATCTTTCGCGGGAATTTCTAAAATCACCAAGACACAAACCGCATACAAGTCTGAGAGACAAACCGAGTAGATACAAACCGAGTAGCTTCCACAGAGACAAACCGAGTCTATACAAACCGATTCTACACAAACCGAGTACACAGTTGGGACAAACCGAGTAGGTACAAACCGAGTAAAATCCTTAGAGACAAACCGAGTCTACGTAGCTGGGACAAACCGAGTAGACACACAAACCGAGTAAATTTACACAAACCGAGTAAATTCTTAGAGACAAGCCGAGTCTACACAAACCGAGTCTACACAAAGCTGGGACAAACCGAGTGGGTACAAACCGAGTAAAATCCTTAGAGACAAACCGAGTCTACGTAGCTGGGACAAACCGAGTAGACACACAAACCGAGTAAATTTACACAAACCGAGTAAATTCTTAGAGACAAACCGAGTCTACACAAACCGAGTATGCACAGCAGGGACAAACCGAGTACGCGCAGCAGGGACAAACCGAGTCGACACAAACTCCCAGGCACGTCACTTTCACTGCCTTTTGTCCTTTTGCCTAAACGAGTAAAAGGACAAACCGTGTCCAAGAATTGACACAAACCGAGTCCAATAATCGACCAAAATGGACAAACCGCTGCCAAGAACAACTCAACTACTACCCACGAATTTTCTCAAAATCACCACACCGTTCTTAGATCTGTGAATCCAAACACTAAATACCACTCTAATACTATTCTTAAGCTAGAAAGTACAAAGAAAACCAACTTCTAATCACTAAACAAAGTACAAAGATGAAATTTATGCTACTTAATAAAACCGAACCAAAACTTAAGAAAAAGCTACAAATCTAACCAAGAAAAATCTAAAGAACTACACAAATACAATATAAAACAACTTCTAATCTCTAGACAAAGTACAAGATGAGATTTATGCCACTAATCAAACCGAGCCAAAAGAAAATTTAAACCTACAAATCGACCCAAGATAAAAAACCTCACAAACTACACAAATCCGTGAATACCAACTCTCATGGACCTAACCATGGCTCTTGATACCAATTGTAGGGTATTCACAATGCATGAATCACTAGTTTGAGGCTTGTTATGGATCGAATGGATGGAAGTTCTAGAGAGAAGTGGGAGCCTTTTAGTGAGAGAAAGAAACTTGTGTAATATTAGATTGAAAAGGTCCAACCCTTCCCATGTGTGGGAAGGGGTATATATACTACTACATATTGTGTCCCTAGTGGACTGTGGAGCGAGCTGACAGAGGGGAAAGCCCCGACCCACTCCACAAATATAGATACGACTAATACTAATACTAATATTACTAATAATTCTATGAGCTATGATTATCTAATAAGTACTCGGGGTGACCGAGTCTTCTGCTGAATATTCATATTCCTAACATTTCTTGATTTTTTTTTTTTTTTTTTTTTTTTTTTTTTTGCATACACTTTTGCCCTACCATCCAAAATAATACATCATAGGGGCATTGCATCCCCCTTACACTTGAACTTTTACATAACTTTACAAATAACTACTTTAATGACTCGAATTAAGATAATCAAAACACTTGGAGTACTTTTAAAATATTTAGCACATATGGGGGTAATAAATGATGTTCTTCCCCATTACTCCATTACACTAGTACTTTACCCATGAGTCCCAATCGTCCCAAAACAATATGTACAAGGATATGACTCGACTTAGCAACCATGTAATCAATTAGATAATTAACTTGGGTTTAAACAAATTTTGTCACAATAATGCACTAAAAATGAGTGCATACAAGGTAGGCTAAGGCGATTTGGGTGTACATTTTAGTGGGGTGTAACAAATTCTTCCTTTAAGTAAAATGCTTAAAGGTCGAAACGAAAAGATAGGCTCTGAGGGTGTACTAGGGGTATCGTGTACTAAAAATAAGTACAACGCAAAGGGTGTGGGAGAATTACTTGACCAATGTAGCCAATGTAATTATAACAAAAACACAGGTGTAAAACAATGGGTTAATCCTAATGCCTCTTATCATGTAGTAAATCTAACTACACGAATGTAGTCTCACTTGTGGCCTTGGAATGGTCCTAACGCAAGTTCTAGAATCTAAGTGCTACCGGTACACACATCATAGCATAAATGCTTTTCCTACCAATTCTAGGGGCGAACCTCACATATTTGGGGGTGGAAAATTTTTTAGTGGTACGGTTTTTTGTGCTAGTCATATACTCCTATCCGTGAGACGCTCATTAAGATCAAAGTTTCACTCCTAAATGTTGTAAAAAAAATTTTTAATTTGGCACTAAAATTACCCTAACAGGTGTTTATCTCAGTTTTATTACACATCTACTATTAAACAAACAAAAATCAAGCGTAATAGCATTCTCTAAAATCGTACTTTTACCCCCCCTTACACTTAAGATGAACATTGTCCCTAATGTTCAAATAACAAATGTAAAAGCATAAAGTAAAAGAATGAAATCAAATACTCCCCTGATTCGCTCGGTGGATAATGAAGTAACACGGTTAGATCTTCTTCCAAAGAGAATGTAAAAGCTTCATGACTAATGCATCGCCAAAAGCTTGATCCAAAACATTTCCTTGTCCAAAATAACCTGTTAAACCTGAGAAAACAAACAAGAAAAACCAAAGCATCAAACCGAACAAAGACAACTCACAACTAGGTGTAATTCCAGACTTAGAAATAAAACAATAAAAGATATAATGCTTGCGGAATGAATGTTTTGCAGGTTCCTGGAGTTTATAAGTTAGAGATTTAATAAAAACTTTTTATGAAAACAAAACTTTCAAAAATTTCAGAAAATTAAAACCTGACGCCGTCAGGTTGTAATTCCTGACGCCGTCAGAAATGATCTGACAGAATTCTCATGTTAAGTTTCCGGAAAATTTCTGGAAAAACCTATACCTCATTTCCTGGAAATCCTGCAAAATATCATTATGACTCGATACAAGCATTTGACTCAAACAAATACTAATATGTATGTTAATTTAATATTATTATGATTCATGTTCATTTGTTCTAATAAACCGATTTGACTTTCCCTTACACTTATCTTTTGCAAAATACCTTTATATGTAGTTAAGACGAAGTTAAAAACAAAATAAAGCATTTTCACAATTTTAGTTTTGAACATGAATCAATAATAATAAAAATTAAACATACATACGGAAGCAAATAAAATCAAACAAACAAATAAATAAACACACAAAGCAAATAAAGCTTGGGTTGCCTCCCAAGAAGCGCTTGTTTTTGTTCGAGTCACGAGCCTGACTCTACCCTTATTTAACAAAAATAGGGGAGGTTTTCCCTACACTTAGGATTAAGTGCGGGTGAAAGTAGCGATACACACCCTTAGGTTGTGAATATGCCACGTGAGGTGAAGGGGGTGAGTGAATGGCTTCCTTCATCCTAAAACTACCCGGATAATATTGGTTGATGGGTGGGTCGGTTCCTCTTTTTTCTCCTAGATGTAAATCTAAGGATGAAAAGTTGTGTAAAGGTTGAGGTTCCAATTCATCAACACTAGGAAATTCCCTATAACTATGAGTAAGGTCATCACTAAAAGTGTGCAAACCTATATCCTCTAGTTGTGCTTGGTCCAAGGGTTCTACCTCCATCGGGATTCCTAAAGTCTCTTCTACTTCTTCCGGGTAAGTCACGGGCGGTGCGGGTACCTCAAATGATGGTGGGTTTTGTGGAGTACTTGGTTTGGTGAAATCAATCCCACTCATGCAACTAGGTAGTTCAACACTAACCATCTCACAGTCTTGTTTTGATTCTAAGTCCATGTTCTTAGAAACTAGGTCTCTTTGCTCATACGAATCCACCAATTCGTTCCACTTATGGGTCATGGTTAGGAAGCTTTCCTCGAAATTCATCCAAAGGGCCTGACTAAAAGGAATTGATCCAGATAATGCTTGTCTAAGAGAAGTATCACATGCATAGAATTCATTAAACCCATCTAACCTTACCCCCAATTTCATTTGGATATCACAAAGATCACGAAACAATTCATAGGAATGATAGGAAAAAAATCTCTTGGTGAAGTATAATTGTTCATCTATTGTCAATGATCTAAATGGAATTTCATCCGCCATAGTGACAAATGAAAATGGTTTTACAAACAAAGGGCACAAAGAAAAAGATAGACTACTAGAAAGCTAATAAAAAGAAAATAAAAATCTCACTAGATAGGAATCTAATGAGTAGACCTAATAGAAATAAATTTCAACCTAAGCAATAACTACTCCCCGGCAGCGGCGCCAAAAACTTGATGCGTGGTTTTGCAACCTTACAACAGGTTTTACCTCTCAAGGGATCTCAAGAGGCTTACAACCCCACCAGGCAGTGTACCTGACCGATGTAGTATAGTGTAGTGGTAAGTACGGGGGATTGATCGTTCTCCACAGGGAATAGTGTTCGTTAGGTATGAAAGACTACTCTAATAGGTCTAAGGGTTGAGGAAGATTCTTTTTTTATGTTTTTATATTTTTATGAAAGCAAGTAAAATCTCGGGTTTGAAAGAGTGGGCGGAATTAGTTGCTAGTCAACTAACCCAAATAACTACAAATGCAAATAAAATAAATAACTGAAAATAAAAAGTTGGTGAAAACTTAAGTGTAGAGAAATGTGTTTACTTAGATTTCCTTACTCCCTAACTATCTTTTACCGGTTGATTAGTGTGTATTAGTCGCGTGGATGACGGGTGTATTCCTTAATACCAATCGTGGGGTGGTGTACGTACTTCCCCAACTCTACAAGCTCCTACTTCACTCCTATGTCGAGCCGGCTAGGAAGCTCCTAACATGGGATCACTAGAATTCGCTTGTGCATTAAATACAACCATAAAAACCTTTAGTACGCATTTGGTTCATGTTTCTTAAGACGTTCAAGCAAGTTACCGAATAGGAAGTTAGCCAGTTTTCTTAAGCCTAACATAGATAAACAATCATCCAATACAACTAATAACACACTAATAACCAATAATCAATAGCTAGGTTTCATTAGATCTAAGCAAACACAAGATAAATCTAGCCTAACATGTTAAACAAAAGACAAGAACAAGATAGAATCAAACAACACATAGACATATTGAATGATTAATTGATAACTTATCTTTCAATGTAACATGGAAGATCTCAAGGCAAAAAGCCTTGAAAAAGATGCTAAAATCGTCTTAGGGTTTTCTCCCAAAAATTCCACACTAAGTCCTCCTTTTATGACAAAGAATTAGAAAACTATATATAGATTTTTGGATCTGATGGCGTCACCTTATGGAGTGTGACGCCGTCACCTCACCGCTTTTAGGGTTCCCGGATGACCTTCTTGACACCGTCCCTCGTTAGCTCTCCAAAATCCGTTCTGGCTTATCAAGGCTTGACGCCGTCAGACCTTGAACGTGACGCCGTCCCTCTTTGAATTAAGCCGTGACGCCCTTGATCAGGTTAAAGCGTGACGCCGTCAGAATTTACATGCAATTTTCACTGGCTTATCATGAGTAAATTTCACATCCACCTTTTCTTGCCAAGCCATGACGCCGTCCAGAGTAAAATCTGACGCCGTCAAAGGTAACTTTTAGCCGATTTTAGAGACTTTGTCGTTTTCTTCACTTTTATGCTCCAAAAACGTCCAAAATGCCTCCTTTTCCAGATTTCTCCTCAAAAGTACCTAAAATGACAAAAGGAACGATTTAGGGCAATATTTGATCAAATAAATACGATTTAGGGCTTAAATGACCCCTTAAAAGCGGTACACTTTTCGCCTCATTTACTCTTGGAAGCTCACCCCAATTGACTCCTCCAGCTTCCATTGTCAGCAGGCTCATCTGATTCTTTTCCATCTTCTCATCATCATCTCTTCTTCCATCAGCAGGCTTCTTCTCTGGACAATCTCTTGAAAAATGTCCATGCTTGTGACAGTTGTAGCATTCAACAGTCCTCTTTGTGTATCCCACTGGTGATTTGTTGTTGAAGTTGATAGTCCTACCATATTGCTTCTGAAATCGTTTGACCCTTAAAGCAACCATGGCAATGTGCCATTTTATGTCCATCTCCTCAACTTCAGCATCATTAATCTGTTCAAGGTCTTCACTAATAAAGCTTTCATCTTCTGTTTGATTGGCAAAGAAAGAATGTATCACCTCATCAGTAAAACTTGAAGCAGACCTTTCACTTGAAGGAGTTTCATAGTTACCAGACCTAACACCACCAGATCTAACCTTGTAAGTACTGCTTTTGTTTTAAGACACAAAAGCAACATTTGATGAACTGGTTGAACCCTGAGTGTTGTTACTGATGTCCCTTTCAAACATCCTGAGATTATTGTATAGGTCATCAGGTGTCATAGAATCTACTTCCTCCTTAATCCTCATTGCCACAGATACATTGCCCCATTCTGATGGTAAAGATCTAAGGAATTTGTGATTTGCATCCTCATTCGAGACTGCTGCACCATGAACTTCCAGTTGTGTTAACAGATGTTGAAATCTGTCATAGCCCTTCTCCAAACCTTCAGTCTTTGAAACACTGAATGTTTCAAATTGCTGTTTAAGAACAGCCTTTTGCATCTTTTTGGAGTTAGCATTACCTCCAAATCGTTTCTTGATAGCTTCCCACATCTCCTTAGCATCAAGAATGCCATGAAACCTTTGTAGATGCTCCTTAGGAATAGCCATAAGAAGCAAGGTTCTGGCCTTCTTTTCCTTCTCCACAGCCCTAATCTCCTCAGCAGATACTGGTGGCATTATTCTGAGCTGCCCATCATTCCCTTGTGAAATTCTCTTCTTAGAATTTCCATTTTGAATCACCTTCCATACATCGCTATCAATGTATTCCAGATAATGTTCCATCTCCATGGCCCATATATCATACTCTTCTCTCTTCAGTAATGGAAGTTTTATGTTTAAGATTGTGGTTGTGGAAGGGATGGGTTGTTGTTGTGATTGGGAGTTACTGGTATTGGTTTTTCCTTCATCTTCATGGTTTGATTTCTCATCCTCACTGTTATGGATTGAGAAAGTTTCAGTGAAAACAGGCTTATCGAATTCAGACATTTTGTAGGGTGATTTGAGTGAGAATTAGGTTTTTAAGATTTTGTGTTCTACAAATTCAGAGTCTCTCCCTTGCTCTGATACCACTTGTTGGTCCACAAATTGTATATGGATCACTAAGTAGTCTTGAATACCTAGTAGATGGTTAGGATAAATCCGAACCAATCTAAGTGAGAAACCCTAAGTGATTGTTAATGTTAATGCGGAATCTTAACAAGAACAATTAAGAACACAAGCAGGGATATCACTAACTTCGTATATTGATATTCACTATAATGAATTCGTACAACTCACACACAAACTAACAATCTTTAGGAATCCTTTTATAACACAAGGAAACCCTAGACGACACAGAAGATATACACAAATCTTGTATAAAGATACATACACGCATTGTATCTTTTCCTAACATAACTCTAACAGACTTTCCTATCTTCACGACCAGACTTAACTTTATAAGTCAACCAGACTTAAATGTGCTACCAGACTTAACATTACATTACCAGACCTAATAACACAAACAGACCTAACTTAGTAAACTACCAGACCTAAGTTGTCTGCTCTTGATACGTATCATAATTCCCAACAGAAAGGATCGTGGTAGATTGGTACTAGCTAAGATTAGTACTCGACATTTAGCTTAGTGTCAGAAATTAGGATATGCGACGTTGTACGGTTTTCTCCGCCTGAAGGGAGCTTTGTTGACATAGTGCTTGAAATTCTTGAGTGTGGTACTCGGGGAGTGGAGTAGGGCGAAGAAGTGCTTTTTGACCGAACCACTATAAATCTTTTTGTTGCGGTTTGATCTTTTCATCTCTTTTCTTTACATTTATTGTTTATATTAGATAGTATAGTTTAGTTTTCATATTGGTGTTGATTGATTACACAAAAGATTTGAATCAAAGTTTTTCAAAAGTAAAGTTTTAAAACGAATTAAAAACTGGTAAAACTATTCAAACCCCCTTCTAGTTTTCCACATGCGTTGGAGGAATTTATTAGCGTGTAACCCATCCTTACGACTTACCATTCGATGTGATATGTAGGTTTGGCTTTGGATTAATAAATGAGATGAAGGAATTGGTGGACTTATCGGGTTGACGAATTCGATAAGAATCCTATAATTTTTCCGGTTATCTTACTAAGCTTTTAGCTTAATCATTTAGGCCTTAGACCTTTACGTGCTATGAGATTTGATTGATGATTGATTAATAGTCGGATTACTTGGGATTTTTGCAACACCGGACTTGAAATATATGTTGGATTTGGAATATTATCTGACTTTGGACATATTGGATTATTGGGACACGAAACGACTACAGTACATTAGACTCGTAATGAATTTAATGTATTCGAGCCGTAACTGACAAACAATATGAAAACAATGTCTAAACGAGCAATAATATTTAGAAATACTCGTCAAATGGTACTTGAGAAATTGATTTTCATATAAAGTCTTTTGACTTGGAAACATTCGATAAACGAACGAGTCATGGCAAAAAAATTTATGTTCTAGGTAACTAAAATGAGATTATGGGAAAATATCGACAACTACCAATCTATTCATCCTATTTGATGTGTTTGTTACTTGTCATCTCTTTGATTTTTCTTCGTCATCTCTTCTTGACTTGACTTCTCATCATTTTCTCCGCGACTATCCCGTTATCGTCTTATTCCTTTTGGGTGTGTGTACTCTTGAGTCTGTGTCTTCCTACCGTTACACAAATGATGATACCAAACTCTTTTGAAAAGGTTAAAACAAGTTATTTTTTGAGACGAAAATGATTATTTTTGGAAATGGAAATGGTTACTTTTTCGGAAACTCTTGCGCATTTGAATTCTAGTCTTTATATTATTAGGCCGTGCCCAGTCCATTGTACTGTAACGTTCTAGCTGCTATTCTGTTCTACTACTCTTGACTTGTTGTGTTTTGCATTGCTTGATTGAGGTGAGTTTCATAGCCCCACTTTACTCTTAATGACGTTTTATTGAAACTTGGGGTGAGAAAACATGCAAAACTGTTTTGAATGGACCAACTGTTATGTTATGATTTTGCTATGCTTGATATCTTAGTTGGCTAAGATTATTTGTTATATTAGCTGCATCAGTGCGGGATTATTGGTATATATGTTGCATCTGTGCGAGATTATTATTATATGCTGCATCTGTGCGGGCTATTACTATATGGTGCACCTATAGGGAATTATTGTTGTGGTTGGCACACTCTTAGGTGAGGATGATATATTGGTTATATGACTTAGTCCAGTATAGCAAACTCATATGTGAGTTGGTCCACTGTTATACGATGTGTCTAAACCTAGCATGTTTTCTCAGGTAATTAATGATGATTATATTGGATGATTGTTGTTTGGAGGCTTGGCAAGTGGCATGGTTGAAGGATCAATTAAGACTCTTATAACACTTTTGGGGACCTACCTTATATTTCTTTTGGGCCTTGTTTTTCAGTACTTTTGAATAAATATAAACTTGAAGTTTGGATTTTGAAATATTTTATTTAAAACGGATGATGTTATTCCGTTTTCTTATGCTTGTGTTGTGTACCAATCCCGTGGCACCCTAATGCTTGTTTTGTCTTTCGCTGAACCAAATTTTGAGGGTGTTACAATTAACTCAACACGTGTCTCTTTTTTCCTATTTCAATTTCACTGTCATCTCATCTCATCTTATTCTCTTTCACAACTAACCAAAATTTTAATCCCAATTTTAGGTTTAAAAATCATTTAAAACAAGAAAATTAGGTTTTGATTTCTATTCAATTTCATCATAAGTTTCTTCAATCGCTATAAATTAAAACCATTTTCATGGATATTGTGGAGATCGTTATGCTCGAGGTTTGTGATGAGGCGAAAAGTGTACCGCTTTTAAGGGGTCATTTAAGCCTTAAATCGTATTTATTTGATCAAATATTGCCCTAAATCGTTCCTTTTGTCATTTTAGGTACTTTTGAGGAGAAATCTGGAAAAGGAGGCATTTTGGACGTTTTTGGAGCATTAAAGTGAAGAAAACGACAAAGTCTCAAAAATCGGCTAAAAGTTACTCTTGACGGCGTCACAATTTACTCTGGACGGCGTCATGCTTTGGCAAGAAAAGTTGGACGTGAAATTTACTCATGATAAGCCAGTGAAAATAGCATGTGAATTCTGACGGCGTCACGCTTTAACTTGATCGAGGGCGTCACGGCTTAAATCATAAGGGGACGGCGTCACGTTCACGAGCTGACGGCGTCAAGCCTTGATAAGCCAGAATGGATTTTGGAAGAGCTAAAGAGGGACGGCGTCAAGAAGGTCATCCGGGAACCCTAGAAGCGGCGAGGTGACGGCGTCACAATCCATAAGGTGACGTCGTCAGATCCAAAAATCTATATATAGTTTTCTAATCTTTTGTCATGAGAGAGAGCTTAGTGTGTGGAATTTTGGGATAAAACCCTAAGACGATTTTAGCTACTTTTTCAGGGCTTTTGCCCTGAGATCTTCCATGTTTCATTGAAAGATAAGTTATCAATTAATCATTCAATATGTCTATGTGTTGTTTGATTCTATCTTATTCTTGTCTTTTGTTTAACATGTTAGGCTAAATTTATCTTGTGTTTGCTTAGATCTAATGAAACTTAGCTATTGATTATTGGTTGTTAGTGTGTTGTTAGTTGTATTGGATGATTGTTTATCTATGTTAGGCTTAAGAAAACTGGCTAACTTCCTATTCGGTAACTTGCTTGAACGTCTTAAGAAACATGAACCAAACGCGTACTAAAGGTTTTTATGGTTGTATTTAATGCACAAGCGAATTCTAGTGATCCCATGTTAGGAGCTTCCTAGCCGGCTCGACATAGGAGTGAAGTAGGAGCTTGTAGAGTTGGGGAAGTAAGTACGCCACCCCACGAATGGTATTAAGGAATACACCCGTCATCCACGCAACTAATACACACTAATTAACCGGTAAAAGATAGTTAGGGAGTAAGGAAATCTAAGTAAACACATTTCTCTACACATAAGTTTCTCACCACATTTCATTTTTGTTATTTTATTTTATTGCATCCGTAGTAATTTTGGGTTAGTTGACTAGCAACTAATTCCGCCCACTCTATCAAAACCGAGATTTTACTTGCTTTCATAAAAATTATAAAAACATAAAAAGAATCTTCCTCAACCCTTAGACCTAATTAGAGTAGCCTTTCACACCTAACGAACACTATTCCCTGTGGAGAACGATCAATCCCCCGTACTTACCACTACACTATACTACATCGGTCAGGTACACTGCCTGGTGGGGTTGTAAGCCTCTTGAGATCCCTCGAGAGGTAAAACCTGTTGTAAGGTTACAAAACCACGCAATCAAGTTTTTGGCGCCGTTGCCGGGGAATAGTTATTGTTTAGGTTGAATTTTTATTTCTATTAGGTCTACTCACTAGATTCCTTTCTAGTGAGATTTTTATTTTATTTTTCTAGGTTTTCTTTAGTCTATCTATTTTCTTCGTGTCTTTGTTCGTAACCATACCATCCGACATCATGGAAGATGGTAATATCCTTAACCCACACAACCCACCACCACAACAACCACCACCACCTCCTAGAGCCCGTACTTTAGGAGAGTATTCCCGTCCTAGCCACCATGGCTATCGAAACACCATTGAGCTCACTCAAGGAGCCAATATCACACCCTTGCGATCCGACACCATCCGGTTGGTGCAAAGTGGATGCGCATTCCATGGACTTCGTTCTGAAGATCCTAATCAACATCTCAAGGACTTTCTTAAAATCGTTGATTCTATAGACCTTGATGTTGCCACTCGAGAGACGACCCGATTACGTCTCTTCCAATTCTCTTTGCGGGACCAAGCTAGTCAGTGGCTAGAACGTCAACCCGCAGGATCCATTACCTCTTGGGATGATCTCACCACTCGTTTCCTTGCTCAGTTTTTCCCACCGGGAAGAACTACCAAGCTAAGGAATGATATCTTGATGTTCCAACAACGTCAAGGCGAAACTCTCTACGAGGCATGGACTCGATTCAAGGACTTACTTCAAAAAGTCCCTCACCATGGCATAGAACTTTGGCTCCAAGTCCAAATCTTCTATGATCATATCAATCTCTCCACGAGGCAAACCATTGACCAATCGGCCGGTGGCAAGCTACGTGATCTAAGTGCGGAACAATCATGGGCTCTCCTAGAGGATCTTGCTCTTTATGACAACGAAAGTTGGAGTGATCCCCGTGATTTGAATAAAACGGTCAAGGCAATATCTTTGCCTTCGAACAATTCAAGCACTTCTGACCGTAGGATCATAGAACTTGAAGACCAAGTCAAGTTTCTCATGAAATCCTACGAGGCTCCTAACCCTTCAAGCCAAGTGAACAAAATCACTTCTTCATGTGAATTATGTAGTGGTCCCCACGACACTCGTGATTGCATGGAACTCCCCGAACAAGCTTTTGTGGACTACGCATCCTCGCGTACCGACGGAGCGGGAGACAAGTGGTACACTTTCAAACCCGAGCCAAACCATTATGGTGATTCATACAACCCCTCATGGAAAAATCACCCGAACCTTAGGTGGAAACAAAACCAAAACACGCAACAAACCAATTCTTCCAACCCACCTAATCGTTTCCAATCAAGCGGTTCCAACTCGAACCGTACTTTCAACAACAATCCTTCCGGCAATGGTAGTACCAATAACTTTGAAGGATTGATGTCTCAATTTATGGCATCTCAAGAAGCTCGGATAGCTAGATTCGAGACCGAATTCAATCAACAACAAACTGAGATGACCAATAAAATTGACAACTTGTTGAAAGCTCTCCATAACCAAGTGTTATCACCTCCACATAAGGACGCTAGGAACACAAATAGCGGACCCCAAGTCAAAGACCCTTCTTCATCCAAACATGTCCACTTCGTCAACGTTGTCACTATTAAACCAATCGATAGGAGCATGGAAGAAAGTGACAAGAATGAGGGTAGGATAGAAAGTGAACCTAAGGATGAGGATAGGAAAGTCGAGGTTGATAAGGAAGTTAGGACAAGTGTGATTGAGGAAGTAGATAATGATGAGGACTACTTCAATAAGCTACCCACTAAGGAAGAGCGCGCATATCATACAAACTTATTCGATGACCCCGAGACACCATACTTCCTAGGTAGACCAATCATAGAAATAGGCGACCCTTCTAATCTCAACATACCATGCAACATCGGACATCTACATGTGTGGAAAGCTTACATTGACCTTAGATCACCCATAAACATCATGACTAGAGCCCACTACAACTTGATAATGAATAATCAACTTGGGTATAGGATGTTCCCTGACAAGGGTTGGATGAGTAACTTCACGGGAAGAGTTAAGGGATTACCGGTTTATGTAGGAAACTTCACCTATGTCACCGACTTTGTAATTGTAGAAGATATCCGCCCAATAGTCGATGCATCCTTGACTCAAGTGGTTTTTGGAAAACCATTTGTTGAGGTCTCTAGAATGACTTATGAACCTTCCTTAGGGATAGTTAGATTTAAGGATGAGACCGATGAAGTAAGCTACCAAATGCCATATAAGATAGAACAATTCCAACACTTGTCAAGTGTTGAGAAGGAGCTCAAGCAAGCGGTCTACTATAGGAATGATGAGGATAGAAGTAAAGGAGTAGACTATGTTATGGAAAGGATATTCGGTTTCTACAAGGATTGTTTGAAATTAGGACCGGAATATAAAACCGGGAAGGAGGATGGCCTAGGAACCGTGACCGATGATGGAGTCACGTAATGTACGTGACTTTGAGTCTAGCTACAAGACTCGTTAATAAAGAAAAGCGCTTCTTGGGAGGCAACCCAAGCTTTATTTGTTTTATTTGCTTTGTGTGTTTATTTATTTGTTTGTTTGTTTTTATTTGTTTCCGTATGTGTGTTTAATTTTTATTATTATTGGTTCATGTTAAAAACTAATTTGTGAAAATGCTTTATTTTGTTTTTAACTTCGTCTTAACTACATATAAAGGTATTTTGCAAAAGATAAGTGTAAGGGAAATCTAAATCGGTTTATTAGAACACAAATTAACATGAATCGTAATAATAATAAATTAGCATACATATTCGTATTTGTTTGAGTCAAATGCTTGTATCGAGTCATAATGATGTTTTGCAGGATTTCCAGGAAGTAAGGTAAAGGTTTTTCCAGAAATTTTCCGGAAACTAAGAATGAAAATTTTTGTCAGGTCATTTCTGACGGCGTCAGGGGTTATAACCTGACGGCGTCAGATTTAATTTCCAGAAATTTTTGAAAGTTTTGTTTTCATAAAAAGTTTTTATTAAATCTCCAACTTATAATCTCCAGGAATCTGCAAAATTATCATTCCACAAGCATTATATCCTTATATATAGATTTTTCCCGCCGATGTTATGCAGGTTTTCGTGTTTGTTTTCTCAGGTTTAACAGGTTATTTTGGACAAGAAAATGTTTTGAATCAAGCTTATGGCGATGCATTAGTCATGGAGCTTCAACATTACTTTGGAAGAAGATTTAACCGTGTTACTTCATTATCCACCGAGCGAATCAGGGGAGTATTTGATTTCATTCTTTTACTTTATGCTTTTACATCTTGTTATTTGAACATTGGGGACAATGTTCATCTTAAGTGTAAGGGGAGGGTAAAAGTACGATTTTAGAGAATACAATTGCGCTTGATTTTTGTTTGTTTAATAATAGATGTGTAATAAAACTGAGAGAAATACTTGTTAAGGTAATTTTAGTGCCAAATTTAAAATTTTTTACAACATATAGGAGTGAAACTTTGATCTTAATAAGCGTCTCACGGATAGGAGTTATATGACTAGCACAAAAACCGTACCACTAAAAAATTTTCCACCCCAAATATGTGAGGTTTGCCCCTAGAATTGGTAGGAAAAGCATTTATGCTATGATGTGTGTACCGGTAGCACTTAGATTCTAGAACTTGCGTTAGGACCATTCCAAGGCCACAAGTGAGACTACATTCGTGTAGTTAGATTTACTACATGATAAGAGGCATTAGGATTAACCCATTGTTTTACACCTGTTTTTTTTGTTATAATTACTTTGGCTACATTGGTCAAGTAATTCTCCCACACCCTTTGCGTTGTACTCATTTTTAGTACACGATACCCCTAGTACACCCCTCAGAGCCTATCTTTTCGTTTCGACCTTTAAGCATTTTACTTAAAGGAAGAATTTGTTACACCCCACTAAAATGTACACCCAAATCGCCTTAGCCTACCTTGTATGCACTCATCTTTAGTGCATTATTGTTACAACATTTGTTTAAACCCAAGTTAATTATCTAGTTGATTACATGGTTGCTAAGTCGAGTCATATCCTTGTACATATTGTTTTGGGACGATTGGGACTCATGGGTAAAGTACTAGTGTAATGGAGTAACGGGGAAGAACATCATTTATTACCCCCATATGTGCTAAATATTTTAAAAGTACTCCAAGTTTTTCAATTATCTTAATTCGAGTCATTAGATTAGTATTTGTAAAGTTATGTAAAAATTCAAGTGTAAGGGGAATGCAACGCCCTTATGATGTATTATTTTGGATGGTAGGGCAAAAGTGTATGCAAAAAAAAAAAAAAAAAAAAAAAAAAGAAAAAAAAAAAAAATTGAAAAAATCAAGAAAAATACAAAAAAATGAGAAAAAGAAAAATAGAAAAAACATACGGACTACCATCCCGTTTTATTTTATGTTTGTTTTATATTTTTGTTATTTTGTTATTTTGTTTCTAGCTTAATTGTAGGAACTTGATGCTAGAACCCGACTTATACCTTTTATTGTAGGAACTTGATGCCTAGAACCCGACTTATACCTTTTAGTCGACTACATTATTGACACACACATAAGAAAACCAATACCCTGTATCTCTTTATATACTAGAGATACCTAGGGTTTACAAAGAATATTCCTAGAATATTCCTAGAATAATAAAAGGTTTGTGAAGTGGCCGGCGGCGGCTATCAATGGAGAGGAGGGAGTATATATTTTGTTAGGGTTTTGATAAATGAGAGAGAGAGAGAGTGGGTGAGGGTTTTTATTACAAAAGGGGGAGGGGCGGTTTGTCATTTCTCACAAGTCAAGGGGGCGGCCGGTTATTAATCACAAGGACCATAGACGAAATTTTCTTAAACTTTCAATAAAAACGTTCTTAGGCTCGTTTAGTGTACAAAAAATGCTAGTATGACTCTCTAAGTTGCGTCAATATTTTTAAAATTGTTTTTCTGTTAAAACTGACTATAAATACGTCTAGGTTCGTGTTATCTAGTAAAAACCAATTATTTCACGTGTTATTAGGTTTAGACTCGTGCCGACTCACGTTGTGCTCCACTTTCACGTTTCACAAGAAAATCTCTTGTTTTCAGTTCAAATGATGTCCAAAAAGCTCGAAAATATATAATAGATAATAATAAATGAAATTTATTAATAAAATAAGTTTGGAAAAATCATCGTCTGTCGCAACTGGTTTCGTGTTTTATAAATAAGTATTGCCCTAAAATGCCGGTTGCTACATATGAGAACCAACTTTCTCCTATTTAGGGATAATATATGAGAAGGCCAGTCAAGTATATGGTTTTTAAGACATAGACAGTTTGTTTATTAAAACTAACTTATAGGCCACCAAACTATATGTTTATTTTCGTTTACACCAATTTTGGTCAAATTCAATCCGGATAATTATCAAATGAGAAGAATATCTTAACACTAACATATTAATATTATACGAACAAAAAATAGTTGCAAAATTCATTTTTATCCTTCTAAATTACTTTTGATTATATATA
Source organism: Artemisia tridentata subsp. tridentata (assembly GCA_021014915.2). Taxonomy (NCBI): domain Eukaryota; kingdom Viridiplantae; phylum Streptophyta; class Magnoliopsida; order Asterales; family Asteraceae; genus Artemisia; species Artemisia tridentata. The sequence goes on from CP139502.1 coordinate 333,188,750, forward strand.
GTCACACATAAAACAAGTGTAAAATTGGTACCCTACACCAAACTTGTCATTTATATTGCTTTGATAAGTTAGATGTTGTTACTTTGTTATACATTACAATTTTTGGGCATAAAGTTTGGGTATAATTGGTGTAAACGAAATCAAATATATAATTAAATGACCTATAAGTTTTCAATATATGGGTGGCGCATTTGTAAAAGGGAAGTGATTTGCAAACTCCATAATATTATTGAGACACTCATATGTACAAACATTTAAAATACAATATTAATATTATACAAGTATTTAATGCACAAATAAAATTTCCCACTCATTTACTACTAAAACAATGATATAAAAAGTCAACCATGTGATAGAGTATTAGACGCGCAAACACCCCGATCCATATTCAATACCCTCAACCCTATCGGAAAACTTTATTCTTTACCGGCTCAGAATGAATATTGACATTAGCTCAATTAGGCGTCCTTCTTCTGGCAAAAGTTTGGGCATTCCAAAAATTAAAGGTGAGAAGATAAATGATAGCTCGGACACTCCATCTCAATCGGTTGGAGCTTCGAACACAGATGTCAAACCCGATCCCGATCCCGCTGGCGCTGGGGACATTAAAATTGAAATCCCTAACAACAACAAGAACAACAACGCTGAGGCCGTTCCATCTCAATCGGTTAAAGCTTCAAACGCAGATGTCAAATCGGGGAAGAAAAATGATAAGTGATTTTATTATTATGTCTTGTATGTTTTAGTTTGGATTTGTGATGTTTTTTTTACCTTCGCACTCTGTATTTCCCTTGTTTGGATTTGTGGATCTTGAAATGATGTTGTAACTTGTTTGTGTTTCAGTTTGGTGGATAAAAATAAAGTTTTTTAAACTCTCTGTTTTGTTTTGTTCTGTTTTGAATTTTTACAAGAACTTGTTAAATACCCATGTAATACACCATATAATCATGGTCAAGCTAAATGGTAAATAAAAAACACAACTACAATTGTGAAAAACATAAGTTGGTCTTGTTTTTTTTATGAGGAATTGTCTGCTTTATTTATTGTAAACAAAACTTTTGGATAGAATCAAAAGTTACTTACAAATTTATGGTGCTTGGGTGGTGCATATTAGTACAGTTAGAAATCATTTTTACCAGAAATTCAAGCCAAAAAAATGTGATGATGCTACTGAGATTGAACCTTTTTTGCTCATCCGTATGTCATCAACACCATATGATCAAAGAAGTAAGGCCTTGCAATTCACTTTTAGCTCTAAACATCTAAGGAAACTAAAATCCTTGAAAGACCAGGTTCCAAGCACAATAAGCAAATATTGATGTTACCTCAAATTGTAACTGCGCAAAGTTTGAATTTGTAAATAAGAAAAATAAACAAAGGCTTCAAGGAAAAAACTTATGCAACTTAAAACAATAGTGACAAGGAACCTTTCTATTAGACCAAACAGCGGTGACAAGGAACCGTCCTTCTATTCACGACCCCTTCCAATAGCCTCAGGCGTCCAGGAAAAAATTTATGCAACTTCTACTGATCCAAACAGCGGTGAGCCATCTTACGATTGGCCTCCTCTTGTCTGTTGTGTTACAAAAAAGCATCCTGCAACTGGCGATGGATTGGGCATTCCAAAAATTCGTAAGCCTTGGGTTCCGGGAATTCCATCTCAATCGGCGAGAAGGATGTGGTTCTGACACATCAACCCGAGGTGCAGATATGTCAAACCGGGGAAGAAAAATGATAACTTGGACATTCCTGCCTCCTCAGAAAATGATAAGTGATTTGGGTATGATGTCTTGAATGTTTTAGTTTGGATTTGTGTTTATTTACCTTCACTCTGTATTTCCCTTGTTTGGATTTTGTACATGAACTAGCTGAAAACCCGTGCAATACACGGGCCGTATAAGAAACACAACTACACGTATAATCATGGTCAAGGTAAATGGTAAATAAAAAACACAACTACAATTGTGAAAAACGTAAGTTAGTTTTGTTTGCTTTTAGGAATTGTCTGCTTTATTGTAAACAAAACTTTTGGATAGAATCAAAAGTTACTTACAAATTTAGAGCATACGTACTGGGCGTGGTTGCACCCGAAAAACCCATCAACAGCGCCCCCTCCTCCAAAACGGAGGGGTGCTGTTGATGAAAAAATCCGAATTCTTGTGGTTCTGACAGCGCTCGTATACTTGTGTTCTTCGAGGAAAATAGCCGTTTGCAACGGCTAAAAATCAAACGGATCTATTTTTTTTTTTCTTCACTAATTTTCACTATATAAACACACAAACATATATTTTTTACACCAAAACAATCTCAAACACAATCCATTCTCAACAAATTTTATACAATCTTTCACCTTTTTATACAATGGGTTCTCCTTCGACGTCTTCCCTTATTTTTGAATCTAGTTCGGATGACGATTTCTCCGACCGAGAACTAGAAGCGGTGTCTCTTGCTGGTGGGGCTATAGCTATGTACGTCGCTCGAGGACATCATCTCAGGTACCGCGCCGTCTCTGGGTTTTTATGCTAATGACAACTTCCATCCAGGTGGCTACTTTTTGGGTGACGGTATATACCCGGAATACTCGTTCATCATGAAAACGATGTCACAGCCGATCGATCCTAAAAAAGATAACTGGAGAAAAGTACAAGAATCGGCAAGAAAAGACATAGAAAGATGTTTCGGTGTTCTCAAAAACGTTTCGCGTTTGTGGCGAATCCTTGTCGTTTATGGACGAAGGATAAGATTAAGGATGTCATGCGTGCGTGCCTCATTCTACACAACGTGATATTAGAGGACGAAGGACGGGCCTTTTGTCAAGATTATCACCCGGGCGAAGAAAACGAACCACTGCCGGGATTAACCCCCGAAGAAGCCTTAGAACACTCGGCCTACGTAAGAAGCCACGTGAGTCACCACGCACTATTGGCGGATTTGATCGAGGAAGCGTGGGTTAACCGTCGAATGTTGTCCGATGAGGAGGAGGAGGAGGAGAACTACAACGATTACGATGACGTTAACGACGATTCCGATGATTAGTAGGTTTTGTTTTTTTAATTGTAATTTTATTTTTATTTGTAATGGTTTTATTTTAAATTATGTGTGACGTTTTTTTTTATTGTAATGTTTTAGAGTTTATTTTAATAAAATTGTATTTTTATTTATATTATTTACTATTATTAATTAATTTTTATTGATTAAAAAAAATAAAAAAAGAAAACAAAAAAAGTGTCACGTGTCAAACAACCCCCCACTCACCACTACACCACTTTTTCAACAAAGCCCCACAATACCCCCACATGCCACGTGTCAAACAACCCCCCACTCTCCACTTCTTCCCACTACACATACTCTTATGATGCTTGGGTGGTGCATATTAGTACAGTTAGAAATCATTTTTACCGGAAATCCAGGCAAAAAAAATATGTCATGATGATAGGCCAAGGGTTGAGAACTTCAGATTGAACTTTTTCTGCTCATCCGCATGTCATCAACACCGTATGATCAAAGAAATAATGCCTTGCAATTCACTTTTAGGTCTAAACATCTAAGAGCACTGGGTACCCTGGAGCCATGGCTCAAAATTCCCTGACACGTCAGCAAAAATCTCTATGGCACCAGAAATCCCACGGCACCACATTCTGGGCGGTACCCACGGCACCAGAAAATGTGGTGCCGTCGTCCATTTTTTTTTTTTTTTTTTTTTTTTTTTTTTTTTTTACATAAAATAAAACATACACAATATTAACTAAAACATACACAATATTAATTAAAATGTGGTGCTGTCGTCCATTTTTTTTTAACTTACATAATTTATTAGAGATATATAAAATTAAAATTAAAATTAAAACACATTAGATTAACTCAAATTTAATTTCATTAATATAAAACACATTACATAATTAAATAAGGACTAACAGTGTAAACAAAAAGGACTAATGGTGCAAGAAAAATATTAACAAGAGCAAATAATGTAAATTTATAAAACAATAAGGACTTCCTTAATAGAAGCCCATGTCTGACCAATTTAGCAATTTACCTAAGGAAGTCCTTGTACTGTTCATCAAGATCTTTTATGTTCATTTCTGTTAAGAATAATCTTGAATCTCTTCCGAGAAATGCAAAAAACCAAAGGGTAGCCAACGTAGTTTCTTCAATCTGTGTATGATCATACGCTATTAGTATAAGACACAAATAACATGTTCCAAATAAATCCTAGCACAATGTACTCAACTTAATTAAATATATATTCTGGGTGACCAACTTATTTTATGACTTATAACACCATCTAGGTATATTAATGATTCAAGGTAACCACCTAAAAGATGGGACATTAGGATAGCGACATTTTAATGCTCCAGCCTAATGACGTTTCTGAAGGCTATCATCGTTGTTAAACATCTTATATATAGAGGCTATTATCTGGTTGTTGTACTTTTTATCTGGGTCTTGACGCACATACAATTATAATTCAGTTGCTCCCAATCCATAAATTTGTCTTAACAGATCACCACCACCCTTGTGCATTAACAAATTATAACTTAGATTATCAAGTTATAAAGTCAAATGTATTTCTTGCTGCGATTCCACATTAAAAGAATTCACATTAAGAGATTATAACTTAGATTATCATGTTATAAAGCCAAATGTTCTATTCTTTAGTGCGTTGTCCCATTAAAAGATTATATGTTAATACCCTACCTTGTTGATAGAATGCAACCTATAAAACATGCACAGAAAATAATAATCTGAGCTCAAGTGACAACATAACACTTGAACACAATTTGTATATATGAGCTCAATTTAGAAAGTTTTGATGTATCCTCCTCATCACTATATAACTTTGACCCAACTGAGGCCACTCTAACTCTTTCCTGAAGAAGCAAAGTTCAGTTACATATTATAACTCATTCTTTGATCCAATTATTGAGAATTACAAAGTAGATGATTTTCAATATATAGTTAGATAAATATTTTTTTTTTACCCTTTAACCAACTTGGTTTACCTTTCATGCATATAAACTGATTGTTAGTATGAAACTTGATGATCATCTATATATAAACTATGAACTAATAAATAATAGAAGCTCACCAGGAGATTTGATAAGGGTTTTTTGTTATAATGAAGTTATACTTTTGTAGAATGTTTTTCTATATTAGCTGTTTTCGTATCTGATTTGTAGGTTTTTTGTGCTAATGGTTTTTGGTACTAAAATGTGATAATTATGGTGATATGATTCTCAGTTGATGACAATTGTGGCTATAATGAAGATAGTTGGTGTTTAGGACATGCTTTTTCTAAGATTTGATATAACTGGTTAAAAGGGTGATCATAATGGGATTCTGTTCTAACGACTTGAACCCATGAAACCACTTTCATCACAGCTTACATATTTCTTTATTGCAAATTATCTATGTTATTCTTTAATTCTTTGAAGTTATGTATGCTTAGTCACTTGGCTTATAGAAAATATGTAATTAGCTTAACAACTCTTTTGACCCACTTGAATCCCTTTTTAAATATAAAAATGTGGAGTTCGAGTTTCGTTCATGTGTGTACAATTGTACAAAGATGTGATTTAACATATGTGCTAAAAGCACCAACGTACATTAATAAAGACTTTAGGCTTGTAAAAATAAATTAAAGCAAACTGTTCAACAATTTTAATGAGTATAAGAGCACTCGGTATCATCACTTGGTTACCAAGTGAAAGCTTCACATTTCCACGTTAACCACACCGCCCCCTGCGTTAAAGCCACGTTAAACCCTTGCGTTAAAGCTTTAACGTTGCGTGATGGTGGTGTTTATTTGTTAGTTAAACTTTAACTTCCACACCGCCCCCTGAGTCAAGCTTTAACTCAAGTTTTTTTAGTTGAGGTATGATAAAAGTGGGGCTCAAAATGTTGAGTTAAAGCTGAGTTATGATAAGGGGTGTTTTTTTTAGTTAAAGGTGAAAATGTTAAAGCTGATGTGGCGCTGACGTGGCACTGGGTGAAACTTTAACCCGGGGTGATGACACCCTCTGCTCTAATATTAGACCAAAAATTTTAAGGCAAACTATGTGTGTGTATCTATCATAAATTAACTCACCTCAACAAAATCAAGTTCTACTTGTTTATTATGACTTGGTCCAGTTGCTTTCTTGCCAGAAGTCGTCTTCACAGTACCAGCCTTCTTTGCCTCAAGCTTGAAACGTAATTTATATCATTCGATAACTCCACGTTTTGATGACAACAAAAAGTGAAAACACTTTACGTCAAAATTAACGTAAACAAGTTTTTAGTCGAAATATCCCGTTTCTACGTAAATCACTCTAGGTATGAACAAACAAATTTACAACTTGACAAATGATCAATGAAGTGAATTTGTGTTTCAAACCTCACATTTTTAATGTGACAAAACATTTTTTCAAAAATATACCTTACAAGTTATTTTTGAATTATAAAGAAATGTTTTATTGGAAAAATAAGTTTAAAAATCATAACAGCTATTTTCCCCCCAAAATCTGCTCCAAACTTCCCCAAATAAACTTTCACCACTAAAAACGAAAATTGGAGCATCCTTGTCTGACACGGTACCACGATACCACTAAATTTAGTGGTACCGTGTGGTATTTAGTGGTATCGTGACCCTATAACAGGCAAATTTCTTTTGCCTATAAATATCAGCCATCTTCACAGTTTTTGGGCATCCTTTTTCACACACAACTTTCTGAGTTTAAAACTCTTATCACATCTTCTCTCCTTTGATCATTTAGTTTAGTTTTCTTTTGTTTAAAGAGTGATCCAATCATCCAACCAAGTGATCACCTTCATTCCTCTACTAGTGCAAGAGAACAACACTAAGTATCAAAGAAGATACAAAGTGTTATAGTTATAGTTAGTGCACTTGTAACACCTGTTACATACTTGTTGTATCCTAGCATACACCAAGTTGATTTTCTTTTGTGTAGTTTGTGAGAATAGATCATTGTGATCTTGTCGAGATCTTGGAGATCTCTTGTAGCTTGTGGGCTTGTGTGTTGATCAAGTGGATCAAGGGTAGATCGGATAGATCGAGTCAAGTGTGTTGATTGTGTGATTTAAAAAGGATCGTGTGGATCGTGGTAGATTGGTACTAGCTAAGATTAGTACTCGACATTTAGCTTAGTGAGAAAAAAAAGTTAAAGGTTAGAATTTGCAAACATCTCAAACTTCAGGGTAATTAGATAGAAAAGTGAGAAAAAAAATTATAGGTTAGAATTTGCAAATATCTCAAACTTCAGGGTAAGTTTTGAAACCCACCCCCACCGCACCCACCCCCCACCCCCACCCCCACCCAAAAAATATTCCCGGCAAAAAAAAATTTTTTGGGGGCCAAAATATGCACCAAATTTTATAACAGTGATGCACCAAAATAAAAATGTGCATCATAGTTATAAAATTTTGGCCGGAAAATTTTTGGCTGGAAAAAAAAAATTTGTCCCCCAAAAAAAGATTTTTTTTGGCACGAATTTTTTTTCGGGTGGGGGGTAGGGTGCGAATATACAAAACCTCCCTTAAAGAATGAAGAAAAATACAATAAGGTCCCTGTAGTTTGGTGTGAAAAAAAGGAAGGGAATGAGAGGGTGATTTGTACACTTTTCTCACTTTTCTACTAAAGTGAACTTATATATATATATATATATATATATACACATAATATATGGGACTAAGCATGCCGCTAGAAAATGCCACCTCAATGCCACGTAAATGCCACCTCAATGCCACTTGGCATTTTATTGCCACTTGGCATTTCCCAAGAATCCCGAAATTACTTAAAAAAATTTGTCCATGTCTGGGTTCGAACCCTGGACTTCATGCACACACCCAACACTCCAACCACTGGAGCAAGTGTGTTTTTGTGATAGACATTGGAAAACAAATATGTCATGTTTCAATTGCATTTCCAATCCGAAATTCAAACCCTTATCAACAGACAAATCATAACTCATTCCTTAATTATCTCCCTAAAATCTCTGAAACTGAATATTGCCTTCCAAAATTATACATACTGATTTTAAATGATCACAAAAATCACGGATCATTTTAAAAGAAAATTCATTAAGAGGAGCCTGTAACAATTGGAAATCACCGTTCACATTAAAAACCATGAAACAACAACAAACCCTAAATCTATCAACAAGCAGCCACCACAACATAATAACATTATTTTCTGAATAATGAGCGAGGGCAAGGAAGAAGCAAATGACAGGTAATTATTTGTAAATGAATATATACATTTATAGCTATATCACTGGTTTTCACATTTTACTGACCATTATGAGTAATGTTATTGTTATCAGCTACGACTCAGGTTCGTTCAATCTCAGTTACCCTAATCTGTATTGCATCATCATTAATCAACCAACATCGATTTCAGGTAATGTTTAGTTTTATTGTTTTTTTTTCCCGAATTTAATCCAAATTATGTTACTTTTGGTGAATTAGAAAATTCCTTTTGTTTCGATTTACAGATTTTGATTATTGATTTCAGTTTTGAAATCAACCACGACTCAGGTTTGTTCAATCTCAATTTCTTCTTTCAATTATCATTCTACTGATTCTTATTGTATATTTGGTCACCATGTGATGATTTAATAATTGATATCTATGTTTTTAATCTTTGACTTCTACGGTATCTTTGATTTAAATATATGAGAATCATGAAGATTGTATAATGTATTGCTTTTATGATTTCATTGGTTAGGATAAGCATTTTTATGATAATCTACGAATTAATACAATGGGTAGGTGTTATTATGATTAATATTATGACCATGTAATACTTACGTGTTCTGATCTGAATCTGTTTCGACCTGTTACTCAACCCACACACCCCACCATTTTCCCTATGATGAAGCAATTGCCTGCATTATTTTCATTTTATGTTTTTGTGATGGATTGTGTCATACATTGCAGTTGAGAAGGGAAATGTTTAAGGTCTGTGGATCTCAAACATACGTTTATATGATCAGCTTGGTCTGCTTGAGAGAGCTTTTGGATCTTGCTATATAGTTTTTGCTTTCATGTTGTTGATAATAGTCTAATAGTAATGCGGTAGAGATTAGGTTTCACTTACAGACGATATCACTATTTGTCATTTTCGCATTTATGTTTACCTATGGGTTCAATTCATTCATTTAATTACTTTTTGGAACAGGTTATTGATTCAGTTTGGTCGAAAAATGAAGACGACCATTACTCGTTTCCTATAACTGGATTTAGTTCCAATGTAGGTGGGTTTTCGGGGTATCAACTTCCAACACGAATCCAAGGCGATGATGAGGAGCACAGTGGTGTTTCTGATAAGCCATCTTCTGATTCCTCGGATGCACACCATTGAATCATCAACATTCTTCATAACACTCTCTTCTAAAGGCCAGTTTCTATTTTGATTCAGTTTTAGGTTCCTTTTTGTTAGGTAGTGTAAGGGATTAAATTATGCAGTTGGAACACACACGCTCTTTTGTCATTTTTTTTAAGCTTAGCAAATTTTAATCTTAGTGAGATGATTTATTTGATATGCACTATTTGGAGGCTTGACTATCATAGTGACCTGCTACTTTTATTTTCTTACACTGCAGGCCTTCTGTCTGTTGTTTATTATGTACTTGGTGGTTTAGTTTATTACTTATCCATATATGTTTTTCTTCGATTGAACTTGACATTTGATATGATGTTTTTCCCCCAGATTAAGACCCCATAAGCTTGAAGAAAGTGAAATTAGTGAGTGTTGGTCCACGAATTGTATGTGGATCTCTAAGTAGTCTTGAATACCTAGTAGATGGTTGGGATAAATCCAAACCAATCTAAGTGAGAAACCCTAGACGATTGTTAATGTTAATGCGGAATCTTAACAAGAACAATGAAGAACACACACAGAGATATCACTAACTTCGTATATTGCTTTTAAACACAATAGTGAAATTCGTACAACTCACACACCGAACTAACAATCTTAGGGATCCTTTTATAACACAAGGAAACCCTAATGCTAACCGACTAAGAAGATATTCACAAATCTTCTATAAAGATACTTACACGTTTTGTATCTTTTCCTAACTTATCTCTAACAGACTTTCCTAACTTCACGACCAGACTTAACATTATAAGTCAACCAGACTTAAACATACTACCAGACTTAACTTTGCATTACCAGACCTAATTACAAAGACAGACCTAACTCTGTTATATTACCAGACCTAAGTTGTCTTCTCTTGAATCGTATCATAATTCCCAACAATCCTCCCCTAACTTGATCTTCATGCTCCATGAACTTCAAGTTCTTCTGATTTAGCTTTCTGAGGATTGAATTTTGAGCACTTTGAATTGTATTTAGGTCTTGTACCTTTCTAGCAGCTTGAATCTTGATAAGCTCTTCTGATATGGTCTTTGCAGCAACATTGACTATATGTACATCAAATTCATTTAAGTTCCAGACTATTCTCATCACTTCCAAATGTGTTACCATCTGTGAGAGGTGAATCATTGAAAATGTAATGGATTTAAAATCTCTTTACCAATAGCCATTACCACTGGAGTAGCCAATGTTTTGGTGTGTAAGACCATGGTACATTAATAACCATATGATTTTTAGCAAATCATCAGCTTATCAACGGATTTGTTAAGTCTTTACCAAAAGCCGTTTGCTTCTGGACTAGCCAATTCTTTGATGGAAAAGCACCTCATCATGGTGAATTGATTACCATTTATGGTTTTCCACAGCCTTTACCACAAGCCATAACCTTGTGGGCTAGCCAACTCTTCACTTATCTTAGATATGGTGAGTTGAATACCATACAATTTTTGGCAAATTGTCAGCCATAAACGGATTTGAGCAATCTTTACCTGTTAGCCATTTGCTCAGGATTAGCCAGTCCTTGTGTTGATAAGACAAGGTGGACTGATAACCTTTTGTTGTGTTAGTGCAAAGCACCTCCACCAAGTGAGAAGTTCCAATAATCTCACTTAACAACTTGTGAAAATATACTTAACCCAGCATTGCTTATAAAAGAAATAGAAGACACAATTTTTTTTTTTTTTTTTTTAAACACTAACAGAACTAAAAACAAAACTACAAGACTTAAAGATAACCTAAATGCTGGTAAGTACTCATACTTTACATACTTTATAGTTTGACCTCCCCTTAAGCCAAACCTCCCCTTAACTCAAACTAGGGGTTCATCATACCAATGTTAACTACCAGATAATTGAACCTAGGACCATCAAATGCTTTAGTTAACAGATCAGCAACATTAAAATCTGTATGTATTTTCTCCACTCTTATCAACTTCTTTTCAAAGCAATCTCTAATAAAGTGATGCCTGATTTCTATATGCTTAGTTTTAGAGTGATATACTGGGTTCTTAACGATACAGATAGTACTCTTATTATCTATGTGGATAACAGTATTCATAAAATTCAAACCATAGTCCAGCATCTGATTCTGAATCCACAAGACTTATCCACAGCAGTGAGCAGCAGCAACATACTCAGCTTCAGTAGTTGAATTGGCCACAATTGTCTGCTTCTTGCATTGCCAAGATATCAATCTCCTTCCAAGGAATTGACAACCTCCTGTTGTGGATTTCCTATCCAGGCTTGCACCAGCATAGTCACTGTCTGAATAAGCTGTCAGGTCAAAAGATGATTCCTTAGGATACCAAAGGCCCAAATTTGGTTTGCTCTTTAAGTACCTAAAGATTCTCTTCACAGCATGAAAATGTGAAGTCTTTGGTTGAACCTGAAAACGTGAACAAACACAAACTGCATACATAATGTCAGGTCTAGAAGCAGTAAGATACATGAGAGAACCTATCATGGATCTGTAAAGGTGCACATCCACATCAGCAGCATCTTCATCCTTTGTTAAAGGCACCTTGTTTTCCATGGGAGTGACTGCAGTCTTCACATTTGAGAACTCAAACTTCCTCAAAATTTCTGCAACATACTTGTCTTGAGAAATAAAAAGTCCATCATCCTTTTGTTTTACTTGCAGTCCCAAGAAAAATGTAAGTTCTCCCATTGAGCTCATTTCAAACCTGCTTTTCATTAAGCCTTCAAATTCATCACACCAAGACTTTCTTGTTGATCCAAAAATGATATCATCCACATAAATTTGAACAAGAATGATATCCTTCTGGTCTCTCTTAATGAATAAAGTCTTGTCAATTACACCCCTGATGTATCCATGTTCTTCTAGAAACTGTGAAAGAGTTTCATACCAAGCTCTAGGAGCTTGATGAAGACCATATAGAGCTTTAATAACCTTGTACACTTGATTGGGATTAGCAGGATCCTCAAAACCAGGAGGTTGATGTACATACACATCTTCTTCAATAGTGCCATAGAGAAAAGCACTTTTGACATCCATCTGATACACCTTGAATCCCATGTATGATGCATAGGCCAAAAATAACCTGATAGCCTCAATTCTTGCTACAGGAGCAAAAACCTCATCATAATCTATGCCCTCCTCCTGTTTGTATCCTTGTGCTACCAACCTTGCTTTGTTTCTTACAACTACCCCTCTTTCATCCCTTTTATTCCTGAAGACCCATTTTGTACCAATGATTTTAGCTCCATCAGGTAGGTCTACAAGAACCCATACTTTCTGTAGCTTGAACTGCAACAACTCTTCTTGCATAGCTTCTACCCAACTTTCCTCCCCTAAAGCTTCAGAAACTGTAGTGGGTTCACTTTGAGAAAGAAAGCAAGCAAATAAACAATGTTGCTGGTCCTTATGATTGACCCTTTGTTGTTGCTTGATCAGGCTGATGAATGCAAGTGAATCAGACTGATGTTGCACTCTACTTCTTGTTTGAACAACAGACTTAGGATCACCAATAATTTGGCTCTTGGGATGAATGGTGTGAATCCTGAGAGTGGGAGTTGGACTTACCTCCACTTCAGTGGGTAAGTTGTTGAAATCAGTAATAATACCCCCTTCATCATAGGAAGCCCCTTCAAAGATACATTCATTAGGATTTGGAAATACTTCAAGTTCTGGCATCTCAGAATCAACACAAACAGCACTTGAAGAAAGGTCTGGTTGAGCACCACTACCAGACTTAAATTTGGAAGTACTGGTAATGATAGGGGATGCAACTTTGCCAGTATCTTTAGATTTGCATTCAGAATCCTTTTCTTGAGAAGAAGAATTCATGATTTCTGCTTCAGCTGCAGCAGACTTGTTCTCTGTAGATGGAATCACAACAAGCTCAGCCATATCATCAGTGTTCCCTGTATTAGAAGGATCTTTGGTACCTGCATTGTTAGTAACTTCTTTGGTACCTGCAATAGGGTTAATTTGATTCTCCTTGGAGACAGGAATATAATTCATAGAATCAGTTAAATAATCAATATCAAACATCCATCTATGACCAATTCCCTTGACATTGGGTTTTTATTCAAGAAAGTTTACATGCAGATTTTCTTCTACTTTCTTGGATACTAAATTGTAAACCCTAAAGGCTTTACTGTTTAATGCATACCCAACTAAAAACCCTTCATCAGACTTTCCTTCAAACTTTCCAAGAACACTTAAAGTATCAAGAATGGTTACATGACACCCAAAAGGTCTTATATGGCTAACAACTGGTTTATGGCCAAACATAAGCTCATAAGGGTTTTGTTTTGAGGCTTAGTCACTCTAACCCTATTAAAGATGTAACAGGCATTGCTGACTGCTTCAGCCCAAAATGTTGTGGGTAAAAGTGAATCTGCTAGCATAGTCCTAGCTGCCTCAATAAGTGTCCTGTTCATTCTCTCAGCAACTCCATTTTGCTGAGGAGTTCTTGCATTACTAAACTGTTGCTTAATTCCTTTATTACCACAGAAGTCTAGCATGCTCTTGTTTTTAAACTCAGTGCCATTGTCACTTCTAATGATTTTAACTCTTTTATCAAGAAGGTTTTCAATCTTCCTAATGAAAGTTTGAATCAAAGGAGTAGTTTCATCCTTCCTAGACATAAAGAACACCCAACAATATCTAGTACAATCATCTGTAATGACAAGGCAATAGCATGCATAATTTATACTATGGACAGATGTAGGGCCAAAAAGATCCATATGTAAGGTATGTAAGGGCTCAGTGATTAATCTTTCTAATTTAACCTTACAGGATGCCCTATGTTGTTTTCCCTTGTTACAAGCCACACAAGTATGATCATTTTTAAACAATTTTGAAGGCAAACCTCTCACAAGATTATTCTTCACAAGCTTATTCATGTTTTTGAAATTCACATGGCCTAACCTTCTGTGCCACAACTTAGATTCATCCAAAGTAGCTTTTGCAATCAAACAGGTAGCACCTTTTGCAGGATTAGATGCTTTCATATCAAAACTGTACATTTTGTGTTGTCTGGGAACTTTAAAAAGAATCTGATGTTCTTCAGGCATCTTAAAGTCTGGAGTCAACACAAGACAATCAGTTTCAGTAAAAAGCACCTTATGCTGAGTATCACAAATTTGTGATATTGAGAAAAGGTTGAACTGCCCAAGTTCTTTCACAAAGGATACATTGTCAAATTCTATGTTGCCCACAATTATTCTTCCTTTACCAGTTATCTGTCCCTTGCTTCCTCCAAAAGTAACAGAACCTCCTTCGAATTCATGAAAATCATTTAGATAGTTCTTGTTACCAGTCATGTGCCCAGAGCATCCACTATCAAGGATTCCTCTATCTTCCATATAGCAAATTGGATGATCCTACACAAAAAGAAGAGAAATTAGTTTCTCTTAGGAACCCAGGCCTGAGTAGGCTTGGGTCCGCCTTGTGGATCAACATGCTTAAATTTCTTATTAGAACCTGATCCACTGTTGTTTTGGGATTTATACATGGATTTATTCTTCTTTGAATCCCAAGACATACATGCTGAGGTCTTAACAGCAGACCCCCCATTCCCCTTTAAAGGTTTTGCAGTTTGCTTTACAACTGGTCTTCTCACAGGTGAATGAGGTTTATAAAAATTATTTCTTTGAAAATTTGCATTCACCTTTGGCTTTTGAAATGGTTGTTTGGGTCTCACATATCCAGTGTTCACATTAGATCTCACAGAATTAACATAACCAGTATTCACATTAGGCCTCATAAAATTACCATTTTGCCTATTCACATTAAAGTTCCTGTAGCCAGACCTAAAATTTTGTCTACCAGAATTAACATAAGAGTTAGGTCTGGTAGAGTTATTGAGTTGGACAGGTCTGGGAACAAACTGGTTGGCATGATTAATTCTACTAGCATTATTCCAAACTGGTTTATTTGAACCATGACCCATATTAGCATTCATTCTCTTTTGCTCAGCCTCTTTCTTCATTCTCTTTTCATGGAAGTCACAATCTCTTATTAAATGACTCAAACTTCCACACACAAAACATCTTTTAGGAGCATAAGTGTAACTACTCCTACTTTCTCTGTGAACACTATTGCTTCTAGGTGACTCATTCATTTTGACAGATTCCCTAGGAGTTTTTATGTGTTTGACACAACTAGGTTTGACTGTCTCAGGCTTTGGTTTAGTCACTACAGGTTCAGTTACAACAGGTTCACACTTCTTAACAACCTTAGGTTCAGGATTCTCTTTTACCTCACTTTTTGACTCAGACTTAGAGTGATCAGAGGAACCATCAATAGATCCTTCAGAGTCATTCGATTGACAAGAAGAATACCTACTGGATTTGTCCTCTGAGGTGTTTGACTCAGGTGTTTGAGGACCTTTCTTACCATACACAAAAAGTGAATCATCCAACTCTTCTTTTTCAAGAGGAGTATAGTCATCACTCAATGGTGGTGGTACTCCCTTAAAGTCACCCGTCTTAACAAACCTATTATATAAAGGCTTATCAGCATAGTCCTCTTCTTTATTCTTAAATATAGCCTTATTCTCATCTTCATCATATCCTAGGCCACATTTTTTATTTGACTTAATTTGAGAATCCCAACACTTAAACAGGTTATTATTTGAATTGTTCCACTGATCTACCCTTTTTCTCAACTCATCCCTCTCCTTCTGAATTCTAAGGCCCAATTTTCTATACCTTTTAAGCTTTTCATCTTGTTCATATATTTTATTAGCTTGAAAGTATAGTTTTTCATTTAAAGCAGCATGTTGGTTTTGAAGGGTGACCTTTTGTGCCTCTAAAGTTTTTACAGCATTTTTATGTGCTAAAAGATTTACTTCTAGGTCACCTATTTGTTCTAACTGCTCATCACACAAAGCCTTAACATGATTATATGAATCAGTGCATAATTTAGAGCATAATGATACCCCATTACCAATGGCCATGAGAGCATGATCAGACTCCTCATTCACTCTTGGATGCTCACCCCAGTTGACTCCTCCAGCTTCCATTGTCAGCAAGCTCATCTGATTCTTTTCCATCTTCCCATCTTCATCTCTTTTCCCATCAGCAGGCTTCTTCTCTGGACAATCTCTTGAAAAATGTCCATGCTTGTGACAGTTGTAGCATTCAACTGTCCTCTTTGTGTATCCCACTGGTGATTTGTTGTTGAAGTTGATGGTCCTCCCATATTGCTTCTGAAATCGTTTGACCCTTAAAGCAACCATGGCAATGTGCCATTTTATGTCCATCTCTTCAACTTCAGCATCATTAATCTGTTCTAAGTCTTCACTAATAAAGCTTTCATCTTCCGTTTGGTTGGCAAAGAAAGAATGTATCACCTCATCAGTAAAACTTGAAGCAGACCTTTCACTTGAAGGAGTTTCATAGATACCAGACCTAACACTACCAGGTTTAACCTTGTAAGTACTGCTTTTGTTTTGTGACACAAAAGCAACATTTGATGAACTGGTTGAAGCCTGAGTGTTGTTACTGATGTCCCTTTCAAACATCCTGAGATTATTGTATAGGTCATCAGGTGTCATTGAATCTACTTCCTCCTTTATCCTCATCGCCACAGATACATTGCCCCATTCTGATGGTAAAGATCTAAGGAACTTGTGGTTTGCATCCTCATTTGAAACTGCTGCACCATGAACTTCCAGTTGTGTTAACAGATGTTGAAATCTGTCATAGCCCTTCTCCAATCCTTCAGTCTTTGAAACACTGAATGTCTCAAATTGCTGTTTAAGAACAGCCTTTTGCATCTTCTTGGAGTTTGCATTGCCTCCAAATCGTTTCTTGATAGCTTCCCACATCTCCTTTGCATCAAGGATGCCATGAAACCTTTGTAGATGCTCCTTAGGAATAGCCATAAGAAGCAAGGTTCTGGCCTTCTTTTCCTTCTCCTCAGCCCTGATCTCCTCAGCAGATACTGGTGGCATAATTCTCAGCTGCTTATCAGTCCATTGTGAAATTCTTTTCTTAGAATTTCCCTTTTGAATAACCTTCCATACATCACTATCAATGTATTCCAGATAATGTTCCATCTCCATGGCCCATATATCATATTTTTCTCTTTTCAGTAATGGAAGTTTTATGTTTGAGATTGTGGTTGTGGAAGTGATGGGTTGTTGTTGTGTTTGGGAGTTACTGGTTTCAGTTTTTCCTTCATCTTCATGGTTTGATCTCTCATCCTCACTGTTATGGATTGAAAAAGTTTCAGTGTTAACAGGCTTATCGAATTCAGACATTGTGTAGGGTGATTTGAGTGAGAATTAGGTTTTTGAGATTAAGTGTTCTTCGAATTCAGAGTCTCTCGCCTTGCTCTGATACCACTTGTTGGTCCACGAATTGTATGTGGATCTCTAAGTAGTCTTGAATACCTAGTAGATGGTTGGGATAAATCCAAACCAATCTAAGTGAGAAACCCTAGACGATTGTTAATGTTAATGCGGAATCTTAACAAGAACAATGAAGAACACACACAGAGATATCACTAACTTCGTATATTGCTTTTAAACACAATAGTGAAATTCGTACAACTCACACACCGAACTAACAATCTTAGGGATCCTTTTATAACACAAGGAAACCCTAATGCTAACCGACTAAGAAGATATTCACAAATCTTCTATAAAGATACTTACACGTTTTGTATCTTTTCCTAACTTATCTCTAACAGACTTTCCTAACTTCACGACCAGACTTAACATTATAAGTCAACCAGACTTAAACATACTACCACACTTAACTTTGCATTACCAGACCTAATTACAAAGACAGACCTAACTCTGTTACATTACCAGACCTAAGTTGTCTTCTCTTGAATCGTATCATAATTCCCAACAGTGAGGATATTCCTAAAGGTATATAACAATTTTTATTCATTTAATGATGATCGGTTTGATGGTTGGTTTGTTCAAACTATATCACACTGCATTCCCAAATGCAGGTATGAAGCACAATAAACCAGAAGAAATAGTCCTTGAGAATAAGGTTTCACCTGAAGACCCTGAGCAAATTAAACTGAAAAAGTAAAGTTTGCCCTTTATGAACTTTTTAGATCTCATGATTAATTTATACAGGCTGTCTAACAGTCTTTTTGTTTCTTTTTCAATTTACTTCACATATTAGAGTGGCTAATGCGAACGGTGTTGATCTGCATAAAGTTGACTAGCCATCGAAATTAAGATGTCCTATTTGCAACACATATTTCAAGGAGGCTGTGATGATACCATGCTGCCAGCATAGCTTTTCTAAAAAATGTAAGACCTTAAGTTGCATATAATAGGAATAGATAAAGTCCTGTTTGTGTGTGTGTATGTTTGCATAAATAATGCATAAGAACGTATATTCCATGATCGCAGTTTTTAACAGATGTGACCTACAATGATTTTAAATGTTTTTCTCATTAGCATGCACCTTTCTAGAGGTTTGTATAATCAAAAAGACTGTTGCAGGTAAGTTACAGTTCCATCCCGGTCTGCAGTGATGTCTGCAATTTTGTCTTACTTGGTTGCATGCGAACATTGTTTGCTTTCTATTAGCTAACGTTTGTTCCACACAATTCTAGATTCTCTACTATAGTTCCTTAGTTGTTCCATTTGTATCAGTCTCACTTGCAAATGGTAATGGTAAAGACCAATTTCATTGTGAGATTAGGTCTTTGCACATGTTTACCTTTAAAATCTACCTGATGGTGTAAGATTTGTTTGCTTTTTGAACAATTGAACTGCGTCCTTGGTGTATCTTGCGGCTGTACGCACAATTGTAGAATCTTTGATGCTTACAGATCTGTAGAGGTTTCATTGTACGTTCACTAATAAAGGTTTTAGTTTGGTTGTTTATCTGAAAAATGGTATAATAGATTTTCTTCCGTATGGTTCCTATTCATGTTTCTTTTTTTTCCCTCTAATATTGATAAAGTTCTGCCAGATAGCATTCTGCCAGATAGCATACATATTTGACATGTATTTTGTGTGTGCACAGGCATCTGCGAAGTAATTACACCGACGGCAAGGTGCCCTAAATGTTCTTCTACCAAGTACAGGGTGGAGCACTTACTACCGAATTTATCTCTTGGGCATGCGATTGAGCATTTTCTTGAATCTCAGATTCTCGCAAGTACTCCAGAAACTGATCTGCAGAAATATGTTCCCGGTAAGACTTGATTTGGCTAAAATAATTTAGAGATGGATAAAATAGTGTCTCTAGCAGATGTGTGATTCTTTATGTATGTTTCAGATGGAGAATCTGGTATTCACGGGAAGGAAGTCTCCGCTGTTACTAAAAGGAAATTGGATTTGCTTTACTCTACATCTGCAATGGATAAAGGATCAAATTTGAATATGGCAGAATCTGTATACGAGTCGCAAAACAGGAAAAAAGCTTTCATGGAGGGTACAGGATTCCATACTGGTAATTCGTGTGCCATTGACCTCTTGAATAGAAATGGAGGTAGAGATAAACATGATGATTTGGCACCTTTTGCTGACTCTCAAGGTGAAAACCAGCCTATTATGCCCAAATTTTGCATGCCTGATGAAGGTATTTGTCATTCCCCATATGCACATTTTTAAAACAATGACTTATTAGCATAACTCCATCTGTCCCAAGAGTACTTTCTAATTGGTTTCAGATATTCAAATATAGTACTTTTCGAGTCTAAACTTGACGTTGATTATTTGGCTTTTTGGTATCAAAGTGCTGTATCATCATTATATGTTGATATAGTTTGATCTTTGAGTTTACAACCAACACACATGTTGATATGTTGATATAGTTTCATGCCAGAGGTATTTCAGCTCCCTTTTACCATGATAAGGTTTTTATTTTAGATGTAATATACGATATCAGTAATATATTTATTTACGCATATGAATTCAGGGTCCAAGAACACACATGGGTAGATGAAACTTGGCTCTCAAAGAACTTTACAACAGAGCCCTGATTGTATCACTACAAAACTGTTATGAAATTCTAATCACAGCTATTAAATTTCATTAAAATGCAAAATCGTGAATCCCACACGGCCACACCCCTTTTGGCTCTAGCTACTATTCAAAACGGGCAAACACAATAACCTTGAAGGACCCCAATTATTTGTTTACATACAGTGTAATGAATATTTGTTACACATAAAATGAGATAATCTTATTTAGGAAGAAATAATGAAGAGTTTGATTATTGTGGATTGTAAATTTCTTTATACCTCTCTAAAACTAGACATCAATATGTTCAGAATTCAGATGTGTTTTTGTTCCTGGTGATTTAGAGATCATGGTGTGAAGAAAATGATACTTGCTGCCAAGTATGCCCGAGAGAATAAAGTTCCATACCTTGGCAATTGCTAAGGAGTGCAGATATCAGTGATTGCGACTGCTATATCTGTAAGTTGTTTCATCTGTTCTCAACCATTTCGAACATTATATTTTTAAATTTGACCAATGCATATAGATCTTTGGGTGAAAAGGGGAAATAGTACTGAATTTGATGCGAGGATAATAAGTCAGATTCTTTGTTTTCACTTTTTGTTGTTTTCATTTTATTTTCTAGATTATGAATTATAAACTTAGGTTCTATAAGGTCATGAATTCTAAAGTCAAGAATTGATTAGTCAAAACTTATAAATTCTACTTCAAAAGTTAAAATTGCCCAAGTTTGATATGCTTCTATGTGTTATGATTTGTACAGGTTGAGCAAGTGGTATGCACAGGTGAGATATCTCTTGGTGATTCACCCATAAGTAGAAAGCTTAAAAGTACCACGGGAGTTCTATTAAGGACCGTTATATTGGACAATAATGAAGTTGAGTGGTTATGTTGTAGTCGTAATCGTGGCCTTAAGTGGTGTAACTTTGTAGCTTAACATGTAAATACAAGCAACTGTTTGTAATAGAATGATTAGTTTTGTTGTATTGATCATGTATTTTGTTATTAATGTGCAAGCAACGGTTACCCTTTCGATAAACCATGTAAGGTGTCAAGATTCTGTATAGTAATTTATCAATGGTGTTTCAGTTGCCAATTTTAGAACCACATAAACATGGCTACTTTGGTCCTTTTTCTAACAAGCATTGGTCATTTAAATCAAGTTTAGCACACACGAAACGCAAATATCCTTAAGGGCATTCACAATTGGCCATAGGTAGTTGAAGGCTTTAATTTTGATTTCCATGTTCCAAAAGCATAAAACTTGAATGAAAACCATTAATGTCGTTGTTAATTTGGTATAACAAACACTCATCTTTTATTTATTTAATGATTTATGTGGTCATAGTTCAAAAACGTTATGTACATTACAGTAATTATAATATTGCTTTTAACGGTAAATGACGTTGTGAATTTGTTTACATTCTTATCATTTTTTGTTGATGATAGGAATGAACAAATTCCAATAATGGTATATATTGGACCCGTGCAAAGCACAAGAGGATGAAACTAAGGTGGACACCATATTGGAACCAAATTTGTCGTTAGGTTTGATCGAGTTGTGTCAAAAGATGTTATACAGTGGAAAAACACAAGGGAACTTTACTTTTTTCTTAGCGAAGAGTTTCTCATCAACGATGATAAGGTATTCGTTTTCCTTATCTAATAATCTAATTATTGAGAATACAATCTGTGTTGCCATTTTGGGCATGGTCATTTATTTAGACAACCAACACATCTTTGTTCTTGGTATTCAATTAATGTTTCACCACATACAATATCCATACTGTGAGATATATATGCTTGCACTTACCAGGACAAATAGCTTACTCTACTAATTAGGTGTTGTACTGATTTGGTAAAGGTCATGCTTCGAGTATCTGATAGTTGATACCATTGGTGGGCATTATAATTATTTTCAAAAAGGTTAAAAGGAAAATGTAATTATTATTTAAAAATGTCAATTTAGTACGCACAAAAAACGATTATTTTTCAATCCGAACTTCTCAATTAGCTCATTTTTTTAAGTGTTTATGACTTTATGTGGCTACTAATAGGACTTTTCTCATTTTTTATTTAGGGTGCATACAAATTCCACAATATTTTTGGACCAAGGACGTGACATAAGGCCACACGGGTTAAAATATGTTGGGATAAATACGGATTTACTGATATTAGTCTTTTAAAATCAACTGAGTTATCTCTAATCTCAAAAAATTTATATTTCATCAATTTTTTACTTTGAGAGTCAAAAAGCTACAACTGATATAAAATGTGGTCGTTTTTACAGGATGACCAATTAGCCTTGGAAGGATTGGTGAAATGTACAAAATTCCTGTTGCACAAGTTTTCATTTATCATTCTATCTTGGGTATGGACCCTCCGAATGCGGTTCAGTCACCACGATTCTACCAAAAGGTATACCCATTATTTATCATCTAAATCAGACTATTTTAAACCATTTATGTATAACTTAGACACTAAATCTACTTAGTTTATGGTTATTTCTAGCAAGTTGAATAGAAAAAACAGTACTATTTTGAGTGTATGGCTTCATGTACAGATCAGTGTTTGGTTCTTTTTGTTAAGCAGTTAATCGATTGTGGTGTACTATGAAAACTGGACAGTAATTGATGCTGATTTTACAATATTGCATTATAAGGGTTTAATTTTGTAGTGTATGGATCGAGACTGTGGCATGGTTGATACCACTTACCAAACATAATGTGAAAATATGAGATCTTAACAAACTCACTTGAATATTTGCAGGAAGAGGAGAGATTGGCTACTACAATAAGGGAATTGAAACAATATGTATCATTTTCTTGGGTGAGTATTCGTTTCTTATCTTAGTCCACCAATCAAATTTACATTCTATTTATTCTGAATAAATTCCAATATGCAACAGCCGTCTAATATAAGTCATTGCACACCAAGTGTACGTTGTGTTAGTTTGGTATGTGTGTTTTGTGAAGGTACGGATATTGATTGTGGATCGTAGTTGAGCAATGTTTGCCTATGTCATAGACAATATGCAACTTAAATGGTTAGTTATTAAGCTTTAAAAATCGATCAAATCCTTTACTACATTTTATATAAAAAAGCATGATGTAAAATATTTCAGTTCACCATGTAGGCCTCTTGCAAAATGTTGGAGCTGCTCGTGTTCTAAGAACCGCTACTGCTGCACCCTTTGCACCATTAGAAGCGAAAGTATTTTCAAGAGTTGTGCTCAGGAATATAGAGCACCACCAGGTAGGATCTCAAGTGTGACGTAACTCAACTAAACACATCATTCATGATAAAATGTCAGAGTCAAAGTTATGTACATTTAAGTATGCGAGTGAAGAGGTCTCCATTATTCTGTTTTGCTGTTTGAATTAAGTATGGTCCAAAAAACAAATTTTTATGTATTGGATTGGCATGGTATATCAGTTGTTGATGAACGATGTACACCATTTTTTCATATAGATTATATACATTACTATTTCAAACAAATTTCTCATAATTGCAAGTTCGTTCTTTTTATGAACTCAAAACACTAATCTACTTTATTTCGAACATTATTGATGAATATTTATTTTATTTGTTCTCAAACTTTTCATTGTTCTTTTTACATATATTACATGAATACTTTTTTTCTTTCAATATTGTGTTTAAGATATTTTTCGTCATTCATAATTTATTTACATCGGGTTAGAATTCGTCAAGTAATATTAGGAAGCTAGCCCGCCCTTTCGATAAACCATGGGAGCCATAACGGGCCAAGGAAGAGGAGCTGGAAGGATGATAATTTTCGAGTAAAACACAAATTCTGCATTAAGCGGTTTAAAGATACTTGACATATCCTTATGCAGATACAATATTACATTTCATCATTTTACAAATGAGACTCATGAGGTATTGCTTTTGTATAAAATAAGTAAATGTGTTGAACATAGTTACTACTGGCTCAACTTTTTATGCATTCATTATTATTATCTTCTTAGAATACATGTTTTGCGTTATTTTTTATTTATGTATGTCCACTTAGAATTCATAAAATAATATTATGAAGCTAACCCGCCCATCGGGCGGGTTATTATGGGCGGGTTATCATGAAGCTGACCCGCCCAATGGGCAGGTTATGAAGCTAGTATATATCTACATATAATATATAACAATATGCGTATGATGTCATCAAATGCCATAATGCCCAGTAAGCGCCTTTAAATGCCCAGTAATCAGGCATTAATGCCCAGTAAGCAGACATTAATGCCCAGTCATCATGCCACGTGGCAAATTTTCTAAATGCTCAATTTTTTATTTTATTTTTTTTTAGTTAAAATTCGTTGTTTTTTTTTTTTTTTTTTTTAGTTAAAATTCGTTTTTAATATTAAAAATTTTGCCACTTACAAGGATCGAACCTAGGTTGTTGGTAATATTAACAAGCATCCTAACCACTAGACCAACGCATTTTTTTGATTATATCTTGCAAGCTCAAATCTATAAACCCACAGCAAAATAAATATATGGCTAAATATTTAGCAAACTCCAATATTATCAATATCCGGTCCATTATTATATACGGAATATTTTGTTTCCCAAAACCCTAATATCGCTCATTCCCTCATTCATCTGATTATCACACACACAATATTCTTTTTTCTTCTCTGATTTCTTGTGCAGGATGTTATCCGGGCGCCTGATGGGGAAGCAATGAAGTTATCTAATCTTTGGTTATAGAGGTCAGTTACATTCTTATTTATTTTATAAACATTTTTTTATATGCTCAAAACCCTAATAAAAATTCATCAACCAACCATGGCGTCTCAGGTATGTTGTTTATACTATTTGTCCATTCCATTCCAGAACCCTCTCCTAAACTCATTATCCAACCCACACACAGGGCTCTCGATACTTCCACTAAAATCCAACAATATCAACATCGGCGCAAATCAGGTTAACCCATAATTTTTCGAATCCATATCACTGGTAATTCATAATTTATATGTTTTTTCACTTTTTTCAATTAAATATTGTACCCATTGATTTACATATGTGTGATTCGGTTGTTATAATTTTGTTTTTCATGCTTTTTGAAATCAGGCATACAAGATGTTTTTGCTTATGGTGAAATCAAAGCATAAAGTAACTAAGGTCAGATGTTTATGCTAACTGTTGTTGTGTTAATATGTTTTTTTGTTAATCAAGTTTATGAGTTTATAAGGTTTTTTAGGCTTGCTTATGCTTCTGCAGGTGAAGATCATTCAATCTTTGTTTTGTTTGCATCTAAGGTTTTTCAGGTATTCTTTTTCCCGTTCTTCACATATCCGTATCCCTCGAATTTTTTGTTGCTGCAAAGGTATGTTCAGCTAAAGTTTAAAGTATAATATAAAACGTGGCTTTTTTTTTTTTTTTTTTTTTTTTTTTTTTTTTTTTTTTTTACTATACATTACATATTTGATCCACATCTGGTAATACTTTCCCAGAGATAGGCTTGGTGGAGGCTCCTCAATCTTAATCATACTAAAAAACCATTAGGGTAACTCTTAGCTTATATACTTTTTGTGGTGACTGCTGATAGTTTATGGCTATATCTCAAAAATGTTTTATATGTGTAAATTCATTTAATTTTTTGTATGTTTTTCAGTTTGTGTTCAATTTTTTGGCTAAAGAAGAGGGGATTGATGCCAAGTTTGACTTTCTCAAATGATCTCATATCGAGAGGTGAGGGTCTACATTGTGGACTTCGCTCAACCGTGGTGGCTGCTGCTGTCATTACTCCCTTGCTTCTCAAAAGCTTTCTCTCTAATCAACGTCGTAATTCCAATAATCTCCCTCCAGTTCCTGCTATGCCAGTGCTCTCATGCTATTATTTGGTAATTCACTTCAGCTGAAGGAGAAGAAACCATTCAAGACGTTTACAAAATGAGCAGAAACTTATAGACCTATTTATTCCATTAAAACTGGAGCCACCTCCATGGTAGTTGTTAACTCCAATCATCTCGCCAAAGAGGTATATCTTCTCCTTGAGCCTAGATTCAAACAGGGAAAATTAATTTGTGTTTACAAGTTAAGCAACATCATTAGTTCTTATTGTCATTGTTATTATTCATATGTATCATATGTTGCCATAGGCTATGGTGTTGGGTCATATCTATCATCTAATAGATAAATCCATGGTGGCAGTGAGTGATTATGATGACTGTCACAAGATTGTTAAACGCAATTTACTCACTGGTGTCCTAGGACCAGCTGCACGGGTTGGTGCTCATTAAGTGATCAACTTCAAGTCTTGGCGGCGAGGCTTAGTGATCAACCAGTGAACCTTAGGAAGATATTCCAGGCTCAACTTTTTCATTAGCATTGAAGCAAGTGAGTCTTTTATAGCTCTAAACGCATTTGCAAACCATACTATGTTTTTCTGTTTGCATGCATACTTTTATGTAAGTTTATCTTGCGATCAGAAACAACAAAGAACCATTAAAAATTCTTAACAAGCTTTTCACATTGGAATAAAGATGTCACTTTTTGGTTTCTACTTAAAGAACTCGTGCTGATTCATCCTCCCTGTTATAGTTTGAAATGACAACTTTCTGGAACGTGTTAATTAGTCCTTATTTAGTATTAGTATTTTTTGTTAAAGGCATATCCGATTTTGCAGGTAATAAGGAAGAATGTTGAAAGCATTCACGTGAGCGATATTGGCAGTAAGTTAGCACTAAACTCGGTACATACATGCTTAAAATCTATTATTATTAAGATACAAGTAGTTAACAACAACGCGATGAAGCTACATAAATTGGCCGTCCCTCCTCACGCACTCAAAGACCTCATTCATCACCAGGTATCTATTTACTATTATTTTCATGAAACACATTTGATGTCGATCACTAAAATTTATATTTAGCCCGTCTACAGTTGGTCTATGCATTGGCAAGGGCAAGCGAAAAGCTAATGATCTCTATAATTCTTCCGTTCATGGTATGTTTATGTTTATGTTTATGTTTTCTTTGAAATGTTTTCGTTGCTGTTGATTTACTAATACTCAGTTTATGTACGTCTTTATCCAGCGTTTGTAGCTGGATCACAGGTTCCAGAGCATTATATACCTTCTCTTGAATCTATCGTCTGTCATGTAAATGCAGACACTTCTTTTCATTGTAAAGGTAAAAAGCCAATGATAGAGTTAGTCTTTTTTTTTTTTTTTTTTTTGGTTGCTGGATTTCTATTACAGTATGTTATTGCCAACATAACCATTTCTGTTGCAGGTACTTCATCTTCAATAAGTGACCCAAATAATGTTAAGAATAATGTGCATATTAAGGATGCTATGTACAGAGAGCCTTCAAGTTTGTCTCTTATTGAAAATGAATGCTCATCGCCAAATTATATGCTTCAAGGTTCATTTCGTTATTACTTCATTGTTTTACAACCTTCTATTGTTGTTTTTGTAACACATTTTTTTTTCCTACCATTTTACAGGCATACAAATGGATTACTGTTACTGATTTGCCTGCATGCGTTACAGAGTCGCAACATCAAACGACTGTATCTGCCGGTCAGCTTACTGAAATCTTTTCAGCTCTAAATGCATGTTTACTTTCTTTGACCCGTTATATTTGTTACTATATGTTGTTGCCAACATAATGACTTCTGTTGCAGGTACTTCTTCTTCAATAACTAATCCGAATATTGTTAATAATAATGTGCATATTAAGGATCCTACTGTTACTAATTTGCCTGCATATGTTACAGATTCACAACATCAACCAGATACTCAAAGTATGTCGAATTGCATCTTCTGTGTTTTTTTTCTTACTTCTTTTCAATGTTTTATGCTGCCACACGTTGTTTTCAGTTTCATAATTAATTACCTGTTATCTTTTATTGTTTTAGTTACAGATACTGCCAATGTTACATCTTCTTTCAGTAGACAAAGAACGCGGACTCAACGGGACCATCGACCTCAAAGTACATTCTCTGAAATCTTTATTGTATTTTCAGTGTTTAATTGATTATTATTGTTATAATTTTATTATTCGTTTGCTTTTATCTAGGCGAAGTTACCTCTTTTAATATGCCTCCTCGACGTGCATCTTTACTTACTGGCCATTCTAACCGTATTCAGCGAGGTCTGTACCTTCATATTTATGTATCTATGTCGTTTATTAATTTGTATTTGTACGACCGACTTCTTTTCTGTTTTTGTTACATAACAATTGCTTTGTTATTTCTTTATAGGCCCACCAGAATCGTATGTTTCTTTGGGTGCATGTGACCGTATCTGTAACTATTGTAAAGCCCTCTGTTGGTACGACGAACGTCTTAAGTCAGGAAGTCGAAGATTTCCGGAATATACCATTTCCAGACACCACTTCCGACATTGGGTTTCCTAAACACCACTTCAATTTCGCTGCATACAACGAACTGCCCCGTCGAGCAAATAGAAATGACATCATATTAACAGGTACACGTACCAAGTATATGAAACATGAACTTACTATCCACTCTAACAACATATTTAACTTTTGCAGATTACATTGGGTGCGTTCATCATGTAGGAGATGTGAACCAAAAAGGAAATCCAACACAAAAAATAACCATCTGGAGGGACATCATACTCCGAAACCTAGAGTAAGTCTTAATACAGCGGCTAAAAAAATTAACAATACCGATTCCAAGTATCTAAATACAATCTTCCTTTTTTTTTTTTTTTTTTTTTTTCTTTTCTTTATTTATTTATTTATTTTTACTTTTATTATTTTTTTTCCAGAAATGAAACAGTAAGGTTTACTCTATGGAATGATAAAGCAACAAACTTCGATATTGATGAATACGAGAAGGCGGCAAAGCCAACAGTCATGGCCGTTAGCTCCTGTTGGGTCAAAGATTATAGAGGTGATTTATTACTTTTACCAACATACCAGAAACAAGATAAACTTACCTGACACATAATAAATATGCTGTAGGCCTGCAACTGTCAAGTACACCTGCAACATTCTACTATCTGAATCCGGATATTCCTGAGACAGAATTCATTCTTGCCATGTAAGTATGTAACTAATATTGACATTATAAAAGACATGCACTATCATTCTACAAAACTTACTGAACACACACAACCAGGTACGCCCAATTCTTGGAACCTCCAGTCATCCAAAACGTACGAACATATCGTTATGAAAACATAGAACAAGAAAAAATGAGGAATCGTGTAACACTGGATGAACTGATACGAAGAAACCCACTGAATCAAACGGTAAACATCAAAATCTCTCCTTCACAATACTTAAAATAATACAAGTCTAAATCATTTAGAGGATATTGCAGGATGTTAGATTTCACAGTAATAGCTACGATTTTAGAAATCGACAACAGAAGACCTTGGTATTTCCACAAATGTCGTGTCTGCTACCAAAAGATACTTCCAAACTTCCCGCATGCACAATGTACAGCATCCAGCTCAGAAACTTCAGACGACTACAGGTCAGATAAAAAATATGACAATCATAATAAAAATACACGCACCATATGATATTATAAAGAATACTTTCCATAACTCGCCTAACATTCCAGTTTTCTTTTGCAGTTACTCTTTTAGAGCATCGATTACTGACAACACTGGCACCGTAACATTAAGTTGCTTCAGTAATGCAGTACACTCGATAGTCACAGAATGCAACAAAGTGGTTCAAGAACAAGGATACACAGACCCGTATACGATACCACCAGTACTAGAAGCATTAGAAGGAACTACGCACCTATTTCAGCTGCATTTTGATCCAGAAAGTACACAAGAATCCCGCAACTTTATCCTTGACACAGTCATGGACACTGGACCGCATCTCTTGCAATTACCTGAAGCAACAGAGGTACTTCCAGCCCCTCAAATCTTTCCAGAAAGCCAGCAAGAAAGCCAGCAACTACTGTTAACAGCATCTGAAAGCAGCTCCCAAGATACTGCAATAGTATCCGCATCAGCTACCACACCACCACAAGTACCAGTAACATCACAAATGCCGGAAACATCAACCCTGTACCAGAAGAATACAAGAAACATGCTGATGAACCTATCAAAAAAACTTCACCAAAAAAACCCGTGTCCGTAAAGAATTGATAAAGGAGACGAGCAGCCACAATCATCAAAAACTACCAAGAAAGCAAACAACGACTGAGACTAACAATGTATCTC